>OY292277.1:12296281-12921281 GCA_958496175.1 Sisyra terminalis | reverse complement strand
CAATAACGCATTTTCAATAAATATCAACATGATGAAAACTCTTAAACCATGGGAGAATAACCAAATTACAGTGAAAAATAAAACTGGAATATATAAAATTAAATGTGGTTCCTGTGAAAAATGTTATATTGGCCAAACTGGTAGATCTTTCGGAACTAGATATAAGGAACATACACCCAGGAACCTAGTTCAGCTTCAATTTTAAATTTTATAAAACACCTTTATGACGAAAATCATCTATCCATAAATTTCGAATGAAATTTTAAACTACTATATAGGAGGGCTGTTTGATAAGTACCCGTGTTGGGCAAAAAAACGCATTAATTTTTTTTATTTATCTTTCAACATAGTCTCCTTTTAGCTCGATACACTTAGTCCAGCGGTATTCAAACTTTTTTAAGCCTTCCAAACAATAGAATTTGTCGAACTCCGCAAAATAAGCGTCTTTTTCAGCGATGATTTCCTCATTTGATGAGAATCGCTTTCCGCCAAGCCATTTTTTCATGTTTGGAAGCAAAAAGAAATCGCATGGGGTCAAATTTGGAGAATAGGGTTGATGAGGCAGTAATTCGTAGCGTCATTCAACCACTTTTGCTGTGGTAATTGCGGACGAGTGGGCAGGTGCATTGTCATGGTGAAAAAAGACTTTTTCTAACCAATTAGGGCCGTTTTTGAATCAATTTAGCATTGAATTGGTCCAATAAGTTAGCATAATACTACCCCGAGATTGTCTTTCTTTTCTTCAAATAATCAATGAAGATGATGCCTTGCGAATCCCAAAAAACAGTGGCCATGACTTTTCTGGCCGATGGAATCATTTTCGCCTTCTTTGGAACAGTTTCGCCGGGTGAAACCCATTGTTTTGACTGTTCTTTCTTTCTGACGTGTAGGGATGGATCCATGTTTTGTCAACAATTACAAAATGCTATAGAAACTCTTTTGGATTGCGCCTAAACATGCCCAAACAGTACTGTACCAAAATTGTTTGGTACTCTCTCTGGATCTTATAAATCGATAAAGCTCTCAATTTTTTTTCTAGAAGCTACCCTCAACCCCTTTAAAAAAAAACCAAAAATTCAAGTAAATCGATTCACAAGTTTCTGACAAAAATTTTTTTTTTGATTTTCAGCATTTTTCGATTTTTGAAGAAACGGTAATACATAAGGATCTAAAACTTGCCGAATCAATGTTTCTTAATAGTACCAACATACCCTAAAATTATGAACCAAATATCCTTCTGGGGCCGATTCACTATAGGGGAATCTGGGGCGGAACGGGGTACCTAAACTTTAATCACAATTTACGAGAGATTTAAAGAAACAATTTCATTGTTTTGTTATTTATATATTTATTTAATTCCTTCTTTAAAACTAAATAAAGGCTTTATTCATTTAAATTAAAAATTCCAAAAAAATGGAAATTTTCCATTCTATCTGGGGCACAATGGGAAATTAGCCTGTGGCGCAATGGGATACTTGTTACTGGCATAGTTCGCAGATGAAGACATTGTCATCATCGTGTTTAGCCCAGCGCATGCCAAATGTGCCCATTTTTGACAAATACTGCAGGAAAACCAGCTTTCATTAGATTTGGAGTTTAAATCCTCACAGTATAAGCAGATTACCTCTGCATCTTCCGACCTTTCTTATATATGGACTGTCGGCTAGTTTTCCTTATATAAGTAGCACTTTCTGCTGATAAAATAAAAATGTCCATCTGAATGGGAAATACTATCTGAATGATATATCCCATTCCGCCCCACCCATTGTGCCCCAAAGCACCTTTCCCACAAGCACGACTATTATGGCAAGATATATTAGTTATACTTGAATTATCACTGGGCTTTTAGTTAGTCAATAGTATGTTTAAACAAACATGTCATGTTAATATTCAAACAAAAAACAGAACATATCATAATTACCTTAGTGTTACTTTGCAAAAATTAGAATTCGGAAACGTTTATTTCGACTTTTGATAAAAATAAAAACAACTGCACTCTTTACTGGCGATAGCCACTTTTTATAATGCAGCACAGTTAATTGAACATTGAGTATGATTTGTATGCGTTTTAGTCACCTGTAGCAAGCTCTAATTCTATTTCCCATCCCGCCCCGGTACCCCATTCTGCCCCGTGTTCCCATACTTATCGTCCTATGTCCTTTCTTAGTTAATTCTATTGTTACAGTTTACTATAATTTGGAATTTAGAGAATTTTTGTTAAAGGTTTCTATTCTATTTATAAAAAAAAAGATATATGTAAACTTACCTGATGGCACAAATTTTGGCAAATTTGTATGAACAACGCAAGACGTGCAAACATTTCCACAACCGTAAATACCGAAAACCATATAAAATGAATACCCAGTTTCCGTATATCATTCTTTTCATCGATAAAAATTTTCAACAGTGGATAACTCCATTTCAAAACAAACAAGAAAAACAACCCTAAATGTATAACCAAATGTGGGGCAAATATTTGATTGGTTCGTTGCATATTGAGCTTAATTTTTTCATAATTTTTTCTCAAGTATTTGCTTTCTTTGCGATCATTGATCAGCATGTATTCCCTATTAATGTTCGCCATTTGATCGGTTTGTATAAAAATGATGAACATATAAAAATGCTCCTGAACCAATCCAACCAAATTGGGGATTTCATACTCCAGAACACGAATCAAGGAAAAAGAATCTGAGTAGAGAATCCAAAATGTTATCGAGACGCATATGTTAAACGAGAGCCATAATATCGAAGACATTTTCCGTATGTTATTCGTGAATATATCGGGGGAATTGAATTTTGAAAAATGATCAATTTTCTTGAAGAGATTTTCAAATTTTCTTCGATTGATCACGATGACAATAAAGTTCAATGATAAATAAAATAAAGTTAGAATCAATGATACCAGCCGAGAGTAATAGTGGATGAAACCGATAGTTGTTAATCCTCCTTTTGTACGTTTAATTTTACCATTTACTATGATAAACATTATTATGTGGCATACAATTGAGTACAGGAGATTTGCAATATTTCCCGTGGTGTTAAGTTTGGTAGTTCCAATCGAAAATGGAGCCAAACCAATTATTTTCATGGTAATTAAAGTTATTTTGATAACTTCGTACAGTTTATGTGCCATGCAGAAAAAGTTAGCACTAACTTTATTGGAATCACAGTTTTCTAACACTTTGATAACTAAAATTAGTTCAATGGTTTAAATTTAAAGTTTATTTTTCAATTGATTTCTTATTATAATTGGAATCTCTAATCAATTAAGTGGCGATTTCAATTGCAGAATAAGAAAATAATGATTATGAAATGGTCTAATGAAGTAAATTAATTTTTTACTTTAACTAGGTTAATTCAATATAATAAATCACCTGTCGAGAAAAAAATATGTAGAGCTATTGAAAAAATGTCCTCCCAATCAATTTTATTGAAATGAATATTAAGTTTCGAACATATTATTTTTCATTGCAACCTTTTAAAATGATCAAATTTGGACCTTTAAAGTTGGATACTGGGCAAAATTAAAATAAATATATATTTGTCGTAATTAAAAAAAAAATGTTTTTAATCCAATTCCATTGCATATTCCGGTAGTGCCAGAAATGATACATTAGTTATGGTACAGTAGTTTGTGATAACTAAAATATGATACAATTTTTACTTTTAGGGCCAGAATTTTCACTCATAGATAGATAAAAATATCCTTAAAATAACAACTTAATAGAAAAAAATTTATCTGTCAGATAATTCCCATACATTCATCCCACACATACCACTATTCTTAAGTGAAAATACGTTTATTCTCTATATTCTCCGGATAAAATTTTAACTAGAAGATAAATGCCGCTGTTTAGATGTGAAAATACCGGCCCTTAATGTAAAAGGCAATTTAATACAAATTCTCAGAGGACTAGGATCAAAATAAGCAGTTAAAACTTGATTTTCATTCGCGACGTTTTGGCTCCTTTATTGAGTCTTCCTCAGGCGTTCATAATCAATTGCTTTCATAACTTTGTCAACAATAATAGATACGATACAGTTAATAAAAGCTTCCAGGATACACAAAATATAAATAAAAATCAGTTAAAAAAGATACATTTTTAACTAATTTTTATACATTTTTATGTATCCTGGAAGCTTTTATTGTTATTTGGCTATGTTTTTATAACGCCGCTAAAGAAGTATAACTTGTGTTAAAATCTACTGCCAATGGAAATTTTAATGATTTAAGGAAAACTATTACGAATAAAAAATATATTTAAAGGAACACAAAACAGTTTATTTGTAAAAATTATATTACAGAAGAAAGAAATATAAACATTTCTCGTACATTTTAACTATTTACAAAGTTGATAAACTAGCAAATGAGTTTGAAGATTCTAATCGACTTCCTCGATCGTGGGACCGTTCTGTTGACCAAATCCTCCACTTTGTCGTCCAAAGTTTCCACCAGGAGGATATCCCGCAAATCCATTAGGCACCTGTTGTCCTTGTCCGCCTGAACCTCGATGCAATTTGGTCATTATTGGACTACAAGTGTCGGTCAGTTCTTTAAGACGATGCTCGTACTCTTCTTTCTCCGCCAAAGTATTGCTATCCAACCATTGCAATGCTGAATGACATTCTGATGTCACTTTGGCTTTATCGTTTTCGTCTAATTTGTCGCCAGCATCGTCAACGGCTTGTTTCAAGTTGAAGATGTAGCCTTCGAGTTTGTTGCGAGCTGAAACTTTTTCACGTTGTTGTTCGTCTTCCTCTTTGTATTTTTCGGCTTCGGCCAACATTCGGTCGATGTCTTTTTGTGAGAGGCGGCCTTTGTCGTTCTTGATGGTGATGTTTTTCGAGTTACCACTGCTGTTGTCTTTGGCCGAAACGTTTAGGATGCCATTGGCATCCATGTCGAAGGTGACTTCAATTTTGGGTGTGCCACGAGGTGCTGGAGGGATTCCTGTCAAGTCGAATGTTCCCAACAAGTTGTTGTCTCGAGTCATAGCACGTTCTCCCTCAAATACTTGGATGGTTACCGCCGGTTGATTATCCGCATAGGTTGTGAATGTTTGGGTTTGTTTGCATGGAATTCGTGCATTGCGTTCGATGATTTTTGTCATTACACCACCGGCGGTTTCGATTCCTAAGGATAGTGGTGTTACATCGACTAGAAGGACATCTTGGATTTTCGAGCTGGTGTCGCCGCTGAGAATTGCTGCTTGGACAGCTGCTCCATAGGCGACGGCTTCATCAGGATTGATCGACAAATTCAGCGATTTACCACAGAAGTAGTTCTGGAGCAATGACTGAATTTTCGGAATACGTGTAGAGCCACCAACTAAGACGACGTCATGAATTGCTCCTTTGTCCAAACGTGCGTCTGCTAATGCCTTTTCGACTGGTTCTAGAGTGCCACGGAATAGATCTGAACATAATTCCTCAAATCTGGCCCGTGAAACTTTTGTGTAGAAATCAACACCGTCGAAGAGGGCATCGATTTCAATGCTAGCCTCAGTACTGGATGACAATGTACGTTTTGCTCGTTCAGCTGCTGTTCGCAGACGCCGCAATGATCTAGGATTGCTTCGCAAGTCCTTTCGATATTTTCTCTGGAATTCATCGGCCAAATGGTTTACTAGACGATTGTCGAAATCTTCACCACCCAGATGAGTATCGCCGGCTGTTGATTTTACTTCGAACAAGGAACCTTCGTCGATGGTCAAGATGGATACATCAAAGGTTCCGCCACCCAAGTCGAAGATGAGGACGTTTCGTTCGCCTTTCAAATTTTTGTCAAGACCATAGGCGAGTGCTGCCGCTGTTGGTTCGTTGATAATTCGCAGCACATTGAGTCCGGCAATTGCTCCGGCATCTTTGGTCGCCTGCCGTTGTGAGTCGTTGAAATATGCCGGAACGGTGATGACTGCGTCTCGAACGGATGTTCCCAAATACGCCTCGGCCGTTTCCTTCATTTTCGTCAACACCATTGAACTGACTTCTTCCGGTGCAAACTTCTTCTGTTCCCCTTTGTACTCGACCTGGATTTTCGGCTTTCCACAATCGTTGATCACTCGGAATGGCCAGTGTTTCATGTCGGCTTGAATTTTAGGATCGTCAAATTTGCGACCAATCAATCGTTTTGCGTCGAATACTGTGTTTTGGGGATTCATTGCTACTTGGTTCTTGGCAGCATCTCCAATTAATCTTTCGGTGTCCGTGAATGCCACATAACTTGGGGTTGTTCGATTTCCTTGGTCGTTGGCAATAATTTCCACTTTTCCGTGTTCCCAAACTCCAACGCAGGAATATGTTGTTCCCAAATCAATTCCAATTGCTTTTGTTGCCATTTTTTATTTAAGTAAAATATTTTTATAAGCCAAAAAATATATATTTCCTTGAAAATTTGATCTACAATAATGTAGGAATGTATTCGTTGAGTTTTGCTTATGAAGCTTTTTCGCTTGTTCACTTGTATTTTTGGTATCTGACGCTCTGTTGGCCACGCGGCGTATTTATACTAGTAACGTACTAGTCCAGAAAGTTCTCCTCGTTTCTCGTACGTTCTACTAGCTTCTATGTGTTTTTATGAGTAGTGGAGTACAAGATTTACCTAATGTGTGTATCGCTGTCTCATGTGCTCATCAATGGAATTGTATGCAGGCGTTTCTGTTGGGTCTTATCGCTTTAAGGGTAGTTTTTTGAATGAGGGATTTAAATTGATTCTCGTACATTCTTAAATGCTAGTTTTCAATAAATGTACAATTTATATTGATATTTGAAATATCAATAAGAAGAAAAATAAGTAAAGAATTTACAAAAATATTTTTTGGTGATTCAAAATAAGAAAATTTTTAATGATTAGGAAAATTAAAAAAAATCACTATATATAGTTGAAATCTAGTTAAATAATATTTTTTCTGTTAATCTTTGAAATTTAAAATTTATTTTAGTGGTAGATTTTAGGGGTTGGGTGTAGTGTTTAGAGCCAAAAAATCTTCTGTAACATTGCTTGGTTTAATTCGAGCTTTTTCTGCTAAATCAAATTGGACGAAAATAACTAAATACGTAGTTACAGCTCCTACAATCTAAAATAAATTAAAAAAATAATAATTTTCCATATTATAATAACAAATAACGATATCTTACGGTATATAGTAGAGTGAAATCAATTGGGAAAAATCCTCCTGCAGTTATTTCCACTTTGTTATGTAAAAGTTGCATCGAAAAATTTTCAATCTAAAATTTAAAGGAATGAACGAATAAACAAATGGTGGAATTATATATATATATATATATATATATATATATATATATATATATATATATATATATATATATATATATATATTAGATTGGGCCAAAAAATAGACTGTTTTTTTTGAAAAGTATATCGAAAATATTGTTCAAGGTGACAAAAAAAATATCGGAAAGGTTTGAGCCCTTAATATTAAGATTAAGAGGTCTATCATCTTTAATTTCGATTTTTTATTAGAGCTTTCATTTTTGCATCAATGCTCTCAAACTATCAAGGTAAAAAAATTCATCTGCACATATATTTATAGAAAATTAAATTCCCTACAAAAAACGTCTCTTTGAAAATATTTGCCAGTCACGCCGTTTCCGAATAATCAAGCTTTAAACATTGATATAATTTTTAGATTTATCTTCTTTATTTTGGAATTTTGTAACTAAACAAATAAATATATAGAAATGAACAATATAGATTCTAGAAGGGAATTTAATTCTCTACAAAAAAGGTCTCTTAACGCTTTTATATAAAATCACTTTTTCAAAAGTTATTCACAATTAAAGTTGAAGGAAGAATTAAATTATTGTTTTTTTCATTTTCTATGTTTTCGTATAATAAATAGCTGTTAACCGAGAATAGATTAGGATATATTATGAAATTTAAATATTTCAAGCGATAAGATTGATAAAATGATGATTTTCGACCATGTAAAATATCAATTTGTCCGACTGAATAAAAAAAAAATTGAATCAACAACGAAAAAAACCAATAATTTAATTTTTCCTTCATCTTTAATTATGAATAACTTTTGAAAAAGTGATTTTATGTAAAAACGTTAAGAGACCTTTTTTGTAGAGCATTAAATTCCCTTCAAGAATCTATATAGTTCATTTCTTTAAATTTATTTGTTCGTTAGTTACAAAATTCCAAAATAAAGAAGATAAATCTAAAAATTATATCAATGTTTAAAGCTTGATTATTCGGAAACGGCGTGTCTGGCAAAAATTTTCAAAGAGACATTTTTTGTAGGGAATTTAATTTTCTGTAAATATATGTGCAGATGAATTTTTTACCTTGATAGTTTGACAGCATTGACGCAAAAATGAAAGCACAAATAAAAAATCGAAATTAAAGATGATAGACCTCTTAATATTAATATTAAGAGCTCAAACCTTTCCAAAACTTGTATTTGGTCACCTTGAACAATATTTTCGATATACTTTTCAAAAAAAAAATCGATTTTTTGGCCCAGTATAAGTGGAAATAGACTATGAATGAGTAAAAAAAAAATTTAAATCTTAAGGGGTTAGGGGTTGTCAGAGACACGAAAAAATGAGAATTTTCAGTAATTTTTTTTTGCTATTAAATCATGTTATTTTACAAAAGTAATAATATGACATTATTATACAATGTTTTGACTTAAAGTCACGAAAATTTGGAAAAAAAAATTATAATTTCCAAAGTTATAGCTGTCTGTGTTGACCCAGTTTCAAAAAATGGTCCTTGCGGTGACAATCATAAGTCCTTGCAGATTCATCTAAAATCAATCGGGTGAAAAAAAAATAGTTTTATAAATAGATAATCCTGGGCCTGATCGAAGCTTTTTTTTTTTTTTCAAAAATTAACAAAATGGTGGCCTCAGGAAATTTTTTTCTAGATTTTCGGGAAAAAATCAACAGTTAATTGGTCTTAAAAAATCGAAATTTTTGAAAAAAAAAATCCTTCGATCAGGCCTGAGTTTATTATGTATTCTAAAAGCTGTATGAATTTCATTAAAATCTACTGAGCGGCTATCAAGTTACAGTTGTCACCAGTTCAAAAAACATAGTTTTGAGATAAACGCATTCAAAGTTTCACACTAGATTTACATACAGAAATACTAATTATTTAATTACTTACACGGAGTCATCTATTCCTGGGCCATATAATAGTTCTTCAGCCATTATTACAGTTATTATCGGATCAACTTGAAATTTTCAGAGAATATTTTTAAGATATTACACTTAACGAAAATGCAAAAAAAAAATGATTTTTGAAAATCCTGACTACCCCTAACCCCTTAAGTCGAGATGCTAACATTCAAAAGTTTCCTTATTGTATAAGACGAAATAATAAATGATAGAGTAAATAAATATAGTTTACTTACTTCACGTTTTAATTTGCTCTCTTCAATATATGAAATTGAATGGACGTAATAGCTAGATCGATTGGCCTAAATAGAAAAAAAAATGGTCAGTAATTTCACCCTTACTTATGTGTGTAAAATTCGCTGTAAAAAGTTCATACTTTTCTGGCCTATTTCAATACTTACATGGTAACAAACACTACTGCATATAAAAATCAAGCTAAGAATTTCGCCAATATTGCCTACTGTCCACAATAAAACCATAACAATAACAAAATTATTCTCAAAATTGATGCCTTCACTGATCACAGAATACGCATGAAACAAATTTCCGGTAACCAAAACGAAAAGTTTCCCAATCATAAACAGTAACGGTAACGAATACATTTCGTTGGTCTTTTTCAAAATATCGCACAACTTATCATGCAAATCGGCCAACGTGCGAATATCAATATACAAACAACTGTTCTTCCGAAAATCGATCAAAGAAAAAATCTTTGGATATCCTTTCATCTCAAAATTTTTCAACTCTTGGGCCGTTTCTTTCGGCTCGTTTGCATAAACGGACGTAATTGTTGCTACCTTCATCAATATCTTATTGATTATCATAAATTGATTGCGATAAATCATCATTTCGAACAAAAACAAAACTCGCATCCCCAAATTAAACACGTCCGGAATAATAAGGGTGATCCACAACAAGAGGGTGTCCTCATCATCTTCAATCGCCACATAGTAACGAATCGCAGATAGTAAGAGAAACGTAAGAAAGTAGCTACTCAATGTAACGATTGCATATTTCTTTATTTTCCTGTACTCCATATCCCATTTCAGCGACTTGAGCTGTTTCTCAAACTCAACATATTGCTTTTGTATTTCAATATGGGTGAATCGATTTTTATAAGCAAAAATCATAACCAACACAAAAATCGGTACTTGACTTATTTTCGAAAAGTTTTCCAAAGACAAATTGACTTGAATTCCTTTGATGTTCATGAAAATATGGTAAAACATATACCAAAGCATATAGGCGACCATTAGTATGATTCCACATAAATTTCGTGGGGACTTGGTACGAAATTTCCGATATCCTGCAGGTCCTTCAATGGACACTAGACAAAGACAAAGCCACATAAAGACTTGATAGATGAGTTTTTTGTACGTGAAAATATCATCTAATTTAAATTTTTTGCTCATCTTAAATTCAACACTGTTTATTTCCTCTGATCATTTAAGAATGGATAAGGTGTTGGTATGGAAAAGAAAATGTTAAGAAAATCAATTGGAATTTAATTAAATTGATGTGTTGTTAACAAACAATGGGAAGTGACTATTAATTTATCATTTAATCTCATTAAATTATTGATAATTTTCATTATGGTTAAAAGGTTTTTAGAAAACAACATCGCTTTTTAATAAAAAAGCCATTATAATTATATTTCATACATTATTAATGTGATATCAAATAAGTTATACATTTTTCCGAGTATTTCAACCATCTTGTGCGTATTGTAAATAATCAGCTAATGAGTATCCGAATAACGTGAAATCATATCTGTAAGAAAAAAATGGAATTAGATAACTCATTTTTATTTGGCAATTTTTCTTAGGATAAGGTTTTGAAAGCCCAACGATTAGGGAAATCTGGAAAGTCAAAAAGTCAAAACAATCAGGGAACTTAATAGTCCAAGAGCCAGTAATACAAGTTTCATGAAGTGTTTGATGCACCTTGAAATTTTGTAAGGCTGATATCTATGGGATGAGAAGTAGGAATACCTATGTTTGCCTATCCCAACCCAGGACACCAGGTACTGCGCATGGGTGAAAGGTGTAATAAAATATAAGCCAAAAAAAGTGTTTGATTCACAGGCCAACAAACGTTAATCGAAAGTTTAGGTAATTTTAAATCAGAATCCAAGATGGCAGACATTTTTGAATGGGTTTATATATAATTAATGCCTCCCAAAGTTGATTTTTTTTTTAATACAAAATGAAGTGTTTGATTCACTCTGAAATTTGAACAGCTTATTAATTAAATATTTAAGATTTTAACTACAAAAAGCCAGACAGTTTTGTTGGGGTTTAACGTAAAAATCTTGTTTAAAATAGAAAGAGATAGACTGCGTATGGTTGGCGGAGTGAGCGAGAGGGCCGATCACCGCTGTAGCTGACTTTGTACTGCATTTTGAAACTTGTAAAATTCGAATAGCATAACTGGTGATAACCTTTATTAGAAGACACTTCTAATGGTAAAATCACATCACAGTACTTTAAATTATATTTTTGATGGATTTCCAATGTGATTCGACTTTACATTATATTATAGATTTTCACCGGTTATGCTATTCCAATTTTACAAGTTTGAAAAAGCAATACAAATTAAGCAATAGCGGTGATCGGTCCTCTCGCTCACTCCGCCAACCATACGCAGCCTATCTCTTTCAATTTTAAATAAAAGTTTTTACGTCTGCCGATAGTTAAACCCCAACAAAACTGTCTGGCTTTTTGTAGTTAAAATCTTAAATATTTAATTAATAAGCTGTTCAAATTTCAGAGTGAATCAAACACTTCATTTTGTATTAAAAAAAAATCAACTTTGGGGGGCATTAGTTATATATAAACCCCTTCAAAAATGTCTGCCATCTTGGATTCTGATTTAAAATTACCTAAACTTTCGATTAACGTTTGTTGGCCTGTGAATCAAACACTTTTTTTGGCTTATATTTTATTACACCTTTCACCCATGCGCAGTACCTGGTGTCCCGGGTTGGGTTATGCAAACACAGGTATTTCTACTTCTCATCCCATAGATATTAGCCTTACAAAATTTCAAGGTGCATCAAACACTTCATGAAACTTGTGTTACTGGCTCTCCGACTATAACAACTATTCATTTTATGTAAGGTTCAATTCCAGTGTAAATAACAACAATAATAATATCAGCTTCACGGGAAATTGGAATATATTTAAATTAATTTATTTTTTGTTAAAAATTGTTGAGGTCCGTCTATGATAATATTGTTGTAATGTTGTTAATATTGTTATACTTTCAGAGCTTGAAAAAGTCTTGATAATAAAGACGAAACGTCGCAAAATCAATGATTGTTTAAATTAATTTAAATATATTCCAATTATCCGTGAATCTGATATTATTATTCTTAACAACTTTGTTGGGAAAATGATTTTTTCATAATATCATTAGTATTAAGATGTCAGAGTAAATAAGAATATTAAGTTAATAATCTTATAAGTGCTACTAACCACAGCTTCAAGTGTATACCTGCTATATTATTAGAATGTTCCATAAGTTTCTGTCCTTTATTTAAAATGAAAAAAATCATAGTTATAACAAGGAAAAAAAAACAAAAGTATAATTTGTTGGCAACGACAGAGAACAAATGTTATAAGCATATTGACGGAAGTGAAATACAATCATTATCTCAAATTTGAACTAATAATTGTTATGATTTCAATTGTCATTTTGATTTCATTCTAATTTTTATCATTTTTCAGTTGTGTCAGCGATTGGCTGTGAATATTTCACGGGAAGTTACTAGTTGTTCATACTTAAAAAATGAAGTTGAAAAATTAAAGTTATATTTGATTTTTGTTTTGGCTTTTTGAAAAAGGTTAAGAAACGCTGCTTTAAACCAAGTTTTATAAATTACACAGGTTGCCTCATTAGAAAAAAAATATGACGTCATACGAAGAATTTTGAAATTTGAATCAGTCTGAAGATATATACGAATTTCTTCTGGATACGTCACGTAGCGCATGAGGCCACCTGTGTATTTTATAAACCTTGGCTTTAAACATCTACAAATTTCGCACAATCCTAAAAGAGTTAATGTGTTTACTTACTGATATATGGCATAGAGGTTCATTAACTGCGTTTTATTGAGGGTGGAAAATTCTTCTGGTACATGTTCGCTTGCTGAACTTTCCGAATCAAAAGTTCCCCATTGTGATTGTAGAATACTGGTTAAGTTTGTTTGTTTAATTAAATAACTCTGGTCATCCTGTAATCCAAAAATATTTAATGCAAATTGTTAAAATTAAAGTTTATAAATTGTCATTTACTCGAAGAGTTTCATATTTTAAAATAAAATCGATTCGAAACGAACATGGCGTACAATATTCCGCGATTGGTGTCCAATGTTCACTGATCCATACTGTTCCATTTGTTTTTATCCGTTCGTTGAAATTATCAGCTAAATAGTTTACAAATTCACTAAAAGTTGGTATCATATCCTTCGTTATATCCTCCTTTAAAGAAAAACAGTTTTTTTTTTAAATAACCAATGTTTTGGCATCTTTTTGAAGAACTTACGGCCGGAATATGTTTGTATTTAACAATGATTTCTTTTATTATTTTTTTATAGTAATCATAGTCGGTGTAGCGACAAATATCGTAATAGATATCCAAAACACGTTCGAAGGGATGACGAACAATTATAAAAGACTTGGAAGATTCCAAATCTTTTTTTAACTTTTCTTCCGTTGCTTTTGGATACTTTTCTTTGATGAAATCGAGTATATTTTGATTGGTTGATGTTAAAAATTCCCGCGAATATCTATAATAAAGGATGTATATATTTCTCGAGAATAAACCTATAAAATTTTTGCTGGTTTATGTTGTGTACTCTTTATCTATTATCTATTATTATAAAGAGGAAAGATTTGAATGTTTGTTTGCTTTGAATAGGCTCCGAAAATACTTGACCGATTTGAAAAATTCTTTCACTGTTGGGAAGCTACACTATTTCTGGTGAACATAGGCTATATTAAGTTTCAAAAAAGTTAGGGATCCATACTAAAACTCCAATAATGTAACCCAAGGTCTGAAAAAATTACCAAAAAACATTTTTTTATCGCGTGCGCTGCGAAAACTATTGGTTATAGAACAAAATAATGTACTACGATTTTGCAGAACATATCATTATCTACAAAAAATAGAGCGACAGCATATCTCTAACTATTATAGTTATGTCACAATAAGTGTTTTTTCATTTTAAAAAATATATATAAATGCCACCGCTATAAAAGCTCTTTTATTTATACTTTGAGATTAATCCTTATCAAAATAAATGACTTCATATTTAAGTTTGCTTCAATACCATTATATAACTTTTTGAGTTATTCAATTTGAACATTCCATTCGAAAGATATCACAAGTTTAAAAATTTAAGTTATTTGAAAAATGTCGCATGGTCACCCCATTTTACTTATAATTAAGACCAACTTTATTGAACGTGGCGATATTTTTTGTTTATGTATAGATGCTGATTGATTTACAGATTATTTGGTCTACGGTAGGTATACTTATCGTAGCTATACGCAATAGACATACTGTTTTTAGATATTTATAAATATTTTTTGAAAATTAATTGATTGATTAATTAATTGAAAATACTAATGCTTTGCATTGGTATAATGGGATAATAAACCGAACAATAGAATAAATTGAGACCTAGAGTTCAAGATTTTCGTGTTTTTGAAGCTCCAGACATTCCACTACTAACTGATACAGTTCTGGAACGCAATAGTTCTTCCAAGGCCATAGAACATAATAATCTAATGGTTATTCCTTGGAAAAACTTCCCTAGAACTTACCCGGCCAGCAAATTGAAATTATAAAGCCAGCTAGATGAGGCTGCTTTAAAAACGGGGCACCAAATCAAATGATGTTTTTCATCGATCAAATATGCCCTACTGTCTGGTTTATGTAAAATATCTTCACCCCGTTCATTGAGCTTTTGACCCTTACACATTGCCTCAAAAAATTCCTGGCGATCTTTCATAATAGTCTCCATTTCGGTATCATTAAGAGGCACATAAGGTTTCTTTTCCTTAAAAAAAATTAAACTATAAATTTTTCATGAAACTATGGTTATTTATTGAAATAGTTTTAAGAAAAAAATACTACTTACATGGTGATAATAATAGTTATTATTAATTATAAATACTGTAACACAAAAAATTATTAGCACTAATAGTAATATGTGACGATTTTTTGGGAAATATAAGGACATATTGATTCAGCAATGACGAGTAGCACAATAATGGCGCGTAGGTATATATTTTCTTCAATCTTATCTACCTACGAGTTTTATACAATGACTTTTATTAAAGAAATATTTATTTTATTGAAGCTTTTCAAATTGTACAATGTACAGGTTTCTCATTATGGACTATATACATATATATCAGTTCTATAAATATTTATCGATGTTTAATCAAATGTTAACGTCAACAATTTATGTTATCTTTCTGGAGGAAGAATAAAATTATTTGCTTGTTTTAAGAAATGATGAAAATAATTTTATTCTTCAGTTACGTAAATGATATAATTTTACATATTTTTGAATTCATTGACTTTTAAGAATGTAGGAAAAGCTTTATAGAGATTATTAATGTGCGATTAATTCATAAGTACTCAATAGAGATACATAAGTTTTATTTATTGCCAACCTAAAGAGAAAAAATATTTAGTGGGAGAACTATTGATAAAATAGCAAAATCCGATATTATTTTCCTTTCGATAAAATTCCATTGTTGCTTTCAATTTATTTTATAAATCGGAGCTCAAAGAATCATGCCATAATTCTAGCTGGGGTCTAACATGGCAAATTGGATTTTTCTGTTAATCAAATTAATTAATATTTTTGCATTGTTTATGAGAATTACTTTAATTGTTGGAAGATAAATTACCTTCGGAAGCAGGTGTTTATTTTCAGCATAATATAAGACGCAATGTGCAATAATTTAAAAGTAATTAAGGGATGATTGAAATGCAAATTTCCTTGAAAAATTAAATTTCTTTGTTTCACAATAATCCATCCTTATGTAAGTTATATTATATATTATTTTCTTGAACCCAACCTTTATGATTAAGTCAAGGGTTTATACATAACAAAGCGATTTCATTACCGACGTTCAAATGGTTTACAACCCTTATTGTGGATCAGCTAAATCCTATTGTTAAAGTAAAAGTGGGTTGCAGATACCTTCAAAAATTAGGGGTGAGATCACAAACTAACTTACTGTTTAGTACTTATAGAATTAATTTAATAATTCTGCGATTTATTATTTAATAAATTAAAGAATAAAACTCAGGATTTTAAGATCTGATAGATGCTTTATTTTCAAATTGGCGATTTTTCAGTCGTCAACAAATAAGTTTATTATATTAAGTAATGGTATTAAGTGTATTAAGTAAAATAGATGATAAAACTCAGATCTCAGCTTGTTATTAAATTAAAATGAAATTGGCGACGTTTCGTAGCTTATAGCAACTTCATTAGGCACCTGATATATTTTATAGTTAGTTACATTTTTATAGACCCCTGATGAAGTTGCGATAAGCTACGAAACGTCGCCAATTTTTTTGTAATTTAATAACAAGCTGAGATCTGAGTTTTATCATCTATTTATTTCTTAATTTAATACACCTGATTGTTGAGGACTGGAAAATCGTTTGTAAAACATTTTTATTGAAGCAAATCTTTATTCGTAAATGAAATCACAAGATAATTATTTTTATGATATAAAATTAACATAAAATAATAAAAGTAATGATGATTTTTAAATGATGCTTACTATAAATAACCTTTACAAATTTATCGCAAGAGACACGTAGATATAGATAATAATATTATTGTCTTCGGGAGATATGGAATGATTTTTTGATTTTTGATTTTTGCCTCTTTTTGATGTATATTTTATTCATTTTTTGCTAGACTTAAATATTCGTCTATTGAGTAGTTGAAAACAAGGAAATCGTATCTGAAAAAGAATAGAATTTTTACCAAAGATTAATCAAATATTTAAGAGACAACTTAAGTTTATTAGGTAAAATTTACTTTTCAGAAATGGTTGAAAATTGGAGATGTGAAATACTTTGTATCTATAAATTAGATTTCGAATTCTCATATGTTTAATCGATGATTACCAATCTTTGATACCAGTTTTTGATAAGTAACTCAAAATTTTTTATTCTAATAATGTTTTAGGGGAAGTTGTTGGAAGTTTAAGTTTATACCAACAGAAAAATACTTTAACTGATATTCCAAGGGATTTTCGGGAATTGATGAATAATTAATTTTCAGCGATAAATAATGCACAATTTTCTTTTTTCAATAAAGCCAAACATATTTACGTCTAAAACTAAAACTTGAAATATCAGTTGAAGTATTTTTCTGTTGGAAAAAACTTCCTAAAATTTTACCATAACTCATGAATTAAATTTGAAATTTTTCGAATTACTAGTCAAACATTGCTATAGTTGGTAATCATTAACATTTGATGGCGTATATCTCTTAAACGCTTAATTTTATCGACTAAGTGTAAGATAATGTTTCTTATAGAACAGTAGTTTTCCTACAAAATTATGAATAATTCGCAATTAAAAAAAATCATATTCTAAAATCAGATTTTTCTTTAAATAATCAAATTTCAATCTTCAACATCTTCTAAATGGTGAGATTGACGGTAAAAATAAAAGAGACCTTTTTTTTTGAGCCTTAAATTTTCTACAAAATTGCATATAAAATTTTGCAAAATGATATAGTTATCAGTAAGATATTAATTTTTTTCTATTGGACTGAGTCAAATTTATAATACTATAATACGGTAGACCTTCCCATTAAAGAGTTTTCCGGAGGTGTAAACAAACCAATTTTTTGATGTAACTAGTAAAAAAAAGTCGATTTTTTGACCCACCCTGGAAGGTAGGAATATATATTCTACTAAACTTCAATATTTAATTGTTGCTCAAATTATAAATTGCATCGTTAATTGATTTCATGATTCCCTTCTAATTAATGCCATGGTACGCTAATTAAATCATGTATTCAAGGAAAATCAAAATCTAAGTTGCTTAATTTTTTTTTTTTTTTTGTTGTCGAACTTAAATAATTTTCATATTACTCAAATGAATAAGGTTAGTTTCTCTAGGCCATAAAATGCAATAAGCTACCACTTCATGGCTCTTACGATATTGAATATTTATTTAAAAAAAATACTATAAATTTTATTGAATATTGATAATGATAATTTGTATTTCAACTTGTAGTTTGGATACTTTACTATTTCTGTATTTCAGTTTTAAAAATTTTATTTTTATTTTCACCATTTTTGTATCCCAAACTTCAAAAGACAATCCTTAGTAGAAACTTCATTATCCTCCAGAATCCTAAGATTTTTCAAAATATTCTACTTACTCATAAATTGCATAAAGTTTCCTTATTTGAGTTTTGGTTAATGTCCGAAATTCGGTATCTATCAAATCGTTTGTTCTATATCCGTCCATCTTATTTCTCCATTGTGGTTTCAAAATATGACTTAAATGCACTTTTTCTATCAAAAACAGTTGCTCCTCCTTGTAAAAATATAATTATTGTTAGTAAATATTGATTGGTAACTTCAGGGATATTACTTGAATCCTTTCGAATCTTATGATATAGTCAAAGTCCACCATGCACGGCGTACAAAATTCTGTCATTGGTATCCAGTGCATATCTATATTACTGTTTTTTCCATAACGTAATCGATTTTGAAAAATCTTAATTATGTATTGGATGAATTCATTGAATGTTGGATAATGCTGTTTTTTCGGCTGTTTTATTTGCAATAAAAATATTAGAATGTACAATTTTGGATGGTCTGCAAAATATTTTGTACTTACTTACGTCGTTTTTTTTGCGATATTTTTGGACTATTGATAGGGCAAGGTGACGATAGAAGATTACGTCTGATGGATTTACTAATTTTTGGTAATAGGCAGCCAAAAGTCGTTCAAACGGGTGTCGAGTTATCATAAAAGAAGTTGCGCTTTGCATTTTTTGTTGTAATTCTTCGACAGATGGTCGAGGGTATTTCCTTCGGGCCAAATCGATGGGATGCTCTTGAGTTTGGTTTAAAAATTCCGGTGTATACCTTGCGATTGTAAAGATTATTAGTGATATATCAATCGATAATTAGTTCTACATTAACATATGTTTGACTATACAATCGTTCCCGATTAGAAATATTTGAATGAGGCCTTTGGGGCTCCTATTGGACAATCCCAATAAGACCCCAATTGGGCAATCTTTTATAAACTAGTTCATTATCGTCTAGTGCAGGTTTATTGTTGATTATATTTGATGCTTCTACCGAATTATCAGATGCATGTCAAGATCCTGTCGAGTTGTTAAAATTGTGAAAAAATTGTTAATAAGTAAACTAATTAAACCAACTAATGACCAAAAGGAATAATTTAAAACTTTTATGCCAACAATTGCAGTTATTACTATGCTGGAACTCTAAATTGTCTAATTTTAAAAAGATACTGATGATAGTATCAATCCTATTTCGTGAATTGGACCTGTTCAACTTCCTACCCCTACGGTTAGTCTATAGTCATTACCCTTCTTTTACCCAAGGTTTATAAATTACACAGGTTGCCCCATTAGAAAAAAAATGACGTCATACGAAGAATTTTGAAATTTGAATCAGTCTGAAGATATATACGAATTTCTTCTGGATACGTCATGTGGCGCATGAGGCCATCTGTGTATTTTATAAACTTTGCCTTTTACCCACCTAATACCGTAATGATCTTTTTACCTCATTGCAAATTGTAAAAATTAAATTATAAAAATTCCTATTTTAGATCAAATTCAATAGAAAGCTCGATTTTGTGAGCAAAAACGGGGCTGAATTTTCGTATCAGTGCTTTTGTACTTACCCTGCAAGTATATTAAAATTGTACATCCATGAACTTGATGCAGCTTTGAAAATATTACACCATATTAATTTGTAATCTTCATTTATCATAAATTCCCAAGCATTCGGCTTATGTAATGAATCGTTTCCTGGAATATTGAGCTTTAATACTTGGCACATGGATCGCACAAATGATCGACGATCCGATAGTCTTTGTTCTACTTCAATGTTTTTTAATTTTTCGATGAAACTATAATGAACAGTCTAAAGATTTAAAAACAAAATTAATAAATTTAACTTCCTAAAAATGCGAATATCAATTTTTTTTTAATTTTAAATGGTATATGAAGAATTTAGTAGTTAATTTTAATTTAACTTAGTTAATTATATTGTCGAACATTTTAAAGTTTGTATGTATTTGCCAAAGTTATAACAAATGGATGAAATTTTGCATAAATATTAATTAAATAATAGTTGTATTAATTAACAGGTTGTATTAAATAAGAAGATTACAAATCAATAAGTATTTTTTCATTCAGTGACGTAGCGTGCGTTCTTGTCACCCGGATCCGACTGGAAGTTTTCCGCCTCCTATTTTTATCAAATACCTTTAAATTATTTAATTAGTAATATCAATGGACCGCTTTAGCACCCATCATGCTACGCTACTGTACTTGTTTTTTCTGTAGAATAGAAATGAAAGCCGAATAAAAAGTTATCCTTACCGATTTATCGGGTTGCTGATCTTTTGGATTGAGCATCTTATAAATACAAATAAAAAATAGCACTACTATTATAATCTTTGGAATAATTAACCTAATTTTCTTCATTTTATTTGCCAGAAAAAAAAATTATTTACAAAGTTTATTTTCTTGATATCCTTTACATTTTAGTGTAGTTTTCTAACTAATGGAAAATATTAAAAATGAAAACTCGTAAAATGGTAGTGAATTTTATTTGTTTAAATATTTTGTAGTTATATACAGGGTGTTAATGAAGCATAGCGAAATAGTGAACAACTTCATTATATTTTTTTGCAACTTCTTTTGAAAAATAATGTATTTCTTTTATTTGAACCATAATTTAGAGGAATTTGAATTCTGATTTATTTTAAAAGTGTAATTTAGTGAAGTTTTATGATGAAAACATGTTTTAAACTATAGCTTGAAGGTTGAGGATTAATTAAAATGAATGGTAAAATGTAAGGTTGGCCAATATCTGGCAACGTTGCATTTTCTACATTGTTTTTTATTCTATTCCTAATCAAAATAAGATTTTTTCCGATGACTTCGACCAGCTATACTGTGTATACAATATATAGGATATATTGCGATCCAATTTATGTAGTATAATTTAATATAATAATAAATAAAAAAAACATACCATAAACATAAATTTGAACAGAAGTTCAAACAAAAATATTCGTGACGTATTGCCCAGATACGTATTTCGATTGCCAAACAATCTTTCTTAGTGAATCACATTGTGATTCACAATGTGAATCATCAAAAAGCAGTTACGGAGTGATCCAAACTACTTGATGACCACTGAGGAAGATTGCTTGGCAATCGAAATACGTATCTGGGCAATACGTCACAAATATTTTTGTTTGAACTTCTGTTCAATTTATGTTTATGGTATGATTTTTATATATTATTATATTAAATTATACTACATAAATTGAACCGCAATATATCCTATATATTGTATACATATTCTATTCCTGATTTTTTCGTTAATTCAATTCTAATATGGTATAACTCCTCTCTTTTGTGGCTAAATTTTCATTATGGGCCGATTTATTGCCAGATATTGACCAACCTAAGAAAGATATGAGCCGTGTTTTCCTAGTGTGGTTGATTTTAGTTTTCCTTTTTTTGACCCAATTCTCTGCTTGATTTAGACCAGCTTGAAATGTTAGAGAATCCTTTTTTGACCGACTTTCTTCTCCTAAAGTGGAAATTCAAGTGATTAAGATCTAAACCATAAAGACATTAAAAGAAAACTCCAGGAAAAGATATCCAGTCAACAGAAAGAAGGGCTCAAGTGTACTTTAGCACACCCACAATCTGGCAACGTTGCATTTTCGACTTGTTTTTAATTTAATTCGCGATATTTTTGTTAATTCAATTCTAAGATGACATAATTTCTCTCTGTTGTGGCTAAATTTTCATTATGATCCGATTTAATCGCGAATTAAATTAAAGACAAAGTCGAAAATGCAACATTGCCAGATTGTGGGTATGCTAAAGTACACATGAGCCGAAAGAAGTATATCTGGGAATCATCAAATCGGGAAATGTAAAACTTCATAATTGCTTAGTTTTATTTTTAATGGGCATACAAAAAAATAACGATAATATGGTGACATTTTTCATCGTACTGACTTCCTTACTTCACCCTATATTATCTTTTGATAATAAAAATATTTTAAAATTTTCTCTATTTCAATTTGCATACCATTTGTAATAGGTTTTTCCTATACGATAAATACATTTTTTTTATGTAATCTGCACTAAAGTGCCTTAAATGTTATCTATGACTTCTTGTATAAGGCGAACCCCAGCAAGAACAATCCCTATTGATAATATTTAAGTTTATTCATGAAATTTATATATTTTAAAATTATTAATTTCATAAACATCTGTTATTATTTCTGAATATTTGTAGCATATTATTGGATCATATAATTGTTATTATCTAATGAGTACTATAACATATCATTTAAAGGGTATCCAAAGTAGGTAAAGGACAAGAAACTTAACTGGTATTTTGGAATTATCGCAACAATTTTATTTGCCAATGAAAAAGGTAATAATTATTGCTAAAATGGTATGATAATTTATCTTTAATGGTAGTTTAATATTTGTCCATTTTTGTTTCATTCGAACGCTAAAAAAACCTATCAAGTAGTATCGTCATCTCATTTTACATAGATTAACTTATATGTGCGAAAACGAGTTGAACGATTCGAATGGATCCAATTTTCCATAGTAAAGAATATTTTACCAATACTTTGGGCTATCTTTATTTAAATAAACAGTCGATTGTAGTATTTAATGTTCACGACCGCTTCTTTATCGCAAATATTTATTTCAAGTTTACAACCATCAATAAATGCAACAATTTATGAAATTTCTTATCTTTGAAAATAAAAAACGCTTCTGATAAAAAATTGCATTATAACTTATGTACGATAGTAGAAAAATTATTTGCTTATTCAATGGAAATTAAAAAAAAATTAATGCAAAATTTTCATAATTTCTAGAAAATGTGTTCAAATGGAGCCAACCCATTTGAGTTTGTGAATGTTTCCAAAGACAAACACGGAGATCTTTTCCCATGTCCCACGTGCTGCCCCAATAACCTCACTAGAAATTCCCATTTTTACAATAATGAAGCAGAAAATAATTCACCATGTGACAAATCAGGTAGTTTTAGTATTCAAAGAATCTATAATTTTACTTATTTTATATTTAATATTTTTTTTTCAACAAAAAAAAAATATAAAGCAAAACCTACAGTAAAGGCCTTTCTTCCTAAAACTGTTGTACCAAAACAGGAGGATTTTCCCAACAAAATTGTTATGTATAATATTCCGTGTTCATGCAAAGATAGGAGTCCTTCATTTGTGCCAATAACTGAAGAATTGATTGAGCACATAAAACTTATGAATGAATCAAAAGAATGTCCAGAGAACTGTTGTGAAACAGATGATACTTCGTTGAAATGTTCACATAAATCAAAAAAAAGATGTTGTGAAGAACATCACAACTCAATCGCATCCGAAAATTCCAAAAGAAACAGCAACAATATTCCATTCCATAATATAAATCGGCACTCATCCACTGGAAAGTCATTAGACGAAAATTCAAATCATCAAAGCTTTAGCAAAGAATTAAACCAAACTTCATCTTGCCTTAAAATCACCGAGAAAATAATCACCAAACGTATCCTGAAACTGTATCCTGACGAGGAGCGGAAATTTTCCCAAGATCAGCTGCGGAAAATAATGGAACGTACCGCACCATTTACTTGCAAGGATATTGTTTATCACGATGATAATCACGACAATAATAAGGAAAAAAGAACAATTAAGAATAAAATTACCGATAGCTATTTGGATTTGTTGGGTGATGTATTAAAAGTGCCCAAGGAAGATTTACAATTTTTGGCCGATGATGGAGATATTGAGAGTCTGGTGGATGAGGTTGAGAACATTGAAAGAAAATCCAGGAGTGTTTCAAAGGAAAATTAAATTTTTTATTAAATGACTAATAAAAAAAGAGTATGAATGTAAAATTTTGAAAAAAATTGTACAAAGAATAAACATATCGGACATTATAGTTTTATAATTAAAGGGGCTAGGGGTATAAACGTGGTGAATCAACCCTGGAAAGATATTTTAATGATACTTATGAGATCTATAGGTAGTAATAAAATACTGAGATCTTGGAAGTTTCATATATCTATCCCAAATAGCTCGATCGTCCTGAAAAATTCCGGACCAGATATGTAATTTAAAAATTACAGCCATTAGAACAGGCTAAAAGCCACTGCCACTTGTATTTTTTATATTTTTTATTTGGAACATAGACATCGTCGAACTAAATATTTTCAATTGTTACAGTCTAAACAATATTCATATTAATACACAACTAGTAATTTCCCGTGAAATATAAACCACCCAATGACACAACTGACGAATGGTGAAAATTGGCAATTGATTAATGAAATCGAAATGACTGTTGAGATAGCGACAATTATTCAGTTCAAATTTGAGACAATATATGTATTTCACTCACTTGCATGTGTTGAAAATATTTGTTCTCTTCTTTTACCGACATATATGCATGTAAATTACATAAGTTTGCCTATTATTATTATGAGAAGTAAAATACATTTTAGAGAAAGATATTTTTTGAAAGTATTCAATAGAATAATTCAAATAATGTAAGGATAGTCGATTGATACATTTGATTACCTTTTTTTTCTATATTTGAATTAAAAATCAGTTTCAATATATAGATATAAATGGGTAAATTAAATATACAATTACTATTGTATTAATATAATTTTTAAGATTGTTTATACAGATCTATACATGAAATTTTTTGGTAACAATCTAGTTCTATGTGGTAAATATTTTAGATAAGAATTTTTCGAACATGTGGCCCATGCTGTATTGGCCAACGGGTAATTCATATAATATGTAATATACATTTGGTATAAGTAGCCAACGGTGTAAACATACATTATCAATATATAAATATCCAATTTAATTGGATATTTTATATGAAAACCAGTAACTATTCGTGAAATATTCACAGCCCAACACTGATACAACTGAAAAATGGCTAAAATTAGCAATTGAAATCGAATTGACTGTTGAAACTAATGGTATGGTAGTTCAAATTTGAACCAATAATTATAATATTTCTTTTCCACTAATATGTATGTATTTAAAACTTTATATTATTTGTCCTTGTCTTTGCCGTAACACATATGTTTGCTTTTTAAGTATTTTGATATTAAAAGCAAATTGTGTTTATAATTGTATCATATTTTAGTTATCACCCACTACTTAAGCTGTAGTGCCAGTTCAGGCGCTACCGAAAGAGTCGATAGTAGTGGGTTAAAAACATATTTTTAGTTATACCGAATAAGTATAACTTCTTATGTGTGTACCTAAATATCGACTGTTTTTTTCTTAGTATTTACTTAACCGATTGATCTAAAATTTTAATATAATTTAAGTGTCGATAATGCCTTTCATATAAAACATTAGCATCTATAAAGCTTTAAAAAATCTTAAAAAAAAAAAAATTATATCTCTTTAAAAAAAGATTTTTTTAACCATGAAACAGTTTTAATACCGCTTAAAAAATATTTTTTTTAGATCTTTCATACATTCGTTATAATGATTGAATTTTTTCAGATTTTTTAAAATAGTACAACAATGTGAAAAAAAATTAATTTAAACCACTTCCGCGCTTAATGGAAATATAATAGCTCAATGCTCAATGCTTTACCTGAATACGTAAATTGTAGATGGCATTGGTTCTGGAAGCGGCTTTGCTTAATTTTCAAATTTCTAATAATCAAAACAAATGAACTTCTTGAAATCTCGCAATCTCATTGGCTAATAGCAGCGTGCGTTGACGTTCGTGTGTTGTTTATTAAATATCAGTGCGTTGTTTGACTTTTTCATACTTAATCTGTTCTTAATTGATTAATTTCATTTGATTTAAAGTTAAAAAAATGGTTCAATTGATAATGTAAATAGTGGTCCATTAACCAAGATAACAATTCTTGTATTCAAGTAAGTGAAATGTTATTAAATTGAAAATTACAATAGAGATTTTTGTGAAGTCTATGTTTCCAATGTAAATGATCAAATATCATGTAAATGATTTAATTTTTAAAAAACGTACAAGGAATCGACAATTTGGTTTCTTGATTTCTGATAGATGATTATTGGTTTGTCTATAAAACGACTAACTTTAAAATTTTTATGATAATTTTTTTTTATATATTTGACCAGGATACATTGCCATATACATACAAAGTATGCACCTATAGAGGTGTTACAAAAACACCTGTACATAGGCCTGGAAAATATTCTTATTAATTTAAAAACATATATATCTTATAAATCTAATAACCTAAAACGTATATCGATATCAAGCATCTTTAAAAATGCACATAAATTTATAGTATTAAGGTAAAAAATAATCGAGATTCAAATATCAATCGTTGTGATCCACTTAACAATTTTCTTTTGGTTAATTTTACTTTTTAAATTTCAAGTCTTTAATTACTGTGGTAGTTTATTATAATATTTAATTGCTATATATTTCGAATTTTTCTGAAAAAAGCTTTTATTTAGCTTTGATAATTGCAAGGGTTTGGCCCTGGCATTGTCATTATAATTGTTATATTCATCTTTACAATAACAATAGTGATAATAAAGTGACTCTGCAATAAATTTATTCTTAATACCCAATATTGGTATATTATCTTCTTTCTCACTCAAAAATCTAATTAATTTGTTTTGTATTTTGGCCAATATCTTTGTTACATTCTTGTAACTACCCCCCTAAGAAATAATACTATAGTTTACATTACTCTAAGTAATGCGAAGTAAATCGTTTTTAAAACTTTTTTTAATTTTATTAATTTTTTTAGTTTAGAGAAAATAAATAGGAAATATCGAGTCTTTCTTATATCTTCTTTGATATGCTAAGCCCATCTCATATGACAGTTAAAATTTAATAAACCTAAATAAACCTAAAATATTAAAAATTTAGCATGTTTTATCGAATTTGACGATACTTTTCTATTTTATGAAACTCCAACTATTCGAGAATCAATCCTCGACTTTGACTCTTCACAAAAGATGTTTTGATAGTATCTCTGCATATTTTATCAGAACTTCAAATTATTCCTCGGAAGAAGTATAGTTTTATGGTATAAAATAGTTTCAATTTATCTCCCCCTCTCGTAACTCTGAACCTATTGACTTACTAAAAACATTCATTTTCCATATATATCACGTAAACGACTCAAAATCATTAACCTTTTTAAATTCCAATCTTCGTACAGTTACATATTAGGTTGGGGAACAATGGGGAATATGTAAGTTAGTAGCATTTTTATCAAAGACTTTCATTTAAACATAAATCAATATTGATATTAATAAATTAAGCTAGGCTATGTAGAGCTTCTTGTCGATTGCGGCATTCCTTTTGAGCATTTCCCATTGCACCATACCTTCCCAGTCCTACAAAATGCAGATCAAGGTTTATAAAATACACAGGTGGCCTCATGCGCTACGTGACGTGCCCAAAAGAAATTCGTACATATCTTCAGACTGATTCAAATTTTAAAATTCTTCGTATGACGTCATATTTTCTTTTCTAAGGGGGCAACCTGTGTAATTTATGAACTTTGGATCATGATCTTCTTTGGATAGAGGTAAGGCTAGATTCTCGGCTTTGGTTTGTTTCTTGAAACCATTCACTCCTTTTTTTGATTTATATTGAACTATAGACACCATTTTTCATTTCCCGGTACAAAAAGTGCTTTTTATGACCATGTGTTACTCGATGGTGGACGAAATGTTAAGAAGCACTTTGAAGACGATTTCCAAGGTTGGTTTCCATAAGTTCGTGAGGCACCTAAGGTTCCAATTTTTCGGTAAATCACGTTGAAGATAATTGAAAATCATTTTATGATCATAGCTTATTTTTTTTGCCAATTCACGACTTGTTTGGTACCCATCCTTCGCCAAAAGAGCTTTAAGACGCTCTTCATCGAGTTCAGAAGGTCTTCTACTGCGGAATGTTTTTTTGACGCCAATATTGCCATTTTTTGGCTTTTCACACCTTTTTTGTGCTATAGAATTGCCTATGGCACCTTCTACCTTACAAATGTTTCGAACTGCTTTTGCAGCTTTTTGACCCCAATGAAAAGCGATGGAAAGCAGGTGTCGAAAATGCAACCTCCTGGATATTTCCTTTTTAAGCATTAAAATGTTAAAAAATTAAATTACTCCAATTTAGCATAACTTTGTAAAGCTCTATCGAATGAATACTATGCACTTCGTCAAACAGCGAAAAATTGTTGTAAATTGTAAAAGAAAAGAAAATTGTCAACTGGTGGCCGAGTGGTTTAGTGGTTAGGCTCCAAAACTGGTAGGTGTTAGGTTCGAATCTCGTGCCGAGAAATTTTTCGATATTTTTTGATATACAAATTTTTATTAATCCTAGAGTCGCTCAAGACCTTAGTAGTTATAAAGCGACGGTAAATAAAATTAAAGAAAAAGAAGATAATATACAAACGATACGAAATAATTACTCCAACTTAATATTTAGGTTTTCATAATGCTTTGTATCTTAAACTTATATGAGTAAATTTGATAAAATTATTATCCTCTAGTGTCGTCTGTAGATTACCAAAATTTTGTTCTCACCCTAGAATTGATAGATACTATAGATTAAGTTTACAGATGAAATTTTATTGTTGAACCTTCTTATATCCTTTTCATTTTTGTTTTCTAGAACTATTCAACAATGGATCCTTCCAATATCACCATTGACGATAACTTCTTCGTCAGTGATTTTGATGACAGCGATGACGAAGCCGAAGGTAACGACGCCAATATTACCAATTACTTAGAATCAAAATACGAATCTCTGCAAACCAAAATCAAAAAAATGGAAAATAAACTTTCCGACGCTGAAAATCTGCTAAGTGGTCTCCTCGAAAAAATGGAACAATCGAATTCTGTACTAAATCCGAACACTTTGGAATACTTCTGTCCAATCAGCGTAGGCACACCCTGGAAGAAATCCTTTGAGGGCAAATGGGCGCTAGGAGTGGAAATACGAAACAAATTTTCACAGTAAGTGGAATGCTAAAATTTTCTTTTAGCTATGTTTTAAATTAAACGTTTGCTATTGGTGGAACGTAGCAAATACCATAAGCTCAGGATTTAGCCATGAAGGATTAATGAAATTAAATAGGGGGCATTCCATGAGAAATAGGAAAATGACTTTGAATTAATAATTCCTCTTATTATTTTAAATTTAGCTCTTACTTATAATAAATATAATAAATTTTACTAATATCAAAAGAATTTTTTCTAAAACGATAAAAAATCGATTTTTTGGTTTGGCTAACATTCGAGTACAAGTTAGTACATGTATTCATGGGAAATGTTTCTGTTAGCAACATTGGTTTTAACCATCTAATTAATTTCAAAAAAGTTTATCAATATATTCAGAAGACCAATAACATTATCAACAAAAGGACTACGATTTGTTTAATCGAAAAGATACGTTAGTTTTTGTATATTTCGTGTTTGAATATAAGATAATTACATGTCCCACCAGTCACACAAAAGATACAAAAGTTGTTTTTTTAACCTCAAACTGTCCTAATTCATTTTTTTTTCTTGGTAAAAGTAAAAATAAACATGTCTAAAATAATTTAAACTTCTTATGATTGTTAAAAAGTCTATATTATAGTCTCTAGGTTCTTTTAGAATATGTACCACCAGTCACATGTGACTGGTGGGACTATAGCTTATAGCCAATACAAGATGGATTTTTTTTTGAATTGGATAGAATTGGAGTTTTTTTTTTGCTTCTGGTCATGGTAAAGGAGCAGTTGATGGTATCGGAGCAATAGCAAAACGAACTCTTTGGTCTGCTATTATGACAAGAAAAGCAGTAATTAAAAATAGTTAAGACTGCCACGACTATTTAGTGTTAAAAGGTATCAATGGGTTCCATTTTTTCTTTGTTGGAGCAGATGATATTAAAAAAAATCATTCACATCTTAAAAAACAGTGGCAAAATATTAAAAAAATTCCATGCATTAGAAAACACCATTATTTTTAAGCTGATGACAATAAAACCATTAGTTATTATTTGACGGCAACATCATCAGACTCCAATAATGTAAGACACTGGACTTTATTCTTCAAGGATAATGATTGAATAAAAATTAATTTAATGTTTACTCGGAAATTATAGAAAGAATTTAAGTCTAAACGATATTCTTGTGTTACCGAAAATATATAAATGTATAGAAATAAATAAAATTCTACCTTAAATCAAAAACCTCCACCAATACGTTGCCCAATTAACAATATAAAGATAGAAAAAATATAAAAGTGTCATTAACGAACAATTTTGTTTACACATTTTGTACTTGTCCCACCAGTCACAATATTTTTTTTAAATTTCTTATTAGTCTAATACTTGATGAAAATGAAATAATTTGAGATAAATATAGTAGAAGGAAAAAAATCTCTATTGAAAATTTAGTAGTTGAACTGGAATTTGTCTTAAAGTGCACCATAGTAAGAGAGAAGGATTTTTTGGTGTCCCACTAGTCACACTAATTCAAGTGACAATTACAAGAAACTAAGAAAAAAAAAATTTTTTTTAAATGATGTTGTTAATTGGTTATTTTTCTATAAAATGTAATACATTTTATGATTATACTAGTTTCAATCATCTAATTATAGCTCATAATTAGTCGAAATTCAAAGTCAAATGTCCCACCAGTCACCATGGAATGCCCCATAGATAAATCAAAATTATACTACTCCCATTAGTGGTGAAAAAATTTAATAAATAAACTATGCACTAATGAAAAATATAAAATAAATTCAAATATAATACAAATAAGAGAAATTGAAAGCAACAATTAAAAAAAGAGGGTTATGATGCGAAATCCATCCCTTTTATACCAAATTTGGGCCAAATCTGGTTCCAATAGGATTGCCAAATTATCGATTGATATTGCCTCGACTATTGTGTTGGTTTTTTTCCCAAATTAGAATAGATGATTTCTTATTTATTCTAAACTTAAACTTACCCCGTCGAAATTATAGGAACAAGTTTAATTTGGTGTTTTTCGCCTATAAATAGGTATTTGTTGGTTGAAAGACTGGTCTAATAAATAATAAAACAGATTTTAAACAGAACATTATATTTTATCGTTTATGTTTTTGGTATGAATTGACTTAATGGTTTCTTTTTTTTTACAAACAACTAATTACTTCTTATACAATATATTCGTACAATATTAAAGCTTTCATTTATTATATTTCACTATATCGCTTTATTAATGGCACTATTTTAAGATTAAAATTTTACAGATCATTTGTTTTTTTAAGTTCTATAATTAAAGATTGTAGTTAATGTGTTAACATCAAAGTACTACTCACTGGAAAGGAGAAAGTAGTTTAAGTCTTATACCTTGCAAAAATTATAAATTCTCTCTATTTCTTTAAACTTCTATTGATCTTTCAAGCTTAATTATTTGAATAGAAATGTATTTTTAAAAAAATTTTAATAGTTTTGGAGAGTTGTTTTTCATGATATCTAATTCCGTAGTAAAATCAATATTTTGTAATTGAGCTTATTATTATTATAACCATATAATTTAGTTCTATTAACCATGTAATGGTTCCGGATCGATATGAAATAATAATTTAAGCTTATAAATTTCTGAAAATGCAGCTATGGATATTTTCGTTTTAAATTTCAACAGTTAAAAAAATTGGTAATTATTTTTCTATTAGGTTGAGTCATTAGAAACTGTAGTTTTCTATTGAACTTTTGAGCTTTACTATTGAAATACTTATCAGTTGTTTTTCTGTTTCAAGGGATTGATTTGGTCTGAAAGAATTATTCCAAATCTCAAAATAATTTTTCATCAAAATTGAATCTTTTGTCAATTAAAATTTTTACAAAAATAGTAATAACAAATTTTTTTTTGGCTTTTATGGTCAATTAAAGAATACCAAATCTTTCACTAATAGATTTCCCACTTTTATGGCTCCTTAATTAACTATTTTCATTAGAAAAGCATCTATTTCGAAAAAAAGGCAGTCAAGCTTTTGACTGGAAAGTAATGTCGTTTTCTTAACATAAAATTAAATCACAAAATTAATAAACAAATTTTAATTTTGAATCAATTATATGATCATTCTTAAAATCATCATCCTTTTGGCATAAAGTATACAAATTTTTAATTACAAATTAGTAATTATTAAGAAAGCCTAAATAAGGGTTTAATATTATAAAGTTCTATGTAATGTTAGTTACATTGTTGATGTTTAGAGCTTTTCTATTGGTATTTAAAATTTCGTTTATTTTTTTGTATCATAAATTGGTGTTTTTTTCTTTTGAGAGTTGGCAAAGAAAAAGCATAGTCATTTGCATACTTAGGTGGTTTTCCAATTACCAGTGCTTAGTACGACATAGTGCCGCATGAAGCCGCCCTATACGAGCTTTAAATTGGACCAAATTAATTCCTAAGTGCGATGGTAGAGTGCATTATACTTTGAGTAGTTGAAAAAAAATTGAGTTTGAGAAATTTTGACAACCTTTCATTGAGTTTTAAATAATAAAATTGCGTTATCGTCAAGTAAATAAACCGTAAATTTTTCGGTCATTTTGTTGATTACATTTGCGCATCGTACCCGAGAGCACAACATTTTCTAATGCTCAATTGTGCGATGCGTTGCGGCCGTTGGAATATTCAATGCTGAGCATTATGCGCTTTTTTTGCTGTAATTGGAAAACAACCTTATTTTCCAAGAAAAAAAACCCTATTTTAAGAAAAAGCTCGATTTAGAGCACTTTTTTGAAATTTCTAAACTTTTTGTTTCGTAAATTGGTGATTAATTGTTGTAGATCTTGAAAATTAAATCTTCTTTATAAACTTCCTTCCGATACCCAGTGACCACAAATCAATGGCTCAAAATAAGAGTAGAAATTTCAATATCCTTCCGATAGCCAGCGACCACCAATTTAAAGCACAAAATAACAATAGAAATTTCAATATTTGAATAATTTTCAAATCGATCTTTTTCTTTAAAGAGTGTTTTCCCGGAAAGCATACGATTGGGACATCAAAAAATAACACCCAATAACAAAAACAACACCAAAATATTTTATAGTTATTTTTTGAAATTCCAAAAGTACAATGCTAATTTGATTAGCAACGTTAGCTTTTGAATGGTTTTTTTGAATTTAAAAACAAACCGATTACTAGAAATTTGGAAAGAAATTATAAGTAGAAGGTTTTAGTGATCTAGGTCTTAGTGATTTTACTGATCTTCTATGCTTACAATTAAACTTTGTTCTTGAATGATAATTATTCATTGTTGATTCCTTTATTTTAACTTCTTTAAAATCTAAATTTTCGGAAATTGATTGTTGTAGATCTTTAAAATAAAAATTTCTTCACTAACTACCTTTCGATAGCCAGTGGTCACCAATTAATGGCTCAAAATAACAGTAGAAATTTCAATATTTGAATAATCTCCAAATCGATCTTTATCTTTAAAGAACTTTTTCCCGGAAAACATATAACTGAGGCAAAGTTTTATCTTCCAAAATCATTGCATGACAAAAGCACCAAAATATTTTATAGTTATTTTTTATAAATTTCAAAAATTCAATGCTTATTTGATAAACTTAAGTTTTTGAATATAAAAGAACCGAATTTTACAAAAAAGGAATCGCTTAGTTGCCAAGAAGAGGAAGGGTTATGGTTAATATTATTTATCATATGAAGGTATTCAAATAAAATTTAAACGGTATAAAAGTAGAAAAAAATCAGTTAGTAAAAGACAAAAGTTATGTCTGACTCACTCTAATAGCGAAAGAGATTTGCATTATATTGATTCATAGTTATAATTTTTAAGCTAAAAAAGGTTTAGGGAAAAAACGTTTTCAATTATAATAGGTCTTCCATGGGTCTTCCTTTTTCCATTCCAATACAATCCCAATTATGGTTATACCTTGGTTATATCTCGTATAATGTTAAATGCTTGTAAACAACGCATGTGCACAATGTAGACAAAGGTTGTGATGAATTTTAAATACGGTATAACTTTAACCCACTGTATACTCAATTGGACTATTTATCATCAAGTTGTGCTTTAATAGATGATAAAATTCAGATCTCAGCTTTTATTTTTTCAAATAAGAAGACAACTCAGGTTGTTTAAGATCGGTTTTTTTATTTAATATTTTTATTATTCAATTAGCTACGTTTCGTTACTTATCGTAACTTTATCAGGCTTCTTGATTCACAAAAATAAAATATTTTCAATTTAAATTCAATAAATAAATATTTTTTATTTATTTATTTATTGTATTTAAATTGAAAATATTTTATTTTTGTGAATCAAGAAGCCTGATGAAGTTACGATAAGTAACGAAACGTAGCTAATTGAATTATAAAAATTTTGTGCTTTAAAGCATTTTGATTCAAATTTTGTGCCCTTCTGCCCTTTCATTTAAATGAAACCGACAACAATTGACTTGGAAAATAAATTAAGAAAATATATAAACCATTTTTGAAGTTCAAGATCCTATTCACACTTTTGATTAGAAGATTACAAATTTCTTTTACTTTTTAATATAATTTTTCATAGTTTTATTGTAAAAAAAACAGTTAAAAATAAATAATAAGTCCTTATTGAACAATATAATCAAATCTTTCAATGACAAATATTGGAAATAACATGTTGAGTAATTTTAAAGGAATTAATCGTAATTGGTTTAAAAATTTCAGTTAGGGGTCTTTCATAGATTAGAAGAGGGAGAATCTTAATTTTTATAGATCCAGGAAGAAAGTTAACCAAATCGCTTTACGTTGTTTATGAATGACCCGTTACTAGTAATAATCAATTTGCTTAATGATACATAACTTCCGGTACTGATATCTTAGATTTGCTTAAACCAAAACTAAACTAAAGCTATAACTGTATTAACATTTTTGCAACTAATGTCTATCAATAATTTTTTATTGTTCCTTGAACTTTAATCGTTGCTGCAAAGTGTACAAGATCCTCATTTTTTTTTTGTTGTTGTCGTGGAACCAATCGATAGGCCGAAATAACATTTCCAAAATTTCCAAAACAATGTTTATATTTCCTAGCGTTTATCTTTGTTACATTCAGTACTTTTCCTGTATATTTAGAAAATTTAAGAAAATAGCTATGGTAACAATTAATTTAACAATTTGTTCTATATAGTGACTAGAAGAAATGTTTAACGTTTTCATTCGTATAACAATCAACGAATTCAATATGTTTTAGAAACTGTCAGTATAATGATTGTTTTTATAGTCTTAAATTCTAGAAATTCTTAAGCATGTCTTTTCTTTTTTTAATTTAATTCTATTGTTTATCTAAAAGTAAATCTCTCAAAAAATTTCACTAAATAAATAAACATATTACAAACTACTGGAAATATGCTATCGCTCAATTATTGAATTATTACGTGACGTTAAATTGGAGAGGTAAGAGAAAGAATTGGTGTAAGCCGAGATCCAGACTACGTCTTTGTATTTCTTTGTCAATTTTTTTAAAAATCGGAAAGATTATCGATTGAAATTTATGGTTACCAAAGCCGGTCATTCGTCTAAAATTTGATCTATAGAGATGTAGTATAGAACAAGGGCGGATTCACGTTTTTTTTTCTGGGAGGGGGGGCACAATATCATCTTTCATTTGCAAGTGTGTGAAAGGGATCACGAAAAAAATTCGCAATTCCAGCCAGAAATAGACTGGAGTTTCACTAATGTTCTTTCTGTTATTTTATTCATATATATTTTCACAACTTTAATAATTTGGTTTGCTTCTAAGTATGTACTGTTATGGAATCTCCACAATACACAAAAATATTCTGGGGGGGGCACGTGCCCCCCCCCTTAAATCCGCCCTTGGTATAGAAGATATAAGATTTAATATATCAAAATCGTAATTGTATCAATTGAATGACGTTTGATGGGGAATGACGTTTTAGTTCATTTTTTTCAAAGTTGAAATATTTTTTGTGAAATTATTAGAACCTTGAATAATTTATCTTTGTTTCTATAAAGATGGTAGTAGTAGTACTTCGCGCATGACATTTCGAATGTTAACGCAATTGTAAGGAAGTATTGAATCTTACCCTGAATTTCAGTGCAGTCTGGTATAGTATTAATAAATGACGCAGCTAGAGGAATTCTTAGGAGAGGTTCCCAGGATAGAAAAGAAGAAATAAAGAATTGTGATTAAAATAAAGCTTTAAAAAACAGTCAGACTTATTCAAGTTCCTAATAATATTTCATCGTGATTAAGAAATGGGGTCACCGTCTTATATATTAAGATCGCTGATTTGTGGGACATTTCTATTGGTGCGGAGAAATAGTCTTTCTCACTCCACCCGCATCCATTCCATGCATTTTATAACTTGCGTTGTATTTGAACTACTAAGCTCCACAGATCTCACTTTTTTTTACCAAAATTCCATTTTGTTGCAGTTAAAGCAGCTGATCTCTGTTCGTAATACTTTTCGTTAGAATAAAGCCTAACTAGTTCAACATTAGTGTTAGATTTTGTTTAAACAATGGATGTTATAAGTAAAAATAGACTCAATTTTTTTTTTTTAAAACAAGGATAATGGACTAAAATGCTTTTATTCTGTAACTTTTAACTGTTAATTTATTGGGTGTTGCTAATTGTACAGCTTGTATAGTAATTGTTTGCAATATCAGTATAGTTTAGAATTGATTTAGTTAAAAAAGCTTTTAGTATTGCTTAGTGATCAAAGATTAGAAAAATCATAACTTTTCAATATATTCTTTTTATCGATAAATTTGTTGTGTCCATACTTTACATAATATTATTTAATTTTTAGCAGGAAAGTGGACTTAAAGGATATAAATTCATATACTAATAATTAATAATTAATTAATAGTATATGATCTTTGATTAGTATATGAGCTTTCTAATCTTTGACCACTAAGCAATACTAAAAGCTCTTTTAAATAAATCAATTCTATGGATCAATATTCTAAATCATGGATTTAAGTCCACTCCTTAAGTCCACTTTCCTGCTAAAAATTAATTAATGTATTTTTTTATGTTGTATTTGTTCAATAGTTAAGGGTTAATCGGTGTAAATTTAATTTTTTTGAATTCCAAATTCCCGGGGTACTAATTTGTTGGGAATCGGTATAGATAGAAAACAACAATGGGATTTGATTTATAGAGACGTAGTCTTGGATCTCAACCTTTGTTATATTTGGGGGACGAATGCTGGACTCGGTTGAATTAAATTATCAAATGCGTAGAAGAATTATATCTTGACTTGAACTCATTATTCAAAGGTGTTAATTATATTATCTTTCTCTCAATCTGTTTGATGTTTTTTTTTGAGTTCTCATTACGCTGTAATGGTTTGAATCGGAATGTTTGTGCTTGGTGAATCGTCTTGGCCATATTCCAAGTATCCTTTTAACGTATAGTTGAATAATTCAAAGTCATATCTGCAAAAGAAAAAGAACAAGTAGAAGATATAGTTGACAAGTTATTTATAATGTTTTGTAAAGTCGCTGAATTGCACACAATGAATCTGGAATCTGTGTAATTATGTCATTGTTATGATTGTTGAAATATCTGCCATTCCAAATTGGCTTGACGTTCGTTGAATTGGCTGTGTAGTTTAAAATGTTAGCAAAATGTTTAATGTCTCAGTTAGTCGACCGTTTGGTTGTTGCGAATGAAAATGATAAGTTTTTGCTTTCATATAAATTTTGAAGGGAAAAAAATACTTTTATGTGTTACAGAGTTGGAATGAAAGATATAAATTTGATCAGATATTTATCTCATTCGAACCATTAACTCTTTCGTTTCCACAAAACGACAGTTTAAATATTCCAAAAAAAGTTATTACCATTTAAAATATTATTTTGTATGTGATAAAGACAGAATGTGAAGAGTAAAAATGGGTCAAACTTTAAATAAAAGTATGGTTTTGAGAAGTAACTATTAAAAGCGAAAGTTTTAGTTTTATTTATATTGTGAGTTGGAAAAGATAAAGCAAAGAGTTGAATCAATTGTTTACAGGCTACTACTGTTAAAGTATACAGTTATATTGCAGCGTTATGTAAGTTAGTCTTTAAACTTACTAAATTTTAGAAAGTTAATAGTGGCAATTAGAGATTCGACTATGAAAAATGTACAGTTTTTATTAGTTTAATTGAACCGTACAATTTTACGATTTAAAATTCGCAATGAGCGATTTAATGACAAATTGTACAAATTAAATGATAAACCAAATATCTATCGATAACCACATAGAAAAAATAAACCAATACATGAAATAAATGCCTCCAAAATACATACCTATATATTAGACTGATTCAAAAAAAAATGATGATTTTGTTTTCTTAATTATATCGAAAATATTGTTAGGAATGACAAAAAAAAATCCTGTGAAAGTTTAAGCTCTTAACATTAATATTAGGAGGTGCCGCATCGCAAATTTCGATTTTCCATTTAAATAACATGGGAACAATATTCTCTTGCACTTTGGAATTTAATAGCTCACGTTGGTGACAATATTTCGGAATGACCAAGGTATATTCTTGTAGAAAATTGAACGATCTACAAAAAAGGTCTCGCACAAGTTTTTGATATATTTATTCCTTCAAAAGTTATTCGAGGTGAAAGGTAAACTAAAGAAAAATTTTAATATTTTTTCATTTTTTTGACGCAACCATCAATTTTATGAGAAAATTTTATAGGACATTTTTTGTAGAGCACTTTTTTTCCTATAACTTATCTCTATACAAATTTTCGATATTTTTCACAGGTCCTATGTTATTTGCATCAAACTGAAAATTCCCTGAATTAATATATTTTTAACACAAAAATATTTTTTTTATTTTAATTAAATAACTTAGGACCTGTGAAAAATATCAAAAACTTTTATAAAGATAAGTTATAGAAAAAAAAGTGCTCTACAAAAAATATATAAAAATTTCTCATAAAATTGATGGTTGCGTCAAAAAATTGAAAAAATATTAAAATTTCTCTTTAGTTCAACTTTGACCTCGAATAACTTTTGAAGGAATAAATATGTCAAAGTTTTATAGCAGGCCTTTTTTGTAGATCGTTTAATTTTGTACAAGAATATACCTTGGATATTCCGAAATATTGTTACCAACGTGAGCTATAAAATTCCAAAGTGCAAGAGAATATTGTTTCCAAGTTATTTAAATGGAAAATCGAAATTTGCGATGCGGCACCTCTTAATATTAATATTAAGAGCTTAAACTTTCACAGGTTTTTTTTTGTCATTCCCAACAATATTTTCGATATAATTAAGAAAAAAAAATCATCATTTTTTTTGAATCAGTCTACTGTATATCTGTATATACTATATATGTGTTCTGTTGGGGAATAAGTTCATGACGTTTTTCTCAATGAATTTTATTTAAACAAAAAATCAATAGCAAAAACAATAAATAAGGGATGTAATTGAGGTACAATCGGAGACAAAAGTACATAAAAATATAAATTCGTGAATAATTACGTCGTATAGCATATATAGTTTAACAGAAAATCGAAAATTTTACCAAAAAATACATAGGACGATACGTATAGTGAATCGGCCTCAGAAGAGTATTTGGTTCATAATTTCAGGGTATGTTCGTACTATTAAGATACATTAATTCGGCAAGTTTTAGATCCCTATGGATTACTGTTGCTTCAAAAATCGAAAAATGCTGGAAATCAGAAAAAAAAATTTTGTCCGAAACTAGTGAATCGATTTACTTGAATTTTGGGTATGTTTTAGGGGTTGATGGTAGCTTCTAGAAAAAAAAAAATTAAGAGCTTTATGGTTTTATAAGATCTTTGAAAAAAGAGAGATTTTTCTTTTAATTTTAATTTTTTACCATGATACAATTTTGGTACAATTACGAAACTATTTTTTTGAATTCCCCATCCGATTTTCTTTAAAATTATGTGTTATTTAAACTATTTTTAAATTATAAAAAAGGTACGCCATATTGAAAAAAATTAAAAACCGATTTTTTTTACACAAAAATTCATTAATGTAATAGACAGAAACGGAGCTTATTCGATTACTATACGAGTGCCAATAAAGGTCTTATTTTTTTTTCTAGAAGGATCATCAATTGATAAATTCATGTATAATAATTTTGGCATTAATACAACGATAATAACATGTTACTAGTATCCTCTTGTATAATCACAATTTGTTAAAAATTAACAATATATACTGTAATTTTACAAGAGGATATTAGATCATGTCATTATTGTTAGAATAATGCTAAAATTATACATGAATTTAACAATTAAAGTTTTGTAATTGAGTACCTAATGAAGCTACGAAAGTAGTGAAACGTTGTACGAAGATGAAATAAAAATATCAAGTACTTAGTATCCAAAAAAAGAGAATCATTTATTGCTATGTTAATTGTTAATATTCATTTTTCGGGATACATATTATTGCTTGTCCTTAACTGCCCTCTGTAGACCCAAATCGTAATAATAGTATGTATGTATGCAATGTTTTTATGGCTTGTAGAAAAATTAAATTTCTAAATATTGAAAAAATTAACTAATTTTCAATAGTTACCTGTAAATATTGTGCAGTTGATATATTTGAGCTTTAGTAAGTTGTTTAAAGTTCGTTTCGACTAATTCAGCCGTGCCGCGGCCACGTACTGAATTTCGCCACTGAGGTTTGATAAAATCCTCTAAGTTCGCTGCTTTTATCACATATTTCTGGTCCTCCTACAAAAATTAAATAAAAAAAAAATAGTATTTAGTACTTAGGCTATGAAGAAAAACTTTTTTTACCCATAGTGTTTCGAATTTGGCTATAACATCAAAATGTACCATACATGGTGTACAAAATTCGGTAACTGGTGTCCAATGCATATCCATTGGACGTCCTGCTTCATATGAATCTAACAAATATCTAACAAATTCATTAAATGTAGGCCAACGTGGTTTACTTGCTTTCTCCTGATAAAACCCAAAAAAAAAAGAATTATTCAAAGAACAAAAGCAAATTTCAAGTGTATACTTTTGAAGTTCCCTTTCGATACTTTGCGATTATCGATTTTCCTAGTCGTTTATGATGAGTAAGCGGAAGAGAGAGCTGAATTTTTTCTCTGTAAGCGGAAAGTAGTCTTTCCAAAGGATGTCTTACGATTAAAAAAGATAACGAATCGTTAAGAGCTGTTTCCAGCTCTTGTAATGTAGGCCTTGGGTATTTTTTACGCGCTAAATTCAAAGGAACTGTTTTAGTTTTCATTAAAAATTTTGCACTATATCTGCAAAAAAAAAAACAGGAAATTGTGATAAAAGATAAAGCTCAAATGTTTGTATAAGTGCTTTTACCCGGCTAACAAATTGAAGTTGTACATCCACGAGGTGGAGGCGGCTTTGAAGACGTTGCACCAGACCAAATGGTGTTCCCGATTGATGAGGAACTCCCACGCGTTGGGACGATGCAACGAATCATTCATGGGGATGTCTAACCCCAACGTGTGACACATTTGTTTGAGATGATGACGTCGGTCGGCCAAACGAACTTCCACAGCCGTGAAATTTATATTTACATCGAAACTTCGGTTGGCATACGAATCGTACTGTGGATCAGAAATGAAACATTCAATTTGGATTTTAAATGAGTTGGAAATTGATTTAACAAAGTTCACATTTATCGAATTTAAAAATAAGTCCGGAAAACCTAATGAGCCATTACGAAAGATATTTTATTTATGGAACGTCAACGGTAAGGTGTTCTGAATGAAATATTTAAAGTTTCAACTTTATATTTTCATTCGGAAATCATTCATTTTTTCGTGATATAACAGTAAAAATTTAGTAGACACAATCATTGAAAACCGGATAATTGACCATAAAAAAGCTTGGAATAAAAAGTAGAACTTTCAAACTTAGTAACAAATAAATGAATATCTTTCGAACTAATATATTTTCTAGGGTGATTTTTTTTGCATTTATCTCGTAAATAACGAGAGCTACGGAAAAATTATAAATAAAAAACTTGTAGAGAATTTGATTTTCTACAAAAAAGTTCCTGTAGACCAAATCGCGAAAATCAATATTAAACGAGATATTAAGCCTTGAATTTTATGAAAAAATCAGGTTCAGTGGCCCGTACTACCTCACCGGTGTGAGTTACGACTTTGTCGCAATGGGCACTTTTGTAGAGCATTTAATTCTGAGAAAAAAACCATCTTCGGTAAAAGCGATCCCATGAAATGCCGCTGAGATATAGAAATTTAAAAATAAAAAATCAGAGTTTCCGTGTATTTTCAATCGGAAATCTTTACACGTCTTGGTCGAGGACTTAAAATTAATATTAAGGGCTCAAACTTTCAGAGAATTTTTTTTTGGTATTTCCAACAAAATTTCACGATGGGAGCAAAAAAAAAAAGTCAAAAAAAAAATCATCCTAATATTTTCCTGAATTAACCAGTAATTACCCAGAAATATTATTCTTCAAAATTACAATTGTATTCGGCAATTTTTATGGGAAAATAATAATTTTTCTAGAGATCATTCTTAGGTCACATAAATTTGTGAAAAGCCCAAATAATTTTCCGCCGTTTTTTATCAAAACTAAAGAATTTATTGCAAACAAATAATTTATAACATTTCATTCAAAGTACTGTCCATTATTAACTACTAATTTTTCCCATATTTCTGGTAGAACTCAAATATCATGTTGGGTGAAATTTTCATTTTAAGAGGCTATCCACGTTTCCACAATTATACCCAATTTTTCAGCTTTTTATGTAGTGCAAAGCATTACTTAGATAACTCATGTGTTATCAACCGGTACAAGGGGAAGTTTGAAGGGGCAATGTCTTGGGAATTTGGCGGATGGAGAATAACTTTCCAATAAAGTGTGTATACAATATATAGAATATATTGCGGCTCAATTTATGTTGTATAATTTCATATAATAATATATAAAATCATACCAGAAACATAAATTTGAGCAGAAGTTCAAACAAAAATATTTGTGACGTATTGCTCAGATACGTATTTCGATTGTCAAGCAATCTTCCTCAGTGGTCATCAAGTAGTTTGGATCACTCCGTAACTGTTTTGTGGTGATTCAAAGTCAGCGAAATAATCTTAGTTTGATTATTCCCAACAAAATGTTTCCTGATAGGTTATGGTCAGCGCTGTAATTTAGATATATATAGAAGAATAATTGTCGTTTTAGGGGTAATAATGGGGACGTTTTTCTGGAGTTTTCGGCTCAATCTCCTGAACTGTGTTCGGTAGAGAGCTTCAGTAATACTTTTATTCGGTTTGAACAACTCCTTGTAAATAACTATAAACTAGTTCCACCAAATACCCAGTATTAACGTTTTACATGAATATTAGGACTTGGTGTCGTTATTAAAGAATGGCCAGGTGATTCCCATGATTTTCTCCTCCTTGGATTATCATACTGATCCCATTATTCATCCTGAATTACTACTCAATAAAAAAATATTTTTTTAAACCTGGAAAGTAGTATTTCCTCAAGCTTAATCATCGTTCAATTCTTATCCACTAATGGATGTTTTTGACAACATTTTCCATTGCTTCCCTATTTTTATCCCTTCTATCCCTGTCCATTGCCTAATGATTCCATACTTAAACATTTTCTTCCTTCCGATTCCTCTTTTGCAGTCGATCCCTCGATTATTAATTGATGAATTGATATTTTTTCATTTCGCATGATATGTCTTAGGTATGCCATTTTAATACCAAAGAACTTCCTTATTTGTTCAAGGTATTTAAAAATTCTACGTTATAATTACATCTCAAAAGCTTCTAATTTGTTTAACTTATTTGTACACCTAATATTTAAAAGTTAGCCAGAAAATTCATTTTCTTTACAATCGAATGTTTAAGCATCAAATTTTCTAATGGTCTATTTAACTTCGAGAGCTTTATGCTCTTAAGTATTGAAACTATTATATTGGGTTGTTCGGAAAGTAGTTTCGTTTTTTCTCGACAAAAGATTTAATTGTATTTTTTTGCATTCATTTTATAACTAAGGCGTATAGTTATTGTATGTTTTGAGAGCTCATATAGCAAGGCTTGTATGTGAAAAAGCTCAAGTGATTCTACGCAATAGTTTTTGGTTCGTGTTATTTTAAAAATGGAGAGCAAAAACCAAAATTTTCCTCATAAATTACTTTTTCACTATAGAAAAGGTAAAATTCTGTTCAATCATGAAAATATTAACCGATGTATATGCAGAAGATTTATTGGCAGCACGCCAGTGCTAAAACTAGTTTGTAAAATTTCGATTCGGCAATTTCGATGTCGAAGATGCATCACGGTCTGGAAGACCAGTTGAAGCTGATCAAGTCACAATGAAATCATTAGTTGATACAAATCGGTGAACAACAGTACGTGCGATCGGTATAAGGTAAAATTTACCAAATTCAATTGTTAATGACTCATTTGAAATGCCTAGGATTAACCTCGAACTTCGATATATGGGTTCCCTTTGTTTTTATGGGGAGAAATTTGACCTCATACAAGTTTTGTGCCCTCCCGAAAGCTTTTACAACTTGAATGGAATAAACTGCCATCCCATCATATTCTACAAATCTGGTACCTTCGGCTTATTATTGGTTTTAACCACTGCAAAATCTTTTAGACGGTAAAACCTTTACATCAAATGAGGAAGTCAAAAATCCTCCAAGAACAGTTTTTGGTTAAAAAAAGAGAAAAAAATTTTTTAGTGAAAAATCATACTACAGCCAGAAAAATGACAAAAGGTATTGAACCAGAATCGCCAATATATAATTTAAAAAAATATTTATTCACTATACAAAAATTGTCTTTGATTATCACAAAAAAAGAAACGAAATCACTTTCCGAATAACCTAATAGTTTAGAGTTTCATCAAAATCGGTTTAGTTGTTTAGCTGTGTAAAGATAATGATCCAGGGGACTGGTTCTTAACCTGGGTTCAATCGAACCCCATGGGCTCAATGAGTCAATATCGCGGATTCTTAATAGCTTAATAGCACTTCTGTATTAATATAAACCATTGTTTTTTGTTTGAAAAGAAGGGTTCGCTGAATGCAAAGTTTGTAAATTACACAGGTTGCTCCATTAGGAAAAAAATGACGTCATACGAAGAATTTTGAAATTGATCAGTCTGAATATATGTACGAATTTCTTCTAGATACGTCACGTAGCCACCATGAGGCCACCTGTGTATTTTATAAACCTTGCGCTGAATGCACATTTGTAGTTTGTACCTCCAATAAGGTTAAGAACCACTGATCTAGAGTTTGATTAACATTTATAGCATTTGTTTGAATGGCACTAATGATTTCGGTTTTGATAAATATTTTGTTTATTCTCGTATGACATAGTTTTTAAAGTGACAAAAAATTAATAAATTTTCGCAGCTGTTGCGTATTCCAAGAGCATTGCTATTGCGACGCGTGATTTATACCAATAGCATATATCAAGCAATGTAACAAATTTGTTACCCAATTCCAACGTAGGCATATTCGAGTCAAATATTCAATTTAAATATTGGCGCAGAACTTCGACTGTAACGTATGCTCATTTTCCCAAACAAATAAAACATATCAATTTAAATGACAAAATACATCAATTTATAAGAGCGTTTCATGCGAAATAGAATTCTAGGAAGAATATCTATTCAAACTTGATCAAATTCAATTATAACACACTATGCAAACATGTCGGAGGGATGCTCTCGGGAAACTTTCGGAAAAGTTCAAATTGATTTTATGTTAATGGAAGCAATGAAAATAAACTGAAATCCCAAGTTAAACGGAAAAGTTTTCATCAAAATCAATGCACCTGTGCATGTCTCTAACGAACGTTCACAGCTGTGCTTGGCTCTACGAAAAATTTCGACAAACTGACACATTTCACTAATGATTTTTTTCCCGCAGATTATCATAAATCATTTAATATGTGTACGTCTTTGATATTTCGGCTATAAATATCAGTGTAGTTTGAAAAATAAATACATGGAAAATATAAACCAAATGTTCAACATTCGAGCGTGGAAATTAAATTCTGATATAAATTTAATTGCTCTTAGTCGAAATTATTTTATTAGTTTACAAAATGGGGTAATAACATTAAGTTTATTGCTTAATCTCAAGTCTTAAATTTACATTAAACATTTTTATTGGCATTGACACCCGACAGATATTGACCTGAAAATGTAGAAACAAACTCAACATTTTAGCATTAGCAGTTATATATTTTTTATTTTATTTTATAAGTTATTGCATTTTTTTGAAGTTACACTTCTTTAGTGGCGTTATGAGAAAATGATAAGACTGATTTTTCAATGAAAAATAACGCCGTTGCTATAGTAGGAAGTTATTCGCAATCTGTTAACGAGTATTAAATAAAATAAAATAAAATTTATGGCTCTTATAATATTTAAACAAATACTTTTGTTTACTTTTTGTTTTTAACTTTAAGGGCCAGTATTTTCACTCATGGGTAGATAAAACATATCCTTAAGATAACAACTTAATAGATAAAAGTTTATCTGTTAGATAATTCCCATACATTCATCTTACACAAATTACTATCCTTAAGTGAAAATACGCATATTTTCTCTATTCTTCGGATAAAATTTTAACTGAAAGATAAATTTCGCTATCTAGATGTGAAAATACCGGCCCTAAGTGTGATGTATCTTGCATAAACCATCCAAGCAGCGCCTGTAGATCCTGATCTAGGATCGAGATTAGGTTACGATATTATAGTTGTTTATTTGAGGTGGGGAAAAAGAGATGGCAATTCTTAAAAAGCCCGAATATTGTTTCTGCTTTCAATTCGTTATAAGACCATATGTCTTATTCCATAATGTTTGTATTTTCTGTATTTTTGGAGTAAGTCATCGAGGGTGTAGTCACTGATGCTTCTAATTATTTGGATAGCCCCACTTCTATAATTTGTGTAGAATTTCCGCGAAAAAGCGAGGATATATAAGTCTAGTGGTAGTATCCTTAATTCCTCATGAAGATCGTGTATCTTGTATTTGGCTGGGTAGTTTCCCAGCATTCTTAGTAATTTATTTTGGACTTTTGGTATTGTTAGATACTTGGTTTTGCTTGCTGAACTCCAGACTGGACATGCATATGTTAGCACTGGTCTGAGCACTGTTTTATAAATTATTAATTTATTGCTGGTAGACAGCCTGGATTGTCTATCTAGTAATGGATATAACATGTTAGTTCGGGCTGTTAATTTGTTTTTAGATAGTTTAATATGTTCAGCAAAGCTGAGTCTGGAATCCAGTTGCATCCCCAAGTATCTAACTGATTTTGCCCATTCTATATTTTTCCCATTTACTAATACCTTTTTATGCTTATTGGGTCTTTTTCTAGTGAATATGATAGCTTCAGTTCTGTTATCATTGGTCTTTATTTTCCATTTTTTAAAAAAAATCATTATTATTTTTAAGGCCTTGGTTATTCTGTTGGCCATTATATCAGCTTTCCAGAAGGATGCAAAAATTGCTTCATCGTCAGCATATAGAGAAAGGAAAGTTTCGGATGTCCGCGGGATATCATTAATATATAGAAAAAATAGAATAGGTGCCATAATAGATCCTTGAGGGACTCCAGCCTTAGTTAATCTACTATTAGACATTTCATTTTTGATTTGCACACAAAATTTTAGTATTAAAGTTTCATTTTAGTACTATCTTTCGTTCGAAAATTGCCCAAATACCTTTCTGGTGCCAAACAACTACTATTATCGTCTTGTGGTTTCTTTTACTTTTCGTTTTAGTCAATATTTTTGAACCATCGTTAAAATCGTCATATTGCTTTAAAAAATAATAATAATTTTCCTTATATTCCAGCTTAGGTTAATATTTTTTAAATCTTTTAAATATGACGCACTGCATTTTGCTTTAAATTGCAAATTATAGGTAACTTACTGTTAAAAGACTCAGTATTGGAAAAATTAATTAAAAACTTAGTTTTTCTTATACTAAACAACACAATTAACCAGCATAGTATAGTCGTGGACGTGAAATTTAATAAGTGAAATCCCCAGAAAGGACGTGAAACTCATTTTTTTTAAATTTATCAATAGGCTAGGCCCCAAACATGATTTCAACTAAAAAATACATCACCGGAGGGTGCCGCGTCCCCCTCCCTCAATTGACTTTTCCAAGAAAAAAATATTTTTAATTATAACTTTTGAACCGTGCCAAATACAAAAAAGGAGTTAGTATCAAAGTGAGATCTGAAGATATTTCCTACAAAAAAGGTTCTTTAATAATGTCTTTTATTAAGTTCTTTAATAATCTTACGCTTACAGATTGCTTTGAAATTGAAAAATTAATAGCTGAAATGAAAATTAAATCAAGTGGCGTAAATGACATAGGCAATAAATTTTTGAAACTTATTGTTGCGGATTAGTGTGGAGTACATTTTTAACAAAAGTATTAACAGTGCTATTTGACCTATAGCTTTGAAAAAAGCGCTTATAATACCTATACATAAATCAGAAGATAAATATTTAACTACAAACTACAGACCTATCTCGCTTATTTCTAACTTAGCTAAAATTTTTGAGAAGGTTATCTACAGTAGACTCTATGATCTTTGTGATAAAAATAAATTAATTTCTGATCTACAATTTGGTTTCGTTAAAAACAGAGGCACTAACGAAGCTCTTACAACCACTTCGAAATATATATACGATAATATTGATAAAAATATACCTACAGTTTTAGTTTTTCTAGACCTAGCAAAAGCTTTGGACACCGTAAATCATAAAATATTGTTGGATAAACTTTGGAGACGTGGTATTAGAGGTATCCCTCATAAACTACTCGAGAACTATTTAACTAATAGAGAACATGTTATTATCAATAATAGTATTAGTAAGACTAATACTGTTAAAGTAGATGTTTCTCAAGGAACAATTCTGGGCCCACTACTCTTCATTTTGTATATTGATGATATTTTTAATTGTCTACCTAATGGAGCTCTAGTTTCATATGCGTATGATACAGTAATATGCTGCTCTGGCAGTACTTGGGCTGAAGTCAATCTTATTTTAACTCGATGGTTAATTAAAATTGACTATTGGTTAAGAGGAAATCAGCTGTCTCTCAACATAGATAAGTTTACATATATTACGTTTGGTATTTACATGGATAGTATTCTTGATAATTTTCACCTTAAAATAAATAATTTTGAACCTAAAAGAGTTGATAATTGCAAGTATCTGGGACTAATTTTCGACGCGCACATGAAATGGAACTCACATGTCTATGAATTAACAATAAAAATAAAGTACTTTTCATTCTTATTCTTTAAATTGAGTAAATGCTTAAGTCCCTTGGAATTAAAAACTTTTTATCATAGGTTATTTGAAAGCATAATCAACTATGGCATAATTGCATGGGGTGGGGCATATAAAAATAGTGTTATGCCCTTAACTAGCATCCAAAATCGTTTTATTAATTATTTTACTTCACGTAATATTGTTGATATACCCCTTGGTATCAGGGAATCATTTATTATCAGGGCTTTAATGTACTACTATAGTGAGTGTAAAGAATAATTTAATAATAAGTGTATATAAACTAGATATAATTTATTAACTCTGCCAAAAACTAAAAAAAAATATTAGCACTACGAATCCTTATCTTGTTGCAATAAAATAGTTTAATAAGTTACCTAACCACCTTGAAACTCTTAATTTTAAGCGAAAGCAATTGAAAAAATATTAATAAGCTCAATTGGTAATTTGACTGACTAGTCATTAACATAATTTTCAATTAAATTTCTATTATTTACTTTATTGGTAATTTTATTTTTACCTATAATTCATTATATTATTACTCTGTTTTAAAGATATGCAATCGTAATGTAATATTCGAGTATAGAATGTAGGCTGGGTTTAAATTAAATAATTATAATAATTTTTATATGTGCCATAGTTAACTTGAAAATGACGGTTGAAAACATACAAAAATTAACATTTCCAAAAATCGTATGTTATTGTTGATATATCTGTTAATTGTTGGAATTTTAATAAAAATCAGGACTCATTTATTTTTTTATCTAGGAATGTTACGAAAGTTACTAGATTTTTAGTCATTTTTCGTTTCAAATATTGAAGAACTTAACTCTTACCTAATTATGAAGATATCAAAATCTTCGTCAAATGTTAACTTACTATAATAAACTAATTACTAATTACAGGATGAAATGTACTTTCTTAGACATTGAATTTTTAATCATAAAGCATTTTGAGTTTTAATAGATATCTAGCGATTTTTATTTGGGGTCATTAAAATTGTATTTTCTCGGTAAAAATCGTCAATGATAAATATGATAGTTATTTTTTTACTATACAATGGAAATTCTTAAAAAATCTTAAGATTCATGATGATATCGAATGCAAGGAATTAAAAATCGAAGTTTATAAAAAAAATAATTTAATATTTAAAATGTCAACATAACAATGTGAATATATCACATAACACTTTCAAAAATAAATAATTAAGACGTATTTTTTTCAATTCTAATACGAGTATGTACATATCGATGGTATCGATGGCACAAATGTGGTAAGTGTATAAAAATTGCAATCAAAGAATCAGAATATATTAACGTATTGGTAGTATTGACGACTTTGGTACCCATTGGAATAGAAACTTATCTTTAGAAATTGGGAAAGGGTAAAGAAGACAGGAAAATTTTTAAAGAAAATGATTATTTTTACATCCTATGTCCGGCTACGATACGACTTCCTGTTGTTTTTTTCAAACAAATAATTCCATTTTAAATTTAGTTGAAAAAAATCAAATTCGGAGGTCAAAAAACCAGCGGAAAAAAATAAATTTAAGGAATACTTTTCCAATGGTGATGTTACAGAAGACCCATTCATTTTCGGACTATCAATGGCCAATAAAATTATTTTTAACTTTTTTTTTGCCAAAATGTAATTTTTTTAACACTAAAAATTGGTTTTATCTCACTTTAATAATGTCCTTTAGTGGATAAAAAAATTATTTATAGTCTATTGTATGAGTTGATGATTGAGTTTGATATAAATTGTATACTTATTAAAAACTAAGTTAAAACTACAACCGAACCATAACTTTGTTGGTACTTTGAAAAACTACTAACTTATTTTATTATCCTGAATGCTTAACATTTGAAATAGACGAGAAACAAATAAAATTTTCAAGTAAATTTTATTCCAACTAACATAATATAAACTATGCTCACCCAACTGTTCAAAAGTTAAAATAATTTTGCAATGTAGTTTATTTTACAAAGCTCAGCACACAATCCTATTAAAGTTCTCGTTCGAAATAATAAGAAACTGAATATTATACAATTGAGAAAAGCCATAAAAATGCATTAACCCAGAACCGCATTTCCACTTAATTCTTTAAGGAAAAAAAGAATTGCTATAAAAACTTTAGAACTAGCGACAACTACAAATATGTGGAAACGGTTAAAAATCATTTAAAACCCAACTAGTGACGGTTTATAGTTAAAAGGGTAGTTTTTGAACGCAAACGAGGGAAAAGTTACCACATTTATGTTACATATACAAAGAAATGAAGTTTAATGCCAACGTGGAAAACTCTCATTTTTCTAGTGCGGTACTTGGGTGGGAGCAATAAGCTTAACATTTTCCGTTCTTTGAAAAATAAGTACCATCCCCATTCAAACTAACACTTGCGTCCATTTTCATTTAGTGCTTTTGTACTTTGTGCATTATTCTACACACGAAGTGCCCCTATATGTGCACTATACAATGCATTTTCCAACTTGTATATTTGTTGATTCACCCCTACTTTAAATAATTATTTACGCTCAATGTTTAATTAAAAAAAAAACGAAACAATTATTATGTTCTTTTAATAATGCACTGCTAGATTGTTTGGTCTACTACATCCTCATTTATCCTTTATACTAGCTGATCCCCGCGACTTCGTCTGCGTAACGTATTTTATTTTTCTTATTCTTTTACGAAAAATATAATCATACTACATCATACATCAAATAAAAAATATCGCCAAGTTCAATAAATTCGGTCTTAATTATAACTTAAAAAAGTCGAAAGTTATCAAAATACTCGCATCAAAATAACCCCATCTTCCTTTTTCGATTCCCGAGTGAACCTTTTTCCAAAAACTATTACACTATTGCACTGTACAACACAACCGCAAAATTGAAATTTGTACAATTGCACGAAACCCAGTTCTTCCATAATTATGTATAACCATTATGTATCTTTAAACTTATTATTGATATATCTGAATTTTAACTACATAATTAAACCATATTGGATAGCCCAGAGTTCACCATACACGATTTGGCGTATGCCTTTTGCTCTGGAGGAGGATTTTAAATTTCTTTTATCATTAATATGATATGATTATTTATTATTTATCATTATGATGATTTCTGGCTGGAATTGCGAACTTTTTTCGTGATCCCTTTCACGTACTTGAAAATAAAAGATATTGTCTCCCCCAAAAAAAAAATCCTGAATCCACCCTTGTCCGTTAGGGTAGGAATTTTCAAAAAAAAATCTTATCACATGCCTACTTCCTATAAGGAATACACCGAATATTAAAATTTCATCAGTCAGAGGAGTATATAAATACACCATTGTATATATGCACGGTTTTAAAAACGTGTTTATTTTAAGCTTTATTACTATTATTATTATTATTAGTATTACTATTACATTTTTTTCGTTAATATTTCCTTACTGAGCAACCGTAAGGATTTATTTACAACAACTTTGTAAAAAATAAGTTTATTGTCAGATTATTATCTATAAAAACATTTATATTTCTAAAAGGCAATTTTTTGTACTTTAAATTAAATTACTGTGCTTTTTAATAGGTCAACTAAAAATATTAATTCAGATCATTTTTTAACTTTTAAGTACCTTTTCAATGATATATAACTCGCCTATCTAAAGTAAAAAATTTTTTTCATCCCTCAGTTTTTACGTGAGGGGTACATTCCCTTATTATTTTTAAGGAATGTTAAGTCGCCAAACGTGTGTGAGTAATTGTGTTGTATCTTAATATAAAGTTTCATTAAATTCGGTTGTACCGTTCTTTAGTTAAATCACCAGCGCACGCGATGTAAGAATGTTTTTGGTAATTTTTTCAAACATTATTGGAGTTTTAGTATGAAGCTCTAACTTTTTTGAAAATTTAATAAAGCCCATGTTCACCGGAAATAGTGTAGCTTCCTAACAGTGAAAGCATTTTTCAAATCGGTCAAGTAGTTTCGAAGCCTATTCAAAGCAAACAAACAATCAAATCTTTCCTCTTTATAATAATAGATAGAAGATTACAAATGGATTTAGACCTGAAATAATGGAAATTATTTTCTTATTTTGCAAATGAATACTATTGTTCAATACCTCAACAAAAAATGAGAAAATAACCGAAAATCTGACAAGGAAATGAAAAATTTGTGGATTTAAACTTGTGTTAAATGTTTTTATCAGTTCAATTCATTGGAAATGAATTGCAATTTAAGAGATGCAAACCAGTGAAAACTTGGTATAGGGGATGGTGAAACCATCCCTTTATGTTATTGACAAATGTCGAATGTCGAGAATATGTCATTGAAAGTTTTGTGAAAGTTGAAAAGTATTCCGATTTGAGCGAAGTTTGAAAATACAGAGCTCATCTAATTTTGACAAAAATAAAAGTTTGGAAATAGAAAATTTATCGACTAAGAAAAAATATTCGTTAGAGTTGAACGACAAATTTGACGTCATGCTCTTGAAATAAAAGACCAACTTACTTAAAGTTAAAGAGCAATTTAGTCGAGTACGTGGTTACAATTTAAAGAAGCAATGTTTCGAGAATAAACGACCAACAATCATTTATGTTTTATGCTTTTGTTAGAAAAATTATGGGGCAAAAGTTTCTTTTCCTTAATTTTTATCAAATCATTGAATAAAAGGAAAATTAATATAGTGGTTAGAGGAAGAATAATCTGATGTACCAGCATAATAATTAATTAAGCTATTTTTTTTCGTTTGCTATGTTGTATGAAAGTTTAAGTTCCAGCCGATTAATTCATACTGACGATTTAGTTGAAAAAATCTACCAAATAATTCGGTTGTCTTCCATCTTTGCATATTCATCTAATTCTTCCAAAGATTTTACATTGAACCTTTGGATTTCCAGCTTCACCGTTGGCATTTCTGTATCCTCATGTAATTTGCTATTGTTATCATAGAACAGGACCTTGATTTGACTAGGTATTTTTAATGAGAACTTCTGGAATTTTACTATATTAGAATTAAAAGCAGTTTCCTTTAACCGATTTGCATGAATTCATTTTTGAAGTTATACTTCTTAGGGGGCGTCATGAAAAAATAATCAGACTGAATTATTAATAAAATGACGCCGTAACGCTACAGTAGGAAGTTGCTCACAAAAGATTAGTGATAAGCTTTAAGCGGATTTTCGGGAGCGATTAACAAAGCTCACAAAAACGCAATCAAGTCGACCGAATTGACCGCTAGCACAGGTTTTTATGTTATTCGATAAGATAAATTAACTGAAGTGATCGACGGTATTGTTTAAAAGTGCCAGGAAGAAATGATAGTCAAAATAGGCATCGTTAGTTGTTATTTTATATATAAAATATCGATATTGTCGAACTAAACATTTTCAATTTTTATAATTTGAACCATATCCATATTAATACATAATAGTTTAAATACATTTAAAAGGAAGGTATTTTTTTGAAATTATTTAATGCAATATTTAATATAACGATAGGAAAGTCGATTGATATATTATATTGCATCAAGGGCAGATTCAGGATTTTACTACCATATTTCACCATAGAATTTTATCTGTTAACATATTTTGGACACTTTTGGGTATTTGGCCGATCGATTAAGATTGATTGGGATTTTTTGACAGCTCCTCGACTTTCTGGCATACATTTGGCACCATTTTCCCCCTTAACTTTTTATTGGTTTAATTTTTTTGTCATATTTCGTTGGTACCAGTTGGAGAAATGAAAATTATTGAATTTAAACTTAAAAATACTCATTTGGCGTTAATGAACATTCTTATGTACTTAGATAAACATTGAAAATGTTTTTAGTAACAACTTTGCGTTGCTATCCTGTGAAACTCGATACAATACTGAATTTATATTCTTTCGGGTTTTGGGTCCTACTATTTCAATATAGATTTTGGAATAAAAAATTTTGTAATTTTTACTAAGTTAATAAATTACTCTAATCATAAAATGTCTTTAATACCACTTTGAATTAACTTATTAGCAGATAAACGACAATTTAATGACTATAGGTTTTAAAACGACATTCTTTACATTTATTATTACTTTATATATAAAACATCGATGTCGTCGAACTTAACATTTTCAATTTTAATAGTCCGAACCATATCAATATTAATACACAATAGTTTTAATACATTTAAAAGAAAGTATTTTTTTGATATTATTTAATGCAATATGTAATATAATGATAGGAAAATCAATTGATACATTATATTGCATCAAGGGCAGATTCAGGATTTTTTCCTTGGGGGGGGAGGCTGAATATCATCTTTCATTTGCAAGTGCGTGAAAGATGCAACGAAAAAAATTCGCAATTCCAAATTCCAATTCCAATTTCCGCAATTCCAAATCGCAATTTTTTTTAAACTTATTTGAAATTACCAGGAAATGATAGTTCAGCCTCAGCAATGCCGCCTCAGAGCTTATTTTGTTTTCTGGGTCCCTATTTCACCAGGTTTCCAGACACTTCAGTTGTAGAGCTTTAGGACCCTAGTTTCTCTTGTCTCCATTTAGACCACCGAATTCTTATAAAAAGTGTGATGTGATTTCATCCCCTGTTTAGTAAAAACCACATTTTGGGTCACCCATTTGTAGTCCCGTTGTATGCATGTATCCCGGTTATTAGGTCCGTTACTACTCTAATCTGCTTTTTTGTAAGTCCAAATATGTCTGTAAATAGTTTCAGAGATGCTTCTCCCATTATCCTTTTACGGAGCTTTTGCCCGGTGGTGCTCCTTCAATCTGTGTAGTTGTTTTTTTAAACTTTTTCTATGTTGGTATTTGTTTACTAACGATCTTCTAACACCAAGTACAGGCTGTGGCCTATGAATAATATTCGGGATCTTTGTAAGGGTATCAGCCCTTTGTTGCCTTTAATACCCTTATCGCATGGTTATTGAAGATCAAAAGCTTTTATTTAGTGGACAGCAAAGATAACTTCACAAATAACCAAATTATGATTTTAAAAGATAGTAGTGCGGTTTAAATTCAATTTTATTTTTCAAAAAAAATTAAAAGAAAATTGAGAATAAAAGATAACAACTTTATATTTTTTAACTTACATAAAACAATTTTAAAAACCCAGCCGTAGTTCCCATCAATTTCCAATCTAATGTAATACGGGTTGTTGAAATTGCCAAAGAGGAAAAGCAATATTTTCCCCCATATTTCATTTAAATTTTAATGAATAAAATAACGTTGAATGAATTTTCTCGTGGAAAATGTCTCGGCACATTGTTCCCATAAAGAGGTTCACGATAAAATTGAACGTTCATCATTATGAACGTGAATAAATTGGCACGACAAAAAGGGTCTCTTACTTGGCAAAGTTTCAATTTTCAACTTACCCAAAAAAATAAAAGTAGGTGAAAAACTGCACATACTTTTCCACAGTGAAATCTCGATATTTGCTTTTATAACAAATGATTACATTTGCCAGTGAAAACTATCATTTGTATATCATTGATTTAAAATTAATTAAATAATTTTATATATTAGAAATGCACTACGCTTTCAAAGTTGGTTCAAATGTATGATAAAACTCTATGTTAGAATTTAATAATGCCATATTGCATACCTTTTATGGTTATTCAAAGTTTAAAGTTCATTCCCCAATCTCCAACAATTTAGAATATGTAGTTTCGTCTTCTATTTCTTGTTCTACCCCTAAACCAACAATATTTGCATCGTTATGATAATATCCGTACAAACTTTAAGAACAATCTCACAACTTAAAAATATTTAAATAACATGAGTTATTCTTTGTTATAGGGAAATTTTTATAATAGCATCTTCCGGTAATGTCTAAAATGGTACTTCAGTTATTAGTAGATAAGTGATAACAAAAGTATGACACAATTTTAAATACTTTTTGCAACTAAATAACTAGTCTGCTGGAATTAATCATAGGTCACTAAAATAAAGCAAATTGTTTATATTAAGCGGCTTCTGGATATGGTGAAAGAAATTTTATAATTTCAAACATAGTTTGTGAATATTAATTATTTCATGCAATATTGATTTACTGTAACTTTAGGTGGTAAAGCTCTAGGGTCAGCCCAATTCTGTCGGTCCAGCACTGGTCGCTTGATTATATTTTTTAATTCTGTTTTTTTTTTTTTGCGGTCACCCCAACATGTCGGTAGTTCAAATTCATAATTATTTTAATTTCATTATTTTTAGTTTTCCAGTGGTGGCCATATTAGTTTTACTAGGCTCAGACATTTCCGCACTTTTAAGGGTTGGCGGAAACTTGATTATCTCAGGCCCTATTTGTCCTATCAAAATGAAACAAAAAGCAGTGTGTTCATAAAAATATAAGCTATAAGGTTGTAATAAGATGTTTTCACCTAAATGTAATTCTAAGGGGTGAAATTTCAGCCTAAATTTTTAGCTCTCATTTGTAAAAACTCCAATTTTCACGGAATGATTGTGAAGGAAGGGAATGAGTCTACACGTTAAAATTTTTTTTACAAACAATTAGGTGTTAGTTGTATTCAAAAACAAAATTTGAAGTCTGAGACTTTAAGTCTTTTTAAAATAAAAAATTACAAATTTTGGAAATTTTCAAAGTTTGCAATTTTCTGAGTTCAATATCTCTGGTGGGGGACCAGATAAAAATCTGAAATATCACTACATTATAGTACTGTATAGTGAAAAATTGTATGTGAAGTTCTTTAATTGTGTTAAGAGAAGTCTTAGCTCTTTGTCGAACACCAAGATTGGTTGATGACAATGGGTACGTACATATATTATTAGCTGTCAGAAAGAAGTATATGTTTTAAATTTAAGATATGAATAATAGTTAGCCCAGAGTATATGTTGTTTTGTGTAAAATGCCCTTTTTGCCAAGTATATGTCACATATTAAATGGTTAAATACATTATAATCACCTACTGAAGTATGCATTATTTTGACATTTTGTGCTTGCAATACCTCTGCTCCTAGTCAAATCTCAAACTCCAAATTTTAGGTGCATAATACTATCATACAGTATTATAATGGGGTGATATTTCAGATTTTTATCTGGTCTCCCACTAGAGATATTGAGCTCAGAAAATTGCAAATTTAGAAAATTTCCAAAATTTGTTATTTTTTATTTTAAATAGACTTCAAGTCTCAGACTTAAAATTTTGTTTTTTAATACATCTAGTACCTAATTGTTTGTAGAAAAAGTTTTAACGTGTAGACTCTTTCCCTTCCTTCACAATCTTTCCGTGAAATTTGAAGTTTTTACAAATGAGAGCTAAAAATTTAGACTGAAATTTCACCCCTTAGAATTACATTTAGGTGAAAACGTCTTATTACAACTTTATAGCTTATATTTTCATGAACACACTGCTTTTAATTTCATTTTGATTGTACAAATAGGGCCTGAGATAATCAAGTTTCCGCAAACCCTTAATAGTGTGAAAATGTAAAACTAATATGGTCACCACTGGAAAACTAAAAACAATAAAATTAAAATAATGATGAATTTGAACTACCGACATGTTGGGGTGATAGCACACCAAAAAAATATTTTTTTTAAAATGGTCGAGCAACCATTTTATTAATTTTTGGACCACTTTATTTGGACTGACCCTGTAACATATCAAAATATAAGGACAAAAATTAAAATTTGTGGAATTTTTTTGGTTTCCATTAAATTGTGAATTTACATTCACAATGGTGAAAACTTTTATGAAAAAAAATCAAGCCCTACTAGAAATCAATACGCTTTAGAACAATAAGCATAAAAGCTATAGCTTTTATATGCTGAGATGCAATTGAAAAGATTTTTATTATAAGAATAAAACGTTGTTATATATTTTGGAAGAGTTGTATAAGTTAAGCAAATTCATTTAATTATTTTAAATGAAATTAATTTTGCAACAAATCAACGATGGTTTGAAAATTCTGTTTTATTATAATAATACATTTGAAAGAATATAAAACAAGTGGAAACTATTCAAAAGACAGAACGTTTGTTAACATCAAAAAATATTTCTTTGTATGTCATGATGGTACTTTTGAATCGTACATTTCCACTACAATATAATATAACAATGTACAATGGAATAATGAAAGCTAAATTCCTGTGATATTTCACGTATTATACTTGGTCGCAAAGTAAAAAATTGACAATGACATAATTCATAATTTACATTTATATATACATAGCGAATAGAGCGACAGGGAAACTAATGTAATTTAATATGGAACAATATAAAAAGCTTTTAAATATTACATCATTTCATTGAAACTAAATTTCACGTAATTAATTAAAATTAAAGTTAATTATAATTCGGTTATATGGCGAAATGGCAATTTGAATTAGTAATTAGTGTTAAAAAGAGACTGAAGTAGAGAGTAATAAAATTAATAATTATCACATTACATGCTGCAGAAAATTCCGCCGGGTTGGTCGTGCGAATGGAATAATATAGTTGTGGTGGCTGGAAAAAGGTTCTCCAAGCAATTTTTCCACTTGGACGCTAATTTGTAAATGTATTTATATATTAATGTCTACGGATACTGTCGGTATGATATATGAAATATGCATGTACGTGTAGACTGTAGAAAATATTACTGCATTGCAGTTTCGGAGCCAGATCTGTCCACTTGCACTAGAACGGAATTGTACGTAAATTACTTTCGATGGCGGTTCATATAACCGCAAAAGCATTAAAATAAAATGGGGCGGTGCATATGATTTTAATACAAATATGGGGCTACAGTGAAACCTCGCATCAAAGCTGAAATTTTTTTAAATAAATTACATTTTATGCTGAAATAAATAGAAATTCTATGAAATAACTTTGGACGATTATTGTAGGTACATCAATATCACCTCCCCCTTTATTAATTATAAATTTCTATGGCTTTTTTTCTGCAGAGGAATCATGCATTACCATGTTGCAGCATAGAATTTTATCTGGTAACAGTTTTTAAACCCTTTTGGGTATTTGGCCGATCTATTAAAATTGACTAGGATTATTTGATAGCTCTTCGACTTTCTGGGATACATTTGGCACCATTTCCCCCTTAACTTTTTATTGGTTTAAATTTTTTTTCATATTTCGTTGGTACCAGTTGGACAAATGAAAATTATCGAATTTCATCCTAAAAATACTCATTTGGCATTAATGAACTTCTAATGCACTTAGATAAACGTTGAAAATGTTTTTAGTAACAACTTTGCGTTGCTATCCTGTGAAACTCGATGAGCATACAATACCGTATTTATATTCTGTCAGGTTTTTAGTCCTACCATTTCTATATACATTTCGGAATAAAAAATATTTTGTAATTTTTATAAATTACTCAAATCATAAAATGTCTTTAATACCATTTTGAATTAAGGGTGGATCACCGTCAGAAAAAAAAAATCGATTTTTTTTTCCATAAATGTCTTTTTATAACATTCAAGAATAATGTAATAAAAGGATTGGAATAGCTGACTAATGTATTTTCACTGATAAAAATTGAATAAATTGATAATAACATAAAAGAATATCTTAAAAAAACTTTAAATGCGTTTTTCTCAAAATCAACTATTTAAAACTGGGAGACAAGATTTCTCAGAAACTATCCGACGGATCGACTTGAAACTGGAGAGTGTTGTAGTTCAACACGTCTTCTTGGTACTGAATCTCTGAAATTGGCCAAACCTCCCCCCCCATCAAAGTGGGAGAGGGGGAAAGGTTCAAAAAAGGTCGTTTTTTTTAACTTTTTTTTCAAAGTCACGCCATTTTGTAAATTTTCAACTTTTTTCAGATTTTCGAGATTCAGTACCAAGAAAATGCATTACTTAAACCTACATTCTTTGGAAAATCATGATCCGACGTCCGGTTTCCGAGAAAAATTGTCTCCCGTTTGCCTCCTCATTTTTGAGGACCCTTTTTCAAAGCGCTGTAAAAGGGGGAGGGGGGGGCATATCGGGGCAAAAAAAAATAGTTCAAAACTTCAACTTTTACATGCCGAAGACCGTTTTTTAATATCTCTAAAAAAAGTGGCAGCAGTTTTAAAAAATTCATTTTTTTTTACGTTCTGACGGTGATCCACCCTTAACTTATAAGCAGATAAACGACAATTGAATGACTATAGGTTTTAAAACGACATTCTTTTCCGATGCACCTAATACTAATAATGTCTACAATCTATTAAAATCTAATATGTGGGATTGGGGTTATAAAACTCGTTTATTTTGAAAGTGGCGTAAGTCCAATTAAAGGACGGTCTATATGATGATTCTTCTCCTTGTAACTAGAACAAAGTATGTTAATTATTAAACTGCTAAGTTTTCAGAAATTACTGATTTCATTTTAGTTGTTAACAAAAACGCTAATTATTCTCTCTTCCTTAGTATCTTATGTTCCTATGATTAAAAATGATAATACTATAAGGATTGTTCTTGAAATGGACTTAACTCACTTTCAAAATAAACGGCGCTTATAATTTTATATGTGGTCCATAGAATTATGATGGATTTCTAAAGTGGCGCCCCAATATTATTTGATTTATATCACACTGTTACTCCGAATCATATAATTTCGTCTGTAAAGATTCAAATCAATTTTTTGCCTCTTTTGTGTTGAAAAATATTTTCCAATCGTTTATATTGCAATAAATATAAAAACGTTCAACTTATTAAATCAATTTATACTATTATTAGCTTATAAAAACAATATGTAGGTGTTGGTAAACTTCCTTTGGAGATCTATGTTTGCGGGAACGGAAATTATACACCTACATTGTCCATAACGCAATAACCACCCTTTAGTAATGAATGAATTCCAAGAAATTTCTATGAATAAAACTATTTTTATACTAAACATCCGATAGATGTATAAACATTTTACTTTTTTGTAATTATATTATTATTTTTTTTGACTAAATTATTTATTTTTAAATATGATTATAATCTCGTAACAATAATGACTATAAATCAAATTTTTCCTACCAAAATTGGAAGTTCATTGATTTTCTTATGAATTTAGGACAATCGAAAAAGTCTTGAGGATATATACGTCTAACTTTATATATTGAATTATATGTATGAAAAAACAAGAACTCGATGTGTTTATTTCGAAAGATTATCGTTAAAATTATCATAGGTTTTCGATTTGTTTTAGATGTCCTCATGATAAATCTAATTATCTATATATATTAAAAAGATTTGTATCTTTTGTAACTTGAATAACAATTTATTATGTGACAAATATCTACATCTTTGATGCCCTTATTATAGGTACCCGTATCTATACTAAATTATTAAATAATACAATCGTGCAAAATTTATCGCCACTTTACGTTTATTTACTTGAAATTGATAGGAAAAATTAACCTATTAATTGTTAATACCTAACAAATTATATTTTATTTTACTTACTTTTAGAACAATTTTTTTTTAACAATGACAGAGGGAGTTTTTGAATTTCTCCCCCTTAAAAGCGCACCCCTATAATTAAATCAAAAAATAAAAATAAAGGAAAGGGAAATGAGTAGCAAAAGTTAAAAGGTAAAATATTATGCTAAATACAAGAAGGAATTTTTAAGTTAAACAAAAATGTTAAGATAAGTAAACAAAATTTTAAATTTGTAAACTTACACGTGTAAATTAATTGTAGGAAATAAAGTTTTATTATTATTATTAATATTATAGGAAAAATGTAGGTATTAACTTTAATCTATTCAATCTATACCTTCAAAGCGCCTAGGTATTGATATTTGAGGAAATCTATTGATGTATTTTGAAAAAAAATTTACCTGAGTATTTGATGTAAGAATTTTTTGAGTCCAAAGTTAAGATAGAAAATTGGATAGGAAGATAGGAAATTGTTTTCAATAGAACCGTTTATAGATTTCATTAAACAATGAATATATACTCCAAGATATTTTTATTGTTAGAGTTGAAACTCAAGTACGGGAATTTTAAGATAAGAGTTTTTGTAAGAGGCGAATATTTCAAAAGGAAAATTTGTACTATAAAGTTAAAATTAGGTAAAAAAAATTTAATAAGGCGTTTTTATGAATCATTTTTTTTAAAAATCCATTTTTTTAATGCTGTAGAGCAGGCCTGTCCAACATACGACCCGCGGGATATCATCCGGCCCACAAAAGCTCTTCATCCGGTTCGTGAACTTGTGTAATTTTAGGTTTTCTATGTATTTCTATGTAAAAGAACCCAATTGGAGGTCATGGTCAAAAGCTCTGGTAGCTGTTAGAAAAAATGTTGCCAAGTCATTACTGGATGGCAAATTAGTCCCTATACAAAACTATACTAAAGCTCGTTTGGCGTAGGTATGGCATTTAACTATTGGAAACCGATAGCAACTATTATATCGAAATAATGTTGAGAATCCAGTCAAAGAAATTACGTCACAATCGGAACTATCAGAAAAAAGTATCTTAGTTGCAATTTATGCATTATATAAAACATATTGTGGTCTTATTTATGTAATACTAGCTGAACCCGCCAAACGTTAAATAAGCAACCTTTTGTTCCGAAGAAAAATTAGTTGTACTTGATTACAAAGTTTCTATCAAATCAGTAAAGCTCTCTTTAAATTGGAACTATAAGTGAAATCAGAATAAAATATTGGTACAACTATTTAGATTAGACTTGTCTGTGACATTCTTTATACTTTTATTTTGTGGCAAATCACTAAGAAGTACCAGAAAACAAAATATTATCGAAATCGATAAACCTGTTCTTGAATTGTACGAAAGAATGCAGGTAGAAAGATATTTACGTTCAAATTATCGACCTTTGATCCATAATGATCAATATTGTGAGCGAAAGGGACTGAATTCCAAAAAGGTGTGAAATTGAAAAGAATTTTACCTGCTCTCATCTGGCAATAATAAATAACATAATAAAAGCCTGAAGGCCAAAATGTGAGATAAAAGAAGATTCAAAGGTGCCATTAATGGATTTGGAAACACAATTGACAACAAATAATAAATACCTGAAACTGGTTCCAAATTCCAGAATAACATATTTACATCTGTTATTCTTTCGTACACACATTTTGGCCTTCAAGTTTTTACTATGTTATTTCATATTAACAGTTAAAAGTACGATATTTTGCATTCCTCACTAGCTAACGAGTGAACTGGTTTTACACTTTATGTGTGGAATCCATACTGACAAAAGCCATAAGAAAAATGAAAATTAATTCAATTTTCATTTTATCCTTTACTAGCTAATGCCCGCAACTTCGTCTGCGTGATATTAATGATGGTATTATTTACTTTTGAGATTTGCATATATAAAATTTATAAATCAGAAATTTTATATTTTTACGAAAGACCTATTCAAATCTAAAAATTAATATTTTAACGCCTTTAAATAGGCACACTTTATCAAATGTTGTTTTTTTTTTAAAAAGTCACTGTTAATATTCTATTAATTTTTAGGAAATATCCGATAAGACTTAACACGATTATTTAATTTGATATTTTTTACACCTTCTGCGTAGGATACATGTTTAATATATATTTAATAACTCGCAAATCAATTAACTATGCATGAATAAAAAATGTCTTATGATCGTAAGTCGACCTGAAGTTGAAATATAACTTAAGGTAAACAAATATAAAAATATTTCAAAACTCTCCTTATTTTAAATGGATATATTACCATGAAATGGTTATGGAAATTGGGTCAAAAATTCAAAAGTATAGTCCTAGTTTCTTGTAAATTATTAGGATTTTTAGATACTGCTTCAACTCCCGAATGAATTCTCCCAGAACCACCTACCCTACTGGGAACAACCTTGAATTTGGGGTTTAACAATTTTACGAAACCTTATTTCCGATAATCACGATCACATACTCATATACCAATAATCATATTATATACTTAATCACTACATAACGATAGTTGTATATTAATTAATAACTATAATATTTGAATTGGGGGTCGATCCTCGTATCGTGAAATTTTTTTCAATATTTCTCGATAACGGATTTAATTAACCCTAGAGTCACTAAAAGACCTTAGTAGTTATAAAGCGACGGTAAATAACAATCAAAAAAAAATATTTGAATTATACACACAATATAATTTGAATTATGTTTGTACTGTGGTTATAAAAATCTTAAATTTGGCTCTCTACAAAATCACGTTGGATACCCCTGCTATAGAGTTACTAAGTTGGTCAATTTTTTAGGGGTTGAAACAATGGAGTTAGATTATAATCAAAACATCCGGTTTTTATCCACACGATTAATTAATAACTGTAATAACTTTCCACTAGAAAGTCAACAATTTTTAGCAAATTTCAACAATTTAGGGTTGATTTTTAATTTTTATTTTATTTTTTTAATAAACCTACAACGGGTAAACGTTTGTCAGGGTAGATCAAGTCTTAAGGGTTTTTAGTCGCCGTTTTCCGAAATTGCTACTTTTGAGTATCAACTCCTTATTTTATATAGGTTTATTTTTTTTATTTTGTAGAATATAAATTTTCATTTAACCCAATTTTTGAATAGTTCAATGAATTGCTTTTTCACCTCCTCTTTAATTTTTATAGCTTTGATTCCACAATTTCCCATACTCTATATGGTATAAAAGCCCTAACGTTCAGATTCAAATTAAATTCACCTTCTCGAGTTTCCTGAGGGTTATATTTTTATATTACACTATGCCTTGTACCCTAAGCTTTATAAATATTTTTGTTCTTTTTTTTAGGGATTTTTGTATTTATTTTTGTACAACACGTTTCATCATCAAAATAAGATTTTTTCGCAGACTTGGAACAGTTGTATACTGTGTATACAATATATAGAATATATTGCGGTTCAATTTAGGTAGTATAATTTAATATAATAATATATAAAAATCATACCATAAACATAAATTTGAACAGAAATTCAAACAAAAATATTCGTAACGTATTGCCCAGATACGTATTTCGATTGCCAAGCAACTTCCTCGGTGGTCATCAAGTAGTTTGGATCACTCCGTAACTGTTTTGTACTTGATAACCATTGAGGAAGATTGTTTGGCAATCGAAATACGTATCTGGGAAATACGTCACAAATATTTTTGTTTGAACTTCTATTCAAATTTATGTTTATGGTATGATTTTATATATTATTATATTAAATTATACTTCATAAATTGGACCCCAATATATTATATATATTGTACACAATAAATGTTGTACAAAAAAAGAAAAAGCTTTTTGGCAATAGATGATAAAATTCAGATTTCAGCTTTTATTGAATAAAGAAGACAATTCAGGTAGTTTAAGATCGTTTTTTTTTTATTTTATGTTTTTTTTATATTCAAATTAGCTACGTTTCGTTACGTATCGTAACTTCATCAGGCTTCTTGAATCACCAAAAATATATATATATATATATATATATATATATATATATATATATATATATATATATATATATATATATATATATATATATATATATATATATATATATATATATATATATATATATAAAATTTTAGTTTCATTAAAATTGCTGGTATTCTTATCCATTTAATATTTTATATTAATGAATCTCAATGTCTGGATACTTAATATTCGATGTTTTTATTAAATTTTTCGTACAACGTTCCGTCATTTCCTCAGCTTTTTTGGGTACTCAATTACAAACATCAACTGTTAAATCCATGTACAATAATCTCGGCATTTATACGACTGTTCTTCTCATAATTCTCAGTGTACTTTCTTACATCATATTCAATAAAATGTAAAATAAATAACAATATAACAAATAATTTACTAAAAAAATAAACACAATTGGTAAGAGAGGATACTGAGAATTATAAGGACAGTCGTATAAAAGCCGAGATTATTGTACATGGATTTAACAATTGATGTTTGCAATTAAGTACCTGAGGAAGCTGCAAAAGTGGCGAAACGTTCTACAAAAAATTTAATAAAAACATCGAATATTAAGTATCCAGAAAATGAGAATCCTTAATATATTTTAGTTTCAATTTAAATTCAAAAAATCAAAAAAATTGTTGGTAATGTTTGAAGTAAGTTTTAAGTGCCGGTTTCGTGTTACTAAGAATTATATTAGTACCTGAAGAAGTCGGAAAACCGATGAGCAAAAATTTAATAAAATTTCCGGTGAATTAAAAGATTGTTTAAACCTCTCACTACTGCTTGTACTCAAATACTTTAAAAACATCACTAAATTCATATTTAAATTTTTACCGAAATTTACCTCTAGAAGATGATGCCGTTGCTCGGGTCGCATGTAGTGTTCGGTTGTGATGAGAAACACCAAAATAATTGGCAATATGCTGGTCGTGGCAAAAAAGACGACACATTTTTTCGCCAACCGATACGACGATCGACTTCTTCGCACCACCGTTGTCGTTAAAACGACCATTTCGATCACTTATCAATAGAGCCTATCGCCGCCAAAATATCATTGTCCAAAGCCGCAGTAATGTTTATTTCGATAAGAAAGAAAAATGTGCATTACAACATTGTTGCAATTTGCGTGTTCACGTGTTTCTGGAAGACTCATTTGATGATCATTGTTTACCCACTGTTTTACAAGTTTTAAATTGAAAATATTATCGAATTATATTAAGTATAACTTGCTGATCAATTTGCATTTAACACTTATTTATTTGATTAGCACAGTTTTGTTGTATTTTTAAATTTTTTTATTATTTTTTTTTTAATTAAAACATCAATCACGTGTACTTGACAGAACGCCGAATTTTTGAGGGAATTTCGCGTATTGTACCAAGGAAAATTAAGCGATTGGCGTAGTATTAGGTTTGATGATGTAGACGGATGCGGTTTGGGTGATTTTTTTTAAATGGTTATTGTTGTTAGTTCTTTTTTTTTGTTGGAGTAGTGTTTTGTTGATGATGGAATACGTTATGAATGTGTGGTAGAACTGGTGGGTGGTCGTCGGTGAGTGACGACGCCGTAAGTGACGGAACGAGCGGCGACGACGACGGTTGGCGTCGCTCTCACATCCAGACGTGTGTGCCTGATGTCACTTGGACGGTACGTTCTGTGGGTCGATTCGCATACTGCTGCAATTGAAACGCATGCGTAAACATACTCTTAATATAGCGACGCCCGTTCCTGACGTCGCGTCGCCTCGCACTGATGGGATGCGTCGATCTTCGTTCCCAGCAAACGATATCACTATGACAGAACTCGCATCTTCTTCTATCCCAATGAGATGATTTAACTCATCGTTTAGTCCAGGGACTGTCAAACATTTTCGGGAACATTGGAATACGCGAATGGTCCTTTGGAATCGCTTAGAAGTTACAAACGTAGAATATATAGGGTGCTCACTATTTAGCAATCAATCAAGCAGGAATAAAGTTATGGAATATAGAACTGAACCAAATTCTACCCAATATGCAATTTGGATTTAGGCTTCACCATTCCACTTCGCAACAAATCTTAAGACTCGGGGACTGTCAAACATTTACGGGAACATTGGGATACAGAAATGGTCCTTTGGAATCGCTTGGAAGTTACAAACGTAGAATATACAGGTTGCTCACTATTCAGTAATCAATCAAGCAGGAATCAAGTTTAGGAATATAGAACTCAACCAAATTCTACCTAATATGCAATTTGGATTTAGGCCTTATCACTCCACTTCACAACAAATCTTAAGACTCGTAGAAATAATCGAAAGGGGTTTTGAAGAAAAAAAATACTCAGTAGTGTGTATACAATATACAGGATATATTGCGGTCCAATTTATGTAGTATAATTGAATATAATAATATATAAAAATCATACCATAAACATAAATTTGAGCAGAAGCTCAAACAAAAATATTTGGGACGTATTACCCAGATACGTATTTCGATTGTCAAGCAATATTCCTCAGTGGTCATCAAGTAGTTTGGATCACTCCGTAACTGCTTTGTGAATCATGAATCATCACAAAGCAGTTACAGAGTGATCCAAACTACTATATGATCACTGAGGAAGGTTGCTTGGCAATCGAAATACGTATCTGGGTAATACGTCACGAATATTTTTGTTTGAACTTCTGTTCAAATTAATGTTGGTGGTATGATTTTTATATATTATTACATTAAATAATACTTCATAAATTGGACCTTAATATATCCTATATATTGCATACACAATAGAACTGTCAAGCGAAAAAATCTTATTTTGATTATACTCAGTAGGTTTGTTCTTGGATGCGACGCAAGCGTTCGATCGAATTTGGCATCAAGAGTTACACATAAAGCTTCAGAACTTCCATATCCCTGAGTATCTTTATAAAATAATTTCTTCATTTTTGATCGATCGCTTTTTCCAAACCAAAATGAATAACCAGCTATCAAAAGAAAAACCTTTCCACTCGGGGGTACCTCAGGGATCAGTATTGGGTCCAATCCTTTTCAATCTCTACGTGGCGGACTTTCCGTTACTAGACCACTGTATAACCTCAATGTACGTGGATGACATCGCCATCATCAACCTGAACAATGATCTTCAAAAGGCCGTTCAAAAAACCCAGCAGTCTATCAACCACCTATCTTCCTGGTTCAGTAGATGGAAAATTCTTATAAACCCATCCAAAAGCATCGCCAAAATCTTCTCTGTAAGATGTTTCTCCAACTAACTGGAGCTTTTCGTGCTGGATCACATGGAAATTCCGTGAAATGAGAAAAAAACGCCTGTTAAATATCTGAGCATACTTCTTGACTCGAAATTAACATGACAAAGCCATATCTCATGTATAATTAAAGAAGCCAACACTCGACTCATCCAACTATACCCACTTATCAACAGAAGGTCTTGTCTAAGTATGTAATGTTCAATGATAATATATAAATCAGTCATTAGATCACTTCTCACATACTCTTGCACAGTTAGGCTTTCTATGGCCTACAGGTGTTCTAAAATAGAGTCTTGAGAATCATCAGTAAAGCTCTATGGTATGTGAGAAACAACCAAATTCATCACGAAATGAACGTCCCATACATAAAAGACTTTCTAATCGAGCTCATCAGGAATTTCCTTAACGACCTAGAAAATTGACCTAGGGCAATAGAACTAGGCTCGGGGGAAACTTTAAACCAAAGAAGGCTGAAGGGGAAACTATAAACGAAAGAAGGCTGAGGCAAAAACTCCCTCAAGAGCTCCAAGAAATAGAAGTTGTTTGACCACTAGATCAAGAACAATCAACAAATAAAAAAATAAAAAAGACAAAGGAATGAAGTTCGACTCCTCTAAAATTAAAATTAAACGCCGCTAAAGATCATTTGCCTGCTATCATCACCATGATATAGCGACACATTGCTGAACTGGTGCAAATTACACAATAGTCCACAAAAAAAAAGTTTAGGAATCTTATTGAGGCAGGAGTATAGTTACTTATTATTGTCATCATACCTGAAGAGTCCCTTTTATCAGCTAAAGATGAAAAACAACCCCAGGGTAGCTGGAAAGCTGGACCCTTTGCTGATATGCTGGACCCTTTGCAGCTCCAAACCATAACTGATGTTGGATGTTTTACAGTCTGGGCGACATATTGCTGGAAGAAAGTGAAAATCTTCTTTTGAGTCTAATAATTTTCACACCTCTGTACATTGAATAATTTTCAAGGATTGCAGTTTGATGAATCTGAAGAAATCTCCATTCTCATTCATTGAAAACTCCACAATTTTGAGGAAAGAAAATGTAGTTGAAGAAACACGTAAAAATTAAGTTGATGGTATTTTTCAAATTGGGTTTTTACTAATTAAATGTAGCTATCTCTCTTATTCCCTACAAATTCATGGATGAGCCCCTTGACAGTCTTCCGAACGCTCTTTTCTTTCCTTTAAAGAATTTGGTCGAATCCAATACTCTTGTAATAGATTATAATTTTTTGTAAGTCATAAGAATGTTTTTTCCCCAAAACTACTTATTCATATAAAAAGCATTTGACAAGGAAATAGTTTTTCGATAAATTATAGCGATTTAAAGTTACTAGGTGTAAAATTTCAAGACTTATTTATTTAGTATCTCCGAGGGCCTATAATCTTTTTCATCTTATAGATTATCTGAATACATTTGCTTTTTCCCTCTGCCCAAATTAGATTATTAGTGAAGAGTAGTTGAAATATTGAAAAGATACTATTGAAAGGAAGATTTATTTGTAAACTGATGTCTAGTAATTAAACGCAGGTATAATATATTAACATTGTTATATTGATGTACTATTTTTAATGATGAGGTCGACGATGACTGGTCGTCGCACTGGGATATTGTTGAGGACAGCAGGATCTACGAGACTACTTCTGGGATAATGTGTTGATTTTTTTTTGAACGGAAACAAGGTAAGAGAAGTCCTCGAAGACATCCAGAAAGAAGAGTAGTATTAGATTTGCATAAGGTACCAACTGATTAAAACCCTCACCTTGCAGCTCGCCAACCTGCCATATATTGCGGATTTAATTATAAGTATATGTATTTACATCCTTTTAAGTCCATTTTCCTGCTAACAATTAAAAAATTAATATGTAAAATATGAAAACAAAAAGTTGTTTGATTATTTGCATAAATCTAATCTTTTACTTGAATAATTCGAGGTATGGAAATTTTTCAATTGGAAACATCTGTCGAGTATACGTTCCGGAAAATGGAAGTTGAAATTTTTTTAAAAAAATACACCAACAACCGCTGTCTTTTTTTAGTGTAACAACTAGAAAAAATTAAGATCCGGTTACAACTCTTGAACCATAGTTTGGTACTCACTGACTTATCCGAGAGTGTATACGTATTGAAAATGTATATGGAATGATTTTTAAGTTTAAATTTATTTAAATTCACTAAATATTCAAAGACACAAAAGTGTTTTAATTCTGCGTTAATTGCTTGGAAAAACAGCAGCGCTTTTTTCAACGCTTTTCTAACGAAAAGCTCTCGAGTTCCTACACTTGTGTGCATATTGAGCTTTTACTTTTTATGTTTAAATGTTTTATATCATTGAATAGTTAAATATCTGGAACAATCACATGTGCATGTGTTGTGTTTTATTAATGATTTGAAAAATTGATGAATTGATTGAAATGAAATTGAGCAGAGTTAAATGAATAATATGTTGTTTTTCTTGAATAAAAGTAAATTATGAAAATAAATAAATTATTTTCCCGTGAAAGTCTATTGAACTCGACTGAAACACTTTTCCAATTATCTGACTATTATGATAGATCAAAGAGATTTAGACTATTGAAAAATTATATTGGTGAATGATTTACAACAAAGGAAATTGGTGATCTTAAAGAATAATATTGTTGAAATCAAGATCAATTAAAAGTAAATTTGTATTAGAATGGAATGATTTAGGTACCTTTGTAATATTCCCAAACTTATTCAGAAATCTTCATTATACTCATATCATTAGAAAATTAAATTTATATTCTTTCACTGAAATTTTAAATGAACTTGTTATACTTACGAATTTTTTGTATACTTGGAATTTTAATGTATATACAGTCCCTGATCATATTGTAAGTATGTACATATTCAAATAAATATCATTTAATATTGTTTACTTTTTACATTATAATGATAACTAATATACTTACCACATGTAACTTGTAATATTTTATTATGACAACATAAACCAAAAGTAAAGATATTAATAAGGTGACTATAACGCGTATGCACCAAATTTGAATCAGTCATTTAGCATATACAAAGTTTTATCGATTTTTAAGAAATATATTTTCTGGGTAAGGGTACAACCTTGTTTATTATCCCTCTTACCCTACTTTAGGATAGCCTTTATTTGAATAGCCTTATATATAGCCTTTCTTTGAAACCCATTGAAAAATTGTGAAAATTGCTGAAGAAAAAAGCAGCTAAAGCGGTGGTCCCAACAGAAAAATAGCCCTTAGAAAAAAATATTCACGTATGGAATCATCATCCACAAATACAGCAAACGATATTGTCCTACGTAGATAGCATACTGCGCAGAATGGGAACTTAAAAATCAGTAAATGGGCTTTCAATTAAATATTAAACAATTCAGTTCGCCATAATTAAGATGTATAATTAATTTTATAGTAAAAAAATATTTTTTAGTAAATATAATTTTTGGTCATGCTAGTTGGTAATAAGTGTAATAAATAAAATTTGTACAGGAAAATTAAATCCAATCAAAAATATGGACCAAAATAAAGTAGCCCTTACTTTAGGTTTTAGCCTATGTTGATGATACAGCAATCCTTTCCTCGGATCCCAACCCCCTTCAAGTGACAAAAAATTTACAATAGCTCCTTGACCTTCTAACAGTATGGAGCCAAGAATAAAAAATAAAAATATACAAAAAACATGTAAATGTCTCATTCACCCTCAATAAAAAAATTTGCCCACCATTATACTTCGAAAAAGAAATCTTAAAAAAATTATCAGAAATTCGCTATCTATGGTTCTACTTGGATAGCCATCTCACTTGGAATCCACACACCAGACTAAAAGGACAGGAAATTAACAGAGGTTACAGATTTTTACGTGGACGTCTAAGACCCAAATCTACAATTAGTATGCACAATAAACTGATTTAATACAAAGCAATATTACGGCCTATCTGAACGTACGGAGTAGAACTGTGGAATTCCGCTAATCCTTCTAATATACAACGAATCCAATCCTTTCAATCCAAATGTCTCCGAAGAATCCTCAACGCTCCCTATTATGTTCAAGATGAATAAATTCATAGAGACCTAAGTATTCCTTATGTGGGCAAATTTGTATCACATACATTTCAAAAATTTCATGAAAAATTACACTACCATTCAAACCCAGAAGTGCCAACGTTAGCATCACTACAACACCCAAAAAATCCTCCAAGTCGATTGAAAAGGCGATGGCCAAGAGAATAATGATTGGTGCCTCTCATCAAGTCCTTAAACCTGGTGGCTTTGACTTGAACTTCTTTTCGAGTTAAAGATCACTTTATTTTTATTAATAATTATCACTTTTGCTTATTGCATGTTTATTTATTGTACAGATTGCAAATTTATCTTGTATGATAATAGTAAAAGAAAAAAAAACTTTAGGTTTTATGCAAAACCTATAGCGCATCTATTAATATGGCCAGGAACTGTAGTGAAATCAGCATATTGCCTATACGATTGCACTTCGATTGATTTACCTATTTTCACCTACTCCTTTGAATTTTTTATTTCTAAATTGGAGGAAATGAAAGTTATAGTTACCTTTATTTAAACTTTATACATTATGGGGAATCATCAGCAGCTCTAGCATTGAAAATTTCAGTGGTTTTGGACAAAAATATTTAGGCTTATAATAGGCTCCTTGGCCATTATTAACAATGAGTACATAAAGATCTTAACTTGGCAACAGAAACAAGGTAACAAAATCCTGCTAAAAATTAAATACTTATCCAAACCAAAACAATGACAAAGGACTAACTAAGTCCATTAGAACACTTTTAAAAACCATCATATATATAAATTGGCTATCTTGCCGTGCGTCCGTGCAGAATGGGCTATGCGCATGCGCTCTGTTATCCCCATTTACCCATTCAAAACGTTGGTAGGGATACTCACTCACTAATGTATTTGTAAATACGTATTTCGAATTTTCAGGCTTACAATATGTGAAAACCAAAAAACCTAATGCCCATTTATAAACTTAACCTTTTCAGATATATCTACTTATCAGAGTTTAAATTTTTAAGCAGAACCTAATTTTTTGTTTCTAATAATAAATCAACTTTGTTTTATATTTAGCAGCAATAACGTTTTGCTTTTAACGGACTTTGATTGATTATTAAATTTGAAATTTCGATTGTTTATTAAGCGTTATCCCTTACAAACTTGGCTACCGTTTTTCACTCTTTTAGAGGAGAAATTTTCAAAAATCCTTTCTTATTATATATCTGCATCGTATATAGAAAACACTTTCCAAATTTCATCGACACAAATGTGCACTTATATTTAAAAATACTATGTAAAACGAAAAAAAATAATGACCTTCTCTATGTTAATTAACATGACTAAAAAGCTATTCCCAAAAAAAAACCCTACTGTATATATTAGGGGCTTCTCTCGTACCTCCTAAAATTCCCGCATCACAGGTTAAGAAACACTGCTTTGGACTAAGTCACCAACGTTAATTATTTCAAGATATATCCACAGAAAAAAAAAACTTACTTTTTACTCATAAAATCCACATAATAGCGAAAATTGTAAAGTCAATGCAAAATCAAGGAACTTATTAAGACTAATAAATGGCTCAGGGACAAAATAATTATCTTCTCATTGAACTGATTGCCGTCAACTACTTACTATTGTAAAAACCGCCGCAAACGAGTACTCATACAATATACATAAGTACAAGTACACAGCTCATAATATATTGTGAAGAAGAAACATATGGCTTCATTTTCCTCACATTATTTACAGTCATAATGCGTCCTATAATTCTCTTCTATAAATAACACTTGACGGCACAGCAGATAATTGTCTTATGTAGAAAGTCAAACACTTTAAAACCGATTCCGGATGTGGTGACAAAAAAGGCGACCAAGTACATAAATCAAGGAAGTATTCCACTGTGATTCATAAGCTTTTGAACTTTATGTGCAACGCTTCATATCAAAAAAACTACTTGAGTCTTAAGAGATTCCTCCTATTAAATACAACCATAATTCTTAGATGACAACATTCCTTTGACCTATAAGTAAACGACTGCAGTTTTAATGGTTTGATTTTTTGTTGAAAATTTGCAAAATAAATGGCTTGTTTGAAGATTAAATTGAATATTCAGGTTTCAAATATCATTTATATCCTAACTAGTAGTTGCCCGTTGCATTCGCAACTAAAACTTTTATCTCAATAAAATGTTTAATATGAGATAATGTAGAGGTAATCAACAATCGAAATTTTAAATTTAATAAATCAGTGTTGTTAATATAAAAAAAGCTCATCTAAAATTATATTAAGATATAAAATATAAGTGTTTTTTTTATATCATTTTAATAACAACATTTTAAATAACGTCATTTCACTAAATTAGTATGAAATGTAACACTTATGTAGTACTTATACCAAATAGGCGATTTTAAATTTTGGTTCGTTTTTCAACAATCAAACTTTTTAAAATCTATTTTTTTATGAACCAATGGTTGTGATCTGGAGTAATTATATATACGGCTGAAAAGCATTAAGGTAGCAATTTTTTCCCATATATTTCACTGTCAATTCAAATATAAAATCTTCGATACTAACTCTTTTTTCGGTATTCAGAACAATTTGAAAACCAATTATTGTTATTGAAAATAAATGAAATATTCGAATTTACTTCCACGCTTTCCTCCTATTTCCAACAATTTTGTATGTACAACGTTTAAAAATAGCCCCAAAATAAAAAAACACCCTAATATACAGAGGTGTGAATATTATTACTCAAGACAACTCAATAGAAAAAAAACACATTTTTCTTTTTACCTGTCATAAATTTAAAATTTACAATAATTTTACTCATCTTATATTTTTTGTGGTGCCTTTTATTGTTTATAAAGTATTTTTCTCATCCTGGCATTCTCTATACTATTTTTTTTTCATTTATATTTTATTATGATGCCAAAGCCTAATGAGTTCAGTAATCAGATCCACCCATGTTGTAATAGTTTATTTTTTTTTTAGTTTTTTCTTCACAATGGCCCAAAAATTTTCTATGGTATTTGCATCAAGACTATTTTCTGGCCAAGAAAGCATATTAATGTTAGAATTTTTGAGGAAATCCATAACTTTTTTGGCTTTATGGCAAAGATAAAATTTTCTTCCGGAAACCACTCTTTAGTTTGAGGCCTCGTGATAACCTCGTTTCCAAGAGTCGTATATATTGGTCTTGCGTCATAGTACTTCCACAATGTATATCCTACTGGTAGCCTTTGCTGACATGCAGCTCCAAATCATAACTGATGTTGGATGTTTTATAGTCTGGGCGATACATTGCTGGAAGAAAGTAAAAATTTTCTTTTGAGTCTAATAATTTTCACACCTCTGTATGATGAAATTATTGATAGTAAACTTAAATCAATGGGGTGTGGAGACCAATTGACAGCTTTGGTGCATTAACTAGGAAAATCCAAATTTTTCAATTTTATTTTTGTTGCATTTTTTACTGTAGATAATACATGGTAACTATTTCGTTTGGTACAAAAATTAGGCCCAAATGTAACATCAGCACTGTCCTGTGTAGTAAATAATGTAGAAAAGGCAATATCGTTGGTCAATAAAACTTTTTAATACGTTGGTGCAAAAACCAGGTATATCCAGACTTACCTTTATATATTAACTTTTTTTTTTGATAATCAACACTTAAAAAACCTTTTGCTTTTTTACGAAGCACGGTGAAAAGTTTATGATTAGCAAATACAGGATTTTGGAGTTCAAAAAATTTTTTTTTTGGACGGAGTACCAATATCCAAAAATGCTTCAGGTATTGGTATTGTTGGTTTTTCCTTAAAGAGGAAATCCAACGTCATGATTTCCCTTCCAAGCTCAAAAACATACCCATTGTACTTAGAAAATTTGAGGCTGAAGGATGCCAAATTGATGGACTTCTTAAAAATAGTTTAAAATATTTGCCAATTTAAGAATTCGAGTTTTACAAAAATATTACTTCGGAAACAAAGGAAAACCAAGAACTCTTTAGAGATCTTGTTTAATATGTAAGATAATTAATAATAATTTTATTAAGTTTACTTATTAGATATAATTATTAAATTGTGGGCAATAAGGACGAAGCTTCTTGTGGAATTTTATTTATTTTATCGCCAACGTTTCGTCAGTCATTCCTGACTTCTTCAGGACTCTATAATGAAAATACATAACATTTAAAAAATAGCGACACATTATTGTCAAATTTATAAATTACAATTCATAAGTTTTAGTCGATATAAATCTTAGTTAATTAATGTGAAATCTAACCAAAAAATAATTAAATTTCAATAACATTATTTAAATTATTTATAACATTATTTAAGTCCTTATTGCCCACAATTTAATTATTATATTTAAAAAGACAAGGACTTGGACAACATGGATATTTTACTTATTAGGTTTATTAAATAATACCTGGACTTACCTGGTGTCTTATTTTGTTTCATTTACCAAAAGTTTGCCAGTTGGAACTTACCTGGTTCTTGCACCAAGGTCCTCAATCGAAGACACAAGTGGATGAAAGTGTTATGTTATATTTTTTAAATCACTGTTTTTTTATGAATGAAGGTTTTATGAACCTATTTATATAGTGTGATCAAAAACCCAATATTTTCTATACTAGTTGGAACTATGTATTGGTTTGCCCAATGATTTTCGATAACGTAGCTGTTATTGACTGTTGCTGGGAACGCCCGCTCTTTGTTTTCTGCTTGGTTCGCCCACTAATATTCATTTATTTAGCCATGATTGGCTGTTGTTTGGAATGCCACCTCTATGTTTTCTGCTTGAGTCGCCCACTGATTTTTGATCATCCAGCTGTGATTGGCTGTTGGTGGGTACGGCTTCTCAACGTTGTCTTCAAGGTTCGCCCACTGATATTTGTTCATTCGGCAATGATTGGCTATTGTTGGGAACGCTCGCTCTATGTTTTCTGTTTAGTTCGCCTACCCAATATTTTCTATATTATTTTTTTTCATGAATGAAGGTTGTATGAACCTATTTACCATATAACGCGATCAAAAACCCAATACATATTTTCTATATCAGTTCCAACTAATATAGAAAATATTGGGTTTTTGGTCACATTATATGGTAAATAGATTCATAAAACCTTCATTCATGAAAAAAAAACAGTGTTTTAAAAAATGTTACTTAACACTTTCATTCACTCGTGTCGTCAATTTTTAGATTCAAAAGGATATGTCTCATTGAAAAGATTAAGAAACACTGGTCTAAAGGAAATATATTGTTAAAATTTGAGTCAATAAAGTTATAGATATTTCCACCATTATAATCTTCATATAGTCAAGACTACTGTTAGATAGGTATATATAACTTATAATTTATCATTTTTTCATCCTTCAGGTAAAAACTATATGGAACATCCAAAAATCGTACACTAGAATACGGGATATAGTCGTGAATGACCTCACAATTGAAGCGACTTTAAATAAATAAATAATATATTGAGCTTATGGTAACATTTCAGATCCTTGATGCTAACAACTTAATGCAAATTCCCAGACGACCAGGATCAAAATAAGTAGTTAAAACTAGATTTTTATTCGCAACGTTTCGGCCCTTTATTAAGCCTTCCTCAGGCGTTCATAAACAATCGGTTTAATTATGTCAATAATAATCCTTGTCATGTTCCATTTTATAAATACGGTACAGTTAATAAAAAATAATAATTAGAGCTTCCAGGATACACAAAGTTCAATGTAAATTAGTAATAAATGAAAAATAAGTTATTGTCGTTTATAGCTAGTTTTTATTGAGTTTTATATATCTTGAAAGCTCTTATTGTTATTCTTTATTAACTTTACCGTATTTATACAATGGATCATGACAATGATTATTGTTGACAAAGTTAAAGCGATTGTTTATGAACGCCTGAGGAAGGCTCAATTAAGGGCCGAAACGTCGCGAATAAATAGTTTTAACTACTTATTTTGATCTTAGTCCTTCGAGAATTTGCTTTAAATATATTAAACATTAAAGATTTAAAGATTTTTTTTAGAACAAATATCAAATAATCCTTTTATTTCTTTTGTATATTACTCAAAAGCTTACGTGACAACGCCAGCAAAAAATTTATCCTTCAGAATTTGAAAAGCATGACGGTAATTGCACACATTTTCTATTGCAAGTATGTGTTTACCCCTCAGTTAATTCCTCATAATAATACATATAATTTAGTTCGCCTATTCCATCAAACTTACATACGTATAAGTAACAAGTCATTTTTTTTCTATTACAAATTCAGTTTGTATGCTATAATTTAATGCACGACATGCCATTTTTTTTTTGAACTATATCGCATATTGATCTCTATACAAAAAAAAGCAATGAAATGACGCAAGTTGAAATCTACATGAAATTTTTTTGCAGACATAAAAAACTAACATATGTCAGTCAATTTAAAAATGCATTCATTAAATAATTTTCTTGTAAAACTATTTTCCAGCCAATATATGCATCACCATATAAGTTAACAAGGAGAAACCATGAAAACTTTTCCTCAAAATTAATCCGAAAAAAATTACCAAAAAAATTTTCAAAAAGAAAAGGAAAATAGGATCAAACCTACTTGACAACAAAACCGTTAGAAATATCAAAAAATCATGTTGATATTTCAAAGAATATATTTTTCTTTTAACTTTACATACACGAAAAAAAAAATTACGATAACAACATCGTATTCTAGGACCAGACTTTCATTACCTTATTCGTTATAGTTTCTTAATTGCATTAGAATTTTTACGTTTTAAAACCGTAATTATAACATTAGTTTTCTGAAACAAATACCAAAATAAAACAATACTATATTAAGATTGCAAATTTTTCTGTAAGTGCAAGTGAATATCCAAATACATATGGTAGTAAAATAAACAGGATAGTTAATATCTCGGCTCATATTCTTTGATATTATATTATAATCTTTTATCTTTTAAACATTTCTCCAGCCTCAGTTGAAAAGTTAAAAAATCAAACTAGTTCCAAACAATTACAAACATTTTTTTTTAAATTATCGTCAATCTAAACTTATTTTTTTTCTTTTTTTTTTAGACCAATTGAAATAACCCAAATCTTGGTGAACACTTCTCAACTTATGTCGTGTTCGTACAAAAGTGGACTTGTTCAATTTTCTAAGGAGTTAGGACCGCAAATTGAAGATGGATTTCAATTGAAAAAAAAATTAAACCCAAATGAAACAGCACTCTTGCTTGTTGCGTTCTTAGATTTGCCTATGCTAATTGGGACAAACGTTCGAATCAATTGGGCATTGCAATACATTTGCGAAGAAAAGTTGCTAAATAAAAGTTTGCCTTTGATGGAAATTCATTACACAGATTCAATAATGAGTCAATATTTAATTTCTTTGAAAAACGATCATTTAATTGGTAATACAAAACTTTTATAGACCAATTTGTGGTTTTAAATTCATTTTTTTTTTCAGAGAATATTTCTTCAATATTTTTGCTGTTTGAAAATCTGGAGTCCAGATTTTCGGGCAGTGCATTGATTGAATTTGACCAAAATGAGTTCATTGAAATTTTAACATTGAAATTAGGTTTTAAAGAAGTGGTAGTCGAAAACCAAACGTTTTATTGGATTGAAAATGAAAATCCGCGTCTATGGATTTTGCTTTACATGGATCAAACGCCTTCATCGCTTGTGATTCATCTTTTTTGCAAGTAAGAATAATTACAATATTTCTTTCATTTGAAAAATTAAATATTTTTTTTTAAATTTATTAGAAACAAGGAGAATACTATTCAGCTTTTGACCGCTTTGATTACTACTAAGTGTTCAACTCAAAAGGCTTCAGAGTTAAACACAATATTATTTTCTAAAGATCGTGAAAATGATTTGTAGTTCTAAAAAATTTTATAACAGAAAAACAACTTGAACTCCTACAGTAAATGGATTTTTTTTTTACAATATTAAATATTTAATCCTATTTTATAATTAAAATTGCATCTATATGACTTACTTATGCATTTGAACTATGTATTTTGTATTATTTTAAGGAAATTGCCATAATATTTGTCCACGAGAAAATCGGACAAAGCCTTACACGTCAAATTAGCTTTTCTTCTTAGAAAACTCTTCTATCCCTTTCTGTCCCTTTTCTTTTTATTATTTTTTTTTTTTTTTTTGGTGGAAATTCCTGTTTTTTTTTCATGATTCCTATGTTTCCCTTTTAATAAAGGATTGCATATTTTTAGAAAATTTCAAAATGTAATAAAAGCCAATTCTTAGTAAAATTCCGTATAAGATGGTAGCATTTACATCTAAAAGTTTAAACTGCTTCAAGAAATAGTTTGAAACTTGATATTTGAATTTAATAGTTGATAGTTTTGACCATAGAAATGTAGTATAGAGCACTTTTGTTGTATATTACCAATTTTTTTTTCATGTTTCAACAATCATCTCTAATTTCAGAGATTCTATCTCTAGCTATCTTAGTTAATCATGCGCATAACAGGGAATATGCTTCAGACCTGAACCTGGCTTCAACCATAGAGGTGTAGGATAGAGGACTAATGTTAAACTTTTGTTGACCTCTTATTCGATCCGGAAATCGTATCTCTCTCCAACTGTTTTCAATTCAATGAAATGGTTATCGTCACTATGCGCATGATCAACTTAGGTTAACCGAGATAAAGTTTCTAAAAATGTTGATCCATGAAGAAAGCATTGGTTATGCTTCCATGAGTACTCTTTACTGTGATTTTAATCCTACTAGGTATCCCTGAATAACTAAAATGACAGTTAAGGAGAGAAAGGATCTCCAATTATATCTCCTCTATACTACATCTCTGTGGAATAAATCTTCCAAACTTGTGCGAACTTCCAAGTAAATAAAAACACAATATCCCCAAATATATATTTATTTTTTTTCGAAATATAATACAAAAATCATATGCAATTTTATTTACAAAATAATTATAAAACTAAATTTAACAAAAAAAAAAAAACTAAAATATATTATCTCAAGGATTAATCCTTTTCTTAAATTAGCACAATAGATAAAACTTATAACAATGATAGAAGCGCATCCTACGCATGTAACGAAGACACATCCCAGCTATTTTGGAAAACCCGGTCAAAATCCAACCACCAGTAGTACTTTAAAAAAAAATTAAAATCCCAATTAAATCCTCAACCCAATCATTCTTTTTACAACGGCAGGTACTAGGAAGCTTGCGAATCCGATTTATTTTCAAATCGATCGCATTTTCGACAATCGAAAATGAAAGATTTGAAAATATCGGCATTCAAAATAAAATAATAACTTTAATATACAAGTTTAAATTCAACTAAAAGTAAGTATAGAATTTTTGACAAAAAAATAATAATAGAATTGCAACAATTACATGTTTTCAACACAATTAAAAATTCTTAATATTAACAACGTAAAATATATTAATGGATACTATGGAAAAATAAATATTTTAAATTAATAACAAAATATAACATTTGTGAATCAATCGAAAATTTGAGCAAAATCGGTGTTTTTTTTTTTATAATAATTTTGAAGTTATTGCCGAATAATTTGTTGTAGTTTAAAAGTAAAAAATTAAATTAATTAAAAGATTTAATAATATTTGCTATATATTTACAATATTTATAACTTTTCAGTCTAATATAAAGGGGAACAAAGCTTTTCTTATAGTTAACTTCTTTAGGGAATTTAATTGTTATTTGGTTTTTATTAAATATTGTTAGTATAAAATATAAAAAAAAATGTTAATATTTTATTGAAAAAATACCTGTTTTCGAACTTATTGCACAGTTTCGGGTATATATTTAATAAAAAAGGCAGATTCGATTTGATAAGATATAGGTACTACTAATTTTAAAGTGGGTCCCCTATTACATACGAAAAAGCAGATTGCCCTATATATTGATAGATAAGGTATCATTCATGATTTCAACCCTAAAATTTGTCATCCTGGAGCATCTCCTCCTCCTCCTCCTCTTCAAAATTGAATTTTTGATTTTTTTTTTATTATAACTTTTGAGCCGTGCTAGATACAAATTAAATATTTATTATCAAAATGATAGCTGAGAAAATTTCCTAGAAACAAGGTTCCTTAATATGATACTTTCCTGTATATGCTATAGGTAATGAAAAAAATTACGAAAATTTACACTTTTAAAAATCGTGTTAACTTATTTTTGGTTAAGTTTTAGGAAAAATCAGGAGCCAAATTATTTATTTATTTATGAGTTATATTATATTTTCTTATCAAGGAGAGTTCCAAAAGTTACTAGATTTTTAGTAACTATTCGTTTGAAATTTTGAAAAATTTAACTCTTGTTTATGAAGATGTGAAAAATTTCGTCAAATGTTAACTTACTATCGAAAATAATTTACAGGATGAAATATACTTTCTTAGACATTGAATCTTTAATCAAAAAGTATTTTAAGATTTACTAGGTATCTATCAATTTTTGGTTGAGGCTATTAAAGTTTAATTTTCCCGGTGAAAATCGTCGATATTTTCAATACATTGCCAACCAAGAAGTCGATTGGTAAATAGTCCTTTTCTTAACTTTTCAGTAAAAATATTCTGAAAATCTCAAGATTTATAGTAATCTCGAGTTCAAGGAGGTGAAAATTCAAACTTTCAAATATTTTAAATTTGTACAAATTTTCATAACATCATAAAAAGTTTAAAATTTGATAGTTAATTTTTCTTTTTCATTTAGTACATATTACAACAAAAAATATATACTTTATTAATTTCTATCCTCAACTGATGTTGTTTAGAATACAGCAGTGTATGCAATTAATGTTGGTCTGTCTAAAATTCTTCGTAAATGCATCCCTTTCTAAACCTGTATTTTCTACCTGGAAAAGCCATTGCATATATACATTACAGCAAAGTATATTACAAAGCTTTAGCTTGTTTTTTTGGTGTAAGATTGAAAAATTTTCATTCAAAAAACAGTAATAAGAATTTAATTTTTAAAAAATGCAAAAGTTAGACATTTTTTGATTTTTCCACCAAATTTTTCATTAGGTTATGATTTTTGATAATATCATCAATAAATATTGTAGATTGATGGTTTGATGAAATGTTTACATCATATATGCGAAAAATTTAAGGTTCTTATGTTTTTTTTTTTCATTTTCACAGTAAGGAACATATAATGCAAAATTCGTGGGTTTTCTCGATGGAATTTCTGTTTATTATAATTTCAATTTTTAACGCAATTTTTATCGTAGTACAAAGCCTAAAGTTGAGATTCTCACGTTGGTTAGTGAAATAAAAATACGTGAATTTTCCTGCGGGCAAAACTATTGAACAATTGGAAATTTATGAATAAGTGGCATTTATCGTCTACTATCTTTAAGTCAAAAATGGTCTAAAATGGATCAAATTGTGGTATAAGTTATAATTTTTAAAGATCCATTTTGATTTTTAGCAAAAACTTTCAAATTTGTTAAGAATGCAGGGCGCGAAAAGTTTGTGCGCATTCTGATCTGAAAAATAACACTAGTGCTTTCGACTTCAATTTTCGGCCGAACGATGGCGTTTATGTAGAATTCGTAAGGAGCTTTTTTGTAGGAAATATCCTCTGCTTTCATTTTGATAAATACAACTTTATTTGTATCTAGCACGGTTTAAAAGTTATGATTTTTTTAAGATCAATTTGGGGTTTGGATTTTTTTGGCTGAAATCATGTTTTGAATCTTATCAATCAATAAATAAAACAACTGACTTTTATGTACTTTTTTGTGAGTGCATATACTTGGATGGCTTTACTAGGTATCCATTTTTTAAAACATTTTTTCTGTAGTTGAGGGTTGCAATTAGTTCATGGTTAAAGGGTTATACAAATCTAAAAAGTATTGTAATTTAGTTTTGATTAAAAAGTTTCAGGAAAGTTATAAGACTTTCCCAAAAAAAAAATAATTTTTTGAAAGTTCAAGAATGCAATTACGCATCTATACACTTTTAACTTAAAAATTCCCAAAATCCATTAGAACTAATTGTTATAATAATTTTTTCTCAATCAATCGAAACTTGCCGTTCATAATACGTATTTTATACTTAAAATTATTTCTAAATCTTACCAATAATTAAACTAATAAAAAAATATATTGCACACTTATAACTAGAATAGTCCATGAACTGACCAAATATATTACAACCTTAAAAAGATATTGCTTTTGCCTTAACGCTAATTTTTCTTATAACACTAATATTGCATCTTGAACCCATTCTTTCCGTACGGAAAATGGTAAATCAAAATATTGCACATCCGGCCCATCATATATCACAAAGATATTTGAAGAAATGAAGATATTAACAAAAAAACTTAATCTTAAAAATTTTGACCTCTTCATTTTTTCGTATGAATATTGCACTTTTAAAGTAACATATATTTACAAAAAATACTATTAAAGGGCACTAAAATTATTTAATTCAGTCTAAATATTAAAAAAAAAATCCGACTAGCTAAAATTTTACATTTTTTTATAGAGAAGTAAATATGCTTTTCAGTTCTCTAGAATTCTTATACATAATGTTGGAAAATTTAAGTTTTAGTGCCCTTTTTATTAATTTATTTATATAAATCTAACAAGGAACTTATTTCTTTTCAAAATTTAAATTAAAATTAAAAATATTGCACGTTGTATTGCACGTGGTTGCCTATGATTTACAATTATATTGCACCGTTTTGTATCGATGATTTCGATGATGGTAACACAGTTACAAAACTGAAGTTATCGGAAGAAAGTTCAATTTCCTCAGAAGCGGGACATCCAAGCGAACTGGGCGGTAATGATTGAACCCAATCCGACCCAACACCACTATCCACTGAAGATGTGAATAGCGAACGTTTTCGATAACTTCCAAAAAACACCGAATGAGTCTCAACACTTTCTGCCCCCGATTCACTTTGACCATCCCCCAAAGACTCATCCGTTTCACTAACACTTCCCAGAGTTAAATCTTTTTTATCGTCCATTCTTGAATCGTAAGAATCCGTACTAAGATATCCAGAATCTTCTGGACGAGGTGACGTAAGAGCCACAACTTTTCGCCATGTTTTCTTGATGCATTCATTTCCCTTTTTATCACCGAACTGCCCCAATCGTCTTTTCCCACTATCGCACAAAATTCCACTTGTATCCTTACTGGCATTTTTGAACGATTGTCCATGATGTGATATTGAAGTTTTTAAAATAAATTGACTATTATTAATGCCTCGTTTGAAATTTTCACTGCATAAATTAAAATTTTCTACTATCGAAGATCCTTTATGTTTGCACATGAATTCTTCGTCAAGATCTTCCCCTGAATCGCGGTTCACGTAGTATACGTCATAATCCGAGGAGTTGGTTTGGCCAGAAGTACCGGAAATGGATGAAGGAAGACTCACGGACATGGTGGAATTGGGGGAGAACGAGTCGTCTTCTTTCACTGATGAACTAGTAACCAATCTCTTGGTACTCCGGCCATTCCCGTTTTTTGGAGGCAATGGTGGCTTTTCGTCGTCTTGAATGACCTTACGGGGTGGTTTTGGATGCTCGTAAATGGGAGATGAAGATTTTGGAGGTAACGGAGGAATGACATCTGGTGGAGCCTGTTTTAGTAAGGCATTGAGATTTGGAGGAGTTTGTTTACGTTGACGTCGCGCATGCCTCTCTTCTAAAGTGAGGATTCTTCCTTCTTCACTATCATCCGAAGAACATCCTCGTTTCCATGAAGAATTCCGCTCTAGCGAATTATTAGATTCCGTCATATTTAATTTCTCTAAACTCGTACGTAAATTATACTTGGTTCGGGCTTCATAAATTTCACGTAAACTCCCAAAATTTCTATTAAAGTTATTAGTGATATTATTACAAATATCCGAAGTGGAATTTCCCACGTCACTCTTAAAACTTCCAGTGGTTCGAAGCAAAATTTGACCTGGACGTTCCAAAGAATCAATGATTTCATTATTATTGAGGTAATCCTGATTAAGCTGATTTTTAACTTTTTGTAAACTAAATTTACTGGGTTTACGATCCAAAGTATCCGGTTCAAAGTTATCCGAGTCATCGACTCGGATATAATTATTTTTACAGTCTTCAACTTCTATTAGTAAATGTCCAGGTTTTTCTGGTTCTGTATAATGAATTTTTGGTTTTCTTTCCAACGTCGATGAACAATCAGAACCACTTGGAGATGTTGGGGCACTATCGAAATTATATCCATTATTCACGTAAACCTCACTTACTAAATTATAACCATTGGTTCTAATCAAAAGTTCTGGCAGCTTATACATTTTCGGATCGGTGACCAAACTTTTCGAACCACTTTCTGGTGCGATAACTTCATAATCATTTTCTTCATGCCTTGGAATCACGGACAAAGACTTATGTCCAGTTTTTACATTGAATATGGCATTTCGCATGGTCATTTCTTCGTCCATTGGAAGAGCGGTACTCAAACTAGGACTTGGTTGAGACGAAGAAATATCTCCATAGTCGGTTGGAGTATGGAAGCCCTTTCGTTTCTGTGCCCTTTCCAGACTATCCGTTTCATACTCATTTTGAACACTAAAATCAGAAGAACTTCCACTGGAATTCTTATGCCCGTTTTCAACTCCGTTTGGTTTAACCAGAACGGCAAATTCGTTGATAACTGCCGCCATTTTATCCTTGGATTCCACATCCCGGGAGTAAATTTTTTCTCGTTTCAACCGCGGTGTTTTGTTGTCGACAACGATTGCTTCATTGATCATATCTGGAGGAGGAAGATTTTTCGAAAATCCGTTACAATTGGAGTTTTCGTCGTAGGATAGTTTGTGGTGTTTGGAAAGAGGTAAATTTGGAGTTACAGGAGGTGGAACTTTAATGGAGTTGCACGTTTTTCTGTTTGTATTTTTTCGTTCTGGAAGTTTAGGTTTTAATTTTCGGTCCAGAGTTGATTGGTGAGTGTTAAGGGAAGATTGACGATGAAGGTGAGGTTTATGTAAGAATCCTTCAGAACACCGCGAAGATGGTCGATCTGGTAAGCTTTCAAATGTGGATTTCAAACGTTCACTTATGAAAGTACTTAAGATTCGAGGATCTTCACTACGAACGCTGGTTACGGGTGATTTTAAAACAGGAACATCCTCCAACCACTTACGAATAATTCGTTTTTTGTTCTCATGAGCAGAATTGGTGCAGGACGAACATTTCGGAATACTATCAACCGGTAATTTCTTATATAAAATGTCTAAATCATTTAAATCACAACCTGGACACATGGAATTGTTGGCTTTGGAGTTTTGAACCGATGTGCTGGATCTTCTACTGTTTTCCCGTTTTAAACTCAGAACACTACTACATCGACTTCCTAATCCGGTATAGAAATCATATACGGGATCAATCGAAGATTTAGTGGAGTCCTCCTCAGGAATGCCCATCAAACTTGGGGTGAATTTTTTAAGCGCCATTTTGTGTTTTGCAATTGTGATCACCTCACGGATTTTTGTGAGGAACTCAATGGCAGCAGGTGGTGGAGCCTAAAATTGATAAAAAAAAAGGGAATATGAAGTCCGTTTGGTAGTCAAAAAAGATATGAAAGCTTTTCGGAAATTGTTTCAATAGATTTTGAACAATAACTAGTCGGAAAATACTCTACAAAAGAAAAAAGGACGTCCATCAAATAAGCACTTCAATTTTGGGTTTTGGAAAAATATATAAATTTATATAGATTTGTAACGATACTTATTATTGGTATAAGTTTTGCGGTTGTTAGATTAAGGAAGGAGTAAGGGTTTCAAGGTAAAAAAACAGACTTTTTTTGCAAATTTTTTTCTTAAATATGGATTGAGTAATTTTATTCGGACCTTTTGTACATTATTAAACATACTTTCGACAATATAGGGTAGTTTTTTCATGCAGAAATATTGAAGCATAAGCCGGTAACAGAGCTTCCCCCAGAACGTCTTAAGAAAAAAACAATTTGCGGTGTTCACCATAACTCGGCTGGAAATTATTTGAAAATAAAAAACCAAGAGAAATTAGTCAAATTATGATCAAATCTTCCCCCTACCGTTCTTTGATATTTTTTTTTTTTCATTTAAAAATTTGTGGCGGCCATTTAAAGCGTAAACTGTTATTTTCCAATAAAAATTTCGCCAAAAAATCGATTTTTCGAAAGTAAAAACCCTAACCCCCCCTTAATAAGAATATTTTCCAGGCCTATGTGCAGGTGTTTTTGTAACTCCTCTATAGCTGTATACTTTGTATATACATTCTTATGTATCTTGGTAAAATAAATAAGTACATAAATAAATATGTGGAAACCACCCAAATCGAGCCTTTTCATTAAATGGATTTTTCCGGGAAAATATAAAAGTTAAGAAGAGTTTTATTTCGGAACTCTCGAACGACAAAAACACCAAATGGTTTACATTTTTTTTCGAAATTTCTATATTTGGAAAATGATCTAAACCACCAAAATATTCCGAAGTTATTTTGTCCAAATTCCAAAAGTGTAGTGCTAACTAGATGGACGTGGAAAATAGAAAGAAAAGCTTTAGCTGTTCAAATTCAACAGTATTTTATTTACCTGTAATAGATGTGGTTCAAAGTATGCAGGGTTGAAATAAAGTTTCCGCCGTTGATTATTATTCATGATGGCTCGAACTGTATCGGGTCTTTCTTCCCGGCCTTCAATAGTCTCTATAATTGATACATTTTCCTCAGGATGTCGTTCAATACTTGGCGACTCTTGTAGTTGAAATGATTCAATCGAACGATTGAAGGAAGCCAAAGAAAAATTTCGATCTTCTTTGATTGGATGAACTAATGCTGCGGTCAACTGCTTCTGGTTCTACCAAAAAAAAATTAAATAAATGTTTTGAATTTTTATAGGTTTTCCAAAGTTTTACATTATAGTTTCTCTGGTTTGAGCTTCCTGAGGTGTCATCATTGTGTTTTAGGACATCTGGAAGACCATTTCCGTCAATGTCTGAAGCTGTCATGCTGGCAGAATCGCTGTAGTTCGGATTATCGCTACTGGGAAAATGTCTGGATAGTCCTAAAAGTGGATTGCTTTTTACAATGACGTCCTCATTGGATAACTGAATGTTTTGTAGATCGGTTTCCGGGGAGTCGTCTTTTTTGTTCTTGTCAAATCTTTGGCTGTCTTTGTTTTGGCGTCGTTTCCGTAGATGTAGATAAAGGAAAACAGAGGCGACATAAATAAGACCCAGCAGAATAGAGCAAACGCCAATAACAATATATTCGTTGGAATTAAAGCCGGATGAGGCATGAATGGCCGATTGTGTATCGGTTGAGAAAAGTACCTCGCTAACATCTAAAAAAGGAAAAGATTGATTGTTACAATGGTAACGTAGGAATCGGCTGAAGATGTAACATCATTTCGAGAGTACTTACTATTTTGGTATTTGACGGGTGTTCCAACCACCCGAAATGCGACACACGGGGTGAACATTGATTGTATATTTGCGACATTTGGTTCGATGGCAATATCCCGACATAACATATGGACCATTATTAACCGGCCCGACATCCGAGCTCGTAACTCCGACTCGCCCAACCACTAGAAATGAAATCAATAATTTATATGAAGCAGTTTTAGATAATGAAATTGTACACTTGACTCTCGAAAAATAAATACCTGCAAAAATGTGCGACCTTCGTCGCGAAACAAGCGAAATGGAACGTCGACGTCGACCGGATTGCGGAGGTCCACCCACCCCGACGGGGTGAGATACTGGGCACCCGACACCGCACATATCGGAGTTCGTATACCTTTTTTTTAATGATAAGTTATGTTTAATAGCGACCAATACATTCCCTATCAAATTAATATTTACCGGCAAAACTTATTTCCTTGCTCGGGTGGATTATTTGTCCTTTTAGGGGTAGAAACACGAATGGGATGAGTTGGGATTTGGTACCACTTACGAACGGTGCGAGAGGACATTCTGTAATGGAAAAAAAAACAAAGTTTAAATTAATGGAAAGCATTATGTTATATGTAACGTTCTTCTCGGTTCTTTCATCTAGTGTTTGGGTAAAATGAAAATTGGGAGAATTTAAATGGGGCAATAAATTTTCATGCGTGTTTGGTGCGAATATAATCAAAATGAAATACACCAAATGAACAATTGGTGTGTCAAGGGTGCATTCCAATTTAAATAAACATTAAACGGATTAAATTAACTTTCACACAAATAAGTTTTGATTTTTTCAAAGTGCCAAGCATTTCGTTCGGAAATTCCTACCCCAATATTGAATAGATAGATTTATAGAAATTAATCAATTGTTAACTTTGAAGCCAGGTGAAGACTACGGCTCTAAATCTGGAGCCATTTTTTGAAACCTTGCTTTTTGGAGCTAATAGTTGACTTTAAGTCCAATTTGGGCTCCGGCTTTAGTCTAAATTATTATAGATGATAAAATTCAGATCTCAGCTTGTATTAAATAAGAAGACAATTCAGGTTGTTTAAGATCGTTTTTTTTTAAATATTTTTTTAATATTCAAATTAGCTACGTTTCGTTACGTATTGTAACTTCATCAGGCTTCTTGAATCACAAAAAATATAATATTTTCAATTTAAATTCAATAAATAAAATTAAAAAAAACTGATCTTAAATAAAAAACCTTCTACCGCAGGTCACACGCGCTAGAAGTGAAACCTTCAAAAAAGATGAACTTCAAGAAATTGAGACGAATGTAATATTTTATAAGTAGGATAATTGTAGGGTTTATTTTACGATTTATTAACATATATATATAATAAATAATCACCTATCACCAATCACCTCACCATAGTTCTTTATAAATAATAATAACAATATTATTCTCATTTTACATTTGCCATATTAACAAAATACATTTATTGACTTTAAAATTCGATTTTAATTTACAGGTAACTTCACTTATAACTATTATTTAATGTATTTTCTTAAGAATAAAATTAATTTACAGACAATATTATATATATTACATAAATTTATCCAGAATCCAAATTTGCATTTTCGATAAATGATACGAGAACTTATGATAATGGAAGTATGAAATAAATTCAATGGTGGTAACGATGCAGGTATCGTTTATTATTTGAAACTATTGTATTTGGACATCGTTGGAATTACATTTTTCTCGATTGCTTGAAAATACGTGCAGCACAGTAAAATATAATCATTTGCATTAGAATTTTTAATTATTATCCATAAAAGATCTTCATATCCTGAACGTTGTGGGTTTTAAATTTCGTTGGAATCACAATCGTTTACAAAAGAAGCACATATTATGCCGAAAATATTGTTAAAAAATTTTTACCGAAATTCTTCAGGAGCAACTTTATTTCGACGAAATTGTGAGTACCAAAAGAATTGGCTGTACATTCATTTGAGTAGCACTTGAAAAACAGTTCGTAATATTATGTGATATCAGAATTAATTTTAAATTAGCTTTTATTTTATTGAAATTTCGTGATTAAGGACGAAATATACGATTAGAAAATAGTTAAGTACGTACTAGCATCATTTTCACAATTTTGCACAGTCGAATCATTATTAAACGTATTAGAACTATTATTTTTCTTATTTAATAATGCTTTCGGCGTGCCCGAAATTCACTAACACGTTCTGTTGAACTTTTTGATGTCTTTATAGCCTTGTTTTCTTTACTTTTTTTGATAATCATGACAATAATTCGTATTCATTTACGGCAAACTTGAAAATTAATTTTATTAAAATAATGAATTGTTTATGCTCACAATTATAATAAGCAATTTAACACGGTTGTTATTGGTCGTTATGAAAGCCATTCTCAAGTAGCGTAATACCCAAGCGCGTACAACCATAAGAAATACCAATGTTTTCTTCCTCATTCTCTCTCATATTAAATATTATAGATGGCTCATGTGTACTTTAGCACACCCACAATCTGGCAATGTTGCATTTTCGACTTTGTTTTTAATTTAATTTTCGATTTAATCGGCCCATAATGAAAATTAGCCACAAAAGAGAGAATTATACCATATTAGAATTGAATAAACAAAAATATCGCGAATTAAATTAAAAACAAAGTTGAAAATGCAACGTTGCCAGATTGTGGGTGTACTGAAGTACACTTGAGCCTTATAGATTTATGTATATGTTTCTCTTTTTATTGCCGCTTTCCGTTTCATAAAATTTCAAGTCACAACGATGTTAAAAAAGTTTTCACTTCAAAAACGGATATTATTTAGGAAGACAAAATAAAATATTGTGAAATTTGAGTCCTTAATATTGATATTAGGAGAATCGAACCCAACTACCCATCTACTAGTTTTGAAGCGATCGCCTTAACCACTCGGCCACCAGTAGGCTGGAAGATATTTGGGAATAGTTTTGTAAGATACAGCTAAAGTAAATCAAAATGGGATTACTTAATTTGTTTTTATCTCAAAAATTGTTTGAAATGCCATTGAATAAGAAAAACATTAGTATCTGTTAAAATTTTCCGCCATTATTGCTATTGAAAGATTGTGGATTTTTTTTTTTAATTTATACTTCTTCCGTGTTGAATCTGAACATGGGACAGATCGATATAATTCCAAATGATTCCTGTATGAACTGGAATGTTGAATCGGGTTTTCAACTTGTCATTTCCATATTTAGCCAACGTGGATGCTTCTAAGGCTACGGCTGTCGCCGGCATCTCAACTAAGGCTCTTGTATCACATCATTATCTCTACACGGGGTGCTAATTTATGTGATTCGAGGAAGAAGAGGAATAAATACATATTTTATGTTTGTACAAGACATTGCTGACTAATGTAAGCAAAAGCCTACAGATACGCTCGTTTGACAGTCCTCGAATATAATGAACCATATTAGTGCTCTTATCAGTTGCAGATACGACAACTGAAATAATTTCCAATCAATTATAAACTTCACCATGAATCAAACCATATTTGCTAAGCAATTTCTACCAAATTGTTCGTTAAACCTGTACAAGATTTCTTGCATATATAGAGCTTAAGATTTCATCCAGCTGAATAATAATTTGTGATTGAAAATCTTACGATGAGCCTCTGGAAACATCGGCCGCTTAACCTTTGACCTGCTTCTTTTGTCAAATGGGGAATGTAGGGAATGGGGCGTTCTACGGCTCATCTTCACGTTTTATCTTATTCCCACTCATTTTTCATGTCAGGTTATTCACGACCACAACGAACCTCCATTTTCAATATCACGCGATGCAAAAAGACAAAAAAAAAAGCAATTTTCTTTTTCCAAGATTATTCATAAAAGTTAATCATTTCCCTTCTTTGTCCGAAATCAGCCAGGAAGACTCAAAGCTAACAAAGCACCTTATTGTGCATTTCATTATGATTTTTTCTTTCTTTTTCTCAAATATGTGGATTTGAATAAAATATACGAATAATTGCAAATCAAGAACGACCATTATGAAAAAAGAACATGCGCGAAAGTACGTGCAACTTCTGATCATGACTCCTCCAATTCCAACGTCTTGGACATATTTTTATTCAAATTTACAATTACGGCCACTTAGCTACATATTCTGAAATCGGTTTTATGCGATTTAGTGCGACGTAAAGAATAAGTTATCACAGGCCATTAGAGCCGGGGGCCCATTTTTCTTTTATTCTTGTCCGGCGTTTTATTGCTCTATCTACAGATTGGTAATCCTACTTAATGCAAACATATTGGAAAAATTTGATGAAACCATAAAGTTTAGAAAATGAGATGGACAAATTTTTTGCCAATCGATGTTAATGACACGGTGTCATAATTGTGGCTGGTTTTGGATGGTCGGTTCAGGGGAGGTGGCGGATATTTTATGACTTTTTGGTCTTTAATGGTATTATTAATATCTTAATTTTCATAAATCATAACGTAAATAGATTTGGAAAATTTTTATGTTCGCAAAAGATTGGATTTTGAAGAAATGAAATTTGTTTCCATTTTTTTAATGATTTGCTAAACACCATATGTATCATTTATGTGTCAATTAAAAAACTTATTTTATGAAGATATAAAAAGAGTATTTTTCTTTGAGTCAAAGAAAAATTTAAAAATTCTTCTTGGTTTTAACGAACCAAATGTATCGGATTAAGTAGAGGAAGTATGATCTTTAGTGTATGCATACCTGCCTATCTTCAGTCGGTAATCGGTGCTAAAGGTACGTAAATATCAAGGTTTATAAAAAACACAGGTGGCCTCATGGTGGCTAAGTGACGTATCCAGAAGAAATTCGTGTATATCTTCAGACTGATCAATTTCAAAATTCTTCGTATGACGTCATTTTTTTTTCTAATGGAGCAACCTGTGTAATTTACAAACCTTGCGTAAATATATTATTAACTTTACTATATTTTACTACACTTAACTAAATTTTTAAATAAAAACAAATTGATTAAATATTTTCGAGAAAGAAGCCTAGACAAATATTAAGATTTATTTAAAGGCCTAAAAAGCATAAGTTTTCTTAAAACAAATGAGCAATATATTAGGTTGTTCGGAAAGTAATTTCGTTTTTTTTTGTGATAATGAAAGGCAATTTTCGTATAGTGAATAAATGTTTTTTTAAATTATATATTCGTCATTCTGGTTCAATACCTTTTGCCATTTTTCTGGCTGTAGTATGATTTTTCACTAAAAAAATTTTTGGTCTTTTTTTAGCCAAAAACTGTTCTTGGAAGATTTTTGACTTCCCCATCTGAAGTAAAGGTTTTACCGTCTAAAAGATTTTGCAGTGGCCAAAACCAATAATAAACCGAAGATTCCAAATCTGTAGAATATTTTTCGTATGGCATTTATACCATTCAAGTTGTGTATACAATACATAAAATATATTGCAGTCCAATGTAGTATAATTTAGTATAATAATATATAAAAATCATACCACCAACATAAATTTGAACAGAAGTTCAAACAAAAATATTCGTGACGTATTGCCCAGATACATACTTCGATTGCCAAGCAATCTTCCTCGGTGGTCATCAAGTATTTTGGATCACTCCGTAACTGCTTTGTGCTTGATGACCACTGAGAAATTTTGTTTGGCAATCGAAATACGTATCTAGGAAATACGTCACAAATATTTTTGTTTGAACTTCTGTTCAAATTTATGTTGGTGGTATAAATTTAATATATTATTATATTAAATTATACTACATAAATTGGACTTCAATATATTTTATATATTATATACACAGTATAACTGTTCAAAGTCAGCGAAAAAACCTTATTTTGACCATTCAAGTTGTAAAAGCTTTGGGAGGGTACAAAACTTGTATGAGGTCAAATTTCTTCCCATAAAAACATAGGAAACCCATATATCAAGTTTCGAGGTTAATCCTAGGTCTTGCAAGTGGGTCATCAGCAATTGAATTTGGTAAATTTTACCTTTTACCGATCTTACGTGCTGTTATTCACCGATTTGCATCAACTAATGATTTCATTGTGACTTGATCAGCTTCAATTGGTCTTCCAGACCGTGATGCATCTTCAACATCAAAATTACCGAAACGAAATTTTACAAACTAGTTTTGGCACTGGCGTGCTGCCAATACATCTTCTGCATATACATCGGTTAATATTTTCTTGATTGAACAGCATTTTACCTTTTATTTAGTAAAATAGTAATATATCAGGAAAATTCTAGTTTTTGCTCTCCATATTTAAAAGGACACGAACCAAAAACTATTGCGTATAATGACTTGAGCTTTTTTACATACAAGCCTTGTTATATTGCACCCAAAACATACAATGATTATACGGCTTAATTATAAAATGTGTGCAAAAAAATACTATTAAATCTTTTGTCAGGAAAAAACGAAACTACTTTCCGAATAACTCAATAATTTTTGAAGAAAAAATGACCCATAGATGGGTCATTTTTTCTTCAAAAATTATTTATACATAGATGTATAAATTTTTACCGTAAAATATGTATCCTTTGTCCTTAAGAAAAACATAGCGAAGTATATCTTTCGAGCTTTAGTAAAGCTCACAATTGTGTTATATAAACTTCGCTAGTCTTACCAATAATCTAAAACCAGTCACGAAATAAAACTAATGTCCTTAAAATGGTGAAAACTATAACAAATATTCTGTTTTTTATTGTTCGAATAGTCGTTATAAATCGCAAGCCATAAATTTTTTATTGTTCATTTAAGCTTGTTGACCTACAATGTGCGAGCTTTACAACTTATATAATAAATATTCCGGGCAAAATTCACCAAAAATAGGGATAAAAAACATCTTTAAAAACAGAAAATTTATCGTATAAGTATAACGCATACGTTAGGATATCATTTACATAAATAATATTTATGTGTTATTGTTACATTGAAACTTTTAAAAAGTTTTTCCTTTTCCTGTAAAATAGAATAGTAAACAATTAAGTGCTGCAATATACCAAGAATTCAAAATTATCTCGAAAAAATATTGCCTACTTTATTTAACGATCGACGTTATCGAGTACACGGAAGAACACAGGGAAAATATCCAGTCAAGTCTTTCCAATCAATTTTTAATGCATCGATCGATATTATTTTTATTATTGTATGTCACTGGAGAGTCGTAAAATTACATTTATCTGTCTTCGTCTGTTTTATTAATCGCCACATCAAATTGCTTCTTCATCGCTTTTCCAAAGTACCTACATGAAAAAGATGTTACAACATTGATGTCTTCTTGAGTGCACAGCCAGGGATAATTACTTATTTTATTTATCAACAGCTGCTGTCTAGTGCATTTTATTATTTACTATTCGAAATAAATGAACATAATAGTGTTATCAATCGCTTTTATTGGGAACGAAAATTAATCACACAAGTAGTATAGGTATTACCGGGATTTGTCGATAGGTGTCAGCGTCAAAAGAATGATTAATGATAACGATTTTTTCTGCTAGTGTTGGCTTAATGGATTTTTGAAATATTTAAAAAAAAAAAACTATTCAATTACTATTTGTATTATAAACAAGGATATTGAAAAAATAACTCAATTTTTCACAAAATTTATTTTATAAATTAAATCATTAAGACACTATGAAATAATTTTTAATCAATGAACCATTACTTAGTGGCATAGCGTATGATTTCCCACCCATGGCCGATAGAAATTTGCTGCCTCCTATTTTCATCATTAGTCAAGAAAATTGGTATTAAGTCAAAAACCTTTCTTTAACTATCTAAGAATGTACTTTTCTTAAAACAACTTTTTTAATGGAGTTATCAATGTCAATATGCCGCCCCATTTTTATGTGTCACCCGGGGCCATGGCCCCTCTAGCACCCACTATCGTCATTATTTCTTTGCTACTGTACTGAAAACTTTATGGGTTTTAGACTAAAGGACTATATACTACAGAGCAGCGTTTCTCAAACTTTTGATATCTTAATTTTCGACAAAAAATTGCCATTTTCTTAAAGCACTGTCGTTTGAACTATTTGTACTAGGAACAGCCAAAAGGTACTCCTGTTGAACTCTTCTCACACCCCTGAGGACACGTCTATCTTACTATAGGAAATATTGCTAAAGAGGATTGAAAAATGAAATACAATTCTTTCCATGCGTTTTCCACAGATAGGAAAAAAAAATTCGTCCATTTTATGGCTTTATTGAGCATAAGAAAAATTAGTCCTATTTGTACTAGGCGCAGCCAAACGGTACTCCTGTTGAACTCTTCTCACACCCCTGAGGATACGCCTATCCTACTTTAGGAAATACTACTAAAAAGGAATGAAAAATTAAATACAATTCATTTCCATGCGCTTTCCACAGATTGGAAAAAAAATCGTCCATTTCATGGCTTTATTAAGCATAAGAAAAATTATTCCTTTAATTCAATTATATACCAAATCTTTCGATTACTCATTGCCATTTGAATTAACTGTATTATAATTTCGTTTCGTATTTCAAAGCTCATTTTCTTTATTGGTGAAAAACTAGGACAATCAATTTTAACAAGCATCTCTTAAAATCAATTTTACGCGATCAAGATCGATTTTCATGGCCAAAACAGCTGACAATCGCTTAATGCCAAGTCCAAACTTTAACTTGGATAGATAAAAAACTTCTCAATCAAATTCCTGAAACTTCTTCCAGGTCATCAAAGTCATATGAAGTCTGTTATTGTATTGATAAAATATAAAAACCCTTTAACTGTTAAATTCGGGACTCTAATAGTCAATTCCTGTTAACAATTGGTGCAATTTCGGGACAAAGAATGGAAGTAAGCTTTTGAGTAATGGAAAGCCACTTATGGTAAATGATATTCTTCCAGCTCTATCATATACGTAGCAAAACATTCCAGACCGTTTATCTTTGTTTGATGATCATTTTGACTTCTTATGAATCATAAATCTTTAGACCAAATGAACACTATTTGGATATAAGTTTACAACCGTTAACATCTTTGATTGGGATCCATTTTTATTGTATGTCCCCTTTTAACTTCGAAAAGTTCAATTTCATTATATTAGATCAAAAAAATGGAAATATTGTCCTACACTTCAACATTTGTGTCCTCCAAAAAGCACACAATTTCATGAATTCGTCCTTACGTAAACGATTTAAAATATTTTAACGATATATTTTCAGTTCTTTAGTGATATAACAACATTCTTCTTTACTTCTTTTGATCATTTCCTAACTTTTATCAATTTTTTCGATAGTTGGTATTCCAGCCCTGAATTTTTGGTTCTGAAATCACTGGAACTATAATCGTATTTAATTGGTTAATATTTGACTGGTTTATTTTGAAAGTGGCGTAAGTCCATTTCAAGGACGGTCTGTTTGGTGATTCTTCTTCTTGTAACTAGAACAAAGTATGTTAATTATTTAACTGCTAAGTTTTCAGAAATTACTGATTTCATTTTAGTTGTTAACAAAAGCGCCAATTATTCCCTCCTCCTTAGTATCTTATGTTCCTATGGTTAAAAATCATAACACTATAAGGATTGTTCTAGAAATGTACTTAAATCACTTTCAAAATAAACCATTCATATATTGAAACTGTACAGTACACATCGTTATTTTTATTAAATGAATTTCGGAAATTATTTACAATGTTTTTTTAGGTCCATACCATACTTTTCCTTACTACTGAATTAATCAAGTAATTAATCACTCTAGTGACCAGATATTGGTTTATAGAAAAATGGAGCCACTTATTTTGAAAGTGATCTAAGTCCACTTCAATAATAGTTCATATACCACGTACTATTGTTTTCAACAATTACCATAAAATACTCACAATCAAAGATGTTATTACTAGTGTATCGAAATATTAAATATTCTATCAATAATATGGAATAGTTTAAAAGTACAATTATCTACATAATTTGGTATATTAGTAAATCAAAAGTTATTGTATGGACTGCCCCTAGAATGGACTTAGACCACTTTCAAAATAAATGGCTCAATTTTCCCTGGAAATAATTGATTATTTTTTCTCAAACCAAATTATATTCCAAAATCATCGTTTTTCTATTTTTTTGCCTTCTTTCATTTGGGTAGACTTGCCATCTATTTCTAATAGAAAATGTTGATTTTATTTCAATTTTATAGATAATGTTCTGAAAGTTTTGTAAATATGCGTTTTTATTGAAATGATTTTTTAGAAGCCTGTTGGAGGTCAAATAAAGGACCGAAATGTTACGGATTTAATTATTAGTATATGGACTTACATCCTTTTATGTCCATTTTCCTGCTAACAATTAAAAAAATGATTATGTAAAATATGGACACATACGTTTGTCGAGAAATAATATCTTTATTTTATATTATAAAGCCTGGTTTTCTTTGATTTGTCGAAAGGCAACTTCATAGTAAAAGAAATAAAATAACTAAAACCACTTCCGTGCTTAGTAGCAACTACTTAGTACTCGTGTTTTACTTCAATGTGTGGACTGTAGGTGGTGGCATTGCATGATATGAAATTTTCAAATTTGCAATAATCAAAACAAATGAACATCGCCAAATCTTGCAATCCCACTGGCTAATAGTTTCGTACATTGACGAGTGTGTCGCTGCCATCAGATATTAGTGCATTGCTTGACATAACCATAATGTATGTGTTCTAAATTAATTAATTTCGTTTAATTAAAGGTCAAAAAGTGATCCAAGTGATAATTTAAACAGTGCCCAATCAATCGAAATAACAATTCTTTTATTCAAGTAAGTGAATTTCATACAATAGCAATTTTATTTTCCGAAAAGAAAAACCGACTATTTGTACTAGGCGCAGCCAAAAGGTACTCCTGTTGAACTCTTTTTACACCCCTTTTCTATTCCACTTTAGGAAATACTGCTATAAAGGATTGAATATAATTAAATGCAATTTATTTCTATACACTTTCTACCGATTGGAAATAGTACAAGAAATCCCAAGTGAAGCCTTTAAAATTCATTGAAATACTTACTAAGGAACCCTTATATATTGTTTGGAAAGTAATTTCTTCTTTGTTTTTAGGTGAAAATGAAAAACAATTTTCGTATAGGGAATAAATATTTTATTAAAGTATAATTGGTCCTTTTGGCCATTTAATATATTGGTCATTCTGGTTCAACACCTTTTGCCCATTTTTCTGGCAATAGCACGATTTTACTTTCACTTGAGTAGACTTGCCATCTATTTTTAATAGAAGATGTTGTTTTAATTTCAATTTTATAGAACCTCGAGTTATATAGGAGTCCAATAATCCTTCTATTTTATTAAAGGACTGTCTCTGGGTCGTTTGTGTACTAGCATAGGGCAGTCCTAGTTCAAGTGGTCCAAGGACTACTATGAATAAAATTACAGTTATGAGGGCTACAATAACTATCTATATTTCTTTTTTGTATGCAAAGATTCTTTCATTGTTGGTGTAGAAATGATTTTTAAGTGTATATTTTTGAATTTTTAAATTTTTGTGCCGCGATTTAGTGGCTGCAATTTTCGTCCTGGGTCTTCCACGACCCACAAATGTTTTCTCCTGTATTTCCTCCTTTTCCGTACTACTGCTACATCGTTGCCTTGATTTTCTTTTCGAATTTTATTAGTGTAAAGAGTAAATAGTTTCATATAAGTCAACAAATTGACCACTTTTCTTTACAATTTGAAGAAAAACCACTTCAATACAATAATTGTTTCGTGCAATTATGAAACACCTGTGTATGAGAAAAGCACGTAGGTTGATACTGCGCATTAAGCGCACAAACTTTTAAGCAAAACAAAATATCGCCGTAAAAGAAAAAAAAATATTCAAAACATATTTACGACGTAATTTACAATCTAATCAAGAATATAGCCATTTCATTCCGTTATGGAGCCTATTGCTGTCGCATCCATCGGAGGAGTCAGAGTGTGATATTTAACTATGAAGAAAACCGATTTAGTTTACGACTCGAAAATAATTTAATGAGTCGTTAATGTCTAATATAGGAATGTCAGCGCTCGTGAGAGCTTCTAATAAAATGTAAAATATGCTACACTAAAGTGAGAAAAATAAATTATTATTTTATGCGACGATATTATTTTATGGTGTGTCTATGTCTGTGTCGTTCACTTTTCAAGAGCAACTTAATACTATTTTATAACGACCGACTTAAATGGTTTAAGTTAGCTAGTTGGGAATCCTTCCTAGATAAATTTATATTGTAATACCTTTTTTTTTCTCGTCCAAATAGAGTAAAAGATCGCTGATTGCGTTTAAACTATTGGCTTTTTATTGTTTATATCGGATTTATGGCTGGTGTTTATTATTTATATGACCTAATCACTAATGGAACGGCTATAGCGACTCAAAGAAGCCGTCTCCAATTTACAAGTTAATATTTCAAGCAGTGGCATAATAAATATTCACTGAATATGCTCACAGAAGTTGTCGACTGTGCAGTTTTTGATGTTGAAAATTAAAATATTGAATTTGGGGAAAAGTATTTCATCATTTTACCGGAAGATTTTTATAGGAAAGAATTCCTATCACCTCTTAAAGGGTTGTAATTATATTCGTTCGAAAAGTAGTACCTATATACTTATCGCTTTTTATATATGGCAAACCTATTGTTAAAAATATCAATGAATTTTTTTAGATAATCAAAAACGTAGGATCCGAAATGGTTTTATAGTATCAAAGAAGATTTAAAAATTAAGAATAGTACAATTTTTAACCATTTACATAAAGCTGACTTCAAGAAAACGCTTTATATTAGTTGAGAGTTGTAATTATTGGCGTAATTACATCGAGCTTATACTAATAAAATCCATGGTAGGAGTCGAAAAATAGATTCCACACTAAAATACCAATCAAACATGTTTATGATTGAAAAGGTAGCTCAAATGGTGGCAAAATAAATGGTCTGGAATTTACTATGTGTATGAAAGAATTGGAAGGATATCGTATACCATAACTTGCTATTTTTTTAAATAAGAAGACAATTCAGGTAGTTTAAGATCGTTTTTTTTAAATTTTTTATTTAATATTTTTATTTTTCAATTAGCTACGTTTCGTTACGTATCGTAACTTCATCAGGCTTCTTGATTCACAAAAATAAAATATTTTCAATGTATTGAAAATTCAATTTATTTAAATTGAAAATATTTTATTTTTGTGAATCAAGAAGCCTGATGAAGTTACGATACGTAACGAAACGTAGCTAATTGAGTAATAAAAATATTAAATAAAAAACCGATCTTAAACTACCTGAATTGTCTTCTTATTTAAAAAAATAAAAGCTGTGATCTGGATTTTATCATCTATAACTTGCTATCTAATAATCCAAAACTGATTCCAAAGTTCTTTTGTCCATAATTGTATCAATTGGATAACAAAAGTTAAGATTTGCAGTAGAAGAAGTGTTATGTTTCGATGAAACAATTCCAGACTTCATATGACTTTGTTGGCCTGGAAGAAATTCCAGGACTTTGGTTTAGAGATTCTTATACCATCCAATTTATAGTTTGGATAATAGACCTAATGCAAACAATTTAAAAATATCTTTAAATATTTTTAAAATGAACAATAAATCATTTACATATGACATATAACTTAAAAAAAACTTTTATGGTAATTGAGAGTTGTAAGTATTGGCGATAAAACGTATTGGGTCCTATTATTATCGGTGAATTTTTAACCGATAGTAATATAATCGAGCTTTTGCTAAGAAAATCCACAGTAGAAGACGAAAAATGGATTCCATTCAAAAAATGGTTGATTTGGTAGCTCAAATGGTGGCAATCAAGGATAACTGGTCTGAAATTTACTATGCGTATGAAAGAATTGGAAGGATATCGTATACCATAACTTGCTATCCAATAGTCCAAAATTTATTCCAAAGTTCTTTTGTCCAAAATTGCTTCAATTGGATGACAAAATTTAAGATTTGCAGTAAAAGAAGTGTTGTATTTCCATAAAACAATTCCAGACTTCATATGACTTTGTTGGCCTGGAAGAAGTTCCAGGACCTTGGTTTAGAGGTTCTTATACATCCTACTTATAGTTTGGATAATAGGCCTAATGCAAACAATCTAAAAATAACTTTAAATATTTTAAAAATGAACTAAACTAATATCATATTATAATTTAACTGTTAATTTTTGACATTACCTGATAAAACTTGAGAAATATTCATTTATAAAGCAATAAGAGTTCACTTAATTCGTCTAAAACGAGCCCAGCATTAAAATGACGTTACAATACAGAAATTTTAAAATCCCATGAATGTTTTCCTATGACAAATATACTTTAACACAAAGAGAAAGGTTGTTTAAATCATTTAAAAGTTAGTAAATGATAGTAATTTTTAGGGTATAAAAATGTTTTCCATGGCGAAAAACTCGGTATTATTAAATATAAATATTAAGTTAAAAATAGATCAAAAATAGTAGCTTTTAGAGCTTTTGCTTACTCTTAAAGGGTTGTATTTTGTTCGAAAAAAATATACTTATCGTTTTTTATTTATGGAAAATCTATTGTTTAAAATATCAATGAAATCTTTGAGATAAACAAAAAAGGTAGGAGAAGAAATGGTTTTAAAGTACAGAGGAAGAACTGAAAATTAGGTATAGTACAATTTTAAACTATTTATTCTTAGAAAGATTATTGATCAATCCAATGATCCAGATAGCTTTTCTTCTTTCCACCACATACACAAAGTTGAATGAAAAATTCCTTCATATTTTATTTGATATCTTATTTCACCTAATTTTCTTTCTAAAAAAAAAGAAGTTTTTTTCCAATATTACGTTTCCGTAATAACAATAAATCTTATGATTTCTAGGTTTCAAAAAAATAAAATTAGTAAAATTAGCTAACAATTACCTACACAAAGTTGCCGGCTATTTTAGTAATTTTCTAGTAATTTTTTTTCCACCATATTGCATTACCAATAGTGTTGGTGTTTAGAAAAAACAATTGCAAGTCAGTGACGCGATCCGATACATTTACGCTAAGCCGTTCTAATTTTCGCTCATAAAATTCGTGTTTTTTCCAAAAATTTCGTGATTTCCAAGTGTTTTTTCATTATATAAACTTTGTGGAGAGTGTTGTGTCGCATTTTATGCAATTTTTTTGTTGATTGCTTTTGTTTTTATGAAAAAATGGAAATATTAAGTTGCAAGGTATTCGCCCTTGTCATTAGCAAACGAAGGCAACCATTACGTATTCAGTAATTGAATGATGCACTGATTTAACGAATTGTGATTAATTTTTTTGTGTAATTAAAGTTTAAGTTGAGTTGAAACTCATTTTTGTAGTAAACGATTTCGGTTGTTGATCGTTATTTGTGGATAGAATATGGAACCTGACTGACTTCATGCTCATGTGATATTAGTATGTAAGTGATTTTCAGTCTTAAATTTCTTTACAATAATGAGGGTTTACAGTAAATTAGTACTTCCCGTGAAATATTCAAGCCGAACACTGGCACAATTAAATAGCAATTCAAAAATTGGCAATTGAATGAAATGAAACAAGCTATCACAATCAAAAAGTTCAAATTTGAGACAATAATTATTATATTATTTGGTATTCACTCACGCATATGTGTTTACAATATTTGTTCTCTGTTCTCTTGGCCTTCCTTCATAAAAAAAATAAAATTTATTGCTCTTATAATATATATACAAATATTTTTGTTTACAATTTGTTTTTAATTTTAAGTGTGATGTACCTTGCATAAATCATCCAACCAGCGTCTGTAGATCCTGATCTAGGATAGAGATAAGTTTACGATATTGGAGTTAGGGAAAAATAGATGGCAATTCTTAAGAAAACCCGAATATTGTTCCTGCTTTCAAGACTATATGTCTTATTCTTTTATGTTTATATTTTCTGTATTTGTGGAGTAGGTCATTGAGGGTGTAGTCACTGATGCTTCTAATTATTTGGCTAGGGCCATTTTTACAATTTGTGTAGAATTTCCGTGGAAAAGCGAGAATATATAAGTTTAGTGGCAGTATCCTTAATTCCTCATAAAGATCATGTACCTTGTATTTGGCTGGGTAGTTTCCCAGGATTCTTAGTAATTTATTTTGAACTCTTTGTATTGTCAGATACTTGATTTTGCTTACTGAACTCCCGACTGGAGATGCATATGTTAGCCCTGGTCTGAGCACTGTTTTATAAATTATTAATTTATTGCTGGTAGACAGCCTTGATTGTCTATTTAGTAATGGATATAAGATGTTAGTTCGGACCATTAATTTGTTTTTAGATAGTTTGATATGTTCAGCAAAGTTGAGTCTGAAATTCAGTTGCATCCCCAAGTATCTCACTGTTTTTGGCCATTCTATATTTTTCCCATTTACTAATACCTTTTTATGCTTGTTGGGTCTTTTTATAGTGAATAAGATAGCTTCGGTTTTATTATCATTGGCCTTTATTTTCCATTTTGTAAAAAAATCATTATTCTTTTTAAGGCCTTGGTTATTCTGTTGGCCATTGTATCAGCTTTCCAGAAGGATGCAAAAATTGCTTCATCGTCAGCATATAGGGAAAGGAAAGTTTCGGGTTTCCGCAGGATATCATTTATATAAAAGATAGAATTAATAGAATAGGTCCCATAATAGACCCTTGAGGGATTCTAACCTTAATTAATCTGCTATTAGACATTTTATTTTTGATTTGCACACAAAATTGACGCTCTTTGAGATAACTCCATATTATTATTATAATGTATCTTGGGAATTTCTTTTTAATTAGTTTGCATATTAGCCCCTCATGCCATAGAGTATCAAAAGCCTTTTCTATGTCAAGTAGAGCCATTCCCGTGTGTTTATTACTGTTAAAGGCGTCAGTTATATGGTCACATATTCTGTAGAGTTGCATTGTTGTGGAATGCCTGGATTTGAATACAAACTGTAGCATGGAGTCTGGAATTCAGTTGCATCCCCAAATATCTAACTGTTTTTGCCCATTCTATGTTATTACAATGAAACTATTCCAGACTTCATATGACTTTGTTGGCCTGGTAGAAGTTCCAGGACTTTGGTTGAGAGATTCTTATATACCCAACTTATAGTTTGGATAATAGACCTAATGCAAACAATCTAAAAATAACTTTAAATATTTTAAAACTGAACTAAACTAATATCAAAATATAATGTAACTGTTAATTTTTGAATTTACCAGGTAAAACTTAAGAAGTATTCATTTAAAAAAGCAAAAAGAATTCGCTTAATTCATCTAAAACGAGCCTAGCATTTAAATGACGTCACAATACTGAAACTTCAAAATCCAATGGCAAGTGTAATTTTGCACAAAAGGAAAGGTTGTTTAAACGTTAGTAAATGATAGTAATTTTTAGGGTATAAAAATGTTTTCCATGGCGAAGACCTCGGTACTATTAAATCTACATATTAAGTTTAAAAAAAAGGTCATAAATAGTAACTTTTAGAACTTATGTTTTTATGCTTTTTTTGAGTATAAATTTGTGTCCAATTTTGTCATGTAATATACAAAACTCTTGTACAATTTTGCATATGTACAAATACTAAAAGAAAACAGCGTTAGTCTGGAATATTTATTTGTTGATTTTCCGGTGTTGGTGCAACCGTTAAAGTTCATTTGTGGAAAAAACTTCCATTGAAATTTTAATTCCATTATTTATTTTTCACATAATGTTGGGGTGTATAACTGTATAATGAATAAGAACAAGTCTAAACTTTAACTCTTTAAACTTCTTTACTTTGTTACAACTCCATTAAAAGCTTCATGTTTATGATGGAATATTTAGATATGCGGTTTTGAAATGTCTCCGCTGAAAATTTAATTGAGTTGTTCAAATGCATTTACACTTACGATGTTTGCAGCGCATAATATAATTTTGTATTTCATAATAATATTCGGTATTATTGCTATAACCATTGTTTTCGCCATTCCACGATTACCATATAACCATGTTTTTTATCCATTTATAAATTCCCATAAAATTTTGATTTTTTCCCAATAGTTTTGATATTCGTTTTACGGTAAGGTGGAAATCCAGTTAAGAAATTCAATGACTAGTTTTTGCGTTTCATTTGAATAACTATCGATTGCAAAAACGACTTTGTACACAAAATTTCCCATTATAGGGTAACAGATGGTTTTAATCGTTACCTATTGGTTTCTAGTTTAGAACTACGTATACAAGCCATTCGTTTGATGGCAAATAAATGTCGAATCCTATACTAAATACATATAGCTACGAGCAATATGCATTAACATTAGAACATGAATGTGTATTTCTGTAAGGAAATTTATCGTAAGACATTATGCAAATGAGTACCACAGTGTGCGTTTCAAGATTAGAATAATTGCAAGTAATTATGTAATTGTTCAATGGCCATACGGATAAAATTATACTTACTAATTGTTAATTATGAAATTCTTTCACTCTTGTCAAATTGTTTTTTCAATTTTTTTCTCATTTGAATTTCATAGCATTACTATTCCACGGAAATAAACTATACTAAAGTTGTGATTAAATTTTAAAGCTCCACTTAATTGGGCATTTACGAAGTTACAAAAAAAAAAAGAATTTTGAAAAGTAATCTTTTTCTTTGTCTTTACTTATGGTAAGGCACCAATTTAATGAATCTGTGCTTAATATTTTTTTTGAGCTAAATTGGAAATTCTTTGCTGAATATCGATACCCAATTGGATTTGCTATTTTATATGAGAACCCTATATGTGCAGGTTTCCAGATAAATCGTGCTTTCTTTTTTTTATTAAACTTAGACTATATATTTGGTCTTTCCTTATAGGGTTAGTCCAAATAAAGTAGTCCAAAAATAAATGAAATGGTTGCTCGACCATTTAAAAAAAAAATTTATGTGTTCTACAACCCCAACGTGTTGGTAGTTCAAATTCATCATTGTTTTAATTTTATTGTTTTTAGTTTTCCGGTGGTGGCCAAATTAGTTATACTAGGCGCAAACATTTTTGCACTTTTAAGGGCTTGCGGAAACTTGATTGTCTCAGGCCCTATTTGTCCTATCAAAATGAAACTAAATCAGTGTGTTCATGAAAATATAAGCTATAAAGTTGTAATAAAACGTTTTCATCTTAATGTAATTCTAAGGGGTGAAATTTCAGTCTAAATTTTAGTTCCCATTTGTAAAAACTCCAATTTTCACGGAAAGATTGTGAAGGAAGGGAAAGAGTCTACACGTTAAAACTTTTTTTACAAACAATTAAGTACTAGTTGTATCCAAAAACAAAATTTGAAGTCTGAGACTTTAAGCCTTTTTAAAATAAAAAATAACAAAATTTGGAAATTTTCAAAATTTGCAATTTTCTGAGCTCAATATCTCTGGTAGGGGACCAGATAAAAATCTGAAATATCACCTCATTATAGTACTGTATGATAATATTATGCGCTTAAAATTTGGAGTTTGAGATTTGACTAGGAGCAGAGGTATTGCAAGCACAAAATGTCAAAATAATGCATACTTCAGTAACTGAATATAATGTATTTAACCATTTAATATGTGACATATACTTGGCAAAAAGGGCATTTTACACAAAACAACATATACTCTGGGCTACATTTTTTTACCACAAAATCTGTATTTACCAAAATATAAATTTGGGTAACTTTCTTTATAGTTTCGTGATCTTTATCCTGTGTGTAGGTTGTCAAAAAAATTAGTTGATGACTATGGGTACATATATATATTATAAGCTTTCAGAAAGAAGTATATGTTTTAAATTTAAGATATGAATAATAGTTAGCCCAGAGTTTATGTTGTTTTGTGTAAAATGCTCTTTTTGCCAAGTATATGTCATATTAAATGGTTAAATACATTATAGTCACTTACTGAAGTATGCATTATTTTGACATTTTGTGCTTGCAATACCTCTGCTCCTAGTCAAATCTCAAACTCCAAATTTTAGGTGCATAATACTTTTATACAGTACTATAATGTAGTGATATTTCAGATTTTTATCTGGTCCCCCACCAGAGATATTGAGCTCAGAAAATTGCAAACTTTAAAAATTTCCAAATTTTGTTATTTTTTATTTTAACAAGGCTTAAAGTCTCAGACTTCAAATTTTGTTTTTGAATATAATTAGTACCTAATTGTTTGTAAAAAAAGTTTTAACGTGTAGGCTCTTTCCCTTTCTTCATAATCTTTCCGTGAAGTTTGTAGTTTTTACAAATGAGAGCTAAAAATTTAGGCTGATATTTCACCCCTTAGAATTACATGTAGGTAAAAACATCTTATTCCAACCTTATAACTTATATTTTAATGAACACACTGGTTTTAGTTTCATTTTGATAGGATTAATAGGGCCTGAGATAATCAAGTTTCCGCAAGCCCTTAAAAGTGCGAAAATGTAAAACTAATATGGCCACCACCGGAAAACTAAAAACAATAAAATTAAAATAATGATGAATTTGAACTACCAACATGTTGAGGTGACAGCAAAAAAAAAATCAGAATTAAAAGAAATAATTAAGCGACCAGTGCTAATTAGACTGAATTGGGCTGACCCCTAGTTTCCCTAGCTCCTTTATAGTCAGTTTTAAACAATTAGGTATAGGACTAATTTGATATATAAAAATTGATCCATAATAACTTTCATACATATAGACATAGTATTTTTTAATTTGACATTGTAACTATTAATTTAAAGCTTAAATTTAAGCAAAACTTACATTTTTATATATATGATTCATTGATAATTTCCACTGTCTATATAAATCATAATTCCATTATATAATGAAATTTTAAAGACAGCTATAAAAGCCTCATATATAAATCCAAGTAATTCCACTTACGGATTACATCAAACGCTTCATCAAATCAATTTTCCATTATTGATTTTCAAAAAGATATTAATCCTTTTTTACCAATTACTAATATTTTTTGGACTTATTCTAAGCTATGGACATAAAAGAGGTAATAATTAACTTTGATGTGAAAAAAGTTTTCGTTGAGAATTATAGCTTTTTCTTTGGATTTCTTAAGTAAGCGGTTGGTGTTGAGTAGACTATAAGTGCAGAGATAGACAATTAAGTTTGTTTGTGATTTGAAAAAAGAAAAATATATTTTATTGTTAAATCACAGAAATAGCTAGACATCCATCATCAAACTTATAATTTACTAGCGACATACCAAGCCCACACAATAATGAGCCGATACAATCACGGGGGCCAACAATGACGATAAAATTAACTGCGTTTTTCATTTAATCTTTAACTTCGATTTAAATTATCTATAAACTTTACACTTATATGCAAAATAAGAAGACATATGAGATTTCGTCGTTTATTTCCCATTTGGTATGTTATAGAGGCGCAATAATCGTACGTAAATGTACATATGCCACAGGTGAATAATACTTTAGTGTCCTGGCTAATATGTTCAAATGCCATTTAAATCAAATTGCAAGCCTTGTTTTTTGCTTTGTAAATTTGCAACGATCACTTGTTGTTATTTTCCGAAGATTGTAAAACTGCAGTTAACTGTACGACGGTTTTTTTCTTCTGGTTTGACATTTTTTTTTCTTTTGAGATTTGTTGGAGAGGTCAGGTGAAAGGTTTGCAACTTATGCTACAAAAAATATACAAAATAAATACGTTAAGACTAAATCTGCAATGTTTTAAGGTTCTTAAAGGTTATCTTAAACTTATGTTACATTTCTAACGTTTAGCGGATTGAAGAGTAATAGATTTTTTAATGTAAGATTTGAGTACCACTTGACTTCCTTGTAATGGAAGGTCCGGAAAAAAAGAAAGAAATGTCATATTTTTTAAATAAGTTTAAATTTTTGTTCAATGATATAATCACCCTTAATATCATCAACGTTTTGACATGTATTGTCCAAAGTTTTGATTCCAAATTAATAAATTTCATCAGTGCAAATTTCATTTATTTTACCACTTAGAAAAGGTTTTAAAGTTTGAAATTAATAAAAACTCGATGGAACAACTTTGGACGATAATGATGGATAAAGCAATATCACCCACCCTTAATTTATTGAGTTTTTCCAGGGGTTTTCTTGTGCATAAGATTCTTGCATTATATTGTTGCCGAATGAATTTTCCTTTATTGATTATTCTTGTAAACTTTTTATTCTTGTAATTCTTTGATATAAACTTTCTTCATTGTTCATGCAACTCAAAACATTTCTCCAGCCAAAATCGTTCAGGTTTCGTCATAAAAACTTCAGACCTATTCTTATCCTTAATGAAAGTTGTCACGAAATTTTCTCTTTTTTATATAATTCCTCAAAAGCTCAAGTGGAGAAATTTTTAAACAATAAATTCAAAGAAAAAAGCAAATTTCAGTATAGAGTATGATCCTAGTTGAAGTTTAGGCTTTCATATACACAAAATGAAGAATAATTCAGCTCAGTATAATTTTTAACAGGTAGATATCTTCAATAGAAAGAAGCAAGTATTTTTTTTATTTAGTTAGGATTTCCTGGATAACATTAATAATTCCTCAACACTGCAGCCTCTGGGTTTATTGTGTTTTCTGGAAAATAGATACTTCTAAAGATCTAAAGACTAAAATTAATGGTTTTAAAAATTTTAATTTTCTTGTTTTGAACCCGAAAGAAAAGCCCTGAAATATTGAGCAAAATACGGGAAAACAATGCTGGCCCAAAAATATAGATCATAAAGGAAATATGAGTCCATAAGGAAAGACTCTATACCAGCGGTATCCAACACGCGGCCCGCGGGCCGCATACGGCTCAAAATCGATTCCCCTTTGGCCCAAAGTAAAATTAAATAATTTTTATTTAATAAAAAAATTACTTCAAGTACACAATGGCAATATATATTGCAATTATAAAAAGTTTTTGATGAGATATATTCGAATATCTCATTAAAAACTTTTAAAATTCGTACACATGAAAGTTTGATGATGAATATCTTTTGAACGGTTAATTTAATCGCCAAAACATAAGAAACCATTTTTATAGAGCAGTTAATTTCCAACAAAAATTTGTATTGCGCATTGCATAAGAGTCATTTATTGTCGAGTTATAAAATTCATAAACCAAAAATGAAATTTGTGTTAAAATAATCAAAATTAAATCCTTAATATCTTTCAAATGGTGAGGCTTACGGAAATAATATAAGATACCTTTTTTGTAGAGCATTAAATTTCCTAAAAAATTCTTTCCGAACATTTTTCTTTACAATCGATAAATGATGAGGTATGAATTTTTTTCTATTGGACTGAGAAAAAAATACAAAACTGCGATGCGGAGGATCTTCCTATAAAAATTAAGAGCTCATACTTGGTGAGAATTTTTTTAAGGTGCCTAGCAACTCATTTTTCCGTATCACTTGTAAAAAAAAAATAATCAATTTTTTTGACCCACCCTAATACACATATTCATATACTCTGACTTATACACTTTCATACATATATATTTATATGTTTTTTTGAAGTATCTGAACTTAAACTGTAACATAATTTCATTGTTCAACTTTCCTACCTATTTTTATAAGTTTAATTCTAGTTTTTAAATATACTTTTTTTTTTTTAAATTTTAAATTGAGAGTTTTTTATAAATATAATAGTTTTTTTCGACACATCATTTAACAATTCATTGCACTTTAGTACAAGAAGAACTGCTATGACAAGATCAAAGTCAATTTTTATTGCTTGGTTGACAACTTAAATTACAGCCTGTATAATTTTATATCTTAAATTCGTTTAATGTATAGTGACAACTTTGTACTAATCGAAATTTCAAATCTATCCATTAAAAATCATTCAATTAAAACACTTAATTAAATTCCGAGAAAAATGCATTGATTGCTAAATCGACACATGTTCCACTCCATTAATAGCTCCAACTAGAATATTTTTTTTTCCAAATACGATGTGAAGTTTATTTTATATGGCTATTAAATATGTTTTCATCACTATATGTAGGTACACCTAATTTAAATCAGTTAGACCAGTAGTCAATGGGCGTCTAGGAATCGTTAAAACCCAAAATTTAGTTTAGCGTTTTTCTTTTATGTTTTACGATTCTTCGGTAGGATTCATAAATCATTCGTTGAAGATTCCCAAACGAAATTTCGAGAGCCGAACGATGGCGATGCATTATTCAATTTACGGTTTTCGTGAAAGACCTTAGCCAAATTGGTCGTTGCGATAAATTATGGGCGCAATCCGAAAAAATATCTGTTAAACATATAAAAAGTGTTTGTTTTTGCCTTGTTAACAGTATAAATTTTACAAGTTTTATCAAAGTCGCCAGCAAAAGCTTTCCAATATTTCACCGCATGTCCAATTTGTTACGGACGCGTCGTAATTCTTTACCACTTACCGCCGAAGTGATGTCACGTGTTTATTTTTTATTTTTTTTTCTTTTTTAACATTTCAAACTAAAACCCAATATTTCATCTCCCCGACCGTATGTCCGTTGAGGAAATTGAAAAATGCACGTGAATAAAATTATTGCGGAGTAATTTATTGCAATGGAATCGGTGAGGCGAACATGATACGATAAATAACAGCGAATGTGTCACCCTCGAAGAAAATGACCAGTTCCGTGAGGTCCAAATGATATTATTCCGTAACATTTCGAATCGTTCTGGATGCATTTTATTCAATGTAATCGTCCAACTACATGGATATGCAATTTTCTTCTTTCGAAAAGTACTTCTTGCATATACAAATAACGCGGTGCAAGTGTCATCTGCACCGAAAACACCGTTGTGAAATGTATTTTACGCGATTTTCTCTGCTCTCTATTGGAAAAATGGAAAAATATTTGCGGTACGAATTTTAAAAATAAGAGCATGTCAAGCATTGCAAATATGCACGATTATCTTTTCAGAAAGATTAGCTTGAACTGTTGAACGAAAGTCGGAACGAAGAATTATATAATGGGCAACTTAAGGGGTTAGGGGTAGTCAGGATTTTCAAAAAATCATTTTTTTTCATTTTCGTTAAGTGTAATATCTTAAAAATATTCTTTGAAAATTTCAAGTTGATCCGATAATAACTGTAATAATGGCTGAAGAACTATTATATGGCCCAGGAATAGATGACTCCGTGTAAGTGATTAAATAATTAGTATTTCTGTATGTAAATCTAGTGTGAAACTTTGAATGCGTTTATCTCAAAACTATGTTTTTTGAACTGGTGACAACTGTAACTTGATAACCGCTCAGTAGATTTTAATGAAATTCATACAGCTTTTAGAATACATAATAAACTCAGGCCTGATCGAAGGATTTTTTCTTTCCAAAAATTTCGATTTTTTAAGACCAATTAACTGTTGATTTTTTCCCGAAAATCTAGAAAAAAATTTCCTGAGGCCGCCATTTTGTTAATTTTTGAAAAAAAAAGCTTCAATCAGGCCCAGGATTATCTATTTATAAAACTATTTTTTTCACCCGATTGATTTTAGATGAATCTGCAAGGACTTATGATTGTCACCGCTAGGACCATTTTTTGAAACTGGGTCAACACAGACAGCTATAACTTTGGAAATTATAATTTTTTTTTTTTTAAATTTTCGTGACTTTAAGTCAAAACATTGTATAATAATGCCATATTATTACTTTTGTAAAATAACATGATTTAATAGCAAAAAAAATTACTGAAAATTCTCATTTTTTCGTGTCTCTGACTACCCCTAACCCCTTAAATGTTGACTTTTGCTATTGAAAAGATACAGTTTTTGATTCAATGAAATTTGTGGTATGAAGTATTGAATTGAATTCCCTTCAACTTGCTTCTGTTATTTTTTTGAACAAATTTTTAATCAATTTTACCCTTTAGCCAAAAGTTTAAATTCTAAAGATTTTCGCACTATTGTTTTTCTTTTGCATATACAGTAGGGTGGTCCTTAACAGAAGTTTTTTTTGAATTTCTTTGCTTCCAGGAGCTCAAATGCTTCCAAATTGCTAAGAAAAAAATCCCTGAAAATTTGAACTCTTATTAAATTAACTTCAAGATAGTCCGCTTTCGAATTTAAGTTTCTTATGGAAATAACGTGGGAAAAATTTAATTTGTTCTTTAGAATTCCATAGCTCAGCGACAAATAAATCGAAAGTAACCAATCCCGTTATGTTTATTGTAAATTTAACGCTCTACAAAAAATAACTCTTATGATTTTTTGCGAAATCTATTGGCTTAAGAGTTATTGGCTTTAGACTACGGCACTAATGGTCAATGAAAATATAATGCATTGAATCTGATGACAATGAACAAGTACAAAAAATGAAGGATGAACTACCACAGCTACGTCGTGAAAAATCACAAAAGTAATATTGTATTTGCTTCTTTTCGATCATAAATACAAATTTTGTATAAAAAATCTGATATATTTCGTAGGAATAAGTATTTACTTAATAATTTTAGTTGATAATATTAATAATTTTATAGTAAGTAAACTTTGAACCATCGTCGCCCATCGCCCTGGATATTTTACAGTCCCTGAAGCAAACAAATATCAAAATATAATCTATAATAAGTGAAAAATTTAATCTGTTGTGTAAATCCATTGTGCTTACATATTATTTATATCTCAAATTTATAGTTTTACTCCAATTTTAAAAATTTTAGCTAAATTTCAATGTTCATAGATAAATACGATTACCATACATATAATCTATACTTAATGTAAAAAACTCACCTATGTAAATATATCTAAGGTGCGTATTAGGGTGATTTTTTTTTTATTTTTTTTGGTCCCATCGTGAAATTTTGTTGGAAATACCAAAAAAAAAAAATCCCTGAAAGTTTGAGTCTTTAATATTAATTTTAAGTCCTCGACCAAGACGTGTAAAGATTTCCCATTGAAAATACACGGAAACTCTGATTTTTTATTTTTAAATTTCTATATCTCAACGGCATTTCATGGGATCGCTTTTACCGAAGATGGTTTTTTCTCAGAATTAAACGCTCTACAAAAGTGCCCATTGCGAAAAAGTCGTAACTCACACCGGTGAGGTAGTACGGGCCACTGAACCTGATTTTTCCATCTGTACAAGAGCAAGAGCTTTCGCCATGGAAAAAACAGATGACAATCACTTAGTGCCAATTTCAAAGTATAAATTAGAAGTATAATAAAGCCGGTCTACTGCGTTAATCTGACCTCTTTTGTTTAATTGTTATTTAAAACTGGTCCGATTTCAAGTAAAAAAGGTCTTAAATTAATCTATTGACCATTAATTAGAACTCATGGAACACCAAAGCTTTCCAGTCCTATTGTACACATAGTTAAATCTTCCAGATCGATTACATATGTTTGGCTATCGTTTGGACCACTTTACTTGTCTTAAACCATAAGAACTTTCGATTGATTTTTTTTATGGGATCCTTTTATTGTTGTCTATCACCATTTTTCGCTACAATAATAAGTTAAATCAAAACTTTATATTATTTACATTAAACCAACTTAAATACCGTATGTTATTTACCAAATCCAATTTTAGGCCAAACTAGTTTATTCTAGCTTTCTGAAATACCAAAATCTGGCAACGTTTGTTATCTGGCAAAATTTGCAAAAATAAAATTATACGAATTGGAATTGAATTCAAAAAAAAAATAGAAAATGAGACGTCGCTAGATTTCAGCGCTTTTAAAAGCTCTGATCAATTAGTTTTATTAAATCTTATTTTGATTAAAAAAATATAATATTTCTTACTTTAGGAACTATCTTCCCTCGGGCATTTATTTCCATTTGCAATGCAACAAAATTTCATTCTAAGATATTTCCAGTGATGGATTTATACCTAGGGCCGTGAGGCCTGGGCTTATGGGCGGCAAAATATTCAGAATGCCAAAACTAAAGACTTAAATGTTTAAAAAGTTTTTTTTTTTTTTAAATTTGTAAGGCTTCAAATGTTCCACAGTTCATGAATTCAAAAAAAAAACTTTTTAAACATTTAAATCTTTAGTTTGGCATTCTGAAAATTTTGCCACCCATAAGCCCAGGCCTCACGGCCCTAGGTATAAATCCATCACTGGAAATATCTTAGAATGAAATTTTGTTGCATTGCAAATAAAAATAAATGCACGAGGGAAGATAGTTCCTAACATAAGTTAGTTCTGCTATGAACACATGTATAAAACATCTTTTAAAAAGTATATAAAATTATTTTTTCTATTTACCATACCTCATTTTTGAACTATTAAATCACTGGGAAAAATAGAACTACCATTTCTGGGATATTCAAAACTAATTGGAGAAACCCATAATATTTTTTAGGAACCATAGAATGTTTTACTAAATTTGATTCATTATTGTCATAATATTTAAAGATCTTTAGTAAAACCCTAGCAGTGGAAATTGGTCAAACTTATAAGCTTTCAAATACTATTTGTACATTATACAAGATTAACCTAAAATTAATTATGGTAAACATTTGATGTAAACTCATAATATTTTTAGAAACCGAAAAATGTTTTACTTAATCCGATTCATTATTGTCTGAATATTTAAAGCTCTTTAGTGGAAATTGGTCAAACTTATAAACTTTCAAATATTATTTGTACATTATGCAAGGTTAACTTTAAATTAATAAAAATAAACATTTGATTGAGTATTTGAAAATTAGATATTTTATCAGGATAACCACTTTGTTATGGAGTACTAAGGGAGCCTTACCGAATAAAGTTTAGAGCAACTTCGGACTCAAATCCGCCACTGAATTTTTATTTTTTATTTTTACGAAATCATTACCTTTAAAAATAATAGGAAGTTTTTAAGAAGTTCCCCATTGATATCCCCATTCTTTATGCTATTATATAAAATTGCTACTTTTATTTCTTAATTTGAGTTTTTAACATTCAAAGTTAATCCCTATTGTTGAATACAACAAAAAGCTTCAAATCTTGACTTTGGCCCAACACATTTTTCAAATTGCTTCCTCTTTAATATCCGCCGCATAATTTCACGATAAAAATTGTATCAATGCACCAACTGTTCCCAACAGTACTACATACCATCCCAACCCACCATATGTTTGCCATATAATTTACCAAAAAAAAAAAACATGTTATATAATTAAACTAAATTTTTACCGCAACATCCCAATGAAAATTCGAAATTCATTCGCATCCCGTTACCAAAATGCACTGCTCCATGTGTTTACCTACGTAAACAATCACAATCCCATTCATGCCACTATATCCACACTAATGACTAGTACGTGTTTAATTAAATTTTCCTCAAAATTCTGCACAATTAATTTTCCGAATCCCTGGTCAAACATCACTTGTATTATAATCCAACCCGGTCTATGGTAGATGGGTAGTGTAGTAGTTACTATACTTGCATTGCTAAAATGATTATTTTACAGTTGAGCGCTTAATTTAATTTCACGTCATATTTATTATGAACGGATGTGCAAATGAGTCTTACACTCCTTAATTGAATGTGATGCACAATTAATGGGTAGCTGCCATTATACTCGAATGAAAATCAAACATTAAAAGCCTATAATTTTTCGTTGTTCACTATTATTGGAAAGCCTAGATGCGTTAATCGTTTTATTTTCTAATTAAAAGTTACATGTGTATTAAACATCCACCTACTTGTACGCAATTGATGACTGATTAAGTTGTCAAAGGCGTGAAATGAAATATATGTTTGGCACTTAAAAAATTATGGTAAACGAATAAGTGTTGAAGGTAGTAAAAGCTTCTTTTATTTTCCTCTAACCATTTTCATAATGTGTGATTTAATCATTGTAATTTTATTACATTGATAGAATTTGAATTTAATACACATGGACATTGCCAGTGTAATGATATATCGTAGGTTCATAAGTAATTTTAATCGAATGTCTGATTAAGCGTGACCGAAACTGGAATTTATTTTTCTTTAAATTTGCATCAGTTTTGCCCACACATTTGCATGAAATTTATAAAGGTTTTGATATATTATAAGAGGTGGTTTCTTAAAAAATAATTATATTATACCTACTTATGTTTATGACGTATTTTTTTTCCGTATGTATATACGAAATATGTGCAACATATTGTGTTAATAATGTAATTTGGTTGGATTTATTGATGCTAATGATAATGGGAAGTCGGCTCAATTTGATACCGATTCGCTTTAATTTTCGATTTGGTCCGAAATATTTTCTCAATGAGCTGTCATTGTTCGGATTAAATTACGTTTGTATCTGATAGCAGAATCGAATTTCGTATGGATGTGAGATAAAGAATCTTTTGAACGCAGATGATCGTTAATGGCCAAATAAAAAAAAAACTTTTCACCGTAGACTTATAATGTATCGTATTATACTAATTGAGACGTATGTGAATCAAGAATCTCACACTTTTTTATAGGTCTTTATAAAATTTCATGCAAATTTATTGCTTTTGAAAAGATTTGAATTTATCAAAATATGTTTTTGATTGAAATATTTTTAAATTTAATGCCAAATAAATTTCTTTATTAACGCGTTAATATGAAAGAAAATTGCAATTTTTTCATTTCTTTTTACTTTTTACATATGAATTAATCGAAAAAGTTTTACAAACAATAGGTAAACCAAAAGAAGTATAGGAAAGTTAGGTCAATTTAGTAGGGATCCTTTAGGAGTTACCTGTTATCCTTAATGTTAGTAATTTATCACTTTGGAGTCATTTTCGATTGAAAGCCGTCAGTGATGGATTTACGTCTAGACACGTGAGATCCGGGTCTAGGTCGGCATAGTTTTTGGAACGTCAAAATTTCAAAGATAAATCTATGTATGGACCATTTAAATTCAAAAATTTATTTCAGTTAGTTTTGCTATGAATATATGAAACATCTTCAGTAAAGTCTTAAAAATATTCTGGAATTTACTTTCCAATTTACCATATCAGATTTTTCAATTGTTAAATCACTAACAATTAGAGAAATGCGTAGAAAAGTTAGGTCAATTTAGTAGGGATTCCCTAGATGTTATCTGTTATCCTTAATGTTAGTAATTTATCACTTTGGAGTTATTTTCAATTGAAAGCCGTCAGTGATGGATTTACGTCTGGACCCGTGAGATCCGGGTCGATAGGTCGGCATAATTTTTGGAACGCCAAAATTTTAAAGATGTATGTATGTATGGACAATTTAAATTCAAAAATTTATTTGAGTTAGTTTTGTTATAAATGTATGAAAAATCTTCAGTAAAGTCATTTACCGCCACCCGCCAGTGATTTAAGTATAGACCCGTAAGGTCCGGGTCTAGGGCTGCATAATTTTTGGAACGCCAAAATTTCAAAGTCTATGTTTGGACAATTTACATTAAAAAATTTATTTGAGTTAGTTTTGTTATAAATGTATGAAAAATCTTCAGTAAAGTCATTTACCGCCATCCGCCAGTGATTTCGGTATAGACCCGTGAGGTCCTGGCCTGGGGCGGCATAATTTTTGGAACGCCAAAATTTTAAAGGCGAATCTATGTATGGATCATTTAAATTCGAAAATTGATTTCAGTTAGTTTTGCTATGAATGTATGAAAAATCTTCAGTAAAGTCTTAAAAAAAATGTCTAGAATTTACGTTCCAATTTACCATATCAGATTTTTCAATTGTTAAATCACTGGCAATTAGAGAACTGCGTAGAAAAGTTAGGTCAATTTAGTAGGGGTCCCCTGGATGTTATCTGTTATCCTTAATGTTAGTAATTTATCACTTTGGAGTTATTTCCGATTGAAAGCCGCCAGTGGTGGATTTACGTCTAGATCCGTGAGGTCCGGGCCTTCTTCTTCTTTTTAATTCAACATCACTGCCGATGTATGGTGATTAAAAAAATGGCTGTCACGTAGGGAGTTCCAGGTTTCTCAGAACCTGTTGGATCCTGGCCTAGGACGGCATAATTTTTGGAACGCCAAAATTTTAAAGGCGACGCATGTATGGACAATTTAAACGCAAAAACTTATTTGAGTAAGTGTTGCTATGAATATATGAAACTTCTTTAGTAAGGTATATAAACATTTTTTTTATAGAATTTACTTTCCAATCTATCATATCACATTTTTCAATTGGTATATCACTGACAATTAGAAACTGCTATTTCGGGGACATTCAGAATAAATTGGACATGCCAATAATTGTAGTTTTTAAGAACCGTAAAACTTTTTGCAAAATTCTATCCTTTTTTGATATAACATTTAAAGTTCTATGCTAATCCTGGTAGTCGAAATACGTAGAACTTATCTAAAACAATCTAGTTTGCTCATGATTTAGAAGAGATCTTCGTAATTTAATGTATTCTCTAGCATTATCCTTTTAAATATTTAATACTAAATATATTTGAAAATAAATGGAATATATAGAAACCCGAAATTTTCGAGACGTGTACCCTAATATTGGTATTTTTCTATGCTTTTTTTGAATCCCAGTGACAAATTGTTCAAGAAAAAAATATTTTTCCACCCTGGAAAAAGTAAAAACTTACTAACGGGCAAGTGTTGGCCAAAATTTACTTAATTCTCTGGTATTGTTATCTATTAAACCTCAATTAGTACAAAAAATCGATTATGGTGATACAATCGCTATTTATCACTATATTATTATTATTTATGTCACATGATTCAATTTTCTTTATTCTTTTTATAATGTATTTTAACAGCAGCAATAGTACCTTTGTCAGATAGGATTTTCCGCTAAAATAAACCCTTTCTATGAAATTATCAAATTTTCCAATGCAATAGCCTATTTTTAAGATAAGACTACGGTTTTTACGGTGTTACAAAGTTTTTAAGAACCTTAAAACTTTTTGCTATATTCGATCCTTTTTTGATATAACATTTAAAGTTTTATGCGACTCCTGGTAGTCGAAATACGTAGAACTTATCTAAAACAATCTAGTTTGCTCACGATTTAGAGGAGACCTTTGTAATTTAATGTATTCTCTTGCATTATCTTCTTAAAGGTTCAATACTGAATATATCCGAAAATAAATGGAATATATTGAAACCCGAAACTTTCGAGACCTATACCCTAATTTTTATATTGTTCTTTACATTTTTTGAATCCCGGTGACAAATTGTTCAAGAAAAAAATATTTTTCCACCGTGGAAAAAGTAAAAAGTTACTAACGGGCAAGTGTGGGCCAAAATTTAATTAATTCTTAGTTATTAGATTTTCCGCTAAAATTAATCCTTTCAAAGAAATTAACAAATTTTCCAATTAAATAATTTATTTTTATGATAAGACAAGGATAAAAGCAAGGATTTTAGGATAAAAGCAAGAGCAGATTTATGGGAGGAGGGCAAGGGGGCACGTGCCCCCCCCCCAGGATATTTTTGTGTACTATGAAGATTCCATAATAGTACATACTTAGAAGCAAATCAAATTATTAAAGTGGTGAAAATATATGAATAAAGTAACAGAAAGAACATTAGTGTAACTTTAGTCTATTTCTGGCTGGAATTGCGAATTTTTTCGTGATCTCTTTCACATCTTGCAAATGAAAGATGGTATTGTGCCCCCCCCCATAAAAAATCCTGAATCTGCCCTTGGATGAAAGGGTAATGAAACCGGATAATAAAAAGTGTTTTAGTCTTCTTCATTATAAAAAGAGATCTGTTATGAGTATATGAGTAGAGCTAGGTCAAATATAAACAATCAGTTATAAACAATGAAATTACGATTGTTGCAAAAATAATTATGTGTGTTATGTGAAATAAATATTATTTTGGTAACAATATAACTGGTGTATTAACACAAATTCTCTATTATAAATAACGATCAAAAACTTTACAATATTTTTGCAAAAAATCGGATTGTTGTTCTTCTATAATTAGAAGTTCATTGTTGGTGTGCTTGAAATTCTTGAGATTAATATGATTTAAAAACACGTTCCATCTTAAGTAGGAATAGTATAATTTATATGAGCTGGAGAAAGCCAGAATGTGCACCTTGACCCTTTTATCTTGGTCGAGTTAATGAAAATTAATTGCCTGCGATTATCAAGCGGCAATTTTTATTCTTGCTGGATTTATTAGCCTTATAAAACAAGTAATACTGCCGGTAATGGCACTCTAACATTTCAATGTCGTGATTGCAAATATTCGTGTGACAATAAAACGTTTTTGATCAATGCCTTATCATGTCCAATATTTGTTAAGATGCTTTTATAAAATGACTATTTTTATTTCAATGGGTAAACAACAATTAATTATTGTAACAACAATTTGTTAGGTAAACTTTCTCACAATGCCGTTTTGTCACTTTACGAGGCCTATAACGTGTGCATGTTCCACAACAATACATAAAGATCTTCCATGTTTTCCACCAAACATGCTTGTAAATAATAAATACGTGGCAGATAGAAATTTGCATTTCGATAAACGGGGATCATAAATTAAGAATCCAACCATCTGTTTCTGGGATCTTTGCACATCGTACACGAAAGTGTGTAGGCTCATCGTTTCGTAAAGACGTCATAAAGAAAATGCAAATAAGAATCTTTGGAAAAAAAACTTTCATTTTCTCATCAGATTTCCTCCAAATGTCGTCTCCAGACTTTCTAAAAGCTGCACCCGCCGACAATCACACAATTGCTCACCATCTACATTATACGATGACGTTAATTTATGACGCATGAAATTGATAATTGCGGTGCATTTGCGATGCAATTTCGGCCAAATTAATTGCGAAAATTTCAGCTTTTTGCCTTAAATTTAATAGTGATGGCCATAATTTGGCCGATTATGAACGGTGGTCCCATCAAAAGTGGAGCAATCACGGTGGATAATTATAATTATTAAACGTATTTAGGCGCGATGATGGTGCTATTATAAATAATGTCGTAAAATTTTACATATTTTCGGGACATAAAATTATCTAAATTTGTCACTCGGGGGAAACAAGTTTTAAGCAAATAAACCATACATGTAAAATCAATTTCGGTCAGGTTGCTGCTCCATTTCGTTTTATGGCATCGTAAAAATAAAAAGCTCACGATAATTATGGGATGCGTTAACAAATTTTGTCGTTGCCGAATATTTTTTCAAGAGGAATGTTTATCAGGTCATTGAAACTTACTTATTTTGGTTGCACTTGCAGATAAGCATTTAAAAGATCCTCAAAATAACAATTATTCTATTAGAAAAAAAAGAAAATTAAAATTTGATTAATGGCCTAGTCTGATATAAGAAACGGGAATGACATCAATTTATTGTATTACAGGTGCTTTTTACCTGAAAATATTTTGATTAATTTTCCCCAAATTTTGTTGTACTGACTAGTTTTGGAAACAAATATTGGATCCCTGAAAATTTCATTTCTGCAATGAGATATCAAAATCGGAATTTTGCTAATCGTTTTAGACAACTGGCTCTCAATCCGCTGGCCTTTTTAAAGGAACCTCATAATTCTAAATGTAGGATGAGGGAGGGAATCCAGAAGACAGATTTATAATAAGATATAAATTGTATAAATTAACATTGGGTATAAATTAACATTAACTTAATTTATTAGATCTTTATTGGACAAATAAAATCGGTTCAAAATTTAGGGTCAGTACTAAAAAAATGTATAAGGTATGCTAGGATCGTAGCTTAACGTCTTAAATTAAATAACAGAAAAATATTAATTGCGTATTTATAAACTGTTAGAAGTATGCATCGAAATTCTAAAAGTAATACCTTAAGAATTTTATATCTTAAATATTTTTCTTAGTAATAAATTGATTTCTTACTAATTTGGCATTAAAATTTAAACACAAGATGCCAAAAGGAGGATAATATTAACGATTGAAATATCATTGGTTAAATTTATAATTCATTTTAAAATTTTGAGCTTTAATTTTATGCCTAGAATGACTTGACCTTCCAACCCTCTTAAAAGCTACTTATCTAATTTTTCTAGTTTTTCTGTGTATAAAATATATAGAATATATTGCGGTCCAATTTATGTAGTATAATTTAATATAATAATATATTAAAAATCATATCATAAATATAAATTTAAACAAAAGTTCAAACAAAAATATTCGTGACGTATTGCCCAGATACGTATTTCGATTACCAAGCAATCTTCCTCAGTAGTCATCAAGTAGTTTGGATCACTCCGTAACAACTCCGTTCTTGTGAATCATCACAAAGCAGTTACGGAGTAATCCAAACTACTTGATGACCACTGAGGAAGATTGCTTGGCAATCGAAATACGTATTTGGGCAATACGTCACGAATATTTTTGTTTTAACTTCTGTTCAAATTTATGTTTATGATATGATTTTTATATATTATTTTATTAAATTATGCTACATAAATTGGACCGCAATATATTCTATATATTGTATACACAGTTTAACTGTTCAAAGTCAGCAAAAATATCTTATTTTGACTAGGAGTTTTTATTTAAAAAAATATTATTTAGATTCCAAGTCGCTATGTTTGATTTATTATTTTAGATGTGAATATAGAGGAATGAAAATAAATAATGAGGGAAAATTAGTTGTAAAAATTGCGATTAGTGGCCTGTTAAGATCAATATTGAGGGCTTAAAAGTTCAATTTTTTTTTTTGGTCATCCAAAATAATATTTTTGATACATCTTTTAAAAAAAATAGTCATCTTTTTGGTGGCCTAATAATGGGTATATTGTTGATAAGCTAATCCTTTAAACTGTACATAAAACCCGGCAAAAGTTGCCCATCATATTTATGAATGATTACAAATTTTCTACTATAAAAATGCCTGAAGAAATCTTTATAACATATAAATTTTTGTATTTACTTCTCCTAAGATTTTATATATGAAACTTTCTTTATCTAGAGAAGATAGTTGAAACTTTACTGTACAAATATTCGGTTACATGCAAATGAAATTCATGTGACGAATTATTAATATCTACCAGTTGTATAAAGTTTTGCATTCATTACTCTTTCCGCATGTACTACGGTTAGTCATGACAATTTGTACTTAAAATATAGAAACTTGACCTGAAAATATCACTACATTAAGGGTGGTCCACATAAAACAAACCGATGAAAAATTAAATCGAATCGAAAAAAAATTTGCTCCAAGCACAACGATCGAATTTATTTTACTACTCCTTGCAATTTGATTTATTTTCATAATACTCCACAATCGTTCAAATAAAACGTAATAAATTACCTCAATTTTTCAATAAAGCCCACATTTATGAATTACTTAATGAGGATTTTTTACGAAAATATTGTGTCTGCAATATAGATCCGATAATTTATCTGAAATTTAGCATAATATTTTCGAGAATTAAACCGCATTCGGACAGGGTAACGATTTGCATTCATAATGCCAGAAACGGGATTGAATTTAAAACATTTTTCGATGAGTTGTGAAAAAATAATGGTTATTGCATATTTAAACGAATTGCATTTCTAAATTCGACCCGACCGGCCAGACGGAAGCAAATTTGAATATTTCACTCGTAAAGGATTCTTTTTTTTTCAAAACCGATTAAGCAAAACGAGAAAAATGGCAATTGCAAGATGCCAAGTTTAACACCTGGAGCGATTCTGCTGGTGTGCTTATTTAAATATTTAAATATTTCATTGCTCGCTGATCTGAAAAATTAGATATCAATTTGTCAATTGTATCGCGTAATTATGTTGGAGATTGATTTGCTTTTTGCCTGCAATTTCGAGTTTGATTTACGGTTTTCGTATTATGTTAAATACGATTTCAGTGTGGTCGTTAAAATGCAATAAATAAGAGGAGGAAAAAATCGAATAAAAAAAAATTTTCTTTCGTAAATTATTCCGTCAATAATTAACACAAATAGCTTCTGAAATGCTTCAAATATTTAAGTTTGAAAAATGTTAATTTCGAGTCGTTAGTCAGCAATTAATTGCACCAATGTTGTGTCTTCATCAGCCAACATTTAATTATCTATTAAGTCACACATTTCGTTAGCATAGTTCTATAAAAAAGTTAAGTTTTAAGGAAAGTCGTAACAAAGATTTATTGTCACAATGCAACAAATTTTTTTAGACTTATAAATTTTATGTTTAATTTTAAACTTAAGAAAAATAATCATTTATTTCTGGCAAAGCTATTATTTGAAGATATAGGTAGTATAAATTAGATAACAAGAGTAGGAAGACTAAAGGATGAATTATAGTTCTAAAATAATTCGAATAGAGTTTTTTAAGATGATTATAAAGAATGTCGAATTTTACTGTGGATATAGTTTTTGAATTTTATTGTTTAAAGAAATGAAATGAAAATTGAGATACAAAAGTGAAACTTGTAAAAATATTGTAAACAAAAAAAAAATATTTTACAATAAGGGAAACAAGGACAAAATTTTATTATTAGTGGTTAGATCATATTCTATGAAAATAATTAACCCATATTAGATATTGTAGAACTTTGGTTCTCATATTCAGCTATGAAAGAATTTTGCTACGGCCACCAAAAAACATTACACATATTGATATTTTAAAAAGTACCAATAATTTATAAATTTTGTATACTTTTATGAAATTACGCTGTTCTAAAATGGAAATATTTTTAATAGAAAACGTAAAACATCAAATAACCGGTTTCAAACATCCCTAAAACCAACAAGGATAGGAAGTTCTGTTCTATAATATTCGTAAAGTCAATTTATGTGTTAATAAATACTTAATAAATATAAGATACAAAAAAAGCAGTGTTTTATTTACTAAATTAACAAAGATCTTATATTCCTGTATGGTTTCTACATTAATTTTTATATTAAAAGTTTGAGATCAAATCCGCCCGGATTATCGTTGTTCGATAACGATAGTATTTAATATTTTAGTTATTTAGGCCAAACAGAAAAAAATAGAGGGTATGCACATCGAAATTCGAAAAACAATTTTTGCCCTAATAGCTTGGGACACCCTAATATAGATACTTATATAAGTTGATTCTATTTTTTGTAAATACAATGGCTATTCCTGCTTGCTCTCATCCATGGTGTGGTAAATAATCAATAATATTCTTGGGAACTTGGACTCAAATAATAAGATATTAAATTTTCAAATTATCTCAACGTTTCGTTGGTATTTATTTCCAACTTCTTCAGGAGAATTTTTTTCAGTATAATTGCTACTAGCGTACTCACTCGGTTATCTTGTTAAAAATCTTGATATCAAAAATTCTCCTGAAGAAGTTGGAAATAAATACCAACGAAACGTTGAGATAATTTGAAAAATAACGTCTTATTATTTGAATCCATGTTCCCAAGAACATTATTAATTATTTACCACACCATGAATGAGAGCAACCAGGAATAGCCATTATATTTACAAAAAATTGAATCAACTTATATAAGTATCTATATTAGGGTGTCCCAAGCTATAAGGGCAAAAATTGTTTTTCGAATTTCGATGCGCATTCCCTCTACTTTTTTTCTATTTGACTCAAATAACTAAAATATTAAATATTATCGCTATTGAACAACGATAACTTGTGCCGAATTGATCTCAAACTTTTAATATAAAAATTAATGTAGAAGCCATACAAGAATATAAGATCTTTGTTAATTTAGTAAATAAAACACTGCTTTTTCTGTATCTTATATTTATTAAGTATTTATTATTAAAAGGACAGTATTCAGTGGTTTTTCTTTTCAACGTTGGTTTTTTCCAGTAAGAATATAACTACTATTAACTATAATTATTTATAATGGCTATTCTTACTTAATCCCAAAATTCATATTTAGCGCACATAAAGTTACTACCAAAAACATTAATATTCATTAATGCTACGTAAGTTTTTTAATTTCAAATCCAATAATTTTGAGTTCTTCAACTTGTACCCAAAAAAAAAAAAGTAAAAATCCAATTCAACATTATCATTCAATATCCTTTTCAGAAAGTTCTTATAAAATCCCAAACTTACTGTTTAAACCGTTATTCTGAAATTGATATTGAAATTATTATACAAATGCCCAAAGGAATACAAGTCTGGTTTTGTATTTTTTCTGAGTTTAACAGGGTAGCAACACAAAGTTGCTACCAAAAAATTAATATTTCTCAATGCTATGTAAGTTTTATTTAATTTCAAATCCAATTTTTGAGTTCTCCAACAAAAATTCAACATTAATCTCCAATATCTTTCCTAGAAAGTTCTGATTAAATCCCAAAGTTACAGTTCAAACCCATTAAGTACAATTATAATTTGTACAACGCCACTGCATTGATCTTCTGATGCAAAATTTAAAGTCCTTCATTCGTCGCATCTATTCCATTACAAGGAATTCCATTCAATTCAACAACAGTACAAATAATTCAAGTCATTTCAATCATTTGCACCAAAAAACGTTCCAAACAATCAAATCACAGAATTTCTTTTAATTTAGCGGTCGTTAACGTTTAACGTCATCGAACGGACAATCTTCCACGACACTTTTATTAAATGTTTACAATGGCCATCAAGTCGATATGTGACATATCTATAAACAGCTGGAGTACATACGCGACTCACCAGGAGATTCACCGCCTCGGGCATTTCCAGCAAAATTTATCACAAAATCGAAATTCGAAATTTGTAGTAATATCCACGAGAAAAGGTCAACTATTTTCCTAGTGTTCTATTGATTGAAAAATCCCATTTATTATCGGAGGCATCATGCCCTTGTTTGTATCCAATGTCATGCCCTCCTCTTCAGCTTTCTTGACTTTCAAGATGAAATCTCCACATTTGAATACATTCGCACACATATTCGATATTCCGCCTCGATAAGATTACAATAAACGTGCAGAATTTTCATACGAAAACAAACCTTTCTCTAGATTTTATTTTCTAGAAATTATTGGCTTTTTGTTCCTTATTCGAAGGTATTTGTACGACCAACACTCCATTGATCTCATCTCGAGGAGTTTCAATGTTTAATTACGGTTTCAAATGATCAATTATCGATGATCGCTTACTTAATCTACGTCTAGCGAATCTCAAATTTGCATATTCACCACAGCGAATTTCAATGATGCTACTAAAGACTTAAGCTGTTGGTTACACTGCAAAGGTCAACATTTGTTATTTACGAAGCAGTCTTGGAATATTTTATAGATACTCGCATTGCAAATCTGGTGTCAATGTTGATATTTTGAAACGCGCCCTTTCGTAATCTTCATAATTAATCATTATGCAGATGCAACCAGGAGGATGTCAAGAACGTAATTAGTGTATTCAAATTAAACCCGTGCTAATAAGACATTGTATGTCTATATGCTCCGTAAATTATAATCCAGCCGAAGAAAATGAGAGGTCTCTTCACTGATGTTAAATATATGAATTTATATAAACTCATTAGCAAAAATTGAGATTGAGATATTAAAAAAGGTTATATATACTTTAGACTTTATAGGCTTGAGGTCGGCTATAAGTCCTCATACGTACAAATTATAACGATGTTTAAGTTAACATGAGAAATGAGAAAATATTTAAGCAAATAATAATTATAAATACCTTCTTCTCATGAGAAATGTTGCGGAGAAAATTCACTTCGTGAGAATTTATATAATTGTTGCGGATAATTAAATAATAAACATTTAAATGAAACTGAAAATTCTTTTAAAGTTGAAAAATCAACGATAAAATTGTGTCAATACAATGTTAGTATCAGTTGCGGATGTGAAATTTATAAGTGAACTCCCCAAAAAGTATTAAGAAGCCAATTTTTGTATTAATTCATTGATTCGGTTTCAAACATTATTGCACAATGCTGATTCTCGTTTCGTACCATTTCCCATTGAAGCGATGGTTTTCCAATTTCTATTTGAAATATATCCATCAATTCGTTATATGCGCCGTTTATTTTGAAAGTGAGCTAAGTCCATTTTAAGAACAATCCCTATAGTGTTATCATTTTTAATCATAGGAACATAAGATGCTAAGAAGGAGGGAATAATTGGCGTTTTTGTTAACAACTAAAATGATATCAGTCATTTCTGAAAACTTAGCAGTTAAATCATTAATATAGTTTGTTCTAGTTACAAGAAGAAGAATCACCATATAAACTGTCCTTGACATGGACTTACGTCACTTTCAAAATAAACGAGTCATATCGTCACATCGAAAAAAAATAATTAAACTTCTTTTACCCTGTTAAACTCGAAAAGTATACAAAACCGATTTGTATTCCTTTGGGTATTTGTATAACCAATTCAATATCAGTTTCAGAATAACAAATATTTTTTAATCTTTTACTAGTTAATAAGTCCGTCTAACCATAAAATGTCTTTAGTACGGCTTTTAAATAACTGATAAGCCAATAAAAAGCAATTGAATATTATTAGGTTCAGAAATTACTTCCCTTACTTTCAAAGAGTAAGCGCAGCTTAAAACGAGCCAATGATAATTGGGAAATTCTTATAAGGGAAAGCCGAATCGATTGGGTTGTTGTTTTCCAATGAATTTCTTGGAACACTTCTGCTGAAAAAATACAAGTTGTTTCTTAAACAGTTAACACATTAATGGGGGAAAAACCATAATTAAATTTTTGTAGTTTTGAGTTTTTTTTTTGGTATAGAATTTTCAACGTAAACATTACACAGAAATAGAAGAAAGAAAATATTTTTAAATTGTAATTGTACTGAATGAGTTTGAATAGTAACTTTGGGATTTTATAAGAACTTTCTGAAAAGAATTGTGAAAAAGTAAGGTTGAATTGAATTTTTATCATATTTTTTTGGTATAAGTTGAAGAACTCAAAACTATTGAATTTGAAATTGAAAAACTTATGTAGCATTAATGAATATTAATGTTTTTGGCAGTAACTTTATGTTACTACCCTGTTAAACTCAAAAAGTATACAAAACCAGTTCTTCTGGGCATTTGTATAACCATTTCAATATCAATTTCAGAATAACAAATATTTTACTAGTTGATAAGTCCCTCTAATCATAAAATGTCTTTAGTACGACTTTCAAATAACTAATAAGCCATTAAAAAGTAATCGAATGTTTTTAGGTTCAGAAATTACTTCCCCGACTTTCAAAGAATAAGCGCAGCTTAAAATGAGCCAATGATAATTGGGAAATTCTTATAGGGGAAAACCGAATCGATTTGGTTGTTGTTTTCACATGAAATTCTTGGAAAACTTCTGCTGAAAAAATACAAGGTTTTTCTCAAACAGTAAACGCATTAATGGGGGAAAGAACATTAATTAAATTTTCAAAGTATTGATTTTTTTCGGGATAGAATTTTATACGTAAACCTAACGTAGGAATAGAAGAAAAAAAATATTTTGAAATGAAAGAAAATTTTTTCGAAGTTGCTAATTTCAGTAGGCAATTATAAAACCCGATCCCTTTAAATGATTATGAAACTATCGCGTAAATTACAGAGCAATATTTTTTCAATAGTTTTCCAATAATTTAATTGCATATTTGCTTAATGTAAACGACTTGAAATTCTCCTCGAACAGGTTGGTGCAGAAACTGCATTTTGCATCTTGTTAATTAAATGAAATTCCATTTTTCACTTGATATTACCGGCAGATATTCAATAAACTTACTCGATCAATATTTATTATAGACCTCTACGCTACTATTACGTTAATTGCACCGTTGGTGCTAAATAGATTTCGAAAATATTTCAAATTTAGCGAACCCATATTGTATGTTACATTACACTGATCAACAAAAAACTTTTTTTCTGTGTAACAAGAAAATTTTTGGCTGATTCTGTTAGGAATAAGGTCAAGTAGAGTAGAATTAGTAGTCTAAACTTTTAAATACGAATAGTTTTATTGTAATATGATTTTTTTTACTTTTCTTAAATTACAAATTATTTTAACAAAAATTATCAATGTTTTTATCAATGTTAAAATTTTAATATAAGTACTTTCTTATGATTTTCTCCTATATTTTGCGTCAGGAAAGTCCCTCTGTAATCCCCAGCAATAATCTGCCAGCATAGTTGGACTCCATTTGTCCTGGTATCGTTTTTCTATGGTAAAAATGTTTTGGTGGAATCTTTCCCCGTGTTCATCACTAACGGCACCCAAGTTTGGGGGAAAAAAGTCTAAATGTGAATGTAAAAAATGTATTTTTAAGGACTTATTGCAGCCTAATGTTTTATTTTTTTCTAAAAGTTCCTCGACAATAGTTTTATAGTAATTTCATCGGTGATTTCCAAGAAAATTTTCAGTGATTTTTATAATCATTTATGAGTGATGAACACGGGGAAAGATTCCACCAAGACATTTTTACCATAGAAAAACGATACCAGGAAAAATGGAGTCCAACTATGCTGGCAGATTATTGCTGGGGATTACAGAGGGACGTTCCTGATGCAAAATATAGGAAAAAATCATAAGAAAGTACTTATATATTATAACATTGATAAAAATTTAATTTTTGTTAAAATAATTTGTAATTTAAGAAAAGTAAAAAAAATCATCTATACTAATATATAAAATTCTTACGTCTGTCTGTACATTTCGATTTTGAACCTACTTTTAGGGTAAATATTTGTTTCAAGAGGCCCTTATTCCAAATTTAACATTTTTAAAATTTTTGTCTGTCTGTCTGTCTGTCTGTGTGTCCCGATTTAACTAAAGAATGGAACAACCGAATTTAATGAAACTTGGTATTAAGATACAACACAATTTCCGACAGACTATAGGCTACTTATCATTCCAACAAAAATAATAACGGAAGGTATTCCCTAGGGATGAAAACAGCAATTCCTACTCTAGACAGGTGAGTTGTATATCATTGGAAAGGTAATTTAAAGTTATTAAATAATCTGTAAAAATATTTTTAGTTCAATTAATAAAAATCACAGTAAATTCATATAGTCAAATACTTGATTATGGAGGAACTGGGTTTCGTGTATTTTAACAAATTTTAATTTCTCCGTAGTTTTGTACATTTCAGTACATTTAGTGTAAAAGTTGAGAGTTGAAACAATGAAATGGGATTTCTACTAATATTCTAAATATCTAGGCGAGTGTTTTGATAAATTGTGACTGTTTTATGACTGTTTTGTGACTGTTTTATAAATTATGACTAACTTTATTGAACTTAACGATAGTGTTTAGTTATGTATAGATACTGATTAATTTATGGATTATTTGGTTCACGGTAGGTATACCTACCGTAAGTATAGGGAATAGACCATACTCTTTAGATAATTATAAATATTTTTTGAAAATTAAATGATCATTATATACAACTATTTTATTCTAAGTAACAGTTTATTAAATGTGTCTTTTTAAAGTCGACAAAATTGTGTTTTTAAGTATGATTATGTTTTTCGTAAAAAAAATAATAATTTTCATATTCCACTACAAATAGCAAATTTAAAAAGGAAATATAATCTACACCTACGTTACGCAGACAAAGTCGCGGGGATCAGCTAGTATTATAATAAAACTATTCGTATCTAAAAGTTTAGACTACTAATTCTACTCTACTTGACCTTATTCCTAACAGAATCAGCCAAAATTTTTCTTGCTACACAGACAGAAAAAGCTGGTTTTTCTAGATCATCGAGTTGTTCTTTAAATATATCATCTTTTGTCACTTGCCTGATTTGAGGACCTACAAACACACCTTCTTTAATCTTAGCGTCACTGGTTTTAGGGAATATTTCTTTTAGGTATCGAATCCAGCGCCATTTTTATCCATTGCTTTCACAAAGTTTTTCATCAGGCCAAGTTTTATATGGAAAGGTGCTAAAAATATATCTTTAGGTTGGACTAATGGAGCATGTTTTACATTTTTTATTCCTGGAGTAAGAGATCGTCTAGTGCATCATTTTTTTAACGTAATGGTTTTCCCTATCCGAACTGTTAATATTAAATTTTACTGATAAGTGCCGGAACACGAAAACTAGACCTACTCAAATTAATATACATATGATTTTGTGGAGAGGTTTGGTAGATATTTCGAAATTACTGCTTATTTTTCTTGTTACAAAATTTTGTTGATCAGTGATTACACCGGCACACAAAAGAAAAAAAGTGCTCTGTACTTTTGACCGGACCTACATAAATCTACGTATTTTGACCCCCTGAACACGAATCCGGGGTCGGTTTGACCCGTACACCCTCAAAAATTCGAGAAAACTTTAAAAAACCGAAAAGTCCCTGAACCGTCTGTCCCTGGGTTCCACCCAGGGACAGACGGTAGGCTCGCAAAGCAGGCAATTTTCTTACAATAAAAACGGCTTATGGTCTACATAAACTTCGAATTTGTATTCAGCGGATTAAAAAACATGAAAATCATGCTCGGTTTAGTTCAAAAAAAATTTTATGTCCCCAAAACTGCCGATTTTAACCATTTTTTTCGGTTTTTTAAAGTGTTCTCGAATTTTTGAGGGTGTACGGGTCAAACCGACCCCGGATTCGTGTTCAGGGGGTCAAAATACGTAGATTTATGTAGGTCCAGTCAAAAGTACAGAGCACTTTTTTTTTTGTGTGCCGGTGTTATTGATTAATTAAAGCTCTATTTGTTGAGCTTTCATTGCTAAACCTTGAAAACTAGTGGAAGATATTGTTAGGGGTCAAATTCCTATAGGATTTTTTCTAACAAGATGATGATATATTGGAAGATCATCCGTATGTTCTTTAATGAATCGAACAATTTGAATGACAATTAAAAATGCTACCATATAATGTTTGACAAGATTAAAAGATAGCTGGTATTGTCTAATGGTATTATATTAATGTATAGTGTCATTAGAGATATGCAAAGTCATTTGAACAAGCATTGAACTTGGAATCTTTGAATCCCATGGTAAAACGAAGAAAAGCGCACGTGTATTATTTAATAATTTTCTTTTTGATTTTATTTCATATAAATACATAATAGATAATTATATTAAGATGCATTTATCAAACTAGTGGATATGCGGTGTTGATTTATTTGTTTGGCGTATTGACTATTCAAAAGAGCTGAATTAATTAACATAGTCTACCTCTATAGGTCTTTCAAACTTTGAAGAATTTATTCCAAAGATAAAACTCTTTTCAATTTGTACATTACGCTTTTGATTTTCAAAAAGAAAACGGTTTATTTTCGGTTTGAGTAGATTCTACAATCGCACCTATTTATATGATATATTTGTTAATTAATTTCAAGTAAGAAAAAAAAACATAATTAAAAAATTAAAGTAGCCAAAGTCGCAACAAAAGATCGCAAAAAATTAATCAATGCTGTTTAAAGTGGGATATTAATTATGACCGGGAGATTTTAATGATCTACGTGTAAATTTCAAAAAGATTATTTCGCGTAATCTTTTCATCTTGAAATTGGCAAATCAATTGAGATAATCAGAGAGACTCCTGTCGATTTTTAAATCATTGATTTACAGTTACGGTTTTTAATTAGTACTTTTCCGTGCAATAAACAATGTTTTTATTTGAGGTACAATAGAATGTGACTTAGATTTTAATCATTAATACTTAAGAAGAATTTGGTTGCATTGTAAAAGCTACTGGATAGATGGCGCTCAATCTATTCTACGATATTTAAAAGTTGGTAAAAATAAAAATTAAAAACTAATTTTAAAAATTCATTAGTATATCTCGAGTTTAAGTTTTCGTGATTCTTGATGAGCAGAACAACGCAAGAAGGTTTTACCTACCGTATTAATATTTTAAGAAATGCTCTGTAGATTATAAAACACTCGTTAAGGTTTTATCGTTCCATTTATATCAAAACCATTTAATAATGAAACTCAGATCTTGAAATCTTTGTTAACATTAAATTGAATAACAAAAGATCAAATCATATTCGTTACATCATAACGTTATACACCTAAAAGGCTAAGTCTATGATTCGTATACATTATCTACATACAGTAAATTCAGGTTTATATAAAATAAAGCTCATTTCATATTACTAACAAGTTTCCATGCGGTAGGTCGTTTTAATGACTTTAATACCACAAATTAAAATACTGAGAAAAAAATCTTTACACAAGTCAATTTTTCAATGATTAATGATTTATGTGACAATTTTTGTTCACGAAAAAATTAGGTCAATCTTATAAAAATTTTATAATCTTTTATATCTTTATTAGAATTGACATATTTCCAATACTTTACAATATGAAGCATTAAAGCCAAATCGAGTGGTATGGGACGTGGGTTTATTTTCACCCTTGGATAAAGGGTTGGAAAATTCTACCCTCATTTTAAAGTTTATCGTTATGGATGACTTGATATTTATCACAAGTTATTGTAAATATTTTGCTAAGATCAGGTAGTAGAAGGTGAATGATTGAGCTTTTCTTGCACAAAGTAAAATGGCTATATGATAAAGGTTATTCAAAAATGAAATATATACGTTATAATCTCAGGAGTTTTAAAAGCTTTGAAACATTTTTGTTTTGTACTTTTTTTAGACGAGAATTTCTATTTTTTTGAGCGTAGCTCTTTTGTAAGGATATACGGAGAGAGTTGAGAAGAAATGTAATGTACGGTTAGGTTTAAGATCGAAATCGTCATCAGATCGTGAAAAAATAGTATATCTATATCGGGTAATTCTACTAGTAGGTAATGAGGGAGAGAAGGTTCAGAGTGGGAACACTTGTTTGCCTTTAAAGAGGGAGGGTGAAGGCAAGGAAAAATCGAAGATGTGATTACCTTAATAGGTTTTATTAGATTAAATCACTCATTAATTTATATGTATTATGTTATTTGAGATTTAGTACACATTTAGAACCCTTTTTGCTATTGGTGTCCTTAAAATCAATTTATTCTTTAGTTGTTTTGTGTTTTAAAAATTTTAAATTAATTTTCATAAGATTCTGTAATTTTTCATTTCAAAAATATTGTAACAGAAAGGGGCAAAGTCTGTCTCTCTCATTAGCTGAGTGACTTATTTCTCTCCTACCAATGCGAATGCACATATAGACTGTTCTAGAAACATCTAGTAAGTGGTGGAACATTAACGAACATTGGAGTACATTCTAGTTGGGTTGCGGGTATATAAAAAGTGTATACAAGCGTAATAAAAAAAGTGATTGTTAAGTGTGAAAGTGATTATTTATGTCCAAAAGAAATTAAAAGAACGAATAACGCCAACTCAATACAGTTTTGAGACGTCACGTTACAATATGATTGTTTTGTGGTTTTATGTTTGTTTTGGGGGGGGACGTAACGAAAAGAGAAGGAAAATTATCTGCCCCGGTCTGTAGTTTGAGAATTATGACTTCCATGTATTAGACGTTTGATACCATCTCTATGATAAAAACCCTATATTTTTTTAACATTTCCTTGGCTATGATTGAAAATAGCAAATAAATGCTCCTATCTTCTAAAAAGTATATTTTTTCCCAGAAACGGAGTTTTCATTGCTTTCCATTAATTGACTTTTCAACTTCAATATTACCAGCAAGTAATATAGTTGTCCATAAACCATTGGCAATATTTAACTTTGGTAAAAAACATTTTAGATTTCTTGCCAAATGAATGCTTCCACCTGAATCCGCAATAAATCCATCATCATTCCTTGTTCTAATCTGAGCCAAATTTAGGAAAGGGCAACCAGTAGTACAGTCCCGAGGTCCCCATAATAGAATCTTCGGAAAAAAATCGAATTCAGAGCAGAAAACGCTACTAAACTACTTTTCTTTTGCTATTTTTTTCGCGTTTTACCTTTACTAATACTTTGTAACCAATCACTGGAACTATTTTATTACTTAACTCTCAAAGATTAAAATTTTAAAGCTGCATTCCCAAACGTTGAAATTGCATTTAAAATGTACTTGGTTTTGTGGGTACCAAATTGCACTGAAGAGCGCTCATTTTCAAAAATGAAAATTTTAAAAAAAATAGCTTCAAACCACGATGGAACAAACTGTCTACCAAAGCTTTCACTTCTGAGCATTAAAAGTGATTTACTTCGGAAACTGGTTTCCAGTCAAATCATCAACGATTTTTCGGCGACAAAGCTCGAAAGCTCGAAAGCTCCGTTTGTTAACGCTAAAATTTAATTTCAGATGATTCTTGTTTCCGATTATTTTTATATGTTTGTTTAATAATAAAAGAATCAATATTGGGATTCACAATAAGTAAGAAGACAACTCACGTTGTTTAAGATCGGTTTTTTTATTTAATTTTTTTTTAATATTCAAATTAGCTACGTTTCGTTACGTATTGTAACTTCTTCAAATTTTTTTTTGTTTATTGAATTTAAATTGAAAATATTAAATTTATTGTGATTCAAGAAGTTACGATACATAACGAAACGTAACTAATTTGAATATTAAAAAATATTAAATACAAAAACCGATCTTAAACAACCTGAATTGTCTTCTTATTTAATACAAGCTGAGATCCGAATTTTATCACCTATTCACAATAATTGGGAAAACAAGAGTAAAAAAAATTGTCAATTTTATTTTGAAAATAAATTGCAGCCAGGAGGCCTCCACTCCTTTGTCTCCAGACCTCTAAATCCAGCCCTGGTTCTAATCTTGAGTCTCGCAACAAAAGATACCACTCTGCTTTCTATGAAGGAGAACATATTTATCGTTTTTCACAATTAAATTATCGTTTTTTTTTTTGGTTTACAAAAATAAGGTAATTCAATTAACCTCTGCAAAACCAATAGAGTTGGCTACCGTTAAAACACCAATCAATAAATTGACCTCAATTATAAGGTTCAAATGATCCCAGTTATTTTTTTTTCTTCTTAATTTTTTCCTTACAAAATCTTTCGTTCCGGGTCACAGGCATTCTCGACAGTCGAGTAATATTCGCAAGATTTATTTACACCTGAACGACACATGATAGCTCCAATCCCACAAATTATGATTTCTATGATTTCTTTAATACTTATCCCAACGACCAAATAAATTATCTGAACCGTATCATTTTTACGATCGTCTCGACATTCCTAATCTTCGGGATTGCTATCATCCATAGCAAAAATAAATTGAGATGAATAACACATTCTAAATGCGTAGCTCTTCAGCGATGCGTTACAAATCGATTATAAAGCCAAATCAAAAATAATTTATTACAAACACCATTATTTGCTAATTGTAGGATGATACTGTTTTATTTTTTGTTGGAAAAAAAATAAACATAAAATTTATAACAGTTAGGAATTTTTAAGGAACATAAAATGGAGAAGAAGAACTGCATTGGTTCATTTAGTTTCGAAGGCTGTGAAGAAAAATGCAAGAGATAGCCAAAGCTGTTATTAGGATTAATGAGGCTTTGTGGGTATTACATGAATGGAGTCTGATGTGAAAAATCATCAACAGCTAATTACTGACGTCTTTATACTTATCTGTAAGTATAATTAAATCAAAGTTGAATGAAATTCGAACGTATAGGTTCAACACGAACTTATCCAAGTATTACATGGGAGTTTAACACCTTATTATCTCGCGCGTAAAAAACTACCAATAATCACAAAAATTGATCAATAAAAATGCAATCAATCTTGTAAGGATGATAGAGGGGTTTCTTTTTAACCGTAATTCTTGCATACAGCTGATTTAAAAGTACATTTTTACTGAAATCTTATCGATTTTTTTCTTGCTTCAAAAAATAATAATCTTAGTTTAAGAGTGGTAAATTAAGAGGCACTTATAAAGGGGTTTTACTTGTTTATAACAGTATGTTTTCAGAAAAAATCCTTTGATAGGGAATTTAAAATCAATCTATAATCCATTTTAATTCCACGTCTTTTCGATGATTTATTTGATTATAAAACACTTTCGCAATATACTTTTACAAGCGAATCACTTACCATGGATGTCGTCAACACATATCTGCAAATCTTCGCGAAACGCTGGAAGATGTGGCAAACATTGGCAAGTGCACGGTTCTCCGTCCTTTTCCCGTCCGGTTCCACTACTAAGACCTACGCAGGTGTCTGGACCACAATCTCGACCTTAAAAGAAAAATTTAAATTAACAAAATTTCCAAATTGATTAATATCAAAATACGTTACCTGCGGCTTGAAAAGTGTCGGCTTCATTGTGACGGCTGATATTTGCGATGGCTGCAATGGTATGCGCCGGTGATAGAACCGGAACGGCATCGGAATATTTGGTGACAATTTCCGCCAATAGTAGGAAATGTAATGTGAAAATTGTTCGGGAAATGGGTGTTTTTCGAGTCATCGTTTCGTGCGGGGTTCTAACATTATTTTGGGTAATCTGAAACAAAAAATATTTGTAGTAGGCTGTGCGGATAGTTCGTTAGATTTTTGTTAGATGGCGTAAGGGTAGGTCAGAGTTTTCCGGTGAAAAACTTGAAAAGTTTTGGAAGACTGGAATTTTTGAGTCGCTTGAACGCTGGATAGAGGTTGTAGAATACAATGGCACTTAGAAATCCAAATTGGAAGTATTTACAATGCAATAAATATGTCAGCTTGCATCTATAGGAAAACTAGTACATTTCAATAAGTGGAACAAAATTCTGTTAACAATATTTTTTTATGAGAGTTCTAAGATTCATTTGAAAAGTTTTTTTCTTATATTTTGTGACTAAGACATTAAGAAAAGCCTTAACAATCCTTGATTATATTAGCAATAAAAGAATTCACGAGGATACAGGGCTGCCAACTATAAAGGAGATGACAAGGTTTATGATAGCTTATCTCTATAGTCTGGAAAACCACACCAATATCTTAGTTTCACCCTACTAAATAATGGAGATAGCACAATTCTACTAAAGGAATGGAAAGAGTTGAACTTATAGATATAGAATCTTATGTTTTAGGGGGCTGTATTTTCATATCTAGATAGCGACATTTATCTTTCAGATAAAATTTTATCTGAAGAATAAAAAAAATATGCGTATTTTTACTTAAGGATAGTAATTTGTGTAGGATGAATGTATGGGAATTATCTGACAGATAAACTTTTATCTATTAAGTTATTATCTTAAGGATATGTTTTATCTACCCATGAGTGAAAATACTGGCCCTTAGTATTGTAATAGTCGGAAAATAAACAATTTTTAATTTCTAAGCCTTTTGTGGTTGATTGCGATTTTTTAAGGAATTTTTTCAATAATATATGGACCAATCTGACAATGTTGCTTCACTGCAAGGAAAATTATTTGCAAGATAAATTCTAGGTAAAAGAATAATTCAATTATATTACCTAACTATCATTATAGGTATGAAGCTTTAATTAAATTATATTTTTTCCGTTGACTTTGAATAGTTTTGTACTGTTTAAACCATATAAAATACATGGTGGTCTTATTTATGTAATATAATTAACAAAAGTAAACTATAATCCCAAATATGGACAAAAGTTCAAAAAAATGTATTTTTTGGCGTTTTTTCCAGATTCGTATATCGATAGTCAAGCAATCTTCTTCATTGATCATCGAATAGTTTTAAATCATTCCGTAATTTCTATGTGATAAGTTACGACATTGTAACGATTGTGACTTATCACATAGCAGTCACGAAACGATCCAAAACTACTTAGGAAGATTACTTAGCAATCGAAATACGTATCTGGGCAATACGTCTAATATAAATTTATTTGAGCTTTTGATCAAATTTATGTTTTTAGTTTCCTTAGTTAAAGACAAAACTCAGGTTGTTTGAGGTCCATTTTTATTATTAGAAGTTTTATAATTTTCCGAATGGACGACCAATTTCATCAGGCATCTTGGATCACAAAAGTTTGGACTGAAACTGAAACATTTTTGTGATCCAAGACGCCTGATAAAGTTGCGATAGGTAACGAAACGTCGCCAATTAGGAAAATTTTAAAATATCCAATATAAAAGCAGATCTTAAATATCTGAATTTCCTTCTTAAATTCAAAGATCTGAATTTTATCATCTATTATAGTTAATTATATTACCAAAATAAAACCACAATATATATTAGGTATTTCATTTAATCAATGTAGCTTTAACTTTCAGTTTTAGTCCGATTGTACTCCTAAAGTCTCTTTAAGCCTCCAGTTCCATGATATATTTGGTCCATTTACACAAAAGTATCCATAACTATTTGTTCAATGATCTTAATGGATTCACACTTTTCTAGGAATCTTCCCATTTTTCCCGTGACGTATGAAGTTATCCACGTTATTCCTATGCATTAGCTTATAACAATAACGGGGGAATGAATTTGGAGCTTTTGTTTCCCCACCTGTTAAGATAGGAAGACCAAAAAATTCCTATTATTTATTTAGTCTTATGTGCAACGAAATATAATGCTTCCGAATACATAGAAAGCATATAATTTTCACCAAATAACAAAAAAAAATTGTATTTCCCATAAGTTTCTGTCCTTTTTGTTATATAAAAACACTTTTACTCTCTTACCTCTCTTCCATCTCTTAAAAAATCTTAGTATGTCTTTTTTCCAAAATTGTTGTGGTTTTTGCAAGAAATAATCATAGAGGGGCACTTTACATCGCTGGTGGATTTAAAACATTAATTTTACGAGAATTTCTTTAGGACAGGATGAAGTAATAATTAGATGGAACCAGATCTGGACAGTATATAAAATGCGATAAAATATCCCAACTATACATATTCCAGTATAAAAGGTTTTATCTTACCGCCAATGCAATATGCACGATGAAAATCACATCTCCAGGATTATTTCTTGCCCAAACCTTAATAATTTTGGAAAAAAGACATTTTGAAGTTTTATGAGAGATGAAAGAAGGTAACAGAAGAAAATAAATAAATAGTTAGTAGTAAATATTATGTATTTCTTTCATATTAAGAACAAAACCTTATATTAATTATAAATTTATTGTTAACTTTCGACAAAAGTGGTTCACTTTTGCCGCGTTGACCACCTCACTTTAAATCCTGTTTCTGGACATTGAAACTGTTAAAAGTTGGTAGATATTCTATATGCAAAATACGTTTTGCATGTGACAAGTGTTTGGTATTTTTCGCTGGCCATTATATACGATTTGCCAGAACAAGAATGGACGTCGTAAAATTTGATGGCCGCATTGAGGGAAAAATGGTCTGAATTACGTACCGGGGCCCTATAAAACACATTACGTTTATTAATATTATAGCGGTGTTGGCCGTACCGCTTTGTTTCGGCCTTTGATTCGGAATATTAAAAAAAAATCCAGATGGAAAGAGGAGAGATTTATCTCTCGTTTGAAATTACAGGCTACAACAAGTTAGCGTTTTTATGGGTTTGGGGAATGAATGAAACGTTTTGAAACATTTTTACCTTTTGCTCTAGAAAAGTATTTTTAGTTATATCCAAATATTTCATCTAAAAGTCTTTGCTTAAAAGTATATAACAATATTACAAGAACTTTTGACAAAAAAAAAATAGATAAAGATAAGGGCAATCATTACTGGGTAGTCAAAATGTTTAGGTATTAAGGTATTCGTATAATATTTCGTTCTTTTATTCAAAATGCATATTTTTATTACTATAAATGTCTTTTTTTAACTTCATCTAAGTTTATTAAAAGCATTTAAATGCCTTGAAAATACAATAGAATTCGGTTAAATGGTCATTTCCAACAAATAGTGAACCATTGTACTAAGTATTCGAAATATTGCACAGATATAGAATAAAAATTTTCTAATGAAAAACAATCATAAGAACCATAAGAAACTAATGTAAGAAAAATATAAACCTTCGAAATTATCTTCAAAAAATTATTTCCTTTTTCCTATTATTTTTCTCATAAGAAACACTTTTTAATCATTTTAATAATTAAGAACGATAATTTCCTACTTTCAATGTTTAGGTGACACTTTTCGGAGAGAAAATTAACAATTTACGAGGCATCGAAAATATCTAATTAGAAATATCACAGCTAATTAAAATAAATGGACTTATTAGTTGCATTTATTAATGAAGATCAGTTGTAGATTTGTTAACATTAAAGTGTTAACTATTACGTTTATAATTGACATGTAAACATAGTTATTATAATTGGGTCACAATTAATTCAATTTGTAGAACTACTAAGTTTCCATTAACCCAGTTTATTCGGTTGAAAATTTCGTAGCTCAAAATATTGAAGTAAAAAGTTATTTTATTTTCACCTAAATTGATTTTTTATTATCTTATTTTTTAAAGCTTTGGAAAGAATAAGATCGAAAGGGGTTAAACGAAAAGAAAAACTAAGAAATCGCATGGGGGTGGCTCAGGACTTTCATATATTTGAATATAGTTTTGTCTAGCTTTGGGACTAAATAAGAGTCTCAAGTGTACTTTAGCACACCCACAATCTGACAACGTTGCATTTTCTACTTTGTTTTTAATTTAATTCGCGATATTTTTGTTTTTTCAATTCTAATATGATATAATTCTCTCTTTTGTGGTTAAATTTTCATTATGGACCGATTTAATCGCGAATTAAATTAAAAAAATAGTCGAAAATGCAACGTTGTCAGATTGTGGGTGTGTTAAAGTACACATGAGCCAAATAAAGCTTGTTTTCCTTTTCTTAGGCCTTATATTAGTTATTGATAAATATTGTCTAAGTATTAATTGATTTGGGAGTACAAGAATCTCATTAAATCGTATAGAAACCCAGACTCTAGTATACTAACTATACAGAGAAAATGGTATTCAAAAGTTTGTATTTTTTTTTGTGGACTATTATGTAATTTGCTGCTATATCATGGTGGTGATAACAGACAATTGATCTTTAACGGCGTTTAAGTAGCTGGAGGAGTCGAACTTCATTCCTCTGTATTTTTTTATTTGTTGATTGTTCTTAATTTTGTGGTCAAGCGACTGCTATTTCTTGACGCTCTTGAGGGAGTTTCCGGTTCAACCTTTGTTGTTCTATAGTGTCCCCCAAGCCTAGTTCTACTGCACTAGAACAATTTTCCAGGCCGTTAAGGAAATTCCTTGTGAGTTCGATTAGAAAGTCTTTTATATATGAGACGTTAATTTCGTGATGAATTTGGTTGTTTCTCACATACCATAGAGCTTTAGTGATTCCCAAGACTCTAATTCGGAACACCTGTAGGTCATTGTGATTTTTCTTTGAGGATGGAAGCCAAACTGCGCAAGAGTATGTGAGAAGTGATCTAATGACTGATTTGTATATCATCATTGAACATTCCATACTTAGACGAGATCTTCTGGTGATAAGTGGGTATAGTTGCATGAGTCGAGTGTTGGCTTCTCTGATTTTACTTGAAATGTAGCTTTGCCAGCTTAATTTCGAGTCCAGCAGTACGCCCAGGTATTTAACAGGTGTTTTTTTTTTACTCCATGGAATTTCCATGTGATCCAGCACGATAGGCTCCAGTTGGTTGCAGAAATGTCTTAAAGAGAAGATTTTGGCGATGCTTTTAGATGGATTTATAAGAATTTTCCATCTACTAAACCAGGAAGATAGGTGGTTGATAGACGACTTGGTTTTTTGAACGGCCTTTTGAAGATCATTGTCCAGGTTGATAACGGTGATATCATCCGAGTACATTGAGGTTATACAGTGGTCTAGTGACGGAAAGTCCGCAACATAGAGATTGAAAAGGTTTGGACCCAATACTGATCCCTGAGATACCCCCGAGTGGGTAGGTTTTTCCTCTGAAAACTGATCATCCATTTTGATTTGTATACATGCTATATAGATACTCAGGGATATGGTATTTCAGAAGCTTTGTGAATAGCCCTTGATGCCATATTCGATCGAACGCTTGCGTCGCATCCAAGAACAAACCTATTGAGTATTTTTTTTCTTCAAATCTCCTTTCGATCATTTATACGAGTCTTAAGATTTGTTGCGAAGTGGAGTGGTGAGGCCTAAATCCAAATTGCGTATTGGGTAGAATTTGATTAACATTTCCAATTGATTTTACAGGTCTTAAATTTAAAAGATTGTTATCGGGAAATCAAAAAAATCAACAGGTTTTGTGTTTTAACATAAGAAAAATAAAGTTCCTGTTTGGAATTTTGCGTCCCTATTTTGAGTATTTAAAGCGATATAGGTCTGTTCTTTGATTATAAGACTATAGGTTTTCCATTTTTCCTAGATACCGTATCAATAACGTATTTCTGAAATTAGTTTAAAATTAATGTGCTTTGTGTGGAATGCATTGGAAAACAAAACCTTATGGAAACAATAAAGAAAGTATCTAGAGAGCTTTGAAATTTTGTGTTGGAAAAGAATGGAGAAAATAAATGACCGAATCGTAGGGCAGAAGATAGAAGTATTTAAATTAGTCAAGAAAGAAAGAATTAATATTGATATGATCACAAAAAAAGCTGAATAAATAGATGACACTTTTAGAGGAAAAAGATTCATACATGATGTAAAAGAAAAACTTGAAGGTCACAAGAAACAAGGAAGAAAAGAATTTAAATCCTGGACTTATTAAAAAGAGGAATGAACTGCTCCGATTAAAAAACTTTAACCAGGGATAGACGAAAAAGAACCAGGGATAGATGATACCAGAGGTGGATTATTCGTAAGGCAATCTAGGCACGTATCTAAGACCGTAAGGTTAAAAAGGAATTTAAAAAAAAAATATAAAGGGTATTTATTGTTACCAGAAAACATTCTCATCTTTTATCACTTTTGTTGGTGATAGTTAAAGAAAATACTTTAGTGAATAATTGAATTCTTATGATTTAAAAACTTTGAACAAATACACACTTAAGTATTTCTTATGCCCATAACTGTTAACATTGGTATTGTTGAATGATATATTTATAAAAATTTTGAATTATCACAAATTTTAATCACCGAAATCCTATAATAGTAAAAATAATGTTATTAGTGTTTCATTAGCACCTATATACAAAGTATCATTAAAATATCTTTCCGTGGCTGATTCACCATACCTTTAGGCCCCTTCTGCTAAAATTAATTAGTTTTAGTTGTTGGGATTATATGGATAACTCATTGCGGTTACAAATCTTAGTCTTATTATTATAAAATTTTGGTATAGGTATTTGGCGTTATAGGTCATGAAATGCATTTGGAAAAAATTAAAACAATTTAAATTAACATGGCTTGAAAAGCCCACGCATAAATGCTTAAATCAGTGCAAACCGCAGCGTAACAAATGGGCGTAAAATGTTTCGTTTTGGCTAATGAAGACGAGATATATTATTGATTCGCCTTATTATACATTCACAATGTTCATGTGCTCCAAAGTCATAACTTTTATGAATTAAATTTCGAAACAAATAACTCAGACCCGACGAAAATTAGTTGTTCCATTCTTAACACGATAACTTACAAAAGTAACGCTTTAAATTGAAATTTTAACAAGTGAAATAACAAAGTGGAAAACCAGCTCCAATTATTATTAGTCGTTCTGCACATGTTTGCGCGAAAATTAGCGGTCATAATAATTAATTTTAATCGATTCCATGCAAATCGATTATCAATCGCGCGACTCACGCCCGGCTTAATCGTCTCTCGATTTGCATGCGTGTCTGAAAATTCCAATAATTAAGTCATTAAGATTTGGTTTGTTGGATCCAATCCATAAAATTTAATCGGAATTCATAAAATACGCGAAACATACGTTTGCCCTATGCTTTTGTTACATGCAAATTTTTCATATCTGATCCGATTCGTTTCTCGCCGTAATTGAAAGGTAAATATCGAATTTATCTGCGAAATTTATGTGGAAACACAAGGGGATAGTTTAAGCAGATAGTGATCAGGGATGGCTTTATGATGGTCATAAAAACGCGGTCTGAAATTTGGGCGTGTTGCATGGCGTTAATAATAATTGTCAAGTACTCAAGTGCAATGGACATACCGGCTTATATTATCGGTGAAGATGTTTAATATTTATTAATGTGTTTATTTTTACACAAAATCCATGATCTGGGAGATGAATATATATAGATAAGAGCCACTCGAGGCTATTGCAGGAGTCAAAATTTCAGTTTATTTGATATCATATTATTGAAGAACAGAGAAACTGCATAATAATATTTGCATATTTATCGTAAAAAGTTTGTAATACAAGTTTTAGGTATTCATTTAAGTTGCATATCACACATTTCGTACCGCATGGTATATATATATTTTGTAGTTAAAATCAGGTTCAAAATGATTACAAAGTAAATTATTTTAATTCTATAAAACATAAAGTTTTGAAAAAGAAAGCAGTAGGATTCTTATAAGCTGTACATCTCAAATTCACCCATAAAATTTCAACAAAATAGGTCCAATGATTTAGCAGGAGTTCAGCCCTGTATACACTTGCAAAAGAATTATATGACTCGTTTATTTTGAAAGTGGCGTAAATCCATTTCAAGGACGGTCTATGGGATGATTCTTCTTCTTGTAACTAGAACAAAGTATGTTAATTATTTAACTGCTAAGTTTTCAGAAATTACTGATTTCATTTTAGTTGTTAACAAAAACGCCAACTTTTCCCTCCTCCTTAGTCTCTTATGTTCCTATGGTTAAAAATGATAACACTATAGGGATTGTTCTTGAAATGGACTTAACTCACTTTCAAAATAAACCATTCATATATTTAAACTGCACAGTACATGTCGTTATTTTTATTGAATGAATTTCGGAAATTATTTCCAATGTTTTCTTAGGTCCATACCATACTTTTCCTTACTACTGAACTAATCAATTAATCACTCTAGTGACCAGATATTGGCTTATAGAAAAATGGAGCCACTTATTTTGGAAGTGATCTAAGTCCACTTCAAGTATTGTTTATATACCACATACTATTGTTTTCAACAATTAACATAAAATACTCCAAATCAAAGAAGTTATTACTAGTGTATCGAAATATTAAATATTCTATCAATAATATGGAATAGTTATACAATCAGTATCATTTAATATCAGTATTATTTGGTCTAGTAGCAAATCAAAGATTGTTGTATGGACTGTCTTAAAAATGGACTTAGATCACTTTTAAAATAAACAGCTCAATTTTCTGCTAAAATAATTGATAGCATTTTCCAAACTAAATTATATTCCAAAATCTTCGTTTTTCTATTTTTTGGGCTTCTTTCATTTGGGTAGTCTTACCACCTGTTTTTAGTAGATGATTTTGGTTTTATTTCAATTTTATAGAACCTTGAATTACGTAGAAGTCCAATAATTTTTCTATCTTATTAAAAGACTTTCTCTGGGTCATTTGTGCCCTAGTATAGGGCAGTGCAAGTTCCAGTGGTCCAAGGACCACTATGAATAAAACTACGGTTGTGAGGGCTACAAAAACTATCTATATTTCTTTTTTGTCTGCCAATATTCTTTCATTGTTGGTGTAGAAATGATTTACTTGTGTATATTTTTGAACTTCTAAATACTAATAAATTCTCAAAAATCTCTAAATTTTCTAAATTTCGTGTCGAGGTTCTGGGGCTGCAACTATACTTTCATCATAGGCTTTTCGCGACCCGCAAATGCTTTCTTCAGTATTTCTCCCTCTGTACTAAAGGATACATACAAGTACTATCAATAATATGGAATAGTTTAGAAGTACAATTTTCTACATAATTTGGTCTATTAGTAAATCAAAAGTTATTGTATGGACTGTTCCTAGATTGGACTTTCAAAATAAATGGCTCAATTTTGCCTGGAAATAATTGATTATTTTTCTCAAACCAAATTGTATTCCAAAATCATCGTTTTTCTATTTTTTTTTGCCTTCTTTCATTTGGGTTGACTTGCCATCTACTTTTAATAGAAGATGTTGATTTTATTTCAATTTTATAGATAATGTTCTGAAAGTTTTGTAAATATGCGTTTTTATTAATATGATTTTTTAGAAGCCTGATGGAGGTCAAATAAAGGACCGAAATGTTACGGATTTAATTATCTGTATATGGATTTACATCCTTTTATGTCCATTTTCCTGCTAACAATTAAAAAAATTATTATGCAAAATATGGATACATAAGTTTGTCGAGAAATAATATCTTTATTTTATATTATAAAGCCTGTTTTTTTTTCTGATTTTTCGAAAGGAAATTTCATAGTAAAAAAAATAAAATAATTGAAACCACTTCCGTGCTTAGTAGCAACTACTTAGTACTCGTGTTTTACTTCAATATGTGAACTGTAGGTGGTGGCATTGCATGATATGAAATTTTCAAATTTGCAATAATCAAAACAAATGAACATCGCCAAATCTTGCAATCCCAATGGCTAATAGTTTCGTACATTGACGAGTGCGTCGCTGTCATCAGATATTAGTGCATTGCTTGACATAACCATACTATATGTGTTCTAAATTAATTAATTTCATTTGATTAAAGGTCAAAAAGTGATCCAAGTGATAATTTAAATAGTGCCCAATTAATCGAAATAACAATTCTTTTATTAAAGTAAGTGAATTTCATACAATAGCAATTTTATTTTCCATAACGTAAAACCGAATTTCCCAAGTGAAGCCTTTAAAATTCGTTGAAATATTTACAAGAAAGCCCTCATGTATTAAGTTGTTTGGAAAGTAATTTCTTCTTTGTTTTTAGGTGAAAATGAAAAACAATTTTCGTATAGGAAATAAATATTTGATTAAAGTATAATTGCCCATTCTGGCCATTCTAGGTTCAACACTTTTTGCCATCTTTCTGGCAATAGCATGATTTTTCACTCAAAAAGTTTTTGTTCTTTTTGGCCCTGAAACTTATCCTGGAAGATTTTAAACTTCTTCATGTGAAATAAAAGTTTTACCGTATACAAGATATTGCAATGACCGGAACAAAGAATAATCCGAAGGTTCCAGATCTATAGAATATGATGGGTATGGAATTTTATTCCATTTAAGTTGTAATAGCTTTAGGCGTGTAACAAAAGTTGTATAAGGTCAACTTTCTGCCCATAAAACCATAGGGAACCCATTTATCGATGTACGGGTTAATCCTAATAAAGGTTTTACCGGTTTTACCATCTAAAAGGTTTTGCAGAGACCGGAACAAATAATAAGCCGAAGGTGCCAGATCTGTAGAATATGTTGGGTATGATATTTAATTCCATTCAAGTTGTAAAGGCTTTAGGTGAGTAACCAAAGTTGTATGAGGTAAAATTTCTACCCATAAAGCAAGATTTGTAAATTACACAGGTTACTCCATTAGAAAAAAAATATGACGTCATACGAAGAATTTTGAAATTGAATCAGTCTGAAGATATGTACGAATTTCTTCTCGATACGTTACGTAGCCACCATGAGGCCACCTGGGTATTTTATAAGCCTTGTCCATAAAGACATAGGGAATCAATATATCGATGTTCGAGGTTATTCTTAGGCCTTTCAAGTGGTCATAAACGATTGAACTTGGCAAATTTTACCTTTAACGCTTTTTATCAGCTTCAATTGGCCTTCCAGACCGTGGTGCATCTTGGTTGCGATCTTGCATCTTTGTCGAAGATGCACCCCGGTCTGGAAGGCCAATTGAAGCTAATAAAAACACAATTAAATTATTAGTTTATGCAAACCGGTGAAAAACAGCATTTGAGATGGAATAAAGGTAAAATTTACCAAATTCAATTGTTTTATGACCACTTGAAAGGCCTAGGATTAATCTCGAACCTTGATATATTGGTTCCCTATGTTTTTATGGGGAGAAATTTGACCTTATACAACGTTTTTTACTGACCTAAAGCTTTTTACAACTTGAATGGAATAAAATGCTATACCCATCATTTTCTATAGATCTGGAACCTTCGGATTATAATTTGTTCCGGTCTCTGCATAATCTTTTAACCAGACCATTCACGCTCCGACTTGCAGTCCAACTAGTGGTCCGACTTTCAAAGTTGGATCTAAAATCGGACCGTGAATGGTATTGTTGGAAGTTGGATGTCAAGTCCGACTAGTCGGATCATTTAGGCGATACAACTAGAAGATCCAATTAATAGCCCGATTAGTTGGACTGCAAGTCGGAGCGTGAATGGCCTGCTTTAGACGGTAAAACCTTTATTTCACATGAGATAATAAAAAATCCTTCAGGATAAGTTTCGGGACTAAAACTTTCGACAAAGATGCACGATGTCGAAGTGCATCTTTTGTATTAAAAAAAGTAAAATATGAGAAAAATGCTGTTTTTTGCTCTCCATATTTAATAGGGCACGAACCAAAAACTACTACGTAAAATCAATTGAGCTTTTTTCACATACGAGCTTTACTATATTAGCTTTCAAAGCATACAATGATTATACGACTTAATAGTAGAATGCAAAAAAATACAATTAAATCCTATCGGGTAAAAAACGAAATTACTTTCCGGACAACTCAATAAATCTGATCCATTAAAATCAAATCTTCCTATCTAAACCTGCTCGCCCCCTCTTCATAAATGCCATTCTTTCGAATTTAAATACAATTAATTTCTCCATTGTCAATGCGGCTGCAATTTATACATACATATATAATACTAAATGATGTATTTTCTTTTTATCATTGTGTGTATCTCTTAAAAGTTTTTACAATGATAATTTAAACAACTCTCTACAATCACTTTGGATGGAATCCAGATGTTTAGTTGGCAAACAAAATGAATGGTGAGGAAAAAACTCTATCAAGATTTCAACCGGCGATAATCATTAAATATTAATTTCATTTTGCAAATAATGATATCTTAGATGCATTTTTCTGCATAATTATCGTAAATGTACACAACAATTATTTAACGTTTTCTTTTTTACCAACTTCACAGTTAATAGAGAGTGAAAGATGAATAATTAGCGATGGAAGAGAGGCTGGTCTCTTGAGCTCCATTTTTCTTATTGTTGCAACTTAGAATTGTTTTATTAAATGTTTTTTTTTTTTTTCAAATCGATTGAGGAACAAATCTCCAATCTATTAAACTATTCTTTACATGCATTAAATAGTCGTAAATTATTTGTTAACATCTTTCCTAATAAAACACCAACGGTTATGAAGGGCTATAACGTTTTATGTTTGAAGTAATTACTGTAATATGACATCGTGTTTTATTAAACAAATTTAATGGGATGCTTAACGAATTGCGGAGGAAATTTTTAGAATTGTTTGATCTAATTATTGCATTTAACTGATTTAGAGAGCCTTGCTTAAATTTTAACTAGGATGATTCTAAAATTATGATTACTTTTTGATAATTTTCGTTAAAAATACAATGCAGTTTTTCAATTTATTCTCCATTTAACAGAATATATTTATCCAAACGATAAAATAATTTCTAAGGGATAATAAAGGGATATTAGAAGCACCATTTGGGAATAAGAAATACCACTTGTAGAATAGATAAAAGTTTAATAAATTCAAGTTCTTGTTATATACTATTAAATAATATTGTAAAATATGTTTATACATATATATATTGGTTAAAGCAATATTAGACTTATATTTTAACCAATAAAGAATAAAGTACGTAAACGAGAAACTCTTTAAAACTTTAAAAAATTATTGACTACTTTAAAGTGAAAAGAAAATAATGTACCAATTTTGTAGGATAATAAATAATATTTTCAATTTCTTCTAAAATATTTTCACTATTTCATGGCATAGATCTAAGTCTATAGAAAAATTTATGTTCATTATATTCCTCAAAATAATTGAACTATCGTCTGAATAATTATCTTTCTTATGGTTCATCAAAACCTTCCTCTATCTATAAATTAAAAGCGTTCATATTTTTTATTTATTTATTTACCACGATACATAAAAAGGATATACATACAAATTATGCACCTATAGAGGTATTACAAAAACACCTGTACATAGGCCTGAAAAAGAAAACTTATTTTTAAAGTACCTACAAGTACCATTTCAAGTGAATACAAAAGGAAGAAAGTATAAAACAAGTAATGAAAATGATTTATAGATCAATTGATGCTATCCACTTAAATTATTATTATTTCTTTTTTATTAAGCTTATTTTTTATACTTAAAAACTTTAATGCCTGTGGTACCTTATTATAATATTAAATTGTTATATATTTAAGTTTGTATGTGAAATATTTTTATTGATCTTTGGTAATTTCAAGAGTTTGGCCCTGGCTTTACCCTTATAATTATTATATTCATCTTTACAATGACAATAATGATAACATAATGATTCTGCTATAAACTTATTCTTAATTCTCAGTAGCGGTGTCTTATCATCTTTATCATGTAATAATCGGATTAATTTTTTTTTTCATTAGCACTTTCGTTACATTATTATAACTACCCCCCCAACAATAATACTATATGTTACAATACTTTCAAATAACGCATAGTAAATCATTTTTAGGGCTTTTTTATCCATTATGTATTTTAGCTTGTTGAAGATAAACATGAAATATCTACACTTTTTTTTTTTGAAAAGTATATCGAAAATATTGTTCAAGGTGACGAAAAAAAAATATCGGGAAGTTTTGAATCTTTAATATTAATATTAAGAGGTCTATTATCTTTAATTTCGATTTTTTATGTGTGCTTTCATTTTTGCGTCAATGCTGTGAAACTGTCAATGTAAAAAAAATCATTTGCACATATATTTATAAAAAATTAAATTCCCTACAAAAAACGTCTCTTTGAAAATTTTCACCAAAAACGCCGTTTCCGAATAATCAAGCTTTAAACATTGATATAATTTTTAGATTGGTCTTTTTTATTTTGGAATTTTGTAACTAGCGAACAAATAAATATATAGAAATGAACAATATAGATTCTTGATGGGAATTTAATGCTCTACAAAAAAGATCTCTTAACGTTTTTACATAAAATCACTCTTTCAAAATTGGTTCAACAACGAAAAAATCAATAATTTAATTTTTCCTTTAACTTTAATTGTGAATAACTTTTGAAAAAGTGATTTTATGTAAAAACGTTAAGAGATTTTTTTTTTTGTAGAGCATTAAATTCCCTTCAAGAATCTATATTGTTCATTTCTTTATATTTATTTGTTCGTTAGTTACAAAATTCCAAAATAAAGAAGATAAATCTAAAAATTATGTCAATGTCTGAAGCTTGATTATTCGGAAACGGCGTGTCTGGCAAAAATTTTCAAAAAGACGTTTTTTGTAGGGAATTTAATTTTTTATAAATATATGTGCAGATGAATTTTTTTACCTTGATACTTTGACAGCATTGACGCAAAAATGAAAGCACAAATAAAAAATCGAAATTAAAGATGATAGACCTTTTAATATTAATATTAAGGGCTCAAACCTTCCCGATATTTTTTTTTTGCCCCATTGAACAATATTTTTGTTATACTTTTCAAAAAAAAAATATTCAATTTTTTTGGCCGAGTCTAATATATATATATATATATATATATATATATATATTAGTATAATTAGTAGATACATGAATAAAGTAGATAATCGAAATCTAATGTTTCAATATTTTTACAAGCGAGAAAATTCATTTTTCAGAAGGTGCCAGTTAAAAATTGCGCACCGGTACGACCGACGATTTTTAATTGGCACCTTCTGAAAAATGAATTTTCCCACTTGTAAAAATATTGAAAAATTAGATTTCGATTATCTACTTTATTCATGTATCTACTAATTTCGCAGTCGGATCCTGTACTATTCTTTTCGGTTCATCACCTCTTCGTTAAATATTAAACAATAAGTGATTCTAGAATATTTAATGCACTTTCATTATTGAAATTTAAAGCACCATGAATTTAAAGACTAAACCCTACAAAATTAGTGCATGATTAATGGTAATATAAGGGTTGAAAAATTTTACTTTTCTTTTGGTCCAAATTGAAATATTGAAGAGGTAGCATTCAAAGTGTTAAGAATGAGAAACGATGGTCCAGTGGCTGTTGTAGTCGTAACCGATGTTATTTTGCGTTCTTCACACATCTGTCCAAGTACATTATGTTCCTCTTCCGCTTCTTGTGATGAGTGATCTTAACAAAATCATCTGTTACATCATTAAACCCATAGGTATCCAACTGCAAGCATTTTTTTTTCCCATTATAACAACTTTGCGCCATATGTGAATTATTTTCATAAAAACTTTTCATTCTCATGGATTTTTTTCGACGCCTTACAAAATAAGCCAAGTCAATATTTATACGGTTCTGTTGAAATTCCAATAGATATTTATTATTATTATATTTTTTTTTATGAAAATAATCAGATCGAGAGGAGTAATCATAACAAATTATTGCTCATATAGTTTCAAGGTAACGTACTTGTACGCTAAGGCCGTCGTACGCTGGGAATTTTTTTCTTTTCTATTTTAATAAACCGTTTGATTATTATGGAAAAAATGTGCTGAGCTTGGAATCAAGTGAAGCGTATACTGAAGGTACTGAGGCTCCTAGTAAAGGAGCTAACGTGGACAGATCAATCGGTAAATTAATGCCTCTTGTGCTACCGTAATACCGTAAAAAGACGACGCATTGCGGCTGTGTTACGGGTAATTACTGCTTTTATATTAATAATATGTGTAATTATTAATAATACACCTCGAGATAAGAGTACGTGCATACCATCGAAGGCACAACCTGTGCCTTAGCACCTTTTAAACAGACATGTTTTATCTTACCACGAAAATCCCTACGTTTATCAATATGTGTGGTTTAGACCAGGTCTGGACTTCCTTGGAATAGTAAAGGCAATTCTGCTGTACATAATAATCGTAATTAATCAAATCAGAAACCATAATTTTCAATTTTATAAATCTTTAAATTTCTTTCCTTATATATTGCTTTTTATATAATTCGATTTGCATATGAAAATAGCGTTCAAAACAGTTATGAAAATGATTCATATTTCGGCTTAATTTTACTCTACCCTATTCTGTTAATCTAAATTTAGAGAGTTCAATGCACGTAAGAATCAAAAATCTACCAGGATTCATTGGTATAATAGTTTTTGGCAAAAATGGACATATTTTATTTCTTTGGAAAAATAAATAAACGGAAATGGGTTTAACTGAACCAATTTTGCCTAAACACTGTCAAATAAAACCAAACAATCTTGTGATTGTTCAATCCTATGATATTGAACTTATTATTTAACGTGAAGAAGCTATGAAGAAATTACAAATTTCCAAAATTTTTTGGCACTTTCTCAAACTTTCCCGCCTTTTCTTGTGGTTCAAAGAGGTACCCTGACATTTTCTCACTTTCCAAATTACCCTAGACGCTAAAAAGCTTGTTTTTTTTTTCTTTTGGAAATTTCAAACTTGTCTACATGTTTTTGAACCTATTACTGAGATTAGTGATTCATTATTTCGTTAGGCTATATGTATAAGTTTATAAATACATTATAGTTACATAAACTTTAGGTTAAAGTATGGTAAAGGGGTGAACTGGGTTGCTATGGCGAGTTGGCCCCCAAATGGAATCTATATCAAAACTAATGTTAAAATATCGATTAGATGTACACATTTTATGTATATTTTGCGACCAAATGTCCTTTTGACGTTGAAATATGGGTAAAAATGTTTAATTTCTTTAGCTCAATTGGTTTTTGAGAAATATTACTTTGAATAATAGTTATGCGGATGGACATTTTTGCCCATATTTCAAAATCAAAGAGGAATTTGGTCGCAAAATATACATAAAATGGGTACATCTAGTCGATATTTTAACATAACTTTTGGTATAGGTTTCAATTTGGGGGCCAACTTGCCATATTGATCCAGTTCACCCCTTTACCATATTTTAACCTATAGTGTAATGAAGTAATGAATCACTAATCTCAGTAATAGGTCCCATAACATGTAGACAAGTTTGAAATTTCCCAAAGGAAAAAAATAGCTTTTTAGCGTCCAGGGTAATTTGGAAAGTGAAAAAATGTCTGGGTACTTCATTGGATCATAGGAAAAGGCAGAAAAGTTTGAAAACTTAACCAAAAATGCTGAAATTTTTTATTATTTTCATAATTTCTCCACTTATTTATAAGTTCAACAGCAAATGATTGAATAATCACAAGATTATTTGGTTTTATTTGACAATCTTATATAGTCGAGAAGTTTTTTAAAAATAAGGTCTAGGAAAAGTCGAGTTTTGATTTGAAAAGTCAGGGAAAGTTATATTTTTTATTGTTATTTGCCATCGATTTATAACTACTTAGGTCTTTAGTGGCTCTAGAGTTAATAAAAATCCGTAAATCAAGAAAATATGGAAAATTTGCTCGATTCGACTTGACCACTTGTCCTCCAGTTGGACTTGGGAAATTTTGTTGGCAAGAAAAATAACTATCATAGTAAATCATTAACTTATCATTTGCAATGTTAAATGGGGCATCCATCAACTATCTAAAGATTTTTTATTGATTTTTTTTGAAGACCTTTGTGCTTGACTTATTGCCATAACTCCTTTTTTATGGCTTTGTATATCAGAACTTTATTTTTAAAGGAAAACTTAAAATTTCATCCAAAGAATCTGTTGAGTTGTTTAAACCTTCTGATTGCAACCTTCTCTATCATCTCCTTAACTTTAAAATCTAACAGTTGTAGACCTACAGAATCTTATTTTCTTTTAAAGGTTCCTGGAAGATACCAAAGTAAAAAACAACAAATTTCTCCAAATATTTGGGAAAATTTTGATTTGAAGATCTAAACTTCAATTTTGATGACTAATTTTAAGGGTACCTCTAAAAAAATTAAGTTGATGCTTTTCTTTTTTTCCTTGGTTGTAGGTATAGTTTCCTGCATTATTGAATTTTTCTGTTCAGCGTCGTTTGTCTCTCTTAACTTTGATAGTCTATATTTTTTTCAAAAATCTGTAAGATTTTAATTCGTCTTCTTCCTTTTTCCTTGAGACCTTCTCATTTCCTTCGTATAACATCAAGTTTAAGATATTTTCCTCTCAAAACATTGTTCATTATTTAAACGACTTTTCTTTCAAATCCATTTTTGTACCAAGAAAATTATGAGTTTGCCCCAAATTTTGAATTCATAAATATGATAATATTCGGTTTACATATTCTGATGTCATTTTTCTTATAGGTCTTCTTCTTCTTCGTCGTTCTGGGAACCTCTCCTAGGAGTTTATTGGCGTTACATCCCAAAAGAGTCACAGCTGTTTACAAGTATTACAACCAGGAACACTTCTGCCAACAAAAGTAAGTGAAATTTTTAACTTCAAAAATTTAGATAAATCATTCCTGTTTTTATGTATTTTTTTAAAATTTGGAAACCTTAAAAGATTCAGACATAATCTTATATCCCACAGGGAAAAAGGATAATAACCTTTCTTTACTATACCATAAAATTTTTAAAATTAAAGGAGCTATAATAGGTGGTAAAGCACTATTGATTTTTTTTAACAAATTGAAGCTAATTCTTTGAAAACATAAGTAAATCCACCTCTGCTTTTCATATGAACATATTTGCTCAGCATCTGCAAGAATTATGATCTTAATTTCAATCCATTAGAAATAAATTATCGCATATGTTAGACGGGACAAATTTTTATCGAGAAAATTGAATACCTCGTATAGGTACGCACATACTCTCCATCTTATCGATAGATTATTTATGAAGAATTCGTACCAAAGACATAAAATTATCGATTGGAAAAATTATAGATAATATTAATTTTGCACTTAGCGAAAAAAGTGCGCTTTTATTTACATTGCTAAATTGCATACCTACTATAGTATGTATATGTTAGTAGTAAAAATAAAATGTAGTGAAAGTTGCCTTGCATGACACATGTGCATTTGCATTGATATTTATTGGCCAGATTGGTTTAAATGAACGCATATTGCTTCAAACTTATATCATAGATATGCATTTATGAATGTAATAACCGTATATTATGCACCAAGCTAAAACAAAAATAAATGAACTTCATTACTACGTTCTGTTGCACTTGCAACGTTCATTATCGACCGGCTAATTTAATGGAAAATGTGTGGGATTGTGAATTTTTTTCTTGGTCTTTTATTCAGTTTAAGGAAAATTCCTATTTCTATTCTTATTTATTTATATTCCAACGCTCCTTTTATTGGGTGCAATTCTTTGGAATACTTAACCAAATATCGAACCAGAGAATGCAATTCTTCTAGTAGCATTGGTCGTTAAAATCATAGAATCCCCTACTATTTTTTTTTTGAAATCCTTTATTGCCTTCTATATATTTATAATTTATATACTATGCAATGAGCTAATAAAATTTGGTTGCTTATATATCATTGGGGTAAAAACCGTAGTTCGACCCTGGTGTGGTATTTTCGAAACATGTTGAGAGGGCCTAACCAATGTTGGGATTCTCTAAGAAGTTGTTAGGAGATCGCGATGATCTGTACATGTAAAAGTATACTTAAAATAAAAAAAAATGTTTTTACCATTACTCTTTTAACGAGTAAATTGCATTTTAAATTGAAAATATCTTTAAAATTAATTAGTAGTGACCCCTATAACCATATATCTTCATCAACAGGGAAACTAAATTTACCATCCTACAAAATGTGAACTAAATTCGTGACCCTAGGACCATGCATTCTTCTTGTTAGTATTTCTGGTAAAAAAATTAGTATTGATTTATAACATTATATACGCAATACCAATGGTTCGAAAATTTGAAAACCCAACCAATGTTGGGACTCTCGAAGAATTTGTTAGGAGGTCGCGAGGCCAACGCCACTAAATTTTAAATTACTACTTTTAAGAAAGATAAAATTTTAGGATGACAAAAAGACAATTTTTGAAGAGTACACTATTAAAAAAATATTGAACTACTAAATTAAATCAGAACTTTCTTAATGAGTTAAAAAAATCAAATATTTTTTCCAGTCTATTTGGACTTAAATTCATGCAATTTCAACCAAAATGTAAAATAATCCTAGATATGGAATAACAGTTTTCAACGATTTATCTTCTCTTTTTTTTGAGATTTAGTAGAAATAACCCAATACCCACAACTTCGTTTGCATGGCATAGTAATATATCGGTTTTCCTATAAGTTTCATTCATTTTTCTAATATGTAATCAATACATAATGTTTATGAGTACTATATTCAAATGAAAATTTAAGAAGGAAATTTCAAATACTAAGAAGGGATATCGATTTTGAATGAAATCATTAATCGAAATACAATTTAAATGTTGTTTAGAAGTCCGGTTAAAAATTATGAAAACCAAGGGGGATTTCTCTATGCTTATACATTAGGTGTTATAGATATTTTTCGTTACAATGCCAATTAAGCACTTAGTTTATTCGGAATGAATTTCGATGCAATTTTCTATCTTTACGTTGAAATATTTTGCTTTGAAATCTCCAAATGTTTATGATTTTGGTATTAATCGACATGAAATATTTCAAAGAATGCATTGCTATTTTTTCAGAGAAAAATTTAACGTGACGAAAAGTGATATTGTAAGTTGATTATGATTTCGTCTTACTCTTTCCATTTACACTATAATTTAGCGATTAAAATTTAAGTAACTTTAGGTTTTTTTAACTTCGTTAATAACCTCCCTATTAAATTGAAACTTCTACAGAAATATGGCTCTAATAATTGACTATCTACAGTATTAATTTCATTACTTGTCAATTTGTCTTAAGTAATCTTATAGGATAAAATAAAAAGAATCCTAGCGGTTAAAATTTACGCAACTTTACGATTTTTTTGCTCCGTTATTAACGTTCATATTGACTTGAAATTTTACAGAGAAATCTCTCTAATAGTCGAATATCTACAGTATTAATTTAATTTTTTTTCTAAATAATCTTATGGGATGAAATTAAAAAAAAATCTATGAAAATCGACTCAATGGCTTTTTATTGATTCGCGATCAATTTACCTATCGTTTCATTTATAAACGTATACAACCCTCACGATAATTCGAAAGGATTTGGAGATCCTCGAAATTCGTATTTCTGACAAAATCCCACAGCATTTTTTTTTCTTTTGTTATTTCAATACTGCCTTATACTTCTGATACAACTTAGAACTATTATAATTGCAATGGAGACCTTAAAGTTATGTCGTATAAAAGAAACACAAAAGTTGGAACATGCTTTAATTTTATATCAATGAAATTATCATCCCCTATATCAACTACCTGTTAATACCTAGTGTGTAAGTTTTTAATACCAAATTAGTAAAAATCATTTTATCATTACGAAAAATATCTTAATAACAGATTTTAAATACAATTTAAGTTTTCAATGTTTAACCCCTTAGAAAATACTGTAGCGATTAAAAGAAATTCGATGTAACAACTTTAAACGGGGGTAACGCAATAATTCCCACCCTTAATTCATTATTTTTTCCTGGGATTTTTTTGTGCAACAGAGCCCTGCATTATCATGCTACAGAAAAAAGATTTATTTATTGAAAATACTTGGGAACTATTTGGGAATTAATTGGTTGTCTAAGAGTTAGAAATATTTTACTGCTCTTCTACTGTCCGGCATAATTTTAGTTATACTTCCTCCTTTAATACTTTATGGTTCAAAGTTCTTATCATTCTTGGTTGGTTCGAATAGGAGAACTTAAGAAAATGTTTTTCGTAGCAACTTTGCATTACTGCTTTGTAAAATTCGAATAGCATACCATACCGAATTTGTCTTACTTTGGGGACTTTTCTTACCATTTTAATATAAATTTCAAAATAATTGATTATGATTTATTAGGAATATTTTATAGTTCTTCGACTGTCTGACATGGATTTGGTACCTCTTTTTCTCTTAACATCTTATTGTTTAAAGTTTTCGTAATTCGTATATATTTGACATATATTTTGACAACTCTAATAATTTGATTTGCGTATAAGTATGTACTGTTATGGAATTTCCACAGTACAAAAAAATACCTTGGGGGAGGGGGGCACGTGCTCCCCCTAAATCCGCCCTTGATTACTACTAGTATATAGATCTATCCAACTTTCATAATACTGAAAACCAGAAAATAACTGAAAGAACATTAGTGAAACTCTAGTCTATTTCTGGCTGGAATTGCGATTTTTTTTGTGATTCCTTTCACGCTCTTACAAATGAAAGATGATAAAAGATGATAAATGAAAGATGATGAAAGATGTGCCCCCCCCCAAATCCTGAATCTGCCCTTGGTAGTAATCGCCTTTATTTTTCGTTTACCTTGAAGAATATATATTTCATAGCGATTCCCTCTTAAGGGGATCATCTCGTACTACCTTCCCCTACTTACCAGTTTTTTTAGAGGCCACCTTAACCATTCGATCGCCCGTGGGCATCCCTTGATACAATAGCAGTTTTCAAAGAGGGTGAAGCTATTTGTGTTTATTTTTTGGATGTTTTATTTTACTCAATGGTGTTTTCTAAATAATGAAAAGACAAATAATTTTTGGCTTCTTAAATTAAGTGACAAAAAGTCCATTTTTTTAAAAAAAATTCGTAACTACAGCAACGTGTGGCTCTCTTCACAATTTGACATCCAATAGATATCTTTAGCCAAAATTAAAAGTAGTATCAAATATTTACTCGAATTAACTTGAAAACTATTGACCTTTAATCAACGATGAATCGATCGAACCGAAATTTTGATTTCGTCAATATAGTTACAAATTGTGAGACGGAAAGAGAACCGTACAATTGTGGTCCAAATTTACGGTTCCACCAAAAATGTTACAACTTTTCGGATGGATACGACCAAGAGAGTGACAGTGATTTGCAAGTTTGTTGCAAATGTGAGCGGAAACGGAAAAAACGATTCGAACGCCCTCGATGTTATTGCAGCGCAAAACCGTCTTGTCTGTATAGATATCGGGAACAGTCGAAAAGTCCTTATCTACGAAAACAAAAATCGAACTCTTGTGGTTTTTCCAATTTCTGTTCATTCAGCTCGCGGCTATCTCTGTGTTTTTGTAAGTGTTTCTATCAGGAGATCCTTCCGAAACTCGATCATGCGTTTTTGGGAGTAGTGGGACTTTTTAAAAAACCCTACAACCCGAAGAGAGCGTGTGTCCAATGTTTGTGTATTGACGAAGAACTTGAGTCACTGGGAAATGCGTACACCAGATACTTGGGTCCTTCGATTGATGAATCTGTTTTAGTCTTTTTTGATGCTGTAATGTGTTTTTGTCAAATGATTTAATCACTTTAGGTCTAGTAGTAAAGTTTACGGTTGTGCTACATGGTTTACCATAGTTCTCAATAACTGGTGTAAGAACAGTAGTACAACGATAAATTTTATCCACAAAATAAAAGACAATGTCCTTGTATTGTTCTATGTATATTTTTAAAATTTTATAATAATAAATTCAAAGTTAATTTTGTTTTATATAGGGTGGGCTATCTAGCATTTTTTTTCAACTACCATTTATCTCGTGAACGGTAACACTAATGTCATTTCGCTTTTGATAGAAAAATAGTTTATTATTTGCGCTGAACGAAAATGGTTGGATATACGCTTAAAGAACACTTTGAAATATCGAAAACATACTTTGAAAATGGGTCCAGAGGATGTCGATTTTGGCCGAAAAATCATTTTTTCGGATGAAGCGCATTTTCACCTTGGCGGGTATGTAAACAAGCAAAATTGTCGTATTTGGGGCACAGCAAACCCGCATGTGATCGAAGAAAAGCCGATGCATCCTCAGAGAGTGTCGGTTTGGTGCGGATTTTGATCTGGCGGCATCATTGGCCCATTTTTCTTTGAAAATGAGGCAGGAGCCGCCGTTACGAATTTTTGTTTCCAGAAATCGAAAAATATGACTTGGGCGACATTTGGTTTCAGCAGGACGGCGCTACATGCCACACAACCAACATTACAATTGATATTTTGCGTACTATTTTCGAAAATCACATTATCAGCCAAAATGCTGACGTCGTTTGGCCACCAAGAAGCTGCGATTTGACACCATTAGACTATTATCTTTGGGGTGCCGTCAAAGACAAGTGTTATGCCAACAAGCCAGCCACGATTGAGGCTCTCAAGGACAATATTTGTGTCGCAATTGGCGAAATTTTGCCGCATACCATCGAAAATGTACTGAAAAATTGGACTGAACAAATGAGCTATTGTATGGCTAGCCATGGCAGCCATATGAATGATGTTGTATTCCACAATTAGAGGCAAGAATGGAACTTTCAAATAAAAAAATCAGAACGAAAAAATATTCATTAGTTTTAATTTTTTAGCATTTGAAAAAAAAAATTATATGGCCTACCCTATACAAAGTATCCCAATTTCGTATGATAAACTTTATTCATAAAGTATCGTTGATTAGAAAAATAGAAAAGAAGCTTTCTATTCTAAATATAAGAGCTTTATACTCAAAAAATTCTTCCAAAATTGTTACTTTTTATTAAAGAAAGCAAGCAAATGTTTAATAAAATCCCTCCGCTACCATTAATCAAAGTTTTGCCCATATTACAACAGCATAAAAGTTTTAAGGATACGAAATTTATAATGAACCAAAAATAAATTTCCTACAAGCCATAAAAATGTAATCGTTAAATATTTGAACGTTAACGTATTTACTTTTTTAAATATTTGAATATAAAAATTGGTTCATCTCATACCCACCCGAGTATCGTGTATCCGAAATTCGTAATCTATATCATAAATTTTTAATAAAATATTTTAAGACCGCTACGTTTATGTATCAGATCTTTTAAGTGCCACTTCAAAATATTATGGCTATTTTTATGAATCTTTAAAAAAAGAACGAAGTTCTTGCATAAAAATTATATAAAAATATTTTTATTTTAAATTAGATTAATTAAAAAACAGGTTAACACCTGCAACTTCTTCTGTATGGCCAATTCAACGCAAATAATTTTCCTTTTCTTTGATTGTAAAGTATTGGTACTTGAAATTAAATTTAGAGCAGAATTCAAATATATAAATCAAGGAAAATTGTCATTTGGAGTGTTTTATGAGGGAAGCTTTCGTAAATGGTGAAGAGTATGCGAAAATTGAATGGAAATTCTTTCCATTTTTCTTTGTGGATTTTTTCTACCTCATTTACCGTAAATTCAATTTAAGTTGGAAAATTTAAATATTATGAGAATGGGTCAGATCACGTCAAGTGAATCCCGGATTTTCGTATTTTTCAGACGAATATGGCATTTGAATTTATACAGGATGTGTCATATATCGGTGTTGAAATTCAAGGATGCATAGCTTAGCATATAACATAGCCTTACTAGAGCATAACTATGTAGTATAGCATAACTATAGCGTATATATAGCCCATATATCTTATAGCCTATTATATAGCATATAATTTTGTCGTTCGTGTTCATATTGTTTTTCTTTTAAGACTTTAGGGTTAAAATAATAGATAAACATTTATCAATAAGATACATTTTACACCTTTATCCTTTGTATATTACTATTCTTTCGTGAAAATACCACATATTTTTTCTATTCTCAGGAAAAAAAATTATCTGGAAGATAAATGTCATTATTTAAAATTATGATTTTTTTTCTTAATTATATCGAAATTATATTATTATATTGTTGGGAATAACAAAAAAAAATCTTGTGAAAGTTTAAGCTCTTAATATTAATATTAAGAGGTGCCGCATCGCAAATTTCGATTTTCCATTTAAATAACATGCGAACAATATTCTCTTGCATTTTGAAATTTTATAGCTCACGTTGGTGACAATATTTCGGAATGACCGAGGTATATTCTTGTAGAAAATTGAACGATCTACAAAAAAGGTCTCAGACAAGTTTTTGATATATTTATTCCTTCAAAAGTTATTCGAGGTCAAAGTTGAACTAAAGGGAAATTTTAATATTTTTACAATTTTTTGACGCAACCATCAATTTTATGAGAAAATTTTATAGAACATTTTTTGTAGAGCACTTATTTTCTATAACTTATCTCTATAAAAGTTTTTAATATTTTTCGCAGGTCCAAAGTTATTTGAATTAAATTGAAAATATTCGTAATTTTATTGTTTTAAATTAATAATATTCTCTGAATTATTATATTTTAACATATTTTTTTTTATTACTTAGAACATGTAAAAAATATCAAAAACTTTCATAGAGATAAGTTATAGAAAAAAAAGTGCTCTTCAAAAAATGTCCTATAAAATTTTCTCATAAAATTGATGGTTGCGTCAAAAAATTTAAAAAATATTAAGTCAAACTATCATAATAAAAAAAATTCATCTGCACATATATTTATAGAAAATTAAATTCCCTACAAAAAACGTCTCTTTGAAAATTTTCGCCAGACACGCCGTTTCCGAATAATGATGCTTTAAACATTAATATAATTTTTAGGTTTGTCTTTTTTATTTTGGAATTTTGTAACTAACGAACAAATAAATATATAGAAATGAACAATATAGATTCTTAAAGAGAATTTAATGTTCTACAAAAAAGGTCACTTAAAGTTTTTACATAAAATCACTTTTTCAAAAGTTATTCACAATTAAAGTTGAAGGAAAAATTAAATTATTGTTTTTTTCGTTGTTGAACCAATTTTGAAATAGTGCTTTTATGTATAAAGATAACCGCGCAATTTAAAACACTCTTCAGTTTTAATTTTGGAAAAGATTTCGATTAACCGTTGTAATATTCATATCTTATGCATCACTAGATGAAATAATTCGTCTGGATCAATTAATACCTAATAGCGCTAATGTTTGATACTTCCATCATGCATCATTAAACCATCAAAAATCAGCGAACTAAGACCAATCAAGACCAACAATATCGTTGGCTAGTTAAGCTGATTAATTAACTAGAACATTGGTGTGTGGTTGCAATATATAAGATATCCATGATTAATTGAAGACTAATTTATCAGAAGCCTTATTAAAGTCAAACGGTATCTAACGAGCTTATTCAATATTTTCACTGAAAATGATTATTTCATTAAACGACATCGTTGGTTGTCCAATCTCGTGTACAATTTCAAAAGAAAAAACATAAACTTGACCTTGCCGATAAGAGAAGACAAGAAGACGACCAAGTTTGTATGGTAAATACCTATGCATAGTATTCCAATAAATAATTTGTCTCAATTATTTTAATTCAATGTATGTATGGAGAATATTAAACTAGGCTTTAATATTGATATAGTAACACGTAAACACGTGAATTCTACAGGCTTTATGTATGTATAATACTAGAAATTTTTGCTCACTTTGTTATAAATTAAAGATTTTAAGAAAATATGAATTTTAAGGAATATATCGTGGCGAAAATTTAGGGGAAAACGCAAAAAATTACCATTATTGAGATAAGGCCGAACCAACTGAAAAATTACCAAAGAAAGATATATTATTTTGTAGACTTATTTTTGTTTTAAAGAAAATATTACAAAATCACCCCTACAACACCGACTAAAACTTTCGAGAAGTAAAATTTGTTAAAACTTCTGGTATTAAAACTCTATAATTCTATTAACTCTGCAAAAGAAGTTTAGATTCTTTTTCTGTTAATTTTTAGATCTGATACTTTTCTAGATTATTTTAATAAGTAGTTGAAAATATCGTTATTAAAACATTAAATCTGTAAATTTAAAGTGGATCTAACAAATTGCCGATGTTTGACAAAGGTTATAGACTTTAGACTTTTCAATTGGCCTAACATATCAATATAGAATCCCTAAAAAAATAATTTAAACTCCTAAGGCTAATAAAAATAATAATTTCTCATCTATACCTCTGTATAGATGTATATGTCCTTAATGTGGATCTAAGTTTTAACTTATTGGTTCATAAATCATTTTAGTTTATTATAATTCATAATTTTAATTTGCCTCTTTTTTCCCGGCTAGAAATTAGTTTGGGAATACCAAAGGAATGCATCTTGCCCTCCCCAATTGGGCATTCCTAATAGAAAAATCCCTATTGGAACCTAATAAGAGCCCAAATGGAAAATTTTAGGGGAAAAAGAATTATATGTCAGCCTTCCGCATTTGGGTTATATTTGGGACCACAGTGGAAATTCCCAACGTTGAAACTGAAAATTATTAAGAAAAATTAGTACGCTTTAGTACCAATAAAGGATTACTAAAGACATTACAATACTATGGGAAGTTTAAATCACTTAACCTGTGAACTTCAACAATGGGCATTATTTGGATTACCCAATTGGAATCTTATTAGGATTGCGTAGTTATGCCTGAAATGGATTGGCGTTACATCCCAAATTAGGGCCCCAATAAGGCCGCCCAGTAACGGCCCAATAGGATCCACTTGAAAATTTCTAATCGAGTTAGTATATGTTTTGTCCACCTGAACCTACTATCCAGAAGAATCCCTTGATAGGTATTTTACAAACTTTTCTCGTGAAATGAATTTGTTGATTGTTTGATCAATTAAAATCCCTTATGGTATTTAATTGGGATTGGAGAGATGGTTGAATTGTTTTACTATATTTGTTAAAATTTAAAATTGCTGTATTCTGCGAATGCGGTGGTAACTTATTTGTTATAAGTTGGGAAATCGATTGTGAAAATTAGGTAGAGTAATGGTCCTAGAACACTTCCTTGTGGGACTTCAGCCACGATAGGAACTAAGGTCGTTGCCGTATTGGACGCGAAAGTATTTTCCACTTTAGTAACATGTTAAAATTTAGAGGTATTTGGGGAATAATAAGAAATAGATTTAGGAGAGAAGACCATTATGATGCACTGTATCTAATACTTATGATTCATCGATATGCAGCACTATTGCTTTTTAAATGCGTTCAATTGAAGAACCTATTTAATTAAGATTTCCCAAAGACGTTTGAAGTTTAAAAATAAATAATTAAATTTACTAAATGTATAAAATATGTTTTTATTATTGATTTAATCTAAAGATGGAAAAGTCACCAAATAATTACGGAAACCTTGATTTAAAAATTCGAGTGTAAACTATGGAAAAAATTGCCAATATGTGAGGTATAGATAAATCTAAATCAAAAATCCTCCGTATTTAAAAATAAAATATTTATGAAACCTTGAAATGGGGGCCGAATTAAAATTGAAAAATCTAATAAACGGATTGTATATATTTATAAGTATTTAGGAAAATCAGCAAAAAGAAAAGCTGATATTCTCAAAAGAAAATGTCTCCATTTGGGTTATGTAGTAGAAAATCGGAACTATCCTAGGACTAGTTGAATACAGGAATGGACATACTCCGATTTGAAAGATTACTTTTTGGATAATCTCAAGAAATTGAAACGATCATTGGGCAGACAACTGGCAGGTTCCAAGAAAAAAGGAAGAAAACGATTGAAATTGTAGACTTTTTATCAAGAGAAATGGATTTTCTTGGTATAAAAAGCTTTGCCATCCGGAATTAAAAATAAAATATTTTTAAGACTTTGAAAAGGGGGCCGAAGGATAATTGGAAAATCTAATATACGGATTGTATACGTTTAAAAGTATTTAGGAAAATCAGCGAGAAGAAAAGCTGATATTCTCAAAGGAAAATATCTCCATTTGGGTTATATAGTAGAAAATCGGATTTATCCTAGGACTAGTTGAATATAGAAATGGACATACTCCGACTTGAAAGATTACTTTTTGGATAATCTCAAGAAATTGAAGCGATTATTGGGCAGACAATTGGAAGGTTCCAAGAAAAAAGGAAGAAAACGGTTGAAATTTTAGACTTTTTAAATAGAGAAATGGATTTTCTTGGTATATAAAACTTTACCCGAGATATGCAATATTGAAAGGGAAAAGTTTTACGAGACATAGAAAAGTTGGTTAGTTATATACTAACGAAAATCTTTTACATTTTTAAAGTAAAAGGCATTTATATTTTTATTTTACGACTCAAATATATTTGGTTTCGACTGGATTAAACAATTTTCATTTTAAATATGTAGACATTTATTAACCTTAGCGTTCATGAGTTTAACCCTCAGTAACATTGAAAATAAATGAACTTTTCAAGCGTGGCATTTCGCTTCGTGTGCATTTATATATTTCGATCGAAATCAAGTCATTTAACGTATCGTGCCAGCGTAGGTGGAACTAGATTGTAAATTAAAAATGACAAATCACACGAAGGGAACAACAAAGTGAGAATAATATGACACATTTTCACTGAAAAAGAAAAACTAATTCCCGTTGTTAATAATTTATATATTCCTATCTATGTACCATGTACCTATGCTCGTACGTATACTGTGTATGGTGTATAGTATACTCGGGCAACATTTGATAATAATATTTCACTATTTCTGACAGCATAACAGAAAATCGTTTGTTATTTTGTTACTTTTCATATACGCGAACGACAGTTGTAACAAATGGCCAACAATGTATGGGAGTAGACTCTTTCCAATTTTTCTGCGATTATTTTTCATTCTGTCAAAGTGTTATCTTTCAATCGCACGATTTATACTGCACCATTTGTGATAATGACAAAGTTATTAGGGGATTACAATTGAAGAAAATTTCCATTAGGTTATCGAAATATTTTAAAAAATGATCACACGTGGTAGCTTATTATGGGTATTCAATGTTTGTATGCAATTATGGAAGCTTAGCATATTGCAATTAATTTTCTGGAAACTAAAAATATGTACGTGCGTTTGTCTCATTTTGCTCGATAGTATGATTAATAATTTTCAATATGGATAGCAAATAAAACGTGCGTGGTTTATGATTGCACTAGGAATGCACATATTTCAAAAATTGAATTTTCCATCAATATTTTTGAGTCTTATCGTTATAAATCAAAACTATAAAACGGCAAGCATTCTATAGGCGTTTTATTTTATTAGTAGAAATTAATTGTATTTATTTTTAGTAGGATAGTGGACATGCAAGGATGTAGATCCATGTACTAATTATTATTTCTTTTATTAGATCTTCATCAGGCTTCTAAATTCTAAATTCTAAAATCATCATGTGTTTGTATGATTTTAGAAGCCTGATGAAGGTCTAATATAAGACCGAAACGTGTCGCTAAATTAATAATTAGTACATGGATCTACATCCTTTCATGTCCACTATCCTACTAAAAAGAAATAAAATTATGTAAATTATGGACACAACCAATTTATCGGTAGAAATTAATGTTCGATGATTAAATAATTTGATGATCCCTACACATTTGCAATTGTGATTTCTTTCGGAAAATAATTCATAGATTTCAGACAATAAAATTTGTTGATTTTGGACAATTCACGTATAGAGAAATCGCAAGAAATATTGGAACTCTAATGAAATTAAATTTGATTTTTCTACTGCTTTATTCTCTAATCCTGAATCCTTATTATATAATTCCATTCGAAAATCAAGATTAAGGCAAGAATTGTGTTAGTTAAGATGGAAAAACAAGAATTTATTGTGATAAAGCAACCTTATATCCATGACCTAAGAAAATTTTGGAAAAGCTTAAGTATTGACTAAAGCAGAGCTGGAGCCAGGAGTTGGACCATTCGAAATTTATATTGGCTAAATCTTTACTTTTCATTTTATTCTATGAGGCTGTTGTGGTGGTTAAAGGAGCTGGCAAGCCGGGTGACAGCCCGGGGCACCAAATTGAAGGGGCAAGGAATCAAAAATAAAATTTTCTTTTTTTTTCTATTTTTTGTTTAATTTTTTCCAAACTTGAATATTGTTATAAAAAAGGGCGTGAAAATTTGTTTTGTCCGGGGTGCTTAAAACCCTAGAACCAACCCTGTGAGATGGATTCAAGTCGTAGTTGTATTAAATCGATAGCCTTTATAACAGTGGTTCTTAATCTTCTTAAAGGTACTAACTCCTATCTGTTTCATATGAACATTCACCGAACCCTTCTTAAGTGAAAAAATAAATTATATTTTTTTCAAATTCAAAATGAAGGTATATTGGGTATATATAAGGGGATATAGGACATATAAGTAGGTGTATAGGGCCCCTATATAGGTATATATATGCATAGGGACACAAAATGAAGAATTAAAAACCCGCCGAACCCGTGAGACTGACTCACCGAGCTCCTAGAGTTAGATTAAACCCAGGTTTAGAACCCCTGCTTTATAGAATTGGGATTAAGATAATGCTACCCGGGAAAACATATAAAAAAGATCTCAAGGGAAAATTAAAAATTAATATAATATTTTTTTAAGAAATGTTTTAACTTACTTGTTAAGCGGGCAGAACTTTGTCCCTGTAACAAAATAACATATAATTATTAAAATTTCTTGTGAAAATAGTTAGCTGAAAAATAAATGTTAGTTTAATTTACTTTATATAAGTAGTTTATATAAAATCTTCCTTAAAAGTATGGAATTTTCAAATGAAAAATTTATAGCGTTTTTTCATTGATCCAACCTTAGTTGAATGTATATTCCTTAATCTCAACAATCTAGTAAATTGATATTTGGGAAGGTACTAGAATTTAGGGGGAAAACCATTGAGATTGTTTGACTATAGTGAACCTTAGATAAGCCCCATGTTAAAATTTAAATTGTCATTTCCCACCAATTTTCTGAGTTCTCGTACCCCTTCCACTACATATTTGAAAAAAAATATAATATAATAAATATAATGGTAAGGAGAAGACAAATGGCCTTGCAAAGTTAGACTCATTACACCTTCTTTGGCTCCAAAATCGGTTACAGATGTACTAATGTCCACAACAATAAATAGAATACCCGAATAGTTTCAAAATGAGCAAATAAATTTCTAAAACATCTACTCAGATCTTGATAAAGGTTATCTCTGAAAGATTATTATAAAAGGCTACTAAATCTGGGAAAAAAGAATGCTGGTAGATCTTGAAATATAAGAAATACCCAACTATAGGGATAAATACCAAGTGCATGTAGGCAAGAGAAATACGGCAAGGGAGAGGAAAATGCCTTCCCCGTACTATTAAACTATTCAGCATGACTCATAGCCATCTCAACTCTGGGTCACGTGGACAATATGATAAAATATCCATAAAGATCCAATTGGGTGTCTACTGAAATTTATCTTAGAAACATTGGAATAAGTCTTCAGAATGATGTGCTTGTCTATCGTACTTATACATCCAGGGCTTAATGTTTAATTACTAATTTTTATTGGTAATTATTTACAAAAATTGAAGAAACATAAAGTTTTATGAGAATTAATTGAAACGATAGTAGAAAAAAAAGTTCAACTTTTGTAATTTTTTGACTTAGATATTCTTGTAAAATTAAAAAAAAAATCCTTAATGCATCCCTTATTATTTACCTGAAATAAATCAGAATCAAATCGTTAATTTAAAATGAGCAAGAGGAATATTAATACCGGTTAACTCACCTAATTTGTATAACTATTGTTGTACTATTAATTGATATAATAGTTTAAATGTATAGGTTTTTTTAATTGTTATAATTTACATTTACGTCCCGGTTTTTTTCTGTAAAGGTGGAAAGTAAAACTTTAGTGAATTCTTGTTTTTCAGCTTTAGCTAATTCATTTACATGAAACTATTTACATATGCAAAGCTTAGACATATTATACGAGTAATATCTACTTGACATCCAATAAAATGTGTACTTCTTATGTAAGAAGCGAAGCTCAAAACCTTTGTATACTGGAGGTAGGTTTACAATTTTTCCGTCAAAAAAAAAAAATAAAAAAAAATATGATTGCAATAAAATAGCATATAATATAGATATTTTAATATGCATTACAAATGCACATTAAGTGCATAGTCACGAAATGCATTGAACTTGTCTTTAGATTTCTATCGAGTATCCACTCACGCATTCGATTTCACCACGTCATCGAATCGAAAATGAAATAATTACGCAAAGGACCTTAACACTGATTTCCGCCAATCTGCGGGAGCAGTGCGGTGTTTGTGCTATTATATCATTTCACCATGGAAATAAATTTCATTGCAGTAACCAGATATTTACATATAGCTCTGTAGGAGGTTGGATGCATTCGGAATGGATTCGCGATGCAATGCTTGGATTTGGCGCTTAAGGTCTAGTAGTATGAGAAAGATGAAGCGAGGCGCAATAAATTATTGTAAAGAATGATTTATTTTTGTGGACGACTTCATAAATATGGTTAGAACGCGATGAATGGTCCCGAAGAACCAATGTCGGTCCAGGAGATTCTCGTATATCTCGTAAACCTCATTTCTTACATTTACTTTCAGTTCTTCCGTTCAAACCACTAGAAATCGAGAAACTAGACATTGTCAACGTTACGATTTATTCCACCCACCACCAGGACCGAAACATCATCTTTTACGATACCCAAAAACCCTTTATCAATAAGTTTAAAAAAAAACACTATCTTAATCTCCCCACCCTCTCAAAAAGATGAGTCAATTAAAATCAATACCAGTTCAAGCATTCCTCAAAAGAACATTCAAAGAATTTACGAGAAATCCAGAAAACCGATTTTTTTTCCGTTGAGAAAGTTTGTCATTGACAATACGAGAGTACATTACGAGAAATTGATTGGAGTAATTAATTTCAATGTCCAAAAGCATTGAATCGAAAGAGAGTTTAGATGTCATTCATTGATTTGTTAGTGAAGGTCTTGAAAGTTTGGCTTCCCAAGGAGAATTAGAATAAGAAAAATCGGATTGGAAAGATATTTAAATGGTCGTTAAATGTATCACGGGTCGATTTTTTTTATTGCAGCCAAATTGTATGTAACTTGTTAAAAGATAGCATAACAGAATTTAATGTCTGAAATATTTTTAGTGTAATTTTATTTTGCTAAATTGAGATTGAAAATATATATCTTGGAACTGATAAGATCGGTTTTAATGGCTTTGGCTGTTGTAAATTGGATGTTTGCAATCTTATATATACTTTATTTATATATTAAACAGTATCATGGGAAATGTAATTTGATTGTTGCTAAAGCGCAGGACAAAATAAAATTATTTATTCTACCAATGATTGTTCATCTTTAAAAAAGTGCTTTCGCTTTTAAATCTTCAATTTTCTCATAAGCTTTGACTTTCTTTTGTTTTATTTTTCGTTTATAATTAAATGTCGCTAACTTAACCAACAGTACCAATTTATTAACATATTGTATAATACACTTCATTTTATTATAAGGCTTCATTTTTTGATTGTTAAATAGTTCTGAAAATATTACAAACTTCATTGTTAGGTAAATTAACTTAGCTATTATCACAAATATATTCTTTTTTTACCTTATTTTTCGTTTATATAGAGAATTCGTAGCATTTTTTTATGACCAAAGCAGGAGACCACTATTCTCAGGGAGTTCCATACAAATTTTAATAAAATTTGATATATTTTACTTTTTATCTATATCTTCTGACCACTGAACTAAAATAATTGGAAAAAATCTCTGTAGTTTTGCAGTGGTATTTGTCCAAAAAATGTACCAACAATGATCCATTTTCGGTCACTCTTTCGTATTCTTTTCCCGCAAAAAAGATTCAGTCATGAAAAATTCTAGTTTAGTACTCAAAATTTAACACTATAAAATAATTCAAATTTTCACACAGTTGGTCCATGAGGTTCTCAAAAGAGTGATCATTTATTTTGAAAAATTATATTTCGTGAAAAATGCGTTCAAAAATTTATTGCGTAATATTCGTATGTTATCTTGTGAAAATTAGAAATGCTATAACTTGTCAATTTTTTTGAACTTCCCCAAAAATTTTTAGGGAGTTATTGTTGATATTATAAGGAAGAGAAAAAACTAAAAAAATAATACCTGAAAGACTTTATAAGTTATATTTTATATGTAATATTACATATAAACTAATATTATTAGGTATAAATTATTATCAGTCAATTAGATAATTCATTATCAAGTTGTATTGAAAGAATTAAAATATTTCTTTTAAAGATTTAAATTTTTGGGATATAGATTCAGGGGTTACAAATTAGGAAATATACAGAAACCATTAAAATTTAGCATTTTAATGCCTTTTATAAGGAGATATTATATCTTTGGTTTCATTAACTGATTTACAACTTTAACTATTCTAGCTCTGGCAAAAAAAGTTCAAAACTATCGTTAGAGCTTACTTTTCCTTAAATTTCCAACCCTAACTAAGGGATAAAACAAAGGGCTGATTTTTATGTTAACTCTCCAGACCTAGAAATTTTTAATTTGCCAATGGTCTACCTAGAATGTTTCTGTAGTCCACTAAATATAGTATGTTTAATTCACAAATATAAAATATTATAGAAAACTGATGATTCATAATTCTCTAGTCTTGAACTAAAACAGTTTTTGTTTAAAATATACGTTTAGTATTCCGACGTAAATATTATGTATATTTTATTCTCTCCCGTTCTTAGCTTTGTGCCAAGAAACTTATCATTTAAAGTTTAACTCAAGTAAGTAAGTAGGTTTATAAAAGATTAGTTTTATAAAGTAAAATAAGTATTGTAAAGGGCCTAGGGGCAGAGCTGTCGTAAAAGAGTACCATAGTTACTTAATTTTTTTGACAAAAAGTAACTAGTGTCTAAAATATTTTTTAAAAATATCTTAGATATCGAAAAGTAACTTATATACCGAAAAGTATATAAGATAATAAAAAGTAACTTATATATTAAGTGTGCAGTAAACAATAAAATTGGGCACCTGACAACCTAGTTGTACAAAATAATATTTAGTTTGTGATTTTATTTAACTTTATGATTCTATTTGGTTTAGTTCTATAAAATTCATGATATACCTCTCTTTAATCTTGTATAGTTTTTTAAATGTGTTATGTTAACAGGGATTTTGACATATACACATTCCATTTTCCTAAATTAATAAAAATATGAAATACATTATATGATTACCAAACAACTTTACCTATTAAGTTATAAAACTTATCACATACAAAGTAAGTATACAAGTCAAAAAGTAATTGGTTAAGTATACTAAAAAGCGACTTAAGTTATACTTAAAGTAACTTGTATTCTTTTTTAAAGTAACTTTTGTAATATCTAGATACTTTCCCAAAGTATCATTGACAACTCTGCCTTAGACGTATAAGCATTGTGAAAAGGCTCCGGAAAGATATTTTATTGATACTTTGTTTGTACGATGGTACCCATAAAATACTTAGATCCTGGAAGTTTCAAATCTCTATCTCAATTATTTTTTTCACAAAAAAATTATAACAAGCAAGTAACAGAAAACATTTTTTTTTCTCTTAATTCACATAATCAATTAATCTTAAATTTAAATATGATTTAAGGGTTGAAACCATGAAGTAATTTTCATATCACTATGATTTTTTTTTAAATTTAACTTGTTTCTTATGTAAAACCTGATTTTTTTCGGATTTTTCGAAAGGATATTACATAGTGAAAGAAAAATAATTAAACACCACTTCTGTGCTTAATGGCAATTGCTTAAAGCTTCTGTTTTATTTAGATAAATAATTAATAGATGGCATTGGCGTGCCTACCAGTGGCAATGTTAAATTTTCAAAATTTCAATAATCAAAACAAATGAACATCTACAAATCTCGCAATCCCATTGGCTAATAGCCACGCACATTGAAATGTGTGTACCTACTGTCATTAGATATTAGTGCATTGCTGACTTATTCATACTTTATTTGTTCTTAAGAAATTTATTTCTTTTGATTAAAAGCCAAAAAGTGATTCAAGTGATAATTTAAATAGTGCTCAATTAAACAAGATAATAATTCTTCTATTCAAGTAAGTGAAATGTTATAAAATTCTGAAAATATTAAAGCTATTTGGCATCATATTGGTTTCCATTCTATTGTCAATTGAAAGTTTCGTGAAAAAATTATACTTCCAATTTAAATGATTGAAGAGTCTACTAACTACTAAGCTTTCTACTTATATTTGGCACTCAGCACATACTTCATTGAACTTATACTAAGTTTTAAAGCTTAAATAATAGTTGTGGTCAATTTTTTTTAAAAAATAGTAGGGAAAATAGTATGAAATGAATGTTCGTATACCTGAAATTTTTATTTTTTTTTGGATATAATTACTTGTATCTTTATATACAAATGAATCAACAGCGATTGATATTACGTGAAGAGGTGGTTTTTATTTTATTTTGTTCTCTTTATATAGTAAATTTTCAATAAATTTGAAAAAAATCCGATATGATAAAGGCTTAATACATAAAGCTTTTTTTTAGCTTCATTTATTAAAGGTACTTTTTTATAGATATTATTTAGCTATATAGTTGTTCATTTATTGCTTATCAATGCCTTATCAATCCCTGAATTACATCAAAATTTTAAATCAGTTTTTTTAATAAATTCAATGAAAAACAAAGTTTTGATTTCTTTACTTATTACTTTTTTTAAGGATAACAAGTTGGTAGAGATGTGGAAATCCCTGAATCTTAGTTCTTCATTAGTACTTACATAGTTATAAAGAATTATAAAAATTAAAGTATATTTCCGGAGTAGATTAAACATGCTCATACCCCTAGACTCTTTATAAATAATTGTTAATTTCCCTGCAATTTTTGAATACGGTTTACCAATACTATTATCAAATAGATTTATATTATAATATATTGGTATTCATACCAACGTACACTTTGAAAGACTTTGAAGAGCCTTTTTTTTAAAGAATTTAAAGTTATTAAGATATATTTTTCTCGGCATCAGTCAACGAATATAACATTGATAAATACTTTATTTATTAATTTAGTAAATGAACAATTTCTAGCGGAAATATTTAAGAAGTCCAAAAGCAAAAATATTAATGAAAAAAAATAGTTTTAATTTCATATTATTTCGAAAAAATTTGTTCATCTATATAAATAACATAAAGTCGTTTTAGTTAGATTATAATAAATGTATTTATAACTCAAGAATGGCTGAATCGATGTTTATGATTTAAAAATTTTTTGGATTCGTCTTCCCCTACAATAGTAGAATTACTATGAAAGTATATGCAGAATTATAAAAAAATGCAATTTTAATAAAATTAGGTTTTTCATTTCTGAATATGAGCTTATGCTTATGATATGCATTTCTATGCATATGAGTTTTAATATTATATTCCATAGATGATAAAATTCAGATCTCAGCTTTTATTTTTTTTTTTAAATAAGAAGACAATTCAGGTTGTTTAAGATCGGTTTTTTTTATTTAATATTTTTATTATTCAATTAGCTACGTATCGTAACTTCATCAGGCTTCTTGATTCACAAAAATATAATATTTTCAATATTTATTGAATTTAAATTGAAAATATTTTATTTTTGTGAATCAAGAAGTCTGATGAAGTTACGATACGTAACGAAACGTAGCTAATTTGAATATTAAATAAAAAAACCGATCTTAAACAACCTGAATTGTCTTCTTATTTAAAAAAAATAAAAGTTAAAATAAAAATAAAAAATAAATTAAATAAAAATAAATTATATTCAAGGTTCATCAAGGTATACGTATTTAAAAAACGCACAAAATTTTTAATAATTAAGCTTTATTTTGCGCATTTAATTATATCCATATAAATTAAAAGGGCAGCAATATTGTCGATATAAATGAATTAATTTTCGCAAATGAATTTAATATTTAAGAAGTCTAAAAGCAATAAAATTATTGAAAAAAACAGTTTCAATTTCATATTATTTCGAAAAAATTTGTTCAACTATATAAATATCATAAAGTCGTTTTAGTTAGATTATACTATATGTATTTATAACTCAAGAATAGCTGTGTCGATGTTTATGTTTTACAATTTTTTTGGATTCGTCTTCGCCTACAATAGCAGAATTACTATGAAAATATATGCAGAATTATAAAAAAATGTAATTAAATTATGTTTTTCAGTTCTGAATATGAGTTTATGGATATGATATGATATGCATTTTTATGCATATGAGTTTTAATATTATATTCAATGTTCATAAAGGTATGAGTATTTAAAAAAACGCACCAAATTTTTTATAATTAAGCTTTATTTTGCACATTTACTTATGTCCATATAAATTAAAAAGGCAGCAATATTGTCGATAGCAAATCAACGAATTAATTTTCGCAAATGAATTTTAGATGGTACGAATTTCACCGGTTCGTCTAGTAATAACTAAAATAAATAACTGCATTTTTTACTAAAACCCAGTAGAAAATCAATTACATGTTAGTATCTCAATAACTTTTATTCTCTGATTATATAACACCTGTTAAAAATCATCTCCGACGTCACATCTCTTTATCGTCATAATACCAAAGTATTAAATGCCGTTTTTGTTTTGTAAATTTTGTATTAAGCATTCACCAACAATGACAACCATAAAAAAATATGAAATAATATTAAATTTAACATAAACTGGCTTTAAATCGCTCCGCTTAAAAACCACACAGAAATTCGATATTCTTTTTAAACTTCAACACTTACGACCGTTTTTTTCGTTTTTTACTTTTCATTTTTTTTCTTTCTTCCTAAAATAACAAACTATATAAAGAATCATAAAAACGGAGCAAAAGTTTCACGAGAGAAAAAAAAAAACGAGAGGTAATCAAACGAAGCAATTAGAAACGTGAAATACGACCAAAGTTATTTGTCCCAAGGAAAATATATTATCATGAGTTTCATTTTTATTGGATTCCATTGATTATTTCATCTTGATACTTTTATTATTATCAATTAAGAGCCCTGTAAGCCGTATATGTGTACCGTATGCAGGTATATATGGGACCGGACAATCCCAAAATGTCGTTATCATCGACGATAATAAATTATTGGGCAGCGGGTGCAGTAAATATGGCTATTTAAGTGTTACACTCATTCTTGTTTATGTGTGTTAAATTTGTGCATGGAAATCCACAAGAATTAAATGAAAGAAGAAAGGTTTTATGGTTTTGATGCACTGCACTGCACCATAGCAAAAAATATGCTTATATGACGATCGTAAATTTGTACGTTATAAACATCGTGAGTTTGTCTTCGGGTGAGGTTTATGTTAACATCTTCATTCACTATTATGTCTTTTTCCTGCATTACAGTAATGGGTTGAGGATTAAACGAAAAACGTTCAACTTTAATCCAAAATATTAATATTTCTGAAACTGATATCATTTTTAATGCATAAGAATTTTTTTTTATTTTCAAATAAATTGCACAATCTGCATAGGGTTGCAATAAGTGCATTCAATCCATAGACAATCACATGTAAGCACTAATCCCATTAGATTAGTATAAAGATTTTTAACAATCAATAGCGACAATAACAATAATAGTAATTCTTATAGCAATAACAACAATCATAAAAACAATCAACAGTAGCAATAAGAATAATAACAATAGTCTATAATAACAATATCAGCGCTAAAAATAATGTGAAACATTAATATATAAGTAATATATAAAAATAAAATTGGCTAGCTTGCCGTGCGTTCGTGCAGAATGGGCTATGCGCAAGTGCTCTGTTATCCCCACTTACGCATTTAAAACGTTGATAGGGGTACTTAATCACTAATGTATTTATTTGTGAATACGTAGTTCGGATTTTCAGGTTTACAATCTGTGAAAGCCAAAAACTTAATGCTCACTTATAAACTTAACTTAACCTTTTCAGATATATCTACTTATCAGAGTTTAAATTTTTAAGCAGACTCTAAGTTTTTGTTTCTAATAATAAATCAACTTTGTTTTATATTAAGCAGTAATAACGTTTCGCTTTTACCGCACTTTGATTGATTATTAAATTTGAAATTTCGATTGTCTATTACACGTTATCCCTTACAAACTTTGCTACCGTTTTTCACTCTTTTAGGGGAGAAATTTTCAAAAATCCTTTCTTATTATATATCTGCATCGTATATGGAAAACACTTTCCAAATTTCATCGATACAAATGTGCACTTAAATTTGAAAATACAATGTAAAACGAAAAAAAATAATGACCTTCTTTATGTTAGTTAACATGACTAAAAGGCTATTCGATTTCGGACATTTGGACGTTGTACATACAAAATTGTTGGAAATAGGTGGAAAGCGTGGAAGTAAATTCGAATATTTTATTTATTTTCAATAACAATAATTGGTTTCCAAATTGTTCTGAATACCGAAAAAAAGTTAGTATCGAAGATTTTATATTTGAATTAACAGTGAAATATATGGCAAAAAATTGCTACCTTTATGCTTTTCAGCCGAATATATAATTACTCCAGATCACAACCATTGGTTCGTAAAAAATAGATTTTAAAAAGTTTGATTGTTGAAAAACGAACCAAAATTTAAAATCGCTAATTTGGTATAAGTACTACATAAGTATTAAACTTTCATACTAATTTAGTGAAATAACGTTATTTAAGAAGTTGTTAAAATGACATAACAAAACACTTATATTTTATTTCTTAATATAATTTTAGATAAACTTTTTTTATATTAAAAATACTTTGATTATTAAATTTAAAATTTCGATTGTTGATTAACTCTACATTATTTCATATTAAACATTTTATTAAGATAAAACCTTTAGTTGCGAATGCAACGGGCAACTACTAGTATAAAAATAAAGCTATATAATAAGAAATAACAATTTGGCTACAGATAGTTAATAGGAATATTTGTTTAGTTACAAAATATATCAGGCAAATCTATTACATTCCATTTTTGTAACCTTCTTATCATCTCACTGTTGTCCAATAAGTTTATTGCGAGATGGTTGGAATGATCGTCTAGTTTTGTCAGATATTTTTTACTAAACCTTTGAATTTCCTCCTTTACAGATGGCATTTCTGTATCTTCATGTATTTTTTATTGTTTACATACTATGGACCACCGATTATTTGTCGTAGGGTCTTTGATTGAAATCTTTGTAGGATTTCAATGTTGGAGTTGGAGCAGTACCCCATAACTGTATCCCATATGTCCATATGGGCTTGAGGATGACCTTGTACAGAATAAGTTTGTTTTCTGTTGATAATGGTGCAGTAGATGCCATTCGCCAGTCCATTTTTTTGTATTTTTTATTTAAAAGTTTTACACAGCCCATGTAAGTTTTTGATCTAAGTGCATTCCGAGATATTTTACCGTGCTCTTTTGCGGTAGTTCTGTGGTTTCCATTGTAACCGGTGGACATATATTTCTGCGCAGTGTGAACATTATGTGTGTAGATATTGCGTTGTTTATTTTTATTTTCCACTTTTTTGCCCATTTTCCTACTTTGTCCTGGTTATTTTGGAGCTTTAACGAAGCTTCATTGGGTTCATCTGCTGCAGTTACGATGGCTGCGTCATCAGCAAATGTTGCCACTAATGCATCTGTTGTATTTGGCATATCGGCTATGTAAAGGGAATACAACAGAGGTCCCAGTACACTACCTTGGGGAACCCCGGCTGTTATTTTTTTGGGAGTCGTTACTTCCGATTTGTATTTGACTTGAAAGATACGGTTTTCCAAGTAGGACGAGATTATGTTAAAATACTCAGGAAGTTTTTTTTTTGATTTTGCACAATATTCCGGGACACCACACCTTATCGAATGCCTGTGCCACATCCAGAAAAACCATAGAACAGTATTGTTTTTTTTCCTGGACATAGCGAATAGTTTCAACGATTCTGTGAATTTGCTCTAGTGTTGAGTGACCATTTCTAAAACCAAATTGGTGATGTGGTTGGATTTTTTTGTCTTGTATTATTGGGTGTTTTAAGAAGTAATTTTTCATATTCTTTGCTTAAGATTGGAAGCAGACTTCTTGGTCGGTATGAACCAACCTCTTGAAAAATTTTTCCAGGTTTTAGGATCATAATAACCAACGCTATCTTCTATTGTTCTGGGAGCTGGGCTGTTCTATTAACGGGATTGAAAATGTGGGTTAGATAAGCAATTCCTTTTCTCGGTAGTTCTTTTAGTATCTTCCCTGTTATCGGATCATAACCTGAGGCTTTACCTGATTTTAAGGCTTGCAAAAAGAAGTTCACTTCTTTAGATGACATATATTTGATTGTTCCCAAGGTTTGTAAATTTCACAGGTTGCTCCATTAGAAAAAAAAAATGACGTCATACGAAGAATTTTGAAATTGATCAGTCTGAAGATATGTACGAATTTCTTCTGGATACGTCACGTAGCCACCATGAGGCCACCTGTGTATTTTATAAACCTTGGATTGTTCCAACATTACTCCGTGTGTTTGTGATTTTCTTCAAGATGGTTCTTGTAGGTTCATCGTTGTACGATGGAATGTCATGAGGGGGGGGAACTTTTCCCAAGTGTATCTCGAAACATTCAACTTTTTCAGCATCGTTTGTATAAGAATTTATGTAATTTTCCTCTTAGAAAAACTATTGCTCCTTAGTTTTACCTTTAATTTCAGAAGATCAAACCCGCTTTTGAAATAAATCTCAGTAGGAAACCGATTGGATCTTTTTGGGAAAATTCCAGGTGGTTCCTCACTTTGGCACCCATATTTCGGCAGTATGACATCCAAATTTTTCTTTAACTTTTCCATCATTCCCACTTCTCCTTTTAAAGTTTTAATCAACAATTATTTCCTTCCGTTTTATTTAAGCTTTAAATTTAACGCCTTCCATATATTTACATAAAATTTCCAAGGAAAACGGAACTATAGCACAATTATTGCCAACAAAAGCAAACATTTGTTCGCCATCCGGAAACAGTAAAAAAACGATCTTAAATTTCGCCGAAATACAAACAAAAAGCAACTTCGTATGGCATATCGTCTCAATTACATCATAAATCTAAAACAATATTTACTTTAAATTACCATGAAAAACATAGGCAAAGAAACTATACAAACTCATTGAGTCCAACAATATTGACTCATCCCATTGATAATTATTTATTTTCTAATTAGATGAGCTGAACAGTTCTACCGAAAAACATTCTCATTTTAAAAGTATCTCTCCAAACATCTTCCCACATTCCACTCGAATCAATAAATTAATTAAACGTGGAACATTTGGAATTGTAGTCGGTTAGAAAAGTAAACTCGTCAAATCAACATTATTTTCTATATACTTTATATATAAAAGTATCTGTAGAAAATTTCAATTAACGTGAAAACCAAGAGGGAATCTATCTGATTAGTTTTACCGTTTTACCGAGTGAATTATCTTTATTAAACGATAAAAAACGTGTTAACAATAAAAGGGATTCAAATAAATAGCCAAGCTTCATTAAATTGAACAGAAATCTTTGTTGGTTCAACATAAACGTAATTATCCAAGTCTCAACTCAATCTCTATATATATATTTATATAAATGTGATACCTAAATATCTCGTTTTTTTTTTTAATTTTTCTCTTTACCCCTTCGAATTTCTCGGTCATATCAGAAGGACATCACAACTGTAATGACTCGATCGTCTAATTAAGCATTTACTTCTTTATAGAATGATTCAAAATTAAGTTTACATGAGTGGGTATTTTTGGGTTCAAATAATTTTTAAATGTTCAACATTTTAGGCCAATTTTATAAATTGCTTAATCATTGATATTTTTGGAACCTATTCCACTAATTTAGACATGAGATGAAAACAATAGGGCAAAATTTTACCATGAGGACAAATGTAAAAGTTGCAATAAAATCCATCTTAATTTTTTTTCCAAATTTTATAGATGCCTCGTTATTAAGTCAAGCTTTCAAGCTTTAGTCTGTTTTATTATTTTATCCATTAAATAATAATTTATCGTTGACATGTCGGTCAATAAATAAACAGTCACTTTCTTACCATTGATATATTAGAACTTGTTAGAATTTAGTAAAAAAAAAGTTTACTGAATAATCATTAGACCTACCTAAATGTAGGTATTTTTGGGCTCAAATAATTTTTTAAATGTTCAACATTTAAGGTCAGTTTTATTCCATGTTTATAAATCGCTCAATCATAGATATTTTTGGAATCTATTCCACTAATTTATATATGATATTAAAAAAATAGATCAAAATTTTATCATGGGGACAAATATAAAATTGCAATAAAATCTATCTTAATTTTTTTTCCAAATTTTATAGATGCCTCGTCATTAAGTCAAGCTCTAAAGCTTTAATCTGTTATATTATTTTGTTCACCAAATAATAATTTATCATTGATATGTTGGTCAATTAATAAAAAGTCACTTTTTTACCATTGATATATATCAGAACCTGTTAAAATTTAGTAAAAAAAAGTTTACTGGATAATCAATGGAACTATCAGGAATCAACCTGGAATTGTCAGGGAATTTTAAAACCATTACCTTTGGTCCTCCTATATGATAGATGTATGGATAGTTCATAACTTTGAAATTCGTAAACTTCAATAACAGGAATTTCTCGGTCATATCAGAAGGACATCACAACTGAAATGACTCGATCGTCTAAATAAGCATTTACTTTTTATAAAATTATTTAAAATTAAATTTACATATGTAGGTTTTTTTGGGTACAAATAATTTTTTAAATTTTCAACATTGTAGGCCAGTTTTATTCCATATTTATAAATCGCTTAATCATTGATACTTTTGGAACCTATTCCATTAACTTATACATAAGATGAAAAAATAGGTCAAAATTTTACCATGAGGACAAAATTTATCTTAATTTTTTTTCCAAATTTTATAGATGCCTCGTCATTAAGTCAGACTTTCAAGCTTTAATCTGGTATATTTTGTAAACTAAATTATAATTTATCCTTGAGATGGTCAATAAATAAAAAGACACTTTTTCACCACCGATATCGTTAAACTTATGAGAATTTTGTAAAAAAAAGTTTACTGGATAATCATTGGAACTATCAGGAATCAACCTGGAATTATCAGAAAATTTTAATATGGCACTAGTAGTTTAAATACTCATAGTGGACATTTATACTCGCGGACCTTTAAGCCCGACTACCCTATTCCAAAGAATATTATATACTGAATTTTGAATCAAGCTGTATGTTATTAAACAAATGTTTGAAAATTCCGTCAATTATTTCTACCAAAATAATATTTTTTTTTAAATAAAAATCAAATAAACGCTGCCATGCTGCGTTAATAACCCACGTAAAAACAAGACTTTATTACAATCATCATCTTTTAATTTTTGTAATTAACAATTTAAACCAAATTTGTGATTTTTTAAAATTAGGTTTGCACGGAAAAAATATTCAATTTTTAAAATTCTCGATTTTAATGTTGCGCCCATGTCATTAGTATTAATGAGATCAGGATCATTTAATATTTTTATGAAAATATTTTTATTATAAATTTGTCAATTTTGGGTTTTGAAACCGAAAAAAACAACTCGTACCTAATTAAAAATTAATTGCAGGGCAATAAAGGTGCATTCTTGGAGATTGCTCGTCAATAATTTAATTCGGGGTGAAAGTTTTTTTTTCTTTTTTCTGTATACAAATGATCGTTAATTGCTATTATTAGTAGCTATGGTAAATACCCACGGTTCTTATTATTGTGTTTTCCCTTAATTTATATAAACTTGATGATTTGAAGAAAAAATACTTTCAGATTCTATCAGAAAATATTTTACAATTCGATTAGTATCACTGATATTTAAACAAGTTTGTAAAGGAACTATATTTTAACTTTCTTTATTCTGATCAATAAAATTTTATTGGTTAAAACTTATTAATCAAACTATGTAAACATTTTCACTAATCAAAACTGCTTAATAGTTCACTAGAGTAAAGAAATACTAAATAATATTTGCCAAATTGATAGTTTTCAAATCGAACATTAAATTTTCCCCTCAAAACATTCTTGTATCCAATGGTATACTACCGAAATATCAGTAGTTGTTACAAGTAATTAATTTCCTTGAATGTGAAAAATGGTAGAGATAAACTTTAGTAAACATTTAGAATACTATACATTTTATCTTCTTTGTATTCGAACACTTTTGATTGCTATTACTTCATCTCCTGAAATATATCGAACAATTTTAGTCCTTTTGAGCAAATTTCGACCAAAATATTAAAGAAAAGATTGTAAAGGATAATGGACAAGGAAAATATAAACTCGATTTCAAAAAAAGGATAAAAAATTAAGGATAAAAGTGTTGAAAACTATATCAGGAAGAATGAAAGGATATGGACCCGGAAATATGTACCAGTTTCATCGATTAGCAGAAGACTTTTTATCGAGTGAATAAGATGAAATTGTTAGATATCCTTCGGAAAATTGAAGTTAACTGGAAAAATAGACGATTAATTTTGAACTTACGAGTATATGAAATAGAAAGTTGAAAATTATACAAACAAAGAAGAACTGTGTAGTTTAAAAAGCAAATCGTCACGGATTTTGTTTAACTTACACCTTTTAAATTAGTGGTTCTTAACCTGGGTTCAATCGAATCCCGAGGGCTTAGTGAGTCAGTCTCACGGGTTTGGCGGTTCATTTTGTGCACTTATGTTTAAATTTATACCTATATTTTCAGTTTGAAAAAAAAAAAATATTCCACTTAAGAAAGGTTCGTTGATTATGCATTTTAAAGCGGTGAAGATCAGTACCTCCAACAAGGTAAAAAAACACTATTTTAGATGAAATAGCTGTTAAATGAAGTTCTAGAAATATATGGAAATTTTTCCATCAAAGTTTTCTAATACGCTGACTATTTGGTACTGTTAGCGCAAAAAAGAAGAGAAACTATAAATTATGTTTGAACCATCGTAGATGGAAAAAATAATATAAAAGATTAATAATTCTTTATGAAAATAAGAATGAATGCAGCGCTTTGAATTAATGGAGACATACGGAACTAGGGAAAACAAACCCTGGAACCAAAATAGTCAGAAAACATATAGGTCGCCGAATGTTGAGGTTCGTCCAATTTTTCGGTCTCATTTTGATGAAATAGGGACCCAGAAAACACAATAAATCCTGAGGCTACAGTGTTAAAGCCCAATTAACTTCATTCTGAATAACTTAACTTAATATAACTAATAAGAATTCTGGAATGGATAATGGAAAGTCGAAAGTTTCGACTACATCACCCAAAGAAGTGCCCGTTTAAAGTAACGTGAAAATTTAACCAAATGTTAAGAAAACATTATCACCAAAGATAGATAATTCATTAACTGTACCGAAAATTTCATTCGACAAAAAAAATTTGTTTGATTGAAAAATTGGAAATTTAATTCTAAAAGCAGTCGTAAAAGTGGTATGGAATTTAACATCGTACGAATTGGAAATGTGAACTTCCAAGGATAAAGAAAGGAAGTATCTGGAGAGCTTTAAATTTAGAGAATGAAAACAAAAATCAAATGAACTGATTAAGTCGTAAACATAAAAGTATTGAGCAGAGACAATAAGGAACGACCAAAAATATTCTTCTGAATCATATTTGAAGAAAATCTAGAGAAAGAAGGTATTACAGAAGGAAAATTCTATGGATTTTAGTACATGAAAAAACATCTGTTAAAAAGAAGCCTAGAGGTCTATTTTAAACAGAAAAATTTGACATTAATTTTGGGTTTATTTATTTAAATTTCTTTTATTTACGTATAAAAATTTAATCTTTTCGAAAAGATCCATTAACAATGCATAACAATAATTAATGTTGAACTAGTGAGAAAATCATTAACGAAAAAAAAGACCCATTGACCGAATTGACCCGAAAATGACCTTAAATAAAACTTGCGTGTAAAATTATAATGAATAGAAGGTCAAAAAAAATCCATTTTACATATCAAAAGCTTCTTGAAAGTTTAAGTCAACAAATTTTCCCCAGTAAGTTCATATAAATACAGAAGTCACAAATTTTCTAGAACAAAAAATCGCAGACATGCAGTCAATAAAGTTTCGAGATAGACGTTGAATTGCTCATCCAATAACTTTTACAATTGAATTTGAAATGTCTAAAAAATGTTGGCAAGTTTTCAAGAAAATTATTACTCAAACGTAAAAAGCAATCGCTTCGCATTGATTTTCAAAACTTTTATATAATCACATCGGGAAAAAAAAATCAGCGACAATTTCGTAAATTGCTGTTTGTCGAGTAACAACCAATCGCAATTCCGATAAGGACTACTTATTTATATAAGTCGAGCAAAATTAAAAACGATTTTATTGTTTTAATGACTTAATACCTCCGTTCTAGATTGAGAAATGCAATAATTTACGTTTGCATTTTTCCAAATGCACGCAATCGAAAAATCATGCAACAGTTCCACTATTGATTGACACAATAAAATCAGTTCACTTTATGGGTAACCTGGTTTACGTTGAATTCTTTCTGTATGTATATTTTTGGAATAAATTGAAGATTTGGAATCAAATGTGACATCTTTCACGAGAGAAATTGAAACGCAAAAAAAAAACTTCCGTCAAGAATCGTCGTTCGAAGACATTGAATTCTTTGCAGAAGTAAACTATTCCCATATTTGGACGAAAACCGATGTTACCAAGCGAAGAAGGAACTTTATGAATTTGTTATTCGCAAAACGAAAGTTTTCCTTGTACAATTTATACAAGTTGTATGTTTGTTTCAATTTCTCGTTGTCGTCGTTGATTTTTTTATTGATCTCTCTTTGGCTTTTGACTTTGAGTGCAACATTATTCGAAATATTTCAATGTGAACAGCACATATCAGGTGTCCGGGAGCCAAGCCAAGCCGAGCCGAGCCGCGGCCGGTTAGTAATTTATGGCAGCTGGAAAAATCAGTAAACCAGAAACATTAGCATCGATAAATGCTTGCACATATATACAAATATATCGGCACATAGCCGATCGATATAAAATACAAAGTATTAGAAGAAGTTACATGATTATACTTAATAAAAAGAGCGAGCCGAGAAAATTTATGATATTCAAAATATAATTGCGTTTTATCTACGCTCAATTGGAAATATTTCTTTTTTTTCGGCGCGAAATTATAGATTTTATTGGAGAAGATAAGTTTATCTTATTAGATAATCGGCTGCACTCATCGATTACTGTGGGTAGTGGAGAATAATTTGAATATTTGCCAGCGTTGAGATTCTCGGTGTTTTCCTGATTCATCTAAAGAATCATTTTACATAAGTAAATACAAGAAATTTAAATTACTAAGTTCAAAATTTTCTATGCAAAATCATAAGTGAATCTTGGATTCTCATTGTTTTTTTCCGATATCTACTAATGAAATTTTTTTCCTTACACAAAGGGATGAATTAAGGGTCGTTTATGCCTCTTTTTAACAGATATTCTCCCATTTATTTAAATCCTTCCAATTGTTTCTTTACAATATTCATTATGAACCGTTATCTCCTGAAAATTGATGCACTTAGTAAATTTTTCTTTTTGTGATAATTATTATTATTCTTTCCTTATTTACTTTCCTCAGTACTTCCACGTTTATGATTTAATCAATTAATTTGATATTTTCTTGTCTTTTTCGAATTAAAGCTTTCCAGACACTCTCTTTTTTGTTTATGGAAAATCCATATATTCCATACAAAACAACTAGATGTTGCCAATTTGATTATCCCCAATCAGTAAGCTTTATGGTTCCTGGATTCCCAACAATACCCTAAATGTTTCGTGGCAACTGATGATTGCCAAGAAAGCCGAACACCACCCCCAACTAACCCAAAATACTATCAAACTACACAATCGCAACAAAATCAACCCCAAGCTTTCAATAACTATGGACAAGAAAGCCGAGCTTCAGCTGTTGCCGCACCACCCCCAACTAACCCAAAATATTATCTAACTTCACAATCCCAACAAAATCAACCCCAAGCCTACAACAACAATGGACAAGAAAGCCAAATTTCACCTGTTCAGACGCCGTATTCGGCTCAACATCCCGCCGAAAGTCGACCCGCACCTGTTTCAGTGCAGTCTTCTGCCGCCCCCAAACGGGAACGTCAAGGCGAATACGATGCACCCGCCCCTGCCCTTAATGATGGACGTTATGTTCCCGACGACGAAGAAACAACGTCCGAACCACGTGGTTTCTTCTATAGCTTTATGTATCCCACAGGAATTCGGTAAAAAAAACCGAATACGACGCGAAAAAATTAATACCCCACGATGACGTCCCATCCTTGGGAGGTGGACAAATTGAACAAATTCTATTTTTCCGAAAATAAGACACTGTATTACTTTCTTTTTTGTTCCAAAACACGCCAGGGCTTATTTTCGGGGGAGGGCAAAAATAAAAGTATATTTATATATGTTTATTTAATATTTATTTATTTTACACAGAAATTTAAATTTATTCAATTACAGTCATGTCATCTTCTTCTGGAACATCGTCATAAATTATCAAATTCGGATTTCTGTTCTGATTTTCATCCAAATCCATTTCCTGTTGATTCATTGGTCCGAATCTCTCATGTCTTGCAATATAGCTATCGTTAAATGAATACTTCTTGTCTAAGTAGCCTGTTCGTAGTGCATTGGAAACACCATCAATTTTTTACCCAATTTCCAACTTCTTGTTTGCCTGGTTTTACAAAATTACCTCGATTTACATTATTTTAACTATGGCTTATTTTCGGGAGGGGGTCTTATATTACAAAACTTTCCGAAAATCACGACAGAGCTTAATTTCGGGGAATGCCTTATTTTCTAAATAAACTATTCTATATAAAATATTCTATATTCTATATAAAATATAAAAAACTAATAATAAATCATGAAATACCACTAAATCTCATTTACTATTCAATTATATTTTAGTCTAGTCAAAACAATATTACTGCTGGAAACCGAAAAGAATAATAATTAAAAATTTTACTTTCGTAAAAATATCGAGGTGCCATCGTAAATCTTCTATCTGTGATGTAGCTTGACTACCAGAATGGCCTCGAAATGCTTCTTATACTTCCTCATCCCAACTATTATGGATAAATAGACCAATATGCCTCTAGTATTTTAGATACTCATGGTGGACCTTTATACATGAGGACCTTTAAGCCCCAATCTACCCTACTATGGAAACTGCTTATTTCTGCGATAAATAAATGGTATAAGCTTGGATCAGGAACGTTGAGATATTCCGAACTCTAGATAACTATTCCGAATGGGTACGTATTGTTCACTTCAATGCAATTTATACGTAAACTTTGACAAGCCAAAAATGAAGACGCGACTGTTATTTTTATTATGGACCGATTTAATCGCGAATTAAATTAAAACAAAGTCGAAAATGCAACGTTGCCAAATTGTGGGTGTGCTGAAGTGGACTTGCGCAAAGTAGACTTTATTTAGAAAATTTAATTTTACATAATACAATATAAATACATATTTGAAAATAACAATCACTACTTTATTTCTGACATGCCAAAATTTACGTATAAATTGCATTCGAGAGAACAATACGTACAGGAATAATATCGAAACCATTCAAAAACAGTTCTCAAATTTCGACGTTCTTGATCCAAGCTTACACCAAATAAATTTGCACAAATTATCCACTCCGATCTGAACCAAACCCATTGTAATCAACACCATTGATATCCATAAAATTTCATGTTTTTACCAATTTTCCAAAAAAAAAAATATGCAACAATTGAATTGAATTGTAAGCTGCATATTTTTATTTATTTTTTTAAGTTAGGAAGTCTTTAAATTTTTCTGCATCCAAATGGGAATAAATTACCAACTTAAATTCTTGTTTTTAAATCGTAAAACCAAAAGATAAAAAAATTTCAAACATAATAAATGTTAATTCTTTAAAAGGACTTAATATGCACTTATTGAAAGTGCAATCAATTATTTCAAATGAAAAAGTAATAGGTACATACATATAGACATTGAAGTCTCATTTCCAATTGTAAATGATACAGTGTTTTCTATTCCCTCTATACTTACATATAAGTGGATAGTAATAAGGTCATTAATTCACCTGACGAAGAATAAGCCATCTTCATACATTGGTACAAGTTGAAAAAAATCATCTTATATTTTCCCAGCGATTAAAGCTTTATTTGAACAAGCCATGATTGAAAATTCAAATATTATAATTTTAGAAATGCAGTTGCATGTAAGCTGAGACTTTTACATGTTTATAAATTCATCACCGCAAACATTAGGCCAGAATCAATGCGATGATCGATCATTCTTCTGCCGATAATCTCAGCTGGCGATGGCCATGATTCCGACGATAAATAATCGACACCGTCACAAAAATTTGCTAAAGAAATGCATACTTCAATTACGTGTATTATTTATATATAAACGACTATGATTAATTATTCGAGAAATGCATTTCGTTGCTTACTAATTTAAGGGTTTGTAAGCAGATTTATAACTGACAGTGCGAATGGTTGGAAGCATTTTGCCGACTTTTTGTTGAACAATTAATTTAGCGCCACTTTACTATTAGATGGTTTTTTTTTCCGGGGAAAATATATGAAAACCGTAAGATTTCTAGATAATTGTAGAGTGATTAAAAAAGACGATTTCAATTGATTTCTTATAAATGATCATCTGCGGTTGCTGCATTTAAATCTGTAACATCTGAGGATTTTTCTCGCTAGACTTTAGCTATTTGCTAATGGAGGTCTAATTAAATGTGCCTGTTTTGGATTACGATCTAGTTTTTCTTGTTTAAGATTTACTTTTTTCATAAAAAACTTTGTATTCCAACAATTGTACGAGCAACTGTACTAATAACAATGCGATTCTGGTTGAAATTTTGATTTGCATTGTTGAACTTTTACTTCCAAATATTCCTTGTAGAACTTCGAATTCAAGGTATAATAATTCACTCCTCTTTTTAACAAATGTTTAATCCCAATCCTTTTCCTTCATTCTGTCTAGGAATATTCTAGTTTTTCTTCTCTAACTTCCTATCTATCTTCTCCTTTCCTCTCACAACGTGACTTATCCAGTTGGTTTTCCTCAAATAAATTATTATAAATTGACTGAAGGAATGATTTTTTTAAAAAATAATTTTTAACTGTAAATCTTTACTCAATAATTAAAGGAAGATCCTCGTGTATAATAATTCACTCCTCTTTTTATAAAATGTTTAATCTCAATTCTTGTCCTTCTTATAGGAAATTTATAGTTTTTTTACTGTAACTTCCTATCTATCTTCTCCTTTCCTCTCACAACGTGACTTATCCAGTAGGTTTTCCTCAAATGAATTATTATAAATTGGCTGAAGGAATAAAGCATTCTTCTTTACTTGATTTTTTTAAAAAATAATTTTTAACTGCAAATCTTTACTCTAGAATAAAAGGAAGATTCTCGTCTTCTTACAAGGACTTCTATCTTTATACCGGAAGAACACCCGAAGGAATAAGTTTCTAATTATAAAAACTATTACGGTCAAAAAAGCGAACTAGAGTAGAAATTACTCTCGTCTTTGTGCTCTTCGTTAATATTTTAAGCAATTTATGAATGAAGGAAAAACAAGAAAGTGATTTACATTTCTGTTTTTAAATCAGTTACCAACTTTAAAGTTTTATGCAACGAACTCAAACGTGAAAGTTCATTAATTTGAAAAGTTATTTCATTTTCGCGAATTGCAAAAATTAGATTTCACTATGTTAATTGAAAAAGTTTTCTTTCTGCTACAAAAACACAAAAGGAGAGATACGAAAAGTTCAACTTACAAGAATAATTATTTGTGGAGAATATAATTTTTATAATTCTGTTTAATTATGTGTTTTTAGTAAAAAAAGATTATGATTTTGTAATATTGAAAGTATAGCTTCATTTTATTGAAGACCTAAACTTCTTTATCTAAATAAGTTTTAAAAGTTGTCAGTTTTTGCGAAAATGAAGTACATATTTTAAGGTTTACTTAAAGGCTAAAAAAACTGCAGAATCCAAAGACTTACTTAAGGGGTTCCATGAGTTTAATTGGAAAAAAAACGGTCGATTTTCAACATCATTTCCCCATGTAAAAAATAACATATTTTATTCAAATTTTTTTCTGTCTTAAACATACACATTTGACAACAAAATTCTGAAATTTTCGTAGAAAAATATTTAAAACTCCGCCATTGCGACGTCTTTTCCGATGACCCTTCAAAAAAAAGATGTGTTCGTGCTGACACCAGAACTCATGACTCATGATAGTTAAAACCTTAAACCATAACATGGATGAAGGAAAAAAAAAGTGAAAATTGAATTTTCGGTAAACCTTTTTACCAAAAAATGCAAATTTCGGTGAAATTTGCTCTACAATTTTTTTCTTCTTAAATAGTTGTAAAAAAAAAGAATTCTCCATCCAAGTCCTTGGGAATTCTATTTAAAACACCTGTGTAAAATTTCATCAAAATCGGTTGAGTAGTTCTCGAGAAATCTTGATAACCAACTTTGAAAACACAGTTTCGAGAAAAACGCGACAATAGACGAGCTTCCCAAAATTGGGAAACTCATCAAAACTTTTACTTGGATCAACTTGGAAACTTAAGATTATTCTAGCGATTTAGTAGAAATTTATAAGAACATAAAAAAATCGATTTTTTGAAGCCGTGAAACCCTCGTAACCCCTTAAATCTCTCTTCATTAGACGAGACGTATCTTTAACTACAATAATTTGTCTTTATTTGTTGCTAGCTCTTCTGAGAAAAAGTTTGAAAATATGTTCCTTCTCTTTTATGTGCTACGTTTTTCAAAATAAAAGAGATATTAACATCTAAGATCTTTTTTAATCAAAGATTTAATTCTTTCGATCGTAGAATCATGTAAGGCTTGGTATTTGGCTATTCGGGTAAAATTATTTTGAAATCTTGTTACTAAAATACCTGTTATAAAGGAGGATTTTTTTTCCCAGAGATCGTTTAAAATTTTGGTAAAATAATTTCAAAATATCTCTAGTAAAGTGTCAGACAAAAATAGAGGATTGCAATTCTTAAAAAATGGGAATTGCAGAAAATTGGAAAATAACCCCGTAAAGCTCACTAAGTTCAATGATTTTTCTTATTTGCAAGTTTATATATCATAAAAGAAGTCATAATGTTTTGGCCGTTTGGTTTGGTACAAGGGATTAAAAATACCCAGAAGTTATTCCGTATCCAAAAAAATTATCCTTTACCATTAAAGTTTAATAAAAAGCGATTGTTTTTCTAAAAAGAATCGTTAAACAGATATTCTTTGTGGGTACCAAAATCCAGTATTTAAAGTAGCGATAAAACAATTAGATTTTATCGAATTGTTTAATTTTGATTCATACAATTATTCGATTCTTATACTTACCACTTTTTAGTAGGAAACCAGCCATTTCAATCGAATTTTAATAGTTTAGGATTAATTTTTGAAAATTTGGTTTTTACGTTTTTAAAACTTTTAAAGCTTACCAACTAACTAGTTATATACCAATTAACAAATCTTCAAATGAATAATTCACCGAATTTCTCGGAACTTAGGGGTTTTTCTTCCGTTTTCCCAAGTTTCTATCGCTCTATTTGCCTTTTTCCTAAGGATAATCTGATGGTATTTATGTTTGACTAACCAAAAATAAAATAATTTTATTTTTTATTTTTATTAGGATAGTGGACATGAAAGGATGTAGATCCATATACTAATTATTAATTTAGCGACACGTTTCGGTCTTTTATTAGACCTTCATTAGGCTTCTTAATATGAAGTACATAATATACATCACAATAACATCCAAATTTCGAATAAAAGCCTTAATAGACAAATTACCGAAAACTTTCTATCATTGATAATTTATTTTATTTTGTTTATTCGAAATTTCGAATAAATTTCGATGTTATTGTGATGTATATTGTGTACTTCATATTAAGAAGCCTGATGAAGGTCTAATAAAAGACCGAAACGTGTCGCTAAATTAATAATTAGTATATGGATCTACATCCTTTCATGTCCACTATCCTACTAAAAATAAATAAAATTATGTAAATTATGGACACAACCAATTTATCGATAAAATAAAAATTTCTATTTTTTCCTGGGTTCCCCTCTATTCTTGTTACATTAAACCCAACCATTTCCCAAATATATAGGTACGAGTACATATATTGTATACATACATAGTTTCAAAAGCAATACTTCTCATCGAATAGCGAGCTATACATTGATGGGTCTATATATAAGTTACCATTCACACCAATTTTAGCAATGTTAAATAGTGTTAGAAGAAGAAATTCTGAAACAACCCAACCAATTTGGCGATTTTAATGTTACCAATGTTAACGACAGTAATCGAGGCCAATGAATTACCACGAAATATTATGTTTGCATAAGTTTATGCTAGTTTATTGCTGGAATTTAAAATTATATATCAACACTCTGGCTTTTTGAAAATCTTTAAGAAAAATGATTAAGAAATTGGGACACATCTAGAGTTTCAAAAGCCCTAATAGCCAAATTATCGAAAACTTTCTATCATTGATAATTTATTTTTAACTTACAATATTAATTTTGTTTGTTTAAGTGCAATATTTTTACAGAATTACTTAGGATGTACTTAGAAAAAAAAATCACTAAAAACTGATGTATAAGTCCCATTTAAATGTGATGATAAGAGCAAAGCAATCTTTCAACCAACTGGAGCATCTCTGCGACATTTAAAATTGATCTCAATTGCTATAGAATTCATCAAAATAAAAGTCCCATAACATTATTTCCGACTTTTGAAAACTTTTCCAAACACATAAACGCCATAGTGTCTTTGAATGATTTACTTCTTCAAATAACACGACAGGTCAAATAAAGAGACCACTTGAATCATTAAGTAAATATTATCAAAAAAAAAATTGTTTTCTTAAGTCTATCCCATTCTAGTATTATTAAAGTTGAAAAATCTTTGCATCATAAATTTATTTTCACTGTCGCTATACGGCAATAAAATCAAAAGCTAATACAGCACAGGTTACGAGATCAGGTTGTAAAAAGGTGTTTAATATTCTTCAATCAAAATATTTTTTGCAACCGAACAAAATCCGGTAGCAAAACAACTTAATAAAATCCAAAATATTATATTGGAAATATAAAGAAGTGACGAGTCCCATTAAATCCTACCCGATGCAAACTTTGTGTCCACCAAGTGAATTTATTGGATAAAATTAATTGAAAAAAAAAAACCAAAGAATTTTAATGCACTTTTTAGTTGAATAAACCAATAATTGGCGAGAAAAATTCCTGCCTATTTAGTAATAATAATTAATAAAAAATTCGATGAGCTGTGAACCGTTTGGTGATTTCTATTTAATGGTAAATGCCATAAAGTACAAGAAGCTCGCGCTGTTAATGGTAACTTTTATGCCTCAATTATGTAACAAAGTTGATTTGATGAAGGTGAATGTGGCGTCTTCGGACCTCATTTCACTCTTATTGTGGGGCCACGTGTAGTAAAAGCGAAGTGCAATTTATAAAACACATAACATAACGGCTCACATTAGACATTCATGCTAATAAACGATAATTTACTTGCGGAATTAAAACTGCTGCGTATATTATCGGCGAAAAATCTAACCGTTAGCCAAAGCACAAGACATACGTATGCGTATTCCGTACGTGTTATCGTAAATTTCATAAAAAAAATAATACATTTAGTAATACGAGTGAAGCCAGCGGTCAAACCTGATATCATTGCTGGAACTTGCAGAAAGATAGCAATTTACAAATGCATTGGAATATGCTAGGAATATGTGCAGCTTTGGCGTGGACGAAGACCGGCCGGACAAGTCCTCTCGATGATAATATATTAAGGCAGTGCGATAATAATTACAAAACTAGTTGAATTAATATTGCAGTGTCTACCCTCTTCATCTCATAACGTGATAAAACACAACGACCCCAACTAGTCGAACGTTCGTGTATTAAATCACACATTTTTCCGCCATAATAAATATTCAATGGAAATAAATCATTGCTGTTAAGTGGATACAATTTTATCTGTGGATTTTCAATGAATTATACATTTCGTGTACGCGGGGTAACTAGAATCGTTGGTTTCCAAAACCCACATTTCATTGCAAAGCTTTCCAATATGGTTTTGAGTAATGAAATATTTGGCAATCCTATTAGAACCACTGGGTCAATTTTATCATTAGAGTCTACCTATTAGTTATGGGTTAACCCCTTAATAAATGTAGAGGCCATACAATAGGCAGAGGAATCATTAAAGTTATTAAATACGCTGATGATTTTATGTAAAAACGAGTAATTCGTAAAATATCCATAAGGTATGCGAAACTTATGCAAAGAATTTAAATACTAGATAGTCAAAAGTTATAAAGGGCCATTCATTAAATACGTTCGTATGTAAGAGAAGAAAGGAGGCCACTTTGAGTTACAGGCTATTTTAACTTAAAAATTTGTATATTTTTAATCGTAATGGATCATGTACAGTAGGGGGTCTATCATAGGTGGCACAGTTATTGGGGGAGGGGGCTAAATAGATGATATTTTCAGAAATTTACTTAATTAAATATATCGGCAATGTTAATAACATAATCATTCAAGGGATTACCAAATTGATTTTTCCATACGGAATTGTCCAACGTTTTAGTTGGACGTGTGAGCGAATTACAGACAGATGAAGTCGTGGGTAGAAGTTATTTCACAAATTTTAGTGAATTTGTCTTGCCTTAATTGTAAATTATTTAGACATATAACATAAAAAGATTGCATTAACTTTTAAATATATTTTTCATTAATTTCGTTGTTGTCAACGATTGAGTTGCCCCACTATCAAAATAAAAGACTATTACTATGTGAAATCTATAGAAACATGAAAATAATGAAAATTTTAATCAAATTAGGCTTTTTCGCTAACTTTGAACAGTTATACTGTTTATACAATATATAAATTATATTACGGTCTTATTTATGTAATATTATTTACAAAAGTAAACTATAAATATAAATTTGAAGAAAAGTTCAAACAAATGAATTATTGAGGTATTGCCCAGTTACGTGTTTTGATTGCCATGCAATCCTTATTTGTGGTAATGATTCATATGTGAATCATTACAAAGCAGTTATGACGCGATCCAATATTTCTTGACGATCACTGAGGAAGATTGCTTGGCAATCGAAATACATATCTGAGCAATACGTCAGTAATTTAATTCATTTGTTTGAACTTTAATTCCAATTTATGTTTATAGTTTATTTTTGTAAATTAAATTACAAAGCAGTTATGACGCGATCCAATATTTCTTGATGACCACACTGAGATTGCTTGGCAATCGAAATACGTATCTGGGTAATACGTCTGTAATTCAATTCATTTGTTTGAACTTTATTTCCAATTTATGATTATAGTTTATTTTTGTAAATTAAATTACATAAATAAGACCACATTATATTTTATATATGTTATAAACAGAAAATGTTAATGTCTTATCAATTCAGATATGGAGGTGGAGGGGACTCAAGATTTAACTGCAAATAACTTTAAATAAACTATTTTTTAAAAAAAAATTTAATACATCATCAGGTATGATCAATTGTTCAAAATGGGGTGGAAAAGAAAACATAAATCACTCTTTCTTTGTTTTGATTGTAGCCAAGCAAAATAAAAATGCAGAAAGTTTAATTTTTAGCATATTGGTGGCCGAGTGGTCAAAGCAGCCGCTCCAAAACTAGTAATTTTGGGTTCAAATCTTTTATCGATCAAATTTTCGATTTAAGGATTCTTTTTTTACTCTAGAGTCGCTAAAGATCGTGGTAGTAATAAGGCGATGGTAAATAACCCTAAAAAAAGACAAAAACTTTTTTTGCAGAAAAATAATGATACACTTCATAAGAGGACATCCATTAATTCCGACCTTCCTTTCCTGGTAAAATTTCGTTAGATTTAATGGGAAACCCCTTTCTCCTTACGTAAGACTTATGCTAAAATTGGAGCTTTTTTAGGCGGACAAAATGGGGAACTGAAAATATTTTTTTTAATTATCTATAAAATCATTTTTATTCTTCCTACGTTGATGTGATATTTTGACCTATGCTTCCCTCCTTCCCCATTAAAATATGATTTACTAAGATTTTCTAGGACCTCTTCCCTTATCTTGAGCTCTAGTGGATGATCTCTAGTATAAATGAATTTATAATTTTTTACAAAGTAAAAGTAAAGTAAATTTACAAAGTAAAGTTCTTACAAAGTTCAACTCTGTCCTAAATAACTTTATCCACTTTCTAGTAATAATACCTTTAATATAGTGAAGCATTTGGAATAGGATTGAACTCAAAATTTTGAATCTTATTATACCGAGTACTTTAAAATTTAAATAAATTATAGTTCTCCAAAAATTTTCTTTAAAGGTTGCAAAACAGTTGGGAAAAAATAATTTTCTAGAATTGCCAAATATCTTCGTTACTGGTCATCAAAAAGTATTAGTCCTCTCCGTAAATGCTATGTTATAACCAAAAAATAAATAGTTTATTTTTAAGCAAACTTTCTTAAAGTCTTAAAATTTATAGGTGAAAGCTTGAGAACCCTTAGCATCTCTTTTACTAGCTTTTTAATTAAGCCTTATTTTTGGATTATTTCCGAAATTGTTTAAAAGTTTATTGAAGGTAATTAATTCTTTGGCATTTAAACTTCCAAGGAATAGAATCAATTTTATGGAAAGAAAATATTGAATACTTTTTTTAACATTTTATCAGCAATTACATCTAAGCAAATATGTAAACAATTTGAACGTTAAAAGTATCCAATTAATTTCCATTATTGACATTTCTAATCTATTCAGGTGAAATACAGAAACTTTAATAATCAACAACATTGATCCGTTATCTCGCTTATAAAACTTAGATTTGATTATATAACTTCATTAGTAAACGCTCGATATACATTCCAGCATATGCAAAATGAAAAATACAAAACTTCCATTTCTAGACAGACCCCATTTATATTTAATGGAATCACTTCGAGAAAATGTTCCGTTTGTTCCCAGAAAACCGGAAATTTTTTCTCTCAACCATTACCAACAAATATTCTTCTCATCCTCATTTTCATATTACACATAGGTATATATATATATTTCTAGAAAACCAGACGTGCGACAAGTTGAAGATAACTAGAATTCTAGATGATCATTGATAAGCTCAAAGTAAATAGATATGAGATCATTATTTCGTATTGATTGGTTTCATAAATCATTTTAATTCTGTGGGAAAAAAATTGTTGGAAACTTGTAATAATTGTGGTGTACTAATAAAATAGTTTTATTAAATATATTAATATTTTTAAAGTTGGATTGGTATCATAAGATATGATAAAGTGTAGATTTAAATTGAGACAATAACTGGAGCTATAAAATTATTAATGGGTTTCATATTGAAGGTTGTTAATAATTAAGGCAATTTGTTAAAAATTAATAGGAAAGATTTTAGATAATATCGAAATATCCAACCCACACACTTTATTATTGCAATGATTTATTGGATGTTCCCTCCGGGTAGTGGCAGAGACCAGAGTTGCAATGAATGCATATTAGTCGCAAGTGCTGTTTTAATTAAGTTGGAGAGCTTTTATTTGTAATGAAAAATGTCCTATTGATAAATTTCTTCTCCAAGTATTAGAACAGTGATTCTCAATTTTTGTACTGTGGTACGAAAGATTGCCAAATGTTTTCTGTATACAATTAAAATTAGGCCTTTTTGTCCTTTATTTTTGTAATAGTAAATAACACGAAAAAAGTAGTACAATTTTTTTCAATATTCAGAGAATTTGATTTTAATTTTTATCAAATTCAAATTTGTGTGTATTTTTAACAGTTTAGAGCTGTTTTTTGAATATTACATATGGTGGTTATTGGCATGTAGTACCAGCTCCCCCTTTTGTTTTAGCTTTAGAATATATCAAGATGCAGGTAAACTCAAGAACAGTTTGTTAAGGAAATAAAAAAGGAAAACAAAATTTAGCTGATTTCAAATTTTATTAACGAAATAAAAAAATTCAAAGTATTAATTTTTTTTTATTTTCTAGCAGGAAAGTGGACTTAAAAAGGATGTAAATCCATGTACTTATTATTAATTCAGCGACGTTTTGGTCCTTTATTTGACCTTCATTAGGTTTCTTAATATAAAGTACATAATATACACCTCAAACACAGCAAAATTTTTTATATATCACACACATGCATTAAAATTTTTGTACATTAAAAATTAGTATATGGATATAGTATTTTAAATTAGTATATGGATTTACATCCTTTAAGTCCACTTTCCTGCTAAAAAATAAATGATATTATGTAAAGTATGGACGCAATTAATTTATCGGTATTAATTTTTATTTTTGGGGGGCTAGAGTGGGCTAACGACTAATACGTTTGCACCATGATAATAGAGAGTTCTATAGTGGAAAATAACGATCATATTTTTTTTCATTTCTCAATCTTAAGGGTGCGCTACCCCTAATTTTATTTGAGATTTTTTTTTTCACTATAGTGCAGTATGCTCTATATTGTAATAGGTGAACCGAAAAGTAATGATACCTTTGTTCAAAACTTTTAAACAAGTTTAAGTTTTGAATCAATAATAATATTATCCATATTATCATTGAATTTTTTGCCTCTTACGTGAAAATTTTTATTGCTGAACCATTGAAAATCAATTGATTTTTGAGTAAAATATCTGGAAATCGTATTTTGGGTATCGGTTGAATCTTCCCTTTTTTACCACCAAGAAAATGTTCTAGAGATTCGAATGAAGGAAAATCTAATGAAATGACATTGGATGAATATAGTGAGAGGAAAAAATTTTCCAGAATTTTTCTTATACAGAATGATTTTGCAGAATATGCTTTTTTTATTTAGTTGAAATTTTCAGGATGAGGTTAATTGGGCCTCAAGGTTTCTTGTGTTTTCTGGTTTCCTATTTCCCCTAAATATAACCGAATAGCTGGCGAAACCTCAGCATCCACTGTTTTAGGTGTTTTCCGACTACTTAAGTTCCAGAGTTCGATGTCTCCAGTTTCTCATGTCTCCATTCTATCGATTTCATCCTCTACTCGAGAGAATCTGCTTCTTGAACCACCCACATGTAACCTCATTGTATGCAGGTGTTTTTTACAATACCTAGTGGTCCGATATTAAACCCGTTATCACTCTGACTTCTTCCCTTAATTTTTATAAATTAACGAATAATTATTTACCTTGCAATCAAGAAATAAATATAGAAATAGTCGTACGATATACATAACTATTCAGTAATTCCTCCCTTAATATTATATTGTCTAAAGTTTATATATTTCCTGATTATTACTAGTAAGAGAAGTTAAAATTAAGGAAAACGAACTTAAAAAACCACAATTAGGACTTGGAAAAATATTGCAAATATTCTTTATTGGAACTTAGGGTTACCATCCTTACGAAACTAGAAGAATAAACAATATACTTAATTTGTATTCTTTCTCATTTTAAACTTAATAATGCAATATTAATTGCAGAAAAAGAAATTTTTCTCAATCTTTTACATGAAAACATAAATTTCTTTTAAATGTTTTTGAAACAATTATAAACGATTATTACATGTTTACATATTCAGAAACGACATTATTTATTTTGTATGGTTTCTTTAATTGAATGCATAATATTCCAATCGGCCTAAGGGTGGAAATGATGGTAGATATCGGCCCCGGAAAGATATTTTAACTTTAACCCGGAAAGATACTTATCAAATACTAAGTTTAAGGAAGATTTATATATCAATCTTAACTAGTTTTTGTGAAAGATAGTAATAGGTAAATGAAAATCAAAAAAAAAAAAATCTTAAAATTTACTTAACTAATTGACCTATAAATAAAAGTTTTTTATTAGTCTAATCTACATCTTACAATAATAATACTAATATTATATATACATTAATAAGATTATTAGGAAAAGTTCTTGACAAATGTCTATGCCTTTTGATAAGTAAATAAAATATAATATTATAATTATTAACTATATTTGAATTTTAGTAGAAGGGTTTATATAAGTGCACATAAAACTATGTCAATTAACGCCAAATATTAAATTTTTTTATTTGATGATTTGCACGCCAGATTTAAACATTTAGTTCCAAAATAGATCAAATAAACGTATAATTTATATAATTATGGGGTATTTTTTTAAAAAAAATTAAGAACAATAGGTATAAGTTTATAAAATCGATAAATTTTTTTTTTATTTATTTTACTTCCAGTATACATTCTATAGAGATGCAAAGCATCTGTACATAGAACTGGAATATCACAATTGTAATGTAATGCGTAGTACAATTGCATATATTTAAATCAAAGCAACAAAATTACCAATAAAGTAAATAAATACAATTCTAATTGAAAATAAAAAAATTTGTCAATGGCTAGTCACTAAAAGTACCCATTGTGCTTATTAATATTTTCCTCAATTGCTTTCGCTTAAAATTAAGTGTTTTAAGATGGTGGGGTATCTTATTAAAAAAATTTATTGCAATAAGATATGGATTCTTAAGATATGATTCTTTTTTGTTTTAATTTAATTTATTACCAGGATGTAATACATACATATTTACATACAAAAATTTTATACATAGATATGCACCTATAGAGATGAAGCAAATCATCTGTGCATAGGCCAGGTATAATAGGTTCATTACGAAATAAAGTATACATTTAGTAGACGCTCATCCTAATAGAGCTAACATTTTTACAACAATCTTTACAATTGAAATAAATCCAAATAAATATAATTAGACAATCAAAATATCAATTCGTGTTAATATTGAACTATTTTTTTTTTTAAATTTAATTTGGTACAACAGCCATCAGCCACCCTTTCAATTTCCTTCTTATTATTTTGTTCATATAAGGAAGTGTTTTTAGATGTTCGGGTAATTTGTTAAAGTGTTTGATCGCAACAACGGTCGAATTTTTAAATCCTATCTCTTTGTGTACTTTAGGTTTTAAGAAAACATTTTTTTAAACATGAAATAACTTTGGTACTTTTGGTAAAAAAATTTTTTTTATTTTATATACTTTCCTTAAAATGTCTAAATTTTTTCAGATTTTTTTAATTAGTACTACATAGTTTAAAAAAAATATTAAATAAAAACCCTTCCACGCCTTATAGGAAAATTTTTTGTTCAACCTAAATCTGGTAGATAGCGTGGCCTCTGCTTGTCAGCGGCAAAGCTAAATTTTTCAAATTTCAATAATCAAAACAAATGAACATCTAGAAATCTCGCAATCCCATTGGCTAATAGCCACGTCCATTGACATATATCTGTGCTGTCATAAGATAATAGTGCGTTGCTTTTCCACTCTGTTTTGTTTTTAATTAATTGATTTCATTTGATTAAAAGCCAAAAAGTGATCCAAATGATTATTTAAATAGTTTTTAATCAATGAAGATAACAATTATTCTATTCAAGTAAGTGAAATATTAATAAATTGTGAAAATTTGAGGGCTATGTTCCAACCAATATTGGAGTTTCGATTCAATTGCCAATCGAAAAAAATCCATAAATTTTTTGATATATGTAGAATGTAGAGAATAGATGGGAAAAATTGTTTCCAATTAATGCATTTTGATTAGTTCCTAGATCATTTTTGAATTCCCATCACAACTACTAAACAACTAAAATGCGATCAGACGAGACGAGGTGATCGAATCCAATCAACAATCTATATCAACCATACATCGAAACCATTAATGGCAATTTTTTACTCGTCCCCTGTGATCACATTTTCATTTTTCAAATAAGCCAAATCAAGTTTTTCCAGTTGCAAGTGCATTTGCAACGTTCGTGGTAATATTTCTCTAAATGCGATTGAATTCAACCCCAGCAGCAACCCGGCCGTGATTTGTGCCCATACTCATTGAACCATCCATATACACATACATATATATATATATATATTATATATATATATATATACATATATACATATATATATATATACCTACATTCTTCGTAATAGACGAGACACAAAACCATCATGAAATATTGTTGTTTATCGGCTATAGAGAACTGCATTTGATTCTTCACTTTTTTTTTCTCTCTTTTTGCATTTTACTTCACTTGTCAACAAATCCAGTTTTGAACTCATCTCACACTATACTTACATATACCATATACAATCGTCTTGAAAAAGATATCGGTTATGCCATCCAAACACTTGTACTTCATATATATATATTTACTTGTACGATTAAGCTACCAATATCCCTCTATCCCTCCATTTACTATACACTATACACCACTAAAGTATTCCATTTTCTGCAGAAGTCAAATAGAAATATAAAAAAGAAAAAAAAACGCCTATCATAGATAGATACATAAGTATAAACACACATCTGAAGAAACATATGTTGCAATTTTCTGTTTAATGTTTTTCTGTAAAATTACTTATAGTTCAATGACTGTTTAACTCAACTCTTTTACTAGTTTCATCATCAAACTCGGATTATTTCTTTTAATCGAAGATGATCATTTAATCATCGTCTTAAATATGTTTACATCTCATCTTAATGTTGAAAATTTCAAATCGTATTATGCTCGATCGCATTGAATTTCATGTACTTAGCATGACGATAAGTAAAGTTAATTGTCATGCTTATTTATTGTAATAAAATTATTATAATAGGCACAGTAATAATATGCGTTTGTATTAAAGTATTTAAAAGCGAGAATTTAAGTAACAAAGTAACGTTGATGGGAAAATATCTTTATATGATGTGCAATGATTACAATTATTTCTTATGGAATATCAGATTATTTCTTGGTTTGATGAAAGATTGAAAAAGATAACTAGTACAATAAAAAAATCGATTTGATTATTTATTGGCATATGTACAGATTAAATTTTATTAGTAGATAATATTTATTTCCTTATTTCTTATAAAATCAAATGGAAAAAAATACATTGGTAAATAATTAGAAATTGAATTTATTAATAGTTAATAAAATTCAGATCTCAGCTTGTATTAAAGAAGAAAACAATTCGGGTTGCTTAAGATCGTTTTTTATTTATTTAATATTGTTTAATATTCAAATTAGCTACGTTTCGTTACGTATCGTAACTTCATCAGGCTTCTTGAATCACAAAAAAATATAATATTTTCAATTTAAATTCAATAAATAAATAAATTTTATTAAAGAAACGTAGCTAATTTGAATATTAAAAAATACTAAATAAAAAAACCGATCTTAAACAACTTAAATTGTCTTCTTATTGAATTTATTGTTCAAAAAAATGAAATTTTGGGAATTTCATATACAACTTGTGTATTTTGACCTAAAAATAGTGATATAAGTAGGGTTTATCTAATAGATAAATTTTTATTTGTTAAACAGCTATCTTAAGGATATAATCTATCAGTGGGTATTCCTTATATGATGCTAACTTTCCGTTAGAAAGCATTTTTCAAAATTCATCCCCTAAAAGAGTGAAAAGGAGTATCAAAGATGGGATAATGTATAACCTCATCAACAATCGAAGTTTCAAATTTAATAATCAAAGTGCCTATGAACAATTTAACAAAACGATTTGAAAAGCTAAATATTTTTTTTCAATTTGAATTTGAAATGGGAACAGTGATGTAAAAATTGCCGCCCAGGTGGATCAAAATTTTCCAAGCCCCTGCCCCCCCATTTTCATTATATGATTAGAAAATTGATAAAAAGATTATTGATTATCAATGTCAATGCCGCCCCATTTTCATGTGCCGCATGAGGCCATGGCTCCTTACCGAATGGCAACATTAATATTATTGCTAAAAATGGAAAAAAAATTCTAATGACACTTTACATACATCCTATATACTAAAAAAAATATTTCAATTGTATTTTAAGACTAGTTTTCATAATTTATCCAACAAAGTGGATTGGTGACAGGTTGTTCCCATAATATAGTCTGATAAATTTGCTCTTACCTATTTAAAATATTATTCTGTTATGAAAAAATAAATATTTTTTCTTCCATTTTTTATAACTTCATCGAAAATTCCCCAATATTTTGATGAAACCTTCGAAAAAAAAACTAGTTACAGAATTTTTGATTTTTCACTAGATAATTTAGGAACATAATGGAAAGATCTTTTTACGCGTTTTTCCCGAAATTTATCGCATTGTATGGTAAACATTGGAAACATAGTTGAAATGAAATTAGATTTTTTCGCTGACTTTGAACAGTTATATATTGCTGTGCAATTTATATAGTATAATTTAATATAATGAAATATAAAAATCATACTATAAACATAAATTTGAACAGAAGTTCAAACAAAAATATTCGCGACGTGTTGCCCAGATACGTATTTCGATTGCCAAGCAATCTTCCTTAGTTGTGAATCATCACAAAGCAGTTACGGAGTAATCCAAACTACTTAATGACCACTGAGGAAGATTGCTTGGCAATCGAAATACGTATCTGGGCAATACGTCGCGAATATTTTTGTTTGAACTTCTATTCAAATTTATGTTTATGGTATGATTTTTATATATTACTATATTAAATTATACTACATAAATTGAACCGTAATATATTCTATATATTGTATACACAATAGTTGAAATGGTTAAAATTTTTAACTAGATTTTTTAAAATTTTATCTTTCCTGGTGGAGTGTAGGGGTTGGGGATGTGTACGGCAAAATGGAACAGTTTTGATTTTTTTTTTGTTTAAACACGTACATCAGCGTAAAAAAATCAATTATTTTAGTTCAATGTTTAGAAGATGTTATGGTCAGTAAAATGCATCAAATTTTATTGAAATCTGTCAAGTGGTTCTTGAAAAAAAGAGTCCTCCGTTTTGATCCTTTGATTTTTAAGAGCTTACGCTATTCTTCGTTAAATTGTAGAAAAAAAAATCCAAATCAAATCAAGTTTATATTTATCGAGAAAAAAAAATTATTAAAAGTTTTTTTTTTATTTCTGGCACTAAAATAGTAGCAAACATCGAATTTTTCTGTGATCCCTCGAAATTTCTAGGAAAACTTTGAAATTTTGGTACCATAAAAGTTCAAAAAAAAAAAAAACAATCGTGCAAAAAATGCACGAAAAGCCATAAATTATTATCATTTTTACATAGTTAGATATATATCATTTTTAAATCGCATTTCCCTTTTACATATTACAACCAATGTTTCTCTTTAATGCATTGATATATTATCAGCACAGTAACGAAGTTGTACTTGCAATATAAATTGAAATTATTTTACATATTTCAACAATGTCTAGGCAGAGCAGGTACTTATATTAATAAAATTGTTACTTATGAATTCAGTTTCCAGTTTATATTCTCAGATATTGATTTATGATACTTATTACATTGCAATAATGTTTATCTGCATTTGGAATCCATTATAAATTTTAATTATAACACTTTGTCGATGTCTTGAATTCATGTAAAAATTTTATTCGATAAGTATTTTTGAATTATTTAAATTCACAAGCATAGATTGTATTCAAACGACTTATGCATTTATCAAGATTTAAAACAATATTTTACTGTTCGTTAGCAGTTTATGTAGTTTAATATGGATAAATTATTCGTGCAATTTCCTAGAGTGATATTTAAGAATTGGGTGATTTGATTTATTTATATAGATAATCAAATCAATCATGTTTTCAATTGAGTTATATTTTATTTTCAAATTACTAATCCGTGAGATATGTTTGACCAGTGGTTCTCAACGATTAGAACTGTTAGTAACAAATTATATTTTTGAAAAAATAAAATTATTTTCCTCGTTTTTTATTATTTTTTTTAGGAAATAACTAAACAAGTATTACTTTAACTATAACAAGTATGTTAGTCTACTTTGAAAAAAATCGAATTTTACTAGATTTTGCCCGCAAATCCATTCACGTGCAAGAGTAATTCCCTTTTATCTTCCCGGATTTGAGCTTAAAGTAAATTTAAAAGAATAAATAAATAACTATCAAAGACTAATCTTTGTTCCTGATCAAAAGTAGAACTATATTCGTTTTTTTTCGTTTTAAAAAAAACCTTTCTAGTTTTCGTGTTAAATCACTACTAACTTTCTCAAATTTTTGTGGTCTGCTTATCTCAAAATCAGAATAATCTTTTCCAGGAAAAATTATTGATAAATGATCATTTTTGTACATTTTCCCCAAATTGTTAGCGAAAAGCTCTCCCATCTTAGGCACTGATCTATATTGTACATCTCTCCGATAAATATAGTAAGCACATATAAATTTGTTTGGAATTTCATGTGAACTTTCATCCCTTATTTCACCTCCGTGGAGATCAAAATTTCAATAATGTTTTAACAAGTGTTTATTTATTTTTGATCAAATACCTAGTTATAAAAATTCATTGTTTTATCTACAAATAATGATGAACTTTCATACAAATTTTCACCCTCTATTTAAATCCCTTAAAGCTTTTCTTCGTAACAATAAGTTGTCCTTTTCCTCCTCTACTTTCGTATTTATGCTAATAGTAGGAATTTATATTTACCCCATAAAACCCAAAACTAATCAAAACTGTGTTGCATATTGTGAATGCATTTCGGGCATACTTTGAAAATAAAATGAATTTTATCAAAGTTAAATTATTTATTTTCCAAAATAAATTAAATTTTTGAAAAAATTGAAGTATTGAAGTAGTTTTTTCGCCTTTGCCAAACAATGTTTTCAACATTTAACTATTTGCTGATTTGATTAGGTAAAACCCAAATTCTCAGCCTCCAAACTTAGGCTGACGAAGTCAGCAACTAGTTAGAAAACCGTTGCAAATATTTTAAGGCCTTAATTTTCTATCGAATAATACCAGCAAACCACGTTATACTACCAAAAATAAAAGAATTACGAATGTAAATTATTGCCAAAGTCTACTAAGGTATGTCTACTAGTGCTCAAGGTGGCCGCTTCAAAACTAGTAGATGCTGGAAATTTTTAATATTTCTTGATTTACGATTTTTTATTAACCCTAGAGTCGCTAAAAACCTTGCCAGTTATACAAAGACGACAAATAACTACAACAAAATCGTTATTGCATTATTAATATTTCTCCAAAGAAAAGTACCTTATGGATTTTACCTTTGGTCTTTGCAACTAGATTAAAGCAGTGGTTTTTAACGTTGCATATACTCGATCCTCGTCAGTTTCATATACGTTTTCACCGAACCCTTCTCAATTAGAAAAATAAATATGATTTTTTAAATTCAAAACATAAGTATACTCAGGTATAGCACAACGTTTTCAATACAGGTGCATAAAACCATTAAAAACCCACCGAACCCGCGAGATTGACTCACCGAATTCTTGGGGTTTGATTTAGCCCAGATTATGTACTCCAATATTCTAAAGATCTTGATGTTTTGATTAAAAAATAGAATAGTAAATGATCCATTTTTCAATGGAATTGTTAACAGTTGGTAGTACTTTCAAAGTTTGGAACTGTTTAGCTCTTAAATTATACATGTATAATTTTGAAGCTACAAATATTTATTTTTGACGATTTAATTATTCGTGATAGAAAATACGGGAAAACAACTTTTGTTTTCAATACAAAATTATTTAATTGAAATCCCTATCCAGAATGAAATTGAAACACCTTTCCTTGTTTCCTCCAAAAAAATTTCCCATCTCACTTTTTCCTGTCTAAACTAGCACCATTCATAATTAAATCTACAACAATTAAAAAAAAATCAATCACACCTCCAATAATTTCTATCACTTAAACCTTATCAACATCAAAACTTTAAACGTAAAAGTCTTATCAACAATTTCGCTCAATTGAAATGGGAAAAAACTATAAAATTTTATTGGTTCGTCCGAATTAAATTAATATAAAACACTCAAAACCCGTTTGCCTGTTTGGCAAGTATCCAAGAACAACTTGCCATATACAAATCAGCGACAATTCACAGGTAATAATTATTGATAATCCAATCGGAAAAATTCGATATAAAGCCAACAATGCAGTTTAGATAAAATATTGAGTTTTACTTGCAATTTTATTACGATAACATTGCATCCATAATACTTTACGAGAATTTTTTTTTTTTGTCTTGGCAGTGCTATTGTGTGCTTTGATGAAGTCACTAAATGCAATAATGGACGGTGGTACGTTGCATTTCCTATCGATACGAATAAATGGTTATGCTTTGTATAATAATTTTATATATAAATAGATTCAAAGCTGGCCACTTTGAACACAAATCAAGCGACTATCTGAAATCTCTTGCAGCAATAACTATATGTTATTTCCCTTGCAGATGCTGTCGTCTTATTTTATAATGCTACACATGATGCATATAACGGAGCTTTTATTATATGTACATATAAAATCACATGTTGCAACTGTTGGATCCTTCACAAGTGCATTCGTAAGCTCAACATTTTATTACTGACCTTGTCCACGCATTAATTTCTTGTCCCAAGTCATAATATGTGAATATACAACAAAACAAATCAAAAATACACATAGATAATAACATTATATACTAAACTTTATGAATTATGAAGTTTGTTCGAAATATACTTCCACTTCGCCTCCAGTTACGAAAGAAATGCGAGAATAATGTGCTTCATTTAACTAACGTCGCTGAATAAATCACAATTTATTAGTATATTATTCAATCAGACGGCTATTAAGGCCATATGAGATCAATGGATGCATTGAGTTTCAGGCAGGTTCACTCTTCTTTCGAGAGGGATGTCGGTTTTTTAACGAGACTAATAAATTTTTCTGCTAATGGAAAGCTTTTTTGAAATTATTATAATGGGATTCTATATATGTGCATTGTGAATACATCTTATGGTTAGGTTGGTTACTATATTACTGGTGAGGAACAATTTTAAAGGTTTTCATGTTATTGATGGTGCAACAACGTATTTCAATTGTAATAAATTGGAAGGGAAAATTAATTGTTGGCAGTGGGATTGCCATAAATTCGATGTTTCAATTTTTAAGGTTTGTGTGAAATAAAATATAATGAGAATATAAACATATAAATTTTAACATGGAAATATGAAAGTGTATACAAATATAGGAGATGTTAAAGAGTATGGCATGAAACAAGTTTAAAGATGATTTATAAAAATGTTTTATGTTATGTTTCTTGTAGAATTTTTTTGTACATTAAAGTAAAAAACTATTGATTTGTATTGAAAAGCACCTAGAGTTTAAGCTACTGATTTTATTTGTACAAGTTTCTTCCACTAATTTGGGGACTAATTTGATTTGATCTTTACAGAATATTTGGTATATCGTTGATGGTATCGTTGTGGTTTTTATTTTATTTTCTACACTATGTAATATCGTTTCAAAAAATCAGAAAAAATAAAGCTTTATAAAGAAAGTATTTTAAACTTAAAAAATATATTTTTAGAAAAATATAAGAAATACAATTATATTATTTATTTTACAAAACATTATAGTTGGTAAATTCTTATAAAAACGGCATTAATAACCCCTAAATTATGTCAAAATTTTTGATCAATCGGTTAAATATATTCTACGAAAAAAACGTACTCGCTTTTCTTCTTATTTTTCACAAGGTTAATTGAAATAGAGGTTTAAAATTTCAGGATTGAAGTACTTAATTAGGACGTAGATACTTGAAGTATTATTAAAATATCATTCCGGGGCTGATTCACCCCACTTATATCCTTAAGTCCTTATCCAATTCTTCAAAATATACAAACAAGAGCTTCAATTTTCTGGTGATATGCTAAAAATGGTAGCAAGTAGATGCTAAATTCAAAACTCCTAAAGCGCAATGTTTTCTATAAGCCCTAGATCTATGGCCCTAGGAGCCATATGACCCTAGATTCTATAGCCTTAGGAGTGTCCAACACGTGTCCAAGGGCTGCATGCGACCCAAAATACTTTCCCTTTTGATCCATAGTAAAATTAATTCATACAAAAAATAAAGCTTTATAAAGAAAGTATTTTAAACTTAAAAAATATATTTTTAGAAAAATATAAGAAATACAATTATTTTATTTATTTTACAAAGCTTTAAAGTTGGTAAATTCTTATAAAAACGGCATTAATAACCCCTAAATTATGTCAAAATTTTTGATCAATCGGTTAAATATTTTCTACGAAAAAAACATACTCGGTTTTCTTTTTATTTTTCACAAGGTTAATTGAAATAGAGATTTAAAATTTCAGGATTTAAGTTCTTAATTAGGACGTAGATACTTGAAATATCATTAAAATATTTTTAATTTTTTAATGATAAACCAGGGCTGATTCACCCCACTTTAGTCAGGTTAGTCTTCTGTCCAAGTGCATTCCGAGATACTTGACTTCTGTCGCCTGCGGCACCTGATGGTGTATTTAATATGATTTGTCTTTTACTCATAACATTAGATAGATTGCAGGAACTAGTATAAGGAAAGCCATTTCCTATAAGGAAAATGGCATAAAAATCTACAAAATTTTCTAGTCTTCTTTTAGTAACTTTTTTATTGTGGAATTTATGATTAAAGTAATTTTTAGTGACGTTTTTGAACGTAGAGAAAACTTTAGTCATGAACATTAATAAAAAGAAAATCATTTTTGGTTACCTATTAGGACCGGTATTTCCATATATAATTAGTTACATTTATCTTTCGGGTAAAATTTTATCTGGAAAATAGAAAAAAGATGCATTTTCACTAAAAAATAGTTATGTCAATATGTGTAAAATAAATGTTAAAATTTATCTAACAGATAAATTATTATCTTCTTTTATTTGCTCTTAAAAGATTGCTTTATACAATATAATTTTACGATTTTATTACGGAAGTTATGAAGTTCCTGTTACAAATTTGTCATCTCTCTTTTATAGTTATTGGTCCCTAATAGATTTATTCCCCCTTGTGTCGTGCTTTTCTAAGAGCTTTTGCATCAGTGATGGTTTTGTACTTTGTGCTTTTGATTAAAAGTTTTAGCAGTTTATCAAATACTTGCTACACGAATCGGTATCGTATACCTTTTGGAAGTTTTCTTGGCATCTTTTGAACTTAGAAGTTCTTAAAGAATCCCACTATGACTACTTGAATTATGGAATCAATTTTATTTTTTTTTCAAAAATTTTGATATGTAAGAAAAATATCTCTAAGTAATTTGGAAGTTTTATTGAATTGGGTTGAAATTTTCTTCAAAACATTTGAGAAAAATTTTTTTAGTAATGAAAAAAAGGAGTTTAAGAAACGCGGGTTTTTGGGAAAAATTTTCCTTTTTTTTGTACAATAATTTGATACCATAAATAATTATATATTTTTTTCAGGTCAACCAAATCGATTTTACTTACATCAACTTTTGCATCCAGAGGAATGAAGGAATGAACGAATGGTGCCAAGGTAGGACTTTTTAATATTTTATCATGCTAAATTATGAATTCAAATACCCAACCAAATTCTGAAATTCTGTAGGCTATTTCTACCCTTTAAAATCTTCTCCTGCACCCCTAGAGATTTGAGCACTTACGTTAACCCTCCTTCTTGAAAATCTGGGTTTTTTTTTTCAAATTTCTTCTCATATTTCCACTTCTTACTTAAATTAATAAAAAAAATATTTTTTTTTTGTTACTTACGAATTATATTAAGGGTTGTTTTTCTTCAAAACCTTAGAACTGAGATCTGAAAATAAAAAAGACGATTTAAGTGGATAAATTATTTAACTAAAGAAATTACAAAGAAACACAGAGGAAATTAATTAAATTACAAAATTTTTCCCCATTCTACTTTGTTTCATTTCCCTTTCTATAATTGCAGTATTTGCAATAAATATGTGCATAGTACAAGAACTCTTATTTTATTTATCCTGATATGAGAGTTATGTGCATGTAATATGATGCCATTCAGATTTCATCTGAAACAATCCAATTCCTTATGTAATTTACAAAACCATCTATCTTGAATGTTTTGTATAATATAATGACAATAAATTAATGTCAGAGTCAAAGTCACATTGTTTGGCATTATAAATCTAATTAAAAGCGTTATCAAACTCGTCCCAGAACAAACAAGTCCCAAGTCCTTCTCAACGGTTCTTCTATGCACTACATAATATATTATATTCTACGTATTATAGATGTCCTAACTAAAGTTAATTATTTCATTTCATTCTTTAACATCAAATTTATCGCCGACAAGTCTTGAAATTATTACGTGAATGGAAAAGAAGTGTTTGTTTCCTATGAATTTATACTTTTTTTTATTCGGTAGAACAAAGCTTGATATTACTACAACAATCGAATTTTCGCAATAATAAATCTTAAATTTCCTTTAAATAATGTATGTTAATATTTGTGTAGAATTATTGATCAAAGATCAGACTAAGTAATTGAAGCTAACTTTAGTTAAGGGTCAGTCCAATTCAGTCGGTCCAGCACTGGTCGCTTGATTATTTTTTTTTAATTCTGATTTTTTTTGCGGTCACCCCAACATATTAGTAGTTCAAATTCATCATTATTTTAATTTTATTGTTTTTAGTTTTCCAGTGGTGGCCATATTAGTTTTACTAGGCGCAGACATTTTTGCACTTTTAAGGGTTTGTGGAAACTTGAATATCTCAGGCCCTATTTGTCCTATCAAAATGAAACTAAAAGCAGTGTGTTTATAAAAATATAAGCTATAAGGTTGTAATCAGATGTTTTCACCTAAATGTAAAATGTACCTAAAATTTGCAATTTTCTGAGCTCAATATCTCTGGTGGGGGACCAGATAAAAATCTGAAATATCACCTCATTATAGTACTGTATAATAGTATTATGCACCTAAAATTTGGAGTTTGAGATTTGACTAGGATCAGAGGTATTGCAAGCACAAAATGTCAAAATAATGCCTACTTCAGTAGGTGAATCAGTTAGTCCAGAGTATATGTTATTTTGTGTAAAATGCCCTTTTTGCCAAGTATATGTCACATAATAAATGGTTAAATACATTATATTCACCTACTGAAGTATGCATTATTTTGACATTTTGAGCTTGCAATACCTCTGCTCCTAGTCAAATCTCAAACTCCAAATTTTAGGTGCATAATACTATCATACAGTACTATATTGAGGCGATGTTTCAGATTTTTATCTGGTCCCCCACAAGAGATATTGAGCTCAGAAAATTGCAAATTTTGAAAATTTCCAAATTTTGTTATTTTTTATTTTAAAAAGGCCTAAAGTCTCAGACTTCAAATTTTGTTTTTGGATACAACTAGAACCTAATTCCTTGTAAAAAAAGTTTTAACATGTAGACTCTTTCCCTTCCTTCAGAATCATTCCGTGAAATTTGGAGTTTTTACAAATGAGAGCTAAAAATTTAGGCTGAAATTTCACCCCTTAGAATTACATTTAGGTGAAAACGTCTTATTACATCCTTATAGCTTATATTTTCATGAACCCACTGCTTTTAGTTTCATTTTGATAGGACAGATAGGGCCTGAGATAATCAAGTTTCCGCAAACCCTTAAAAGTGCGAAAATGTTTGCGCCTAGTAAAACTAATATGGCCACCACTGGAAAACTAAAAACAATAAAATTAAAATAATGATGAATTTGAACTACCAACATGTTGGGGTGATAGCACACATTTTTTTTTAAATGGTCTAGCAACCATTTCATTTATTTTTGGACCACTTTATTTGGACTGACCCTTAATTAAATTTATGATCAAAAGAAATTCCATTTAATTTAACATGAAAATAATCAACAAAAGTTGCAATTTTCTTAAAAGTAATTGCAAACTTAAACACCATCATCTTTGTCCCCCCAACACTTAAACATATCTCAAGGTGTTGCGCAAAAGGTTAATTGGAATTGGAGAAGCAAAAAGAATAGATTCCTTCTAGTAAATTAAATTAACAGAAAAAAAACGAAGCAAAAACGCCGGCTTAACTGGTGTTAAAATAAATAAAAACCACCAACAAAAAGCGATATGATTGCTTATAATCAACTATGTTCAATTTGGACACGTGAATTTGATTAATTTCCGACTCCACAATTCTCGTTACAAGACATTTAAACGCCAAAGCCAAAATAACCGAAGCGGTTGATGATCTTTAGTGTTTAGATCATTTCCATCTAAGAAAAAAAAATGTGTTGAAATTAATGTATTTAACACACAAAAGACGCCACCATATAACGGTGGTTTATTTTCTCCCAAACAATAGCAACTATTTGTTCAATAACGATAAAACGCAAAAAAAAATATATAACCATGAGAACATAAAGTACATGATTTTTTTTTTAAAAAAATTTTCTTCTATTTTTTCCTGGCTAGTTAAATAGAGTTGTTTATTTCGTGGTTGCTTAATAAATTTTGTTGGTTTTTACACTCGAATAGTGGATAATCTTTAGTTATGGCGACAATGAGGACAATGTGGCAAGGCAAAGCCGTGCGCCTTGTACATCGGATAATAGGGATGGAAAAATTTACATAATAAACAAGAATTTCTCTAGTTTGTACAAAACCGGATTTAAACAATGCAATACAAAGCTGTACAGCGGTGAATAGGTCTCTTTAAATTTTCCATGTTTACGCTTTTTCACGCCGAGAACGACTCAATTAAATTTGGCCATTTACATTTTTCATTTGGGATTAACGAAAATCGGGTAATCCTCTAACGTTTGGCTCCGCATAAAATGGGAACTATTCCCGTAACGTATAAATAATATGAGTTGGTCTTTACTGCTGTATTGCACCGGTTGCAGGTATATGTTTAGTTGTGATTGCGATTGCAGATAACAAGTACAAAGTGTTCCTAAGATATTTATCTGACCATTACATTACAATGAAAACTGGACACAATACCATAACATACGTACGACACATGGGAAAAATATAGCGAAAAGGCGAGAAAAAACGCGATGAAACGACCGTGCCGCCGATATTAATGGCTCCCGGTTTTATTATCTTTATTAGACATTAGATTTTTACGTATGGTATATGCAAAAATTACATTAAAAATTGCCGTAACATCTTGCTTATGGCTTTATTCGTGTATGCCATTTGTTATATTATTATGATAGACATCACTCTTTACTCTGCTTTAAACTATTTAAAACCAGTGCAGTATTAGTTAGATAGTAGCAAATGCTTTGGATTTTTAGCCTTTAGTTAAATGCTCAGAAATTCCTTTTACAATTCCAATTTTTTTTTGGAAATTAATGCTTGTTTACCTTGAAATTAATTTTGTTATAAATTCTGTAAGAGTTTTAAATAATTGGAGCGATTTTTTTCTGTTTTCTGCTTAATTTCCCCTAATTATATAGTAGCAAATGCTTCGGGGTTTTATCCTTAAGTAAAATGCTCAAAAACTGCTTTTGCAACTCCAAATATTTTTGGAAATTGATGCTTGCTTACTATGGATTTTATTTTGTTATGGGTTCCATAAGTTATAAATAATTGGAGTGTTTTTTTCTGCTTAATTTCCCCGTTTAGTTTCCCGCGTAGTTGAACTTTTTATAAATAGATTTTCTTTTTTTTTTATTGATATTTTCTAAATATTTGGATATAAGGCCACATTTTCTAGGAATATATATTCTTCACATTGATATGGAAGGGTATTTCTCTTTTCGACTACATTACATAATTTGTGATTCTCCTTCCATCTTTACTAACAATACCAAGTCAATTACCACAAATTAGAGATTCAGTTTCTCCCATCATCATTTTTTTAAGAATTTTCATTAGTTTCTTTCAAATTACTCGATCGATTAATTACTTTTTGCCATTGCCTTTTCCTGATTCTTGTTTCTATTAGTTCTTTACTCCTGTGGCATCCCTTGATTGTTTTATTTTTCTGAAATCAAATTGATTCTTGACCCATACTTCTTCTATGTTCCTTTCCAATCTTCAGCTTAATAATTCGGAAAGAACCTTAGCAGTGGGGGAAAAAAACTGATGATTTTATAATCACTGCACTTCTTTGTCTAAAGTTTCTTTTTCAGAGCTTTCATTGTACCATCCAAAAGCTCTGAAGATAATTTTCTTGATTCATTCGATCGATCAATTTTTGTTATTACCCATTTCCTGATTCTTGTTTCCCATTAATTTTAATTCCTCCTGAAGCATTTCTCGATCGTTTTATTTTTCTGGAACGATATTGATTCTCATCCAGCACTTCTTTCATGTTCCTTTTCTATCTTCAGTTTGGTAATTCGGTAAGAACCTTAGCAGTAGGGGAGAAGAAACTGATAATTCTATAATCATTAAACTTCTTCGCTTAAGTTTCTTTTTTCGAGCTTTCATTGTACCCTGCAAAAGCTCCAAAGATAATTTTCTTGAGATATATATGTCGTTGATTATTATTATTACTATATTTCAAAAAAGTTGTTATTAAATCATAGCCTAACCAGCCTATTTTAGGGGTTCTAAAAAACTATGATTTGTATCATTACGTAATGATTTTTTACTAATTCCACTATACAGTTTGACACAGTACTCTTTATTATAACTTCTACTTTTTAATCCAAACATCATTGCCGATGTACGGTGATTAAAATGGCAATTTCCTGGGGAGTTCCCCTGATTTCTTAGGACCTACTGGACAGTCCTTCTCCAGCGATTACGTTTTTTTATGCTAATAATGCTACAGGCGTGAAACTTGTATTAATGATCTTTTTCACCTTGGACTCTAATAGATCTTTTTCAGCAGACCATGGAAAAGCTGATGGTACAGGGACGACCTAAAGGGAAAAGGAAGCCAGGGATTTGTCCAATGTATCATCAAACGGATCGGTGATCCTTTGGACAAATCCCTGGCTTTCTTTTCCCTTCAGGTCGTCCCTGTACCATCAGCTTTTCCATGGTCTCATGCCGTGCGATTTATCCGAAAAACCCGAGGATTCTCCAATCTTTGGACTAGTTTAACTTCGTTTAAGATAGAGACATTTGTTCTTTTAACCATCCATATTGCAATTCGCAACATTCTCCTCCAAAACCACATTTAAAAGGCATCAATTCGTCGCCGATCATCTGCATTTATAGCGTAAGAAAAGATAGGAAAAACTAGCGTTTATTATAACAAAAATTGACAATTGAGTTAAATCAAAATGGCAATTAAAACAAATGACAACAATCATTTCAAATTTGAGACAATGATTATTATATTTTGCTTTTACTTACATGAAAGTGCTTTCAATCTTTGTTCTTTGTCTTATACGTGTCATACGTTTCCCTATTATAATAATGATTGCTAATTAATACGCTAGTTTTTCATAGGTTCTCCTAAACTTCGAAGACTTGGATTGTTTTTAACATAGAATAACAAGAATAACATAGAAGAACTTTTATATAAGTCTCTCTTCTCTTATTTTAATTATATCTCTCTCCGAGTTGAAATTAGTCTTGGCCAAATGTAATTTTGTACAGCGACAACTAGTGGTCGGCTAATAGAAGCTTTGAGATTTAGCGACAAGTTAGCACAAACTTTACCCTCATTTTGTATATAGAAATAATCTACATAAAACTCTCTTTTCTAATTAAAACTAAACTTTTTGTTTAATTCATTTAAACTGCTCTTAAACTTTTGTAACTTAATCAAAGCTACTCAATATCTATAATCAATAATTTTTATTTTTCTATGCTTTAAATTAAAATTAAATAAAGAGACTCTTAAATAATCTTAACTTAAATAATCGTTACTCTCAATCAATGACCAATGGTATTATTATTAATCAATGAAGGGGTTGAATAAAACAAAGAAATTTGTCATATTTTCAAAGTTTAAAAATGTATAAACTTTACACCAATTAACACTCATTTAATTCGAATCTTTCAAAAAAAAATCGTTAAGAATGCCCATTAATTGTACCATATAAAAGTGAAACTTCCAATGAAAATTCTTCACAATTTTTTCCTCATCAAACTTCAGTTTAACTATTAAAACCCCTTTTCTATCAATTCGTAGCCGAGAACTTGTTACAATTAGTTCCACTCGAATGCACATTTCAAAGATACATCTTGCAACAATTGTTGCATTGACTTGAAGATTCCGTACTTAAAGATTTGACTGAATACCGCATATGCTTCGTATACACATTGCACTCTGATTGATAAGTCGAAGATTTTTCAATATAAATTCAACATCTGATTATTCAGTCTCAGCCTCCAGTTTTCAAATATAAACGAGAGTGAAGTGAAGATAAGACCGGATATTGAAATCATCAACGAGAATGCATTGCTTTGGTATATATATAACACGAGGCAAGGAAAGATTTCAATCGTTTGATAGAAAAAAACAGACTTCTTTTTTTCTTTAAGATGAATCTTGAATTAAAATCCTCGATTAACTGTTTTATTCAAGAAGTATTTCTTGGATAGCATTGATTATTAATTGTCTTGTTGAATCAAAATCTAGCAAACAAGTTTGAAGGAAATTATACCAATTATATATAACATTCTAATTTATCCTGGGTAATTAAAAATGGTAAGTGCCATATATATTATGGTGGCTGCTTTTTAATCACAGGGTGTCCAGAGGTCAATAAATTATGGAAATTTCTAACTTCTTGGTTTGTAACTTCTTGGTAATTATTTGAATGGTATTTCATTGGAGTGAAGACCCCCAAAATTGATCCATTCTTTTTCACTGTCTTTTAAACCAAAATTTATCATTATATAGCCAAGAAATTTATCATAAAAAAGGTCCAGGAAATAGCGACTTTTGGTTTGGAAAATCAAGAAATTTGTGTTGAAGTAAAAATCAAACCCTCTGAACCAGAAATTTGGCTCAAATTTTTAGACAACCAAAACTCAACTTTATTCTTAGTAGGTAACTTAAATATTACTAATTTATAAAACCCCAAATTTTTACTTTGCCCTCCATAAAAACAATCATCCGAATATTTTTCTTTAAAAAGGATTTTCAGAGGAAATTGAAGAGTATTAAACTAAATTACATTCGTTTATTTTTTGAAGTTAATTGATAAAATGCTTTGAAAAGTTACAAATAAATGTATGAAGTAAATCTTAGTACCCAGTTTAGCATCGATATTAACCAATTAATGAAAATCGTATGCTATCTTTTGTTTGCAATTTGTTTTTGTGGAACACCCCTCGCTTTGATGTAAAACTAGATAGCTTACGATTCTCATTAGTAGGCTAATATCGCCTTAAAGAATATGAGGCTAATTTCAATAGTGAAGTCGATAGTAAGATTCAGTTCATATTTTTTTTTTACTTTTAATGGATTTTATGACAGGCAAAAATTTTATAAGTTATTATTAACTACTGTTTTCGCCCTAAAGTATACTAAACATGCTAACTTCAACAAGCACTAAAAATTGATTCACTTTTACATGCGCCTAAGAAACACTAAAAAAACTAACAACAAAGTGGCCTAATAGAAACGAGGTAATGATATAAAAAGATCGTCAAAAGGTAAACTATAATATAAAATTAGATTTTTTTCCGCTGAATTTGAACAGTTTTACTGTTTGTACGCTATTGTTGTTTTATATATATAATTTAATTTACAAATGTAAATTTTATAAATAAATTTGAACCAGATTTCAAGCAAATGAATTACTGAAGTTTTTCCCCGATACGTATTTTGATTGCCAAACAATCAACATCAGTGGTCAGTGGTCATTAAGTAGTATCGAATCGCTATGATCCAATACTTCTTGATGAACACTGAGGAAGGTTGCTTGATAGTTGAAATACGTATCTGGGCAATACATCAGTTATTCATTTGTTTGAACTTTTGTTCAAATTTATGTTTATAGTTTACTTTTGTAAATTATATTACATAAATAAAACTACAACATATATTGAAGAAACTGCAAAATTTAAGTTAGACTCGTTCATTATTTTTAATGTTATTTGCTAGAAAGTGTCCCAGTAGGGTGTCCGTTATTTCCCAAATTGATTTTTTTACAGCGATCGCCCCCTGGATTTTTAGTTTAAGATATAAAAAAATTATCCAATACAATTAAGCTCTTAATTTCTTGATTAAACCGTTGCGGAATCATGTTACTTTTACCATTTAAATAACATGGGATTATTTGACTTTTTACTTTTAATTTTTTTTCTCAGAAACAAATGGATAAAAAGATTTAAGGTCAAATTATTCTGACGTAAAATTTAACGCTCTACAAAAAAGGTGTCTTATGAATTTTCGATTAAATCACTCCATTAAAAGTTATTCAACATTTAACTTTTTAACGACAAATCAATCGACTATAGCCTCAATAAAAATAATGTTGACTACAAGTTCTAAGAAATTTCTCATAGATGGCCTCAGGTGAAATGGTAAAAATTCGAATAATAATTGAACTTTTGTCGATAGTCTCATTAATTAGTATAAAATTCACTTCGTAGGTACAAAATATTAATTAAAGTACGAAAATTTATCCTGGATAAATTGAATTTCACGACTATAGCAAATTCGGATCTTATGTCACTGGTTTTAATTGTCAAAAAATGATTTTTTGTTTGTTTAATTTTCTGTTCAAGCCATAAAATTAACACAAATAATCACTTGCGCTCTAATGATAATAATTTTTATTTTCTCTTCCAATGATTTTATAGTTAAAAAAGTAAGAATGAGCAAAAAGTTGAAAATATTGCAAGATTTATATTAGGCACAAGTGAAATGTTGAATAACTATTAATGAAGTGATTTAATCGAAAATTCATTAGAGACCTCTTTTGTAGAGCGTTAAAGTTTACGTCAGAATAATCTGACCTTAAATCTTTTCATCCATTTGTTTCTGAGAAAAAAAATTAAAAGTAAAAAGTCAAATAATCCCATGTTATTTAAATGGTAAAAGTAACATGATTCCGGCACGGTTTAATCAAGAAATTAAGAGCGTAATTGTATTGGATAATTTTTTTATATCTTAAACTAAAAATTCACGGGGCGATCGCTGTAAAAAAATCAATTTGGGAAATAACGGACATCCTAGTGTCCCAGGAATATAGAGGAACCAGTATAAACTTGGATGATCCACAATTTTTAGCAGTTACTTTTCCAAACTCTTTTGGTTCCATAGGACTAAGATTGGATTCTCGAGGTCTGATTTCCATAAATATTATTCTTTCTGAAAGGCAATGCTTGCCATTTTTTACGAACCAAAAAAAAAAAAAAAATGCATCGAACGTTCCCTCGGCTCTTGCCATTATTTCCCATAGACACTATCGTGTGTTTTCCATTTTGATTTTTTCAATTAATTTTTCTCGTAAAAAACTTTCAGACCTTTTGAAAAGAATAAAATGCAAAGTATTTCTATTAAAAAGTAATATTGTTTGATAACAAGAAAAAAATGTTTACCTTAATAAAAATTATATAAAAGCCGATGATTTAAGTGATGCATTTTATTGGGTTTTTTAAAATTGAAATTTCAATTCTTAAGCGTTTTTAAATCGTTTATAAATGATGTGTTAACTATGCAATCATCATAAATTTATGGTTTTAACTAATAAAAGTATTACAAAACATTTCCAATAAAAACCGATGCACAATTCATCTTTGACCTATTTCACAAGGAATTTTTTGTCTATCGGATATAACTTATATAAACAAAAGAATTTAAAATCAATATCTGAAGTTTTCCATAAAATATTACACTTTGTTTAACTTTTTATTGTTAGCTTTATCGAATAGTTGCATGAAAACGGTTACCACAGATGCATTAATCGCATCGTTAAAGTTCCGCATTGATTTTACTTGTTTTACATTAATAACTACAGATTGTATTAGTTGTGGTTTTGTCTCATGTGCAATGGTATTTTGCATCGATTTAAATATAAGACAAATCGAAAAAAAAGCCTATGCACCATACGATATGTGATCATTATGTGTAATACAATAATCACTTATATATGCAGTACGGGATAATTGGAAACGGGGGAAAAAATTAGGCCATTAATTACATATTATGAATAGGCATATGCATAGAGCAAATGATTCAATTGAAACGAGTTTACGTAAAAAAAAAAAAAAAAAAAATCTTAGATGCAAGTCATGCATTTAAATGATAAAAGTAAATTGAGGGAAACGTGGAAATTTGAATGTTGGAGTAAATTTCAAAAAAAAAATTGAGATAATCATTAGTCAATAGCTTAGCGGTGGCAATTGGGGATAACAATGCAATGTTGAGGAATGTGATGGCCAGGTATTCTGTTTGATGAGATGAGAATTTTAGCATTGTGTGAACAATTTTTTTTTTTGAGTAAATGATTTATTGAACTAAATTCATAGCTTAGATTGGTTACTTTCTTTTCGCAGATGGTTCACATTGTGACGTCATAGTCCATTCATAAAAAAAGCTGAGCAGATTTTTTTTCCTTTTTGCATGTGGAACGTAGTAGAGAAAAAGTGAGCAATTTTTTGGGGTATATCACTTGAAAATTGGTGAAAAATTTCTTCTTTTCCTTTAAATATTAGGGCTCTTCTTATTAGGACTTTTCTTTCCTTTTTTTTCATTAATGCTGTGTTTTGATTGGTGCAGTTAATAATGCCTTTTGCGATAATAATGGCCAATTGTTTTAATCGTTATAATCCTTTTGATAAGTTTTTAAAGTAAACACCCTTAAGCATTTATCACGTCTCTTTATCTTCATAATGTTTACATATAGATAAATAAAAACTTTTATAGGCAATTTTAGGTGCATATTTTTAACCATTCTTCTACTTTTGAATATTCAATATTCGCATACATTTTCAGAAACCAATTATGTGTGAAAGTCGAGGACCTACTGTATATCAAAGAAAAAATAGACAAACTTAATGAAATTGTGCAAAATTGCCCTATGAGTCTACCTTAAAGAAACCATTAAAAATAAACCCTCTAGCAATTGTATACTTTGTATACAATATATAGAATATATTACGGTCCAATGTATATAGTATAGTTTAATATAATAATATATAAAAATCATACCATAAACATAAATTTGAACAGAAGTTCAAACAAAAATTTTCGTGACGTATTACCCAGATACGTATTTCGATTGCCAAGCAATCTTCTTCAGTGGTCACCAAGTAGTTTGGATCACTCTGTAACTGCTTTGTGATGATTTCAGTACGATGATTTTGTTAGGTGAATCATCACAAAGCAGTTACAGAGTGATCCAAACTACTTGATGACCACTGAAGAAGATTGCTTGGCAATCGAAATACGTTTCTGGGCAATACGTCACGAATATTTTTGTTTGAACTTCTGTTCAAATTTATGTATATGGTATGATTTTTATATATTATTATATTAAATTATACTACATAAATTGGACCGCAATATATTCTATATATTGTATACACGGTATAACTGTTCAAAGTCAGCGAAAAAATCTTATTTTAATTGTATACTTGTTGATAATTGATGTTTAAGTCGAAAAAATTAAGCCCTTTTAAAATTCAAATAAATTTTCAACCAAAGTTTATCTAAACTGTACAGTTTAGCCGTAAAAAATTTGGAATCTGTCGATAGTATTTTTTTTCGTTTGTAAAAGCTTTTTCTATAAATTATTCTTGTCTTATTTTTGCAAATCCCAAAAATTTAAATTAATACAATAAAATTATAATAAAACCAATGATTAATGCGATCATCCAACAGTAGTTCTAATAGTTATGGGACCAGTTTATCAATTAAACGAAACCCCGTAAATATTTTCGCCTCAATTAATTGAAAAGTGGTTTTCCATGATATGATTGGATAATTTATCGAACATTAGTGACACCGGGGAGTTTCGAATCACACACTAATTAGATTGGAAAAACAAAAACGACAGATTTTATGAAAGTCTGGATGCAATTAGCAAGCGATTGAGCAGTGGAGTTGAGATTAGATTTTAAAAATTAGCATTAATAGCTGTTGGTTTAATTTATGGGACATAATTGCTAGTGAACTGCAGTGTTTTGTGTCTGCTGCTAGATAAATTATGAACCATGGAGAATAACTTAAGTAAATTTATTTGGTTTTATATTTCAATTTTTATGCGTCATTGTGCACTATATAAAAATTGCTGTCTTAGTTTACTTCCAAATATTTATAGTTGATTGACTTAGTAAATGTTTTCCAATATTTGTTTAACAAATTTTTATGGAGTCGACTTTTGTGCCATCTTTAAAATTAACAAAATTAAAATTGAGTTTGAATTATATTTTTGCAATATTTCAATATGTTACAATATGTCCACTTTCCTGCTAACAATTAAAAAAAATCGCAATGTTTTTCCTATTTTCTTGTCGCAGGAAAATGCAAGGTAATTAAAGAATCGTAGTATCATAGAAATAGTAGGCAATGTTCACTTTTGTGAACTGTAAATCTTTGCCAAATATCAAAACAAAAAAAAAATGCCTCTATTGGAAGTCAGCATCACTTATTGGAAAATTCTGGTTTCATATTAACACACCGAAATTTAATATTCGTTGGTTCAAAATAGTATAACTCCCAAAGTTCTTTATCGATCGTTGTGAAATTTTCACCCAACGTTGGATTCATATAGTACGCTTATGTTTCTATTAAATCTCAAACTTTGCGGAAGAACTGCTTCCCGAATTGATTTGGAAAAGGTTGCCATTGATAAGATATAATGCCTCAATAAAATTTATTATTAGCTAAAGTTTTACATAGAAAATAATGAACAAACTTTCAATGCCGCTGGTCTATTGACTGTCGTTTTAATAAATAAATCCTCATTAAAGAAACTTTGTCCCATTTTCCATAAGTCTGGTAAATAATAGATCGTAATTTTGGTTATTTTGTTCCATGAATAAAATACATTGACGCATACAATATTGATATTCGGGATCTTGACCATTTTGAGTTGAATGTGTAGGGATTGAGATATTTAAAACTTGGAAATAGTTACTGGTAAAAGAGAAAAAGAAGAGAAGGTAAAGAGATATCTCAATCACGAACTTTCCTTTGGTTTTACCTACACCCGTATTTCGTCGTGAAATCGACGTTATTTCCAACAATAAACACTTTTTCATTCTCTTCCGTTTTGACATCAAAGAAACAAACCACTGCTATTTATTAAGTATAGTTTAATCAACCAATGGTTCATACACTAAATATGACCAATATATATCAAATTTACTAGTAATTACCCGTGAAACACAGTTGACATAAGGTAAAAGTTGACGATTGAATGAAATTGAAATGAAAGTTCAAACAAATTAGTTCAAATTCGAAATAATGATTATTGTATTTGGTTTTGGGGAAAAATTACCCAAAGTTTTTTATCGATCATTTTGACAATTTCATAAAACGTTGTATTCATATACGCTCGTCTTCTGATTAGATCAGGAGACTCAATAGTCTCACATCAACAGGTACAATGAAGGATGCTCTTGAATTGTCAAGGGAGGTTTTTTAACTGTTTTTGCGCTAATTTTTTACAGATGTAGCGTATTTTTTGAAAATTTAAAAAAAGATATCTTAAAGGTTAGTTACCAAAGGTATAGCGAAAGATATTTCAGGATGTTATGGGAGGTACTTTTGATATTTCACGAACATAGTTTTACTAGAGTTCTACTTATTATATTACAATCATTATATTGTACTATAGACTGATAGTATAACGTCTAAGCTAGTTAATGAAGAAACTTCCGAAAAAATTCCCAAGTTTTGTTCTATTTTTACTATTTCAGGCTTCTATAACCTTTAAAGAAGTAAGTTTTGAAAACCCTTTAATAAAAAGAATGGCTATACTGTTATTCAAATCAAATCCAACCCTGGACAAAGCTAAAACAAGAGTTGCATTAACTCTCAGAAAATATAGTTTAGTAAATACTCTTGAAATCAGAAAACGGTTTATAAATTTTTAAAATTTCAACCCTTAACAGACGTAAAAAACTCAACTCATTTGACTAAAAGTTTAATATATTTCTAGTATGAGAAAAGAAAAATCAAGGAAAGCACTAAATAAATACCTTTCCGAAAATATGTCCCCAAATTTTGGTAATATTTAACTGGGGTTTTTCGTTTGTTGATTTGGTTCCAAAGAAATTAAAAACTATACAGATTTTTCCTAAGTTTTTATTGTATACGTACAAAGAATAAATAACAGAAAGAAAGAACAGATAGGCAATTTGTTAGGTCTCGTATTTTCAAAATTACATACATGACTTCGTTATTTTTTTGGCCACTAGAAGCGCATGAACGTACTGAATTATTATTGGTTGTTTGCTTTTTGTTTTATTATTATTATTATTTAATTCTGCTTATATTTAGAAAACAATTCTCCATGGCACTATTAATCCCTTATGAATTATATGAACATTTTTTTTGCTCTTCTATTCATACTTGGTACAATAATTACTCTAGAGCCCTCTTCACAAAAAATATCCTTTTTTCGTGGACGACTTTGCAATATAGCAATCGTTCTCCACTCATTTTTAATTAATTCATAAGTATATATTTCCCATGCCAAAAAAAGAATCATCTGAATACCTTAAATAACTAAATATGAAGATGAAAGAGTTAGTATTTGAAAAAGTTTACACATTTATACACAAAGTTTATTTTGAAAGTGAGTTAAGTCTATTTCAAGAACAATCCCTATAGTATTACCATTTTTAACCATAGGAACATAAGATACTAAGGAGGAGGGAATAATTGGCGTTTTTGTTAACAACTAAAATGAAATCAGAAATTTCTGAAAACTTAGCAGTTAAATAATTAACATACTTTGTTCTAGTTACAAGAAGAATCACCATATCCATATAGACCGTCCTTGAAATGAACATACGCCACTTTCAAAATAAACGAGTCATATTATAATTTTTTTAGACCAAAATCATTTATTTTCCTACCTTATTTGTAAAAATATCTTCTCGATTATAAACTTTGACCAATTTTGCTGTGATTGAATATATCATTTTAGGTGGAGGTTCTTTATTTTAAGCTTATTTACGATGACGTCAACATATTTTCCTATAAAATATTATTCAAATTATGAAGTCCTCAAACGTTTTCTCACCCAATGAAATTTTCCTCGCCATTTTACACTCGAGTGGTTGAAATTTACGTTTTTTTTTAAGTTTCCATATTTTATGTAACCAAACAGTTTTGGTACGGAAAAAAATTTCGTCCGAGTTTCAATCGTTAATTACTAGGAAACACTAGTGGACAAAGTTGCAAGTATATTAGCTAGTAGTAATACAAATCAAACCATTAATATACTCAATATATAATTGAAAAATATGTAAATAGTAATTTACCATTAAATTTCTCTTTTTTGTCGTCTATTGAATGATAATAGTAATTACAATTAATAATAAATATTAATTTTATATAACTAATAAATATTGAGGACTATTGATACAAAGCGGTATGGTTATATGCAAACGATTGAAACCAGCATTTTGTTTTTTATGGTAAAAAAGAAAAGATGTCATTTCTCACGACTCTGTTTTCTCTTCATTAAAAGATGCTGTATGTCGTCTCCTCTCATGTATGCATTATATATGCACCACCTATTATATAGTAGGCACAGTGCATATGCGAGGCAAATTTATGAACTATCGTCCAAACACCCAAAGGGTCATAAAATAATTTATTGCGCTATTATAACGTATGATTCACAAAGATTATCCTTAAACAAACGAATGAGTATCTCTTTTTTTATTTAACACTAGCGTATTAAATTTCGCAACAGCCGTTTTGTATGTGGTCAATGCTCAATGGTTTTCATATTTCAAGTCAATGCAATTTTTTTTAATCTTTGTATAAAAGAAACTAGGAAGAAAAAGTTCATTCGATTAAACTATAACCTTAGTGAGGTATAATGGTATAAGGTTTATGATTTATTTGTGGTGCATAAAAAGTTAATTTTCTTAACGTGACAGTATCGTTAATGCATTGGGGGGGAGAGCAAATATAAGTCTTTGACTTAAATTGTAATAAAAGTGTTCATTTACATTGTTGAATAAATGAAGATATGCTTTTGAATTTATTATAGTAAATAGAAATATAGGCGCCAGCAAAAATCTTTCAAAAGAAATGACATGTGTGTTTCGACATAATGCAAAAATTACTATTTTCTAATGAGATAATTACTTTTAATGTTCAAAGTAGAAAATGATGCGAAGCTAATCTTTACTAATATTATAAACCCGAATGTTTGTATATATGAATGTATGGATATAGGGATGTTTGTTACTTTTTCACTCAAAAACTACTGAATGGATTTTGATGAATCTTTACAATAATATATGTTATACATCAGAATAATATATAGGTTACTTATTTATCATGTATCATGGCCTCATGCGCCACGTGACGTATCCAGAAGAAATTCGTACATATCTTCAGACTGATTCAAATTTCAAAATTCTTCGTATGACGTCATTTTTTTTCTAATGGGGCAATCTGTGTAATTTATAAACCTTGGTATGGATTGACTAAAATATAACGATATAATTCTGTCATTTGCGAGCTTTTCAATGTAGCTATGCAAAAACCGTTAGAGTTACACGTGCATAATGTAAAATAAAAAAAAATATCTTAAATTGTCCTACAAAAAAGTCCACAACAGCATATATCTATCTTTCGTGTGTAAGCCATTATCTCCAAAATAGTGAACCCTAAATACAATTAAAAATCTATAATTTGTTTCTAATGCACATTTGGTAATAATAAATTGATCCTTATGTCAAATTAAATACTTTTATTGCATTTGGTATTATATATTACTTCTCGGACATCATTATCTGGAGAAAAATTTGCTGAGAAAAACTGTGAGGAAAAGTATCTTTTTATATATAATTCTTTTGTATGTTAATATTGGGCTAAATTCCTCTTAAACCGCTGGGCCTATTGTTTAGCTAGTAATTCATATTTTAAAAGTTACTTATAGGTTTCTATCGTTTAATTTAATAACGAATTGCTGATATTTTTGACTTCGTTGCAGTAGTCAGGTCATCAGGTCAACTTAGCCGAAAAATAGAGGCTACCTTACATAAATTCCCAACAAGCTGAAAATTTGCATGAACATTATGGATGCCATTATAATGAATTTGAGAAAAATCCCCATCGATTCCATGGATGGAAAAAATTTTAATGAAGGTCAAAGTTCGTAAAAATGGGTCCTTTGGATTTTCTAGTGAAATGGTTTGTATTATTTTACCGAATTACCAAAATTTACTTTAGTTAGAATTTTCCACAATAAGTATGACTACGCTGCCTATGTACATCAATGGATAGCATACGAAAAATTATTAGTTAGTCTGCGTAGATAATACATAAAAAAATATTTTTTTAAAACCCAGAAAGGCTTAACAATCGTCGAAAATATTTTCAAATACGTGTTTATCGAGTTATCCTAAATATTACCTTACCTTAAGCTTTTCTTATGCAATAGATAAAATATATTGTGGTCCAATTTATGCAGTATAATTAAATATAATAAAATATAAAAATCATACCATAAACATAAATTTAAACAGAAGTTCAAACAAAAATATTGCCAAGATACATATTTCGACAGCCAAGCAATCTTTCTCAGTGGTCATCAAGTAGTTTGAATTGCTCCGTGACTGCTTTGCGATGATTTCTTTTGTGAAAATTATATATTTTTTATATTTTATAAATAGTATAACTATTCAAAGTCAGCGGAAAAAATCTTATTTACTTAAGCAGTGGTTTTCAATCAGTGGTACATGCACCACTGGTGATATTAAAGAGCACCAAATGTTACACAAAATAAAACAAAATTTGTGGTCTCTTCAAAACTTTAACTATTATTTCCTACTCACCATGAGTATTTGTTACAGACAGCAATATGAACAACAATTAGAAATTGGCACCAGATATAAAATATTATTGTTCCTTATTGATACATAAATTTTAATTTTATTTCCAAAAATATTTGGAAAATTAAATTAGAAAACCTATTTCTTTGAATTTTCCAGAATATTTTTCACGTGAACAAAAAAAAGCAAATATTACATTTGTCAAGTAATTCCACTGTATTGGAAAACTTAAACTTAAAACTTTGATTTCATCAAAGAACAGATTTTGAAGACATAGCAAATTTTGCTATTCAGCTTTTAATGCTTTTCTGTACGATATATTTATGTAAAAAAGGTTTTTCACAGATGTTATATCTGAAGAATAAATATGGAAATAAATTAATTAAATATCAAAATATAGTTAAGATTAAAATTACCTAGCAAAGAACCAGAAATTGAAAGAATTTTATTTGCAAAACAAGCGTAAGGATCGCATTGAATTTTTAACTGTTTTTACGGGTTTTTTTGATATGAGCTTTTAAACATATTTTATTTTAAATTTAAATAACGTATTTTTTGTTGAATAAAACGGTTATGGTTATGGTGGTACGTGATAAAAGATTGGAAACCGCTACTTTAAAGTATAAGCTGCACTAATGTCCCAATACTATAAATTCTTCTAAAATTTGCTACAATTTATTACATCTGAAAACAAAACAAAAACACAAACTACCCTACCTATTGAAGCTTCTCTATATCTAAGTCACGTTTTTGTGCATCTTAAAGTTACGTTCCAATTCTCTCATTCATTGAAGTTTTGTTCAAATGGGATTTTCCTGGGAAAGGAAATCAGTGGATGTACTTTGTTCAGTTTTGTTATTAAACTTTTGAATAAAACCAATGTGTCACAACAATGTTTGAAACTATAAGCGTAAACACAAGTAAGTTGTGCAAACTTTTAACTTCTTACGACTACAATACCTTTGATTTGAATATGTTTTGCGAATAATGATCAAATTTAAACTCTTCAAGCCCATTAATGGGTATTTCCTTCGTTGAGTTCTTCACAATAAAACCAAGTTATAAGGGAATTGGTAAAACTAAGTTTAAGTTAAAAGGGTTTGAAATTTATTAAGTTTATACTATGTTGGATATTCCAATTGAAACAGGCAATATAATCGAAAGTCTTCTATTTCATTAATGGATAAGTTAAGTGTTGGAAACGTTTATCTTTCTAGATCAAGTCATTATATTTGCAAGCAATGAATTATCATCACAAAAGTAATCGAAAGATGCAAATATTATTGCATATCTTCTCCGATGTGTAGTTCGGTTTAAAACTAATCAGTAATCAGTTTTACTTCAATCGAGAATGCAAGTCTTCACCACTTTACGAGATTAACCACTTTTATTTGATCGTATTTTATTAAATTAATTTGCATAAAATAATTAAAGCCATTTAGGTTTTTTTGCTCTTAAATGGATTAAGTTTTCTTTTTCGCAGAAAATTGAATTATAATTTTTTTCGAAAATAATAATGGGAATGTAAGAACTTATATATAGTACTTTAGTAACGCTAGTTAACTGAGTTGTTAATAGAGAAAAGGGTAAATACCAAAACGAGGTTATTTTTTTGTTGTTAAACTTCTATAAATTGGCGTTTATAACTTTCCCAAAGAGAAAATTTTTATGGAAAATATTAATAAAAAGTTTCATAAATTTGATTTAGTTTTTAGAATTTTAATTTTTTTTAAAGAGTTTAGTTTCCTGAATCTTTTTAAGTATGTGGTGATCCTATTTTTTACTAAGGGAGCCAATTAATGTAATAGAATTCAACTAGAAACTCCAATCCATTTCATTATCTTAATTAACTTTTCTTTCTTTAAAAATATAATTGGCTGTTAAGGTATTCCCTGAAGGGAAATAAGGTAATCCTTGTTGTTTTTCGGAAAGAAAGATTAAGGGAATTTATATTGTTATGGCCGATATTTAATTTTTTCTATATACAATAGGTTCTCGTCTAAGAAAGCTTCCTGATTATTCTGGTAGGCTATTTTTCTTTGGTAAACTTCTATAAATTGGCGTTTATAACTTTCCCAAAGAGAAAATTTTTATGGAAAATACTAATAAAAAGTTTTCATAAATTTCATAAATTTGATTTAGTTTTTAGAATTTCATTTTTTTTTTTTTAAAAAGTTTAGTTTCCTGAATCTTTTTAAGTATGTGGTGATCCTATTTTTTACTAAGGAAGCCAATTAATGTACTGGAATCCAATTAGAAACTCCATAAATCCATGTCAGTGTCTTAATTAAATTTTCTTTCTTTAAAAATATAATTGGCTGTTAAGGTATTCCCTGAAGGGAAGTAAGTTATTCCTTGTTGTTTTTCGGAAAGAAAGATTCAGGGAATTTATATTTTTATGGCCGATATTTATTTTTTTCTATATACAAAAGGTTCTCGTCTAATAAAGCTTCCTGATTCTTCAGATTACCAGCCATTTTTGTGATACATTTTTCCTAAAATCCTCCTGAGCTATCATTAAGTCCTGTGGTGTAGTTTTTAGAATTCAAAGTTTTTTTTTTGGAAACTATAATTTCCTGAATATTTTTAACTTTGAGGTGTTCCTATTTTTATTATGTGACTTTATTTATGTAGTGAAATCCAACTAGGAACTTCATAAATCCGTTTCTTTGTGGTTGTTTAATTGGCTTTTCTTTCTACAAAAGCATAAGTGGCTGTCTTGGTAGTCCTTTAATGGAAATATGTAAGTTCTTGTTGTTTTTCTAGAAAAATTATTTATATAGATTATATTTTTATGGCCGATGTTTAATTTTTTCCTCAAAAAATAGTAAGTTTTTGATTGATTTTCGTCTAAGAAAGCCTCCAGATTCTTCTGGTTACCAACCACTTATGTGGTACGGTTTTCCTTATATCCTGGGATAACCATAACTTCCTTTGTTTTGCTTTTTAAATTTTTTTTTTTCGGGGGTAGTATCACCCTCTACATGACAGGAAACTTGATAACAGTATGGATTTTAGTTGTAAAAGGGAAATTTACATTTTTTTTAAAGAATGGTGAATTAATAAAAGTTATAATTTAGTTCGAATTCTTTCCCTAATAGAATAAACCAGGAGTTGATTGTTAATTTTTGGGTGACTTTTTGGCTGCTATATCTCACAGTTTATAAGATAGAATAAGATATCATATACCAACCAGGGAAAATTCACCCTTCAGCAAGGATAAAAATTGGGGGTATAAATTAGTTTGTATCGATATCCTGTAGGGGATTATTTTTAAAAAAAATCCTGTAAAATTTCATACAAATTCCAAAACAAACTAATTCATTTATCCTCAATTTTCAGCCCCTTTTGAAGGGTGAATACTTTCTGGGAACAATAATGTACTTATGATTTTTTAGTGTTCTATGAAATATGCCAGCAATAATACTTATCAAAAGTTGACTATCGACTGCTCGTTAATTGGGTTCGAATTGTTTCACCTGAAGTTGGTGGTTATTTTTTGAGTGGATATTTCGCCATTGTATCTTACGATCTATCAAAAATTATAAAATATCGTGTACGTACCAGAAAATATTCATTCTTTATTAAGGGTTGAAAATTGAGGGTTAGAAAATTAAGTGGATTAGTTTGTATCAATATTTTTGTGGCTGTTTGGCAATGCATCGGATATGCATAAATTTCAGAGGGCGGAGAATTTTTTACCCTTTGTAAAACCTCCCTTATTCGTTGATCTAATTGGTGCTAATCGTGAAAAATTACGAAAAATGAGGCAAATTTTCAAATCACGCATCTACTGAGAAAAATTGTATCCCATAAAAAATAAATCTCCCATACAATCTGAAAAGAAAAATTTTTCCGAAAAAATTTGATTTTCGCAATCAAATTTCCCGTTGCAGCATCGAAATCATTGGAAAATTGATCGAATGGATTTGTATCGACATTTATTTATGTATGTGGACCATTTTTTAAGAAAATCCAAATGGTTACTTTACAGCATCGGGAAAAAGGACCGTTGGAAAATTCCTTTTTTTCAAATGTAATGAAAAGCTTTTTTTTGAGAGTTAATGAAGAAGATGCTAAAAGAAACAAACCAAAGGATACTGAAAAATTCTCTTGCCTTAAATTCTATCGTTTGGAATCAATTTTCGTAATTTAATACCTATTAATGAAGTACCTATATTTAAATACCCATACCACCTGTTGAACGATTTTTTTTCTACTCTTTTGTTTTTGATTTTCGAGTTAAGGTATATCCTAGTCACTCCTTAAACTTATAACATAGAGAAAGTTTTGCCTTAGAACATTAGGACAATGGTTTCCAACCTTAAACCCCAAGCTGGGCTGCCAATTTAAAAAATATTTAAGTTTACATACAATGTTACGAAAAAATTTATATCAAGTAATTAAATATAGAAATAGGAGAAGAAAGGAAAATATTATACAACGTTATCATTTTCTCGGCTGAAATAGCGTCTTCTAAATGTAATTTAGTTTGACTTCGTATCTATAATAGCGTCCTCTAGTAATGCATTCTCCTAATTCGATCGAATTACCAGAATGTTAATATTTTTTTAAAGTTAATTTTTGGAATGAAATATTTTTGTGAATTGCCTATTTGTATTATTCGCTATGTCCAACTACAAATATACCATGAAAAAATAAATGGTACCCGCCGCCCGACCGGCATTCTAGAATATGCTCTTGGGAACAAAAAGGCTAGAGACCCTTGCATTAGGAGATATGCTTTTTGGGTAATATACTGTGTAATCAAAATTTCAGCTTGAGCTTTACATCAATTACATAAAGCTCTTGAAAAGGGAAGGGAAGGTAACTGAAACTCCTCAAAACTTACTAATGAAGAAAAGAGAATCTATGAACAAATTAAGCTAAAATAAGCACGTAAGATACGGAACAAAATTTGTAAAAAGACAAGCCTTTAAATGTCTTAGTTAGTATTATCTTGTAACCAATACAATATAAGAAAGAAAGGGGGTTGATCCTCATTAAATTTTACGATATTACACCCCCTGTTTGGAGACCAAATTTTCAAATAATCGGTAAATCAATAATTACGATTACATTAATGAAAATTTTACCACTTTGCTCTTGTAAATCTACAGCTTATTTGGCGCCACTGAAAGATATAACTCGCCTAGTTATATTTTTATTTGCGCCACCATTGTAATAAGCTCTTAATTAGTATGTCCCGAAGACATAGAGCTCGTATTACATAAACCAACTCTAATAACTTCTACCATAAAACAATAAATTGTAACTATAAGACGGTGTTACCATAATATTACAGTCGGGGTATCAAAACTTGCTCATTAAAGTTATATATTATATATAAGAGTACAGCTCGAGTTACTGTTGAACATTTATTGATTTAACAACATTTGTTTTTTATTTAATCAATAACTATTTATTGCTGACGAAAAAAATTAAGACGTTTTTAATTGGCTCATCAAATTGCTTAAGATTTGTGTCATTAAATTGTAACTGGTAAACTTTCGATTTGTTAATCTTTCGTTAGGTAAATTTTTGGATTTATCAATAACCAAAGAAGGTTCATTTTCCTCAAATTTGAATCTTCTTATTCCGAATTCAAATCTGGAAAGTGTACACTTTTTATAATATTCCCTGAATTCCAGTCTTTTATTTTATTTTTTTCGTATGAAGCTTTTCCTTTTTAAAGTATAAAAGTATAACCCATTTATTCTGCAGTCTCTATACTAATTTAAAGCTTTATTTTTTTCATCATAGCATATAATTATAGTTGAATCTAGTTCACTTTATAATAAAAAGATGGAAAATGTTTATTTACTTTAACTTATAGGCACTTGATTACCATTAATTTGATCAAAATTATAATTTTTACTAAAATTTTAACGAAAAATAAAAAGCTTTTAGATCAAACTATCTAATATGCTTAGTTATTTGATTTTCTTCCAATTAGCATAAAGCTTTTCATTTTTAAAGCTCAAATTTTGATTCTTAAGGAATTAGGGTTTTTTTTTGAAAAAAATTGTATCTTTTTTACTATAACTAAGTCAAATATCAGTACTTCTTAAATCAGTGAATCAGAACTTGGTTTTTCGTTTAAAAGAAAACGTAATTACATTCGAATGTTCGAATCATTTTCCTTTTCCCTTCTGCTACGTTAATACGGTTAATACTTCCCTTTTAGTAGTTCATAAAAGAATTTCTCGAATGCCGTTTTTATCTACAAAAGCTCCATTCATTTAATCCTCGAATTCTTTGAGCAGAAGGAAATAATAAGACGAATTATTCTTTTCAGTATTCCGAAGCTCAATAAGTGAGCTTTCTAAATAACATGATTGACTGATTTTCCCAATTTCTCTTCAGGTGCTAACAATCAATGTAATCTTAAAAAATAAATTCAATAAAAATTACTTTCTTAATATACTTATTATATGAAAGTCACTTTTCTTAAGGAAGTTTTCTACTTTATCGAATTATTGACTCAATTATGGCAAATTTTGGTTAAAATATGAAAAAATATCTTAAAAATTTACCCAAATTTAGACACCTGAGCCTTATTGTGAGAATAAGAAGACAATTCAGGTTGTTTATATTTATTAATATTTTCAAATTAGCTACGTTTCGTTACGTATCGTAACTTCATTAGGCTTCTTGAATCACACATAATTTTAATTTATTTATTGAATTTAAATTTGAAATATTATATTTTTTGTGATTCAAGAAGCCTGATGAAGTTACGATACGTAACGAAACGTAGCTAATTTGAATATTAAAAAATATTAAATAAAAAAAAACGATCTTAAACAACCTGAATTGTCTTCTTATTTAATAAAAGCTGAGAACTGAATTTTATCATTTCTTATTGTGAGACACAAATTAAAGTATGGTTGCATTATTTTTTTTATTAGATTTTTTTACAAACCAAGTATTATAAACGACCAAACTATAAAGAATCTTTTGTGTTAAAAAAAATAAATATTTTTAAGTATTACAAACCGGATCAATTTATTTAAATTGTCAAACATTTGGACATTCTGGAAAAAAACTACTTTAAAATTCTATAAAATTAATAAATTTTAAACTATTACTAAAAAACCGTCTGTAATTCAACTTATTTTTGGATGTTTTACCAAAATACATCGTTAAATTGCGGCATCTCGGATATCGAACGTCTATTATTATATTTTAGTAAAAAGAAAAAGTAATTTTTCTTATTTGGAATTATTATATAACATGTGTGTTTGTGTTTTTCAATAATGTTTTTTAAACAATTTTTTATTTATCAATACCAAATTGTATTCTTGGTCTGTTGTTCTACCAGTTACGTCATTTTACAGCTTAGTTTTATGACATTTGTGGAGCCCTGAAGAAGTCAGGAATGACTGATGAAACGTTGGCGATAAAATAAATAATATTCCACAAAAAGCTTCGTCCTTATTGCTCACAATTTAATTATTATATTTAAAAAGACAAGGACCTAAACAACATGGATATGGATTTATGTTTACTAAGTGAATCAATTTTTGAAACCCTAGCGAATTTAAAATGTTTAAAACTAAGTCACGTTCATCCGGAACTATTGAGAGAAAAAAAAATCGAAAAAAAAAATAAACAGCCACTGATCAAATTTATAAGTAATAGTTTCAACAATAACCGTAACACACTCGATCCCCAACAATTATAATTTCTTTCCACCTCTGTCCGTTATATTCAATTAAATTTGTGATTTATTCCGCATTGTGCATATGAAGACAAAATTCATAAAATAAAATTCAATCTGAATTAATTACTGGATTGGATTGCGGTAGCATTGCTTTACTTTGGTCACTGTCGAGAAATTATGGTCATTGTTCAAAATGCATTGCAATCAAACTCATCCTCATATAACTAACATTAATAATAACGAAGTTCATTGCTTTGAACGCTCATTTGATTGCTCATAATACCATGAAAAATGCTTAGCATACACATACACCACATATGTATATCGCCCGATTCTACAAATTGTACCTGAATTATTTTTAATTATAATTAACGAATATGAAATTATTATTTTGTAACTTCTTTTTTTATCGAATCGCTCTTCAAAATTCAATAACAACGTGGGTCAATAACATAACTTGGGCAAACATCTGTTCTATTGATTTCAATACTCGTCCCTATTCGAAAAAAAAATCGTTAGAATTTTTTAATTTTCCTGATTTATTCACAAAAATATTCCAATAGTGTACATGAATTGCAAATATTTTACGATTCGATGACCTTATTGAAACCAGAAACTTATTCAATTTGCATAAGTATATTTTTTTTCTCCCCAATAAATTTCTTCCATTATGTCCACAGACCACAGTGTTCCAATACACTTATCGTTATTCAATGTGATTTAAGTTACACGTAAATGAAAATTACATGCATTAGAACTTAAAGTCTTAATTTTGTTATTTTTTTGAAAAAAAAAAACTTCATTATTAATGTTATTAGTGGATAGACGAACCTCATGTTACAATGTTATGTTAGTTGCATGTTACATCATGAACGCCATGTGTCCATTATCATTTATTTTAATGTTTTTCTATTAAAAATGTTGTAATTAATATTTTAACGCACGCTATTTTGGCCAACTGGTAATTACTGGTTAAATAACTATTTGAATTTGAAATTAGACTTACATTTGAATTAATTTTATTCGTTTCCATTGAACCTTTGGATTGGTTTAGTTATAGTTATCATTGATTTAATTTAACAACGGAAATTTAGTTTTCGTTGAATACAAAAACAAAATCAGTATTTAGTTTTAAAAAGAGAAAGAAACATTTTATATTTAAACTTTTAGAGCTAAGATTTCCTCTTTATGGCACCAGATCCGGGTTTGAAATAGTATATAATTTCGCACCATATTGAACAATGTTTTAAAAGTAAGAATTGTTTTTCACTTTTAGGCTCTTTTTTCTTCTCAACCGAAGAAAAAAAAAGTTGACCTTAATTTCTTAACTAAAACATCCTTTTTAGAACCATCAAATTTGGCAAAAAAGCATTTCCTACTTTTGGTTTGTTCCCGAATAAATCGACCCATAATACCTCTTACGATTCACAAGTTTGTCACTATTGTTTAAAATTGCATCTAAAATTGTATATTCATCGATCATATGTGAGCTTTTTCGGAAAATTTTAGTGCCGTTTTAACATAAAAACGGTTGGAAAAATCTACTTTTTTGCCATATTTTTTTTTAAATTTGAAAAGAAGTTTATGTGAAAGTTTTCCCAGAAATTACAAGTTTGCGGTTTTATATAGGTTTATTTTTTGTTATATTCTCGGATAATATGCTAGAAGAGGAAGCTAAAATGCTAGAAAGCTAGAATATGCTAGAAATATTTCCAGAATTTTGGTTAATGAATTTTACAAGTTTCCCAAGACCATAAAGCAAAACAGTAACATAAGTTTGACTATGAAAAATCGAATTTCCTTCGATGACGTATTTATGGTTCCAAAATGGAAAAATTGGAACCTTAATCTTAGCGACCAAAGCGTACGTTACGAATTTCAGGTTTAGTGCGGCTTAATTCAAGCTTAGAACTTAAATTCCTTTTATTTTTCAAAAAAAACATTTAATTATTTTTTCACACGTTGAAGACCTCAGAGTTGAAATTGAAATCTAAAATATTTAAGGCCAGTTACGCAACCGTGGATATTAGAATCATTAAATAGCAAAATTGATTCGAAAAACTTAACAATTAGTCGCTGAAATCCAATAAACGGGTCCTTGTTTAATTAAATCAATTTCTATAAAATGCATAATGCTTAAGTTTTCATTAATTTCCCCAAAAAAAAAATTTACCTATATTTTTTCCTTCTTAAATTGGTGGTTAAACCACCTGTATTTAGATCTTCGTTTTCAATATTTTTTTTCTTTGTTGATAATTATTTCCAATTCGAACATATTTCTTCTTTAAGTTTAAGTTTTAGAATCTTTTCTTTGACGGTAAATTTCTGTAAATTAAGTTCTAAATCCCAGGCAATTACAATATTTACCATGTAAAACAGATACTTTGGAATATTAATATTATCAATATTTATCGACTTATAGATTTTAAAGCTCTCGAGTAAAAAAAATAAAAAAACTTTGAGGAAAATTAGCACCAGAAACCAATTATTAGAACATAAAAATAAAAAATAAAATCAAACATTGCTTTATGTAACATAATAAGCATTTAAAAATAGTAAAAATACAACGTAAACCCTCTTAACATTAAAATAATTACAATTTTATCTCGGAAAATTTTGCGGAAAAAAAAATTTTAACCTAAGGGTAGTTACCCTTATTTTTCCCCCCATATTCGAAACAGGTGGTTGCTTTCCATCATACTTAACATAACCAATTATAAAAATTAAAAAAAAAATGCATTCAATACTATATACTTAAACAACTGAACCCTTAATATTTAACTTGATCTTTAAATTTCGCGCATCAACCATATTTTCTAATCACCGATAAATTTTAATTGTTTTTACTAGCACGTTGCCAATCGATTTTTCGATCCAGTTCCACGAAAAAAATTGAACATCAGTATTGCAATTCGGTGCATTAGGGGCCTGTCACGGTATTCGTATCAAAAAGAAAATTTGAAAAATTTGGTCAATTTTGATTAAGGTTTTATCAAAAATACTTTAAGTGACGATTTAGATTTGTGTTTTATAACTTTTTCGTGAAATTTTTAAGTTTCCTTACTAAATTGTCCAAATATTGTAATTGCCCTTCAAGTACTTCATGAAGGGCATAGAATTTGACAAACAAGTGTTTCAATTACCATATGAAAATTTTGAGAATATAATTTTTGTGGTGATTATTACGATGTTGATTGGTTGGTGGACTATTTTGTGAATTAAAACTTAAAAAAAAAGTTTTGTGAAAAGTGGGTTTTACATGAAAAGTTTACTTGTTGTCGAAAATGATTTTCGTGACGTCATGAAATTCATGGCCAAGATATGTTCTACAGCTGTAAGTGATTTTGAGCCTTAATCTTACTTGTAATAGGGACTTTTGATTGATGCAATGCTTTGCATTCTTATTGTTTTAAAGGAATATATTATTTTAATGGTATAAACTTTAAACATCCAACAAAAAATTTTTTTCCAAGTTTTAAGTACTGTATTAAGTAATTCATACAGTAGACTCATAATAATCCGACAAATAATTTGCAAAACAGTCTTGGATTATTGAATTTATTGAACAATTCATTGCCACTTACCCCTTGTATCTCGATTGTTTTTCATCAAAATTACATTATAATCCGACAAATTACTTACTTGTTTATAAAATAGTAAGATCCAATGCATGTTTCATATAATTATGTATTCATATATGAATGTCGGATTATAAGAGGTGATGGATTAGACAGAGGTCGAATTGTCGAGGATCTACTGTTTTACAAATAAAGTATCATTGAAATAATAAAATTTACTACCAAATTTGTTTTGCTTCAGGTACCATTATTGGGAAATAACTAAGGAATGCAGACAAGAATAAGAAAATACCCAAATATTCATGCAAATTGAGGATTACTTGGTCATTTTCGAGGAAAACTCAACCACGTGTTTTGATCCCATAAAATGCAAGTATTACATTTATACATTTTTCCCTGGAAATTTGAAGGGACTTTCACCATTTAGTTCGCCAACTGACTACTCTAGAAAACGTCTGTTTTGGAAATCGATGAAAAGTGTGCGTAAAAATTTGAAAAAAATAATGCATTTTACATATAATTTCTAGTATGCTTTTTTTCTTAAAGGGCTGACCGAAACTACGGTTCTTCTTCAGAGCCTAGATTTGAAAATAGATTCTCAGAGATCCCAATGAAATATGCCAGGAACCGAAAAAATGTACTTTTTCTTTTCGTTTCACTTTGACAAGATCTACAAGAATCCATCTTTAAATCGTGGCGCTGGAAGATCCGTAGAATCCTTAGGGATGATGCTCACTGGTGGGCTTTTCAAAAAATGGAAAATCAAGTGAATTTTTCATCCCTTTATTGAAATCATCTAAAACTAAGATCTTCGACATTTAAGTGATTCCATTTCCTTATATCTGAAAATAAGTTTGTGTACCCAAATTTAAAAATTTGTTTTTATTTTGTCGATACCTAAGCAAAGGTTTGTCACACCTCAAACTGAGAACCATTGTTTTGTGGGATAATTTCTCAGAAATCATTACTTAATATCTAAAACTACACAAAGATTTTTTTTTCTTTTTTGGTCTTGGTAATTTGGCCTTGGATAATAAGCAATCTTCCTCCCTAAGAATAGTGAGCTTTGGGTTTTTTACTTTGGATAGGGCAAACGCGTTTCAGTTTAGTTCAGTCCTTCCCAATCTGGAGGGCGCACCCCTCTAAGGAATCCTGGAGCTCCTTCCAGGAACCCATGAAATATTTTTGTAATAATAATTAATGGTACCTAATAAAATGGCTCATGTCTTTTTTAGTACCGCCAAATCTGCTAACCTTGCATTTTCTACTTTGTTTTTAATTTAATCGGCGACTAAATCACCCCATAGTGAAAATTTAACCCCAAAATGGAAAATTATACCCTATTACAATTTATTTAACAACAAAATTGCGAATAAAATGGAAAACAAAGTAGGCAAAAAGAAATCAATTTAGCTTACACATGAGCCAATAAACTACTGTTGGCAACTAAATTTTAACAGTTTTGAAGAGGAGAGCATTGATTTTTTTCTGGTTTAGGAAGCCGGGGTATAAAAATTTTTTAGAAGCACTGGTCTAGTTGACTTACTGCTGTTATCTAGGAAGTTAACCGTAAGATGAATTACATAATAGCTCAATTTCTATGGATAGTTTTCTATATTATTCTCTCAATTTCTATTGGTCGACTTCTATAGAAAAAATTGAAATCTTTTAACATTGAAGTTTGCCTGAAGAAGTTGACAAAAAGTGAACACTTTCCTCAATCGGTACTCGATTTCGAGATTTGTGACTTATTTATGGAGCAAACTCTCTATTTTCTAGGATTCTCATTACTTCTGAAACTGGCATTTTTTTGGAGGTCTTTGTTTTTATGATTTGAACAGGAGATACACTTCTTGTTCTTCTGCCTTATCTAATACTTCCTTAGCCTTCCTAAGTGCACAAAATATTTAAGTATGTACCTCTAGATTTTTGGGATTAGCCTTCCTCTTAATTCCTTACAATTGAAAATGTTTTTTTCAGTGCACTATCCTAGGAGTACTCTACATCCAGCGGTAGCATATCTTTTCAAACGTATCTATTCTCTTGCGAAATGATCTAATTAGTGTCCAAGATTTTCATCTAATGGTTGCAATAGAGAATAGCGACGCCTTAAAAAGTTTCATTTTGGTTATTTTTCGAATATTGTGACTTTTCCAGATCTAAACAATCCAAATCCCATATCCAAAGCTTTTTTCTGGTTTTGGTTTGGAACTTCCCTCACTGGTTAATTTTTCGCCGAGATATACAACAGTATCACTAATCTTTTGTCTTCATTGATGCGCTGAAGATAACTGATGGAACATAATTAATTCAGAAAATTTAAGATTGACAAGTGTTACCCGTTTCAATTTCTAAGATACGCTATTTTTTTCAGTTATTACTGAATGCTTTTCAAATCAAAGATTAAGTTTTCTATTTCCATCTTTTAGATAAAATTTTATCAAAATTATTTTTTTTTAAATTCCTCAATTTATCACACAATAATTACGTAGGGATCCAGCATTACTGATGAAGTTGCTTGGCAATCAAAATACGTATCTGAGCAAACATCATACCCAAAGTTCTTTGAACTTTGATTCAATATTTATATTTATAGTTTACTTTTTATAATGACTACAATTTACGTTGTTACAACAGCATAATCGGTTCAAAGACAGCGGAAAAAAAATCTAATTTGATTATAACACTTTCTTAGTTTCCCTTCATTTATTTCCTACTTTCAATTATATCTGTATAAAATTTTATTTAAATCAATTATTTTTCTAAAGTTTCGGTTCAATTAATTCAAATAAAACAACTTTTTATTCGACACCTCGGTCATTTAATTAATGCATTCATTCCCATTATCATCGCATTGTACCAAAGCAAATACGTTTCTAATTCCCTTCAATTAATGTCCGTTAAAGAATGCATTTTACGCGTTTGTAAATCCAAAGACATTTTCATTTTATTGTACGAATTATAAGCCGAAGAACTACAAATTAAAAGAAAGAAAACACCATATGTTCCAGCATATAGCTGTACTGAAAACCATTTAAATATAATTTAAATTTTTATTTCTGTTTTGATCAACTTTTTTCCTCTCCAATATTTAATATAATTTACGATCAAATGATCAACATGAAATTTTAATTAGCTCGATTTCAACTTTGATACCTGGTACCTGGCTAGATATTCTAATATATATGTGGAATATTATATTTTTTTTAGAAATTTCCCAAAAGAGAAATAGGTATACATACTTAAAATTGGTTTTATTATCTCGTATCTGAAGATATCAATCATAAAAGACGAAAAAAAATCGGTGTAAATAGAAAATATTTTAATTAAGCCATGTGGAATAAATATCTAATAAAATTAAATTTATTAATCATCTTTTATTCCATTTTATGTGGAATACTAATGTGGTTCTTTGTTCTGATTCAATACCCAATAGAGAATTTATTTCAATCGTAATTTATGAAATAATCCATTGGATTAAAAGCCTATGGTATCTAAAGGAATTTAATTTCGTTTTTTTGAGCAAAAAATTACACTTCATATGATTTTCTTGCCCCAAAAAAAAAATATTGTTAAATGTTAAATTGATATTTAATTTGTCCAATAATCACACATGTGAACGTTACATTTTTTGCAATGACTATAATTTAGGGCCAAAATTTGGCCAGAATTGCATCGTAATTATTTCGGTGTTACACTTTTCCGCCAACATCTTATTGAATAATTTATGTAATTATTAATAATTCGTTTCAATCCTCGAAGACTTTCGTCAAATTTTCGTTCAAGTGACAAAAATTAGTGAAAATAATTTCGTTTTAATGATACTTTGTGGCAAGAGGACTGCTAAAAGTATAATTTGTTACATGGGTCGTTGAAAAAAAAAATGATATTTTTTTGTGATTTTATCATTTATTTATCGTTTCATTGGATAAGATAATTATCATTTGTATCGATTTAATGGATCAGTGTAAAGTGAATTAATCGGATTGGGGAAATAACTTGTTATTATAAATGTATTGCAGCTTTAATCTTTTGATCAAAACGCCGCAAGTAGTCCATTTAAATATATTTTTTTTATATTTTTAATTTATTAAAACTAAATGCATTTTTATATCTTTGCTGTAATGGGAAATTTTTAAACAAATTATTCACATTATGCTTTTTTCTCACAGTATTTCACTTGAAAAATATATAACGTTAGTATAGGTTTCGACACATTAAATTTTGTGAAAATTTTGGTGTCCAGAAAATTACATTTCTATTAAGTAGTATCGTCAATTCGTTTTACACAAATACAGTTTTAAGCGAGAAATAAGATAATGATACTATTCTGAAGAGTAATATATTTCATGTGTAACAACAGGTAGACGATTCTATCCGGTGGTATGGCATCGTATTTACATTGTTTTCGTATTTACACATATATCTTATGCGCATAAAACCAGTTGCAGTATCTACTACCCGATAAAAGAGAAAGGAGCCATGCCAATGTTTTCGTCGCTTAGCTGACATACATCCCCTTGTCCTTGTAAATAACTGCATACACTACAATCCATACCGTTCCTACTACAATTGAGTACAACTTATATTTACACACATAATTGCGTGCTAAACGAGTAGACGACCTTGTCTGGCAATTCCAAATCAATCGAAATCGTACCTTTGTAAAACCGGTCTCGTGTAGGGTAGATTTTCAATAATTGTTTCCCCCATTATTGCAAATTTTATTCAAATCATTTTTTTTTGCAAATCGTTTGCTGAATTATTAAGTTTTGAATTCTCTGTTAACTTTTGTTACCCTTTCATAGATGGCGCACCTAAAAAGAAACGATCACAACAGAGAATCTTCATTTTTTCGGAAACCACTTAACGGATTTTGATCAAATTTGATGCATTTTACTTTCTGTGAAACTTTCAAAGCACTGAATGAGGATTACTGAATTTTTTTCGAAATGTTGTAGTAGTATGTGTTTAAGAAAGAAGTATTGAATGTCTGTTATTTAAAAATAATATACCGTAACTCTTTTTTTCTTTCTTACCTCTTCCTGGAAAGGTTCCAACTTGGATATCCTATAGTTCAGGGATGGCTAACCTTTTTGATGTGTGGGTCAAATTTTGTTCATGTTTTTTTAGTACTACCTCGCGGGTTACTAATTGCTGGACGCTCTGGAGTATCTTTCTACAAATAAGACAAACAAATGGTTACCAACCATCGTGAGTCTCTTTTAATAGTCAATGTCTGACCCACAGGTCATAGGTTCACCATCACTGTCCTCAGTCCTGGTTAGTGTTTAAAATATTTCATAGTAGGTGAAATGCAATGAATTTCATTAAAATGGTTCCACTGATTTTCGGAAAAATTGATCCTTCATTTTGTAAAAAGACGTTTGGAGAGAAACACGTTTAAAGAAACTTTATCGTTTCTTCTTATAATGTTTCATGTAAAGTAGAAATACTTTTATTTAATAGTCTAAAATTAAATTATTATTTTTTAAAATAAATAAGTAAATTATTTGTAAAAGAAATACAATTGAAAACTTTTTGTTAGACGATTGAATAGTATCTTATGGTTTTTTAGAAGTACGATGGGGAATTATGATAGTAACTGGAATTTTCCTGTGCATATATTGAGCGTAGTAGAATTTTTCGTTGCCGTGTCTTTCGGATTCATGATATTTGATCTCTCGACAAAATATCCCCCGAAAAAAAATCTCCGGATAAAATATCAGTAAGAGAATAAAACTCTGACAAAATATCCCGACAACGGAATATTAGGTAAAACTACGATTCTTCCGGCGCCACGATTTGATAAAGAATTGTTATAGACCTCAAACTTCAAAGAAAAGAAAGATTTATTTTTCGATGTCTGGTTTAGTACATGAAACATTGATACCCTACTTGAAAACTGATTTTTTTTTCAACTTTCGAATTTCTGTAGATTTGAAAAGAAAGGTCATTTTTTGCACCGTGACTTCATCTATTTGTTTGTTCTAAAAGCTATACATAGGTTGTCCAGGGACGAATCCTGCTGAAAATCTATTCTAGTAACATCAATATCTAACGACATTGCACTTTCTACTTTGTTTATTATATAATTCAAAAAAAAAAACGGGCCATATTAAAATAAAAATTTCAAATACTTTTTTTTAAGATTAGGTGGTTTTCCCCCCGCCAACACTCCCCCCTAGAGCTTCGTCCCAGGACCTGCTTTTTCCAGGAAGAAACCAGGTTACAAAAATATTAGTAAATAATAGTAGAAGGATCAACTTTTGGAGATATTTGGTGTTAGTGATTGTTCGGAGATATTTTGAATGAGGATATTTTTGTGGGGATATTTTTTCGGGACATCAAAAAGCCTGATGCCGAATCTGTCAGGAACTTATTTACTTGGAATGAATTTGAACGGAATTTTCTATCTTAACGTTGAAATATTTTGCTCAGAAATCTCTAATTGTTGATAATTTTGATCGACGTGGAATATTTCAAAGAATGCGTTGCTTTTTGCCAAAAAAAATTTATGCCTATCAACTTGAATTTTTACAGAAACATGGCTTAAATAGTCGACTATCTGGAGTATTGTTAGGAGTAACTGTTAAGTACTTGATAAAAGAAACGTATTTATAGTAATTTTTCCTTAAAATTCCAAAATCAATCTTGGATTGATAGGTTTTTGATATCTATGTTATATTTTTACTCCGCCGAATTTTGAAATAGACTCCACTGATTTTATTCATTTTTTCTTCTTTAAATTTGAATTAAAGTTATGGTTTAAGGAATTAATTTTGAACCACCTGTTGAATAAACTTTTTTGTCAATTTATCATGATCATGGTTATAACTTTAATGGTTTGATTTCAATAAGTCCTTCGTCATTTCACAGAATATATTATTTGGGTTTTCCACGATCATGAAACTCTGAAAAGTGGACCTAGGAAAAAATCAAGAAACTTGACAAAATATTCCAGGAATTTTTAATGTTTATTGACTTATTTAGATTGGAAAAGATGTAAATTCCATTGTAAAGAAACATATTATGGAACGGAACTTCAAGTAGAATTTCAGTAGGATATAAATAAGAAGTTATCATAACGTCGGCGGTCATTTTTATGCCATAATCATTGAAAGCAAAGTTTATCAACAAAGTTTCTAGTCAAAAAGGACTTTTTTCAATGAATAAGGTCCAGGCAGAAGCGGACCTCGAACTACTATATCTAGTAGTAAGCATTGGTGACTAATTCTTACTAGAAATTACTGCAGATTACTTTCTTAGCACGACTAGTTTGCCTTACGGATCCTCTGGATCCAGGAAAAAGAAGATATTTTCTCAGGGAATTTGTGTTGAATCAAAAATTAAATATCCTGGTTTTCGATGAAATTTTCACAACAGAAAATATGGTTCTCTTGGTGAACGACATGATCCTATCTCATTGTTTCAATTGATAATATTTTTTGTTATTTCCTAAAAAAAATTCTTTATTTTTCTTTTCCAAGAAACCCGAAAAATGTTTCAAATTTTGCATACGGTTGTTGAGGATATTGGGTTTTACTATTTGTTCATTTAATGATGATAAGTAGTTGGGTGAAAATTTTAAGCATAAATTTTCTAAGGATATAACAAACATGGTAATATAAATATTGCAAAATCTTTTTACTAAAAGAAAAATTTTTATTTACAGTTTACAATTAGTAAAATTAGTGTTATTAAGATTCATTTTATTTGTTACAGTTTCGTTGGACATTATGGTTTTGCAGTGTTCTAAGACCTCAACCCCTAAAGAAAAAGGAAATGCAGAAAAATGTGAGTTTTTTTTTTAAATTATTATGTAAGTAAAATTTATTGCCAAACTTATTAATTTTCATGACTTTACCCAAAATTCGTACTTTAGCCGGAACTTTAAGTTAAACAATTTCTAAACTCGTTATCAATCCTCTTTAAAACCTTGTATACAATAGAAAAAGTTCTTTAAAAACGTCCACTTTTCAATTAATTCTATCAGTAAATATAATTACATCTTTTTTCCTCCTTGAAACGTTAAAACTCTTAAATAATATTCCAAGAATGAAGATCGAATTTTAAAAACCGAATCCGAAATTGAATAACTATGACTAACGTTATAGCATACTATTACTGAACTAATAACTATATTTTTCTACCTTTTTTGTGCTTTGGAGTTTAAAAACTCCAATATTTTTTATAATCTCATAAAATATAAATCAAATTTAAACCAGATATCTTCCTATCCTTATTCTTCGACTCCTCTTTAAACTTTTGACCCTCAGATCCTTCACCATTCATCTTTTCAAGTTTGTAACTTAATCCATCGTTAAAACCTTAGTAAACCTACTAATATTCGTTCTATTTTAAAAAAAATTGACCGCAAAAATAATCATTTCCTAAAAGATTTCTTCGAATTTCATTGAAATTATAACTTTGCAAGAAAAAGAAAAGAAAACGAAAGTAGTCCACATATTTAAATAAATTTCCTCGAATAAATTTTCTTCGTTTTTAACGCCCTTTTTAAATTATGCACATTATACACTCGTTTATCTAAAATCTTCCTCAATACGCGCTGACCGTATTCCATTCACTAGGCCAAAAAATAAATGACAAAAACTTCAAATTGCCTTAACTAATAACAATTCCTCGACACCATGGTCTATTTAGCGAGAAAATGCTCGTGATTACTGCACTTCTTTAAGTATGTTTAAACGGCGAAACAAAATGTCTTCACTTCTTATTCTGTTGCACTCTATATATATATATATATATAGGAAGATATTATGCATTGAAGAATACAAATAGACAATTTGATCGATCTATCTCCAGTGATCATAATAATAAATGACTACAATAACGTGAGGTAAACATTAATAAAGCACTTAAGAATGACGACGATCGTCTTTCATCTTACATCTTTCATTGATATAATAAATGAAGATTATAATGATCGGCGGCTCGCCGTCATGATAATGATGACGATGATAATAACTTCGATCTTCGATAATCGGCTTTAACAAACTTACACATCAGATTGAATCATGAATGTCTTCACCGGACTTCCACAATACTTGATTTTTCATTTGTATTAACCTCAATTGTGCATGCTTATCGATGCATACGGATGATTCGAAAATCTGAGAACATATTTATTAAGGAACCATTTCTTATTCCTTCTGTTCACCTAATTTTTTTACTGTGCAGTTCACCAGGACTTGGCTTAAGGCAATCGGACCTTTAACCTATTGACTTCCTGAATTTCCTTTTTCATCTTGTAAACCGAAAACCTAAGGGAATTTCAGGAGTTAGCAATCAAGGTCTTATTCCACTTAGGTTTAGTACTAAAATTGGACAACCAATCTTTAAGGGGTTACATGGCTTTAATCGTGGAAAACACGGCCTATTTTCAAAATATTTTTTCCATATAAACATTCTTAAACATTCATGATTGACAAAAAATTTCTGAAATTTTCAAAGAAAATATTTGGAACCCCGCCATTATGAGGTCATTTCCGGTGACCCTTCGGAAAAAAGGTATTTGATGTTGGTTTTCAGAATCAGAATCTGCACATTGGATGATCTGTCCGTCTAATAGGTGTTTCTAACAGGTGTTTTTACGGACCTCTAAAAGACTCTAAGGGACCTACTTAAATTCAGTTTTTAACGATTTAATTTTGAGAATCTATCTTTTCTTTATTCGATGTGTTTCACAGGGAACAAAAATTAGTATATAGGCATAGTTTTGTGGTCCCCTTTACCGATTTGGGAACCTTTAGTTCTGGTCTTGGATCTTAAAAAGGTGTCATTGTTTCTCGACGGATAAAAGTATCTACCTTCTCATTTCCTGATATGCTTTTCCGGTATCCAACCCAATTTTACATAGGTTCTTCCCCTCTTAGTATGATCTTTAAATAATTGAGTTTTACCTGTAAGAGATCTAAGGGACTTACTAAAATTCAGTTTTTTAACGATTTAATTTTGAGAATCTATCTCCTTATTTTTCGATTTTTTCACAGAGAGCAAAGATTAGTATAAAGGCATTCTTTACCGATTTGGTCCCCTTTACCGATTTGGGGACCTTAAGTTCTAGTCTTGGATCTTAAAAAGGTGTCTTTGTTTCTCGATGGATAAAAGTATCAACTTTCTTATTTCTTAATAGGCTCTTTCGATATCCAACCCAATTTTACATGGGTTCTTCACCTCTTAGTATGATCTTTAAACAATTGAGCTTAACCTGTAAAAGACCTAAGGGACCTACTCAAATTCAGCATTTTAACGATTAAATTTTGAGAATCTATTTCCTCTTTCTTCGATATGTTTCACAGGGAACAAAGATTAGTATAAAGGCATTCTTTTGTGGTCCCCTTTACCGATTTGGGAACCCTAAGTTCTGGTTTTGGATCTTAAAAAGATGTCATTGTTTCATGATGGATAAAAGTATCTGCCTTCTCATTTCTTTATATGCTTTTCCGATATCCAACCCAATTTTACATGGGTTCTTCACCTCTTAGTATGATCTTTAAATAATTGAGTTTAACATGTAAAAGACCTAAGGGACCTACTAAAATTCAGTATTTTAACGATTTAATTTTGAGAATCTATCTCCTCTTTTTTCGACGTGTTTCACAGGGAACAAAGATTAGTATAAAGGCATTCTTTTGTGGTCCCCTTTACCGATTTGGGATCCCTAAGTTCTGGTCTTGGATCTTAAAAAGATGTTATTGTTTCACGGCGAATAAAAATATCTACTTTCTCATTTCCTTATATGCTCTTCCGGTATCCAATCCAATTTCAAATAGTTTCTTTAGTTTTTAATAAGACCTTTAAATAATTGGGTTTAAAACCCTTCTAGAAATAGTAAAATTTAGGGAATAGAATACTTAAAAAACATAAGACAAAAATACGAATTGGCAAAAATATTCAGAGGACTAGGATCAAATAATAATCAGTCAAAACCATTTATTACAATCGCATGTAATAAATAGTTTTGACTGATTATTATTTGATCCTAGTCCTCTGAATATTTTTACCAATTTATCATCATCGAGGATCTGAAACTTTACAATAAAAATACGAATTTTTTATAAGTATTTGGTATCATTTATGCCTGTTTTTTTATCGCTAGTACATTTTACACTTGGCCCCATATCTTAACACCTCTACCCCTCTGTTCTTTCATGAAATTTAAAATTTTCTTTTAGCATTAAATTAAACGAATTATAAATCATTTTATATGTCAATTATTTTTTGCTCACTTTTCCTTCATAACAAATCCATTAAAATCATACATTTTTAATTAAAAAAAAAAGCATTTGCATTACAAAATCTAGGTCGACATTTAAGATTTAATTAATTTTGTTTTATATATTCTTCATTCAAACCTAAATATTTAACGTTGAAAATTGAATCTTCTTGGGAATCTTTTTCATTTCTATACATTGAAAAAATGGTATGATTGCACGTTTATTAGTTCATTGTTATTGAAATATTTTAAGTATTAGTCTAATGGAAGTTATTTATTGAATCAACACTCATGTAGCCCACGCCTTGGAAGAAAAAAAACTTTTTATTTCAACTAATCATTTGACCCAAAAATCTAAATCAGTATATTTTATTCGTTGATATCTATAGAGAAAGATTGTTATTTTGTTTATGGGACGTTTTTCGATAAATACTTTCGGTTGGAGTACTAATTGCTGGGAGATTAAGATTTAAAATTTTGTAGAAAGTATATTGATGATATTAATTAGATACTTACTTTTTATTGAATTATATGGTAGGGAATTGACTTGAAAATTGTCGTTTACTTAAAAGGAAATTCAATCGTTTATTTTTCTTGAACCATTTACTTTAAATTACTGTATTTATTATAAGCGACTCAATTAATAAGTCTGTGACTTATAGAAGTTGAAATATTATTAGCATAACCGTGAAAATTTAAGGACTTCTGCAGGAGGATAAATAATAACTTTGGTTAGTCTTGTTACGGAAGTAAGTTTAAGAATTACTCCATGAAAATTCGTCCTCAAAAATTTCTGTTTCTGAGTGTTATTGGAAGACAAGATGATCCAATGGAAAGCACAAAAAATTTTCAAAAAGGATTTTTTGGTGCTCAGCAACTTAGGCCATATGCACCTTAGATATATTTACATAGGTAAGTTTTTTACATTAAGTATATATTATATGTTATGGTATTTATCTATGAACATTGAAATTTAACTAAAATTATTAAAATTAGAGTAAAACTATAAATTTGAGATATAAATAATATGTGAGCACAATGGATTTACACAACAGATTAAATTTTTCACTTATCAGAGATTATATTTTGATATTTGTTTTCTTCAGGGACTGTAAAATATCCAGGGCAATGGGCGACGATAGTCTGAGGTAAAAAGGATTTAAATTACATGGTACACTATGAAATGAAGAAAATCATTCGGAAGCCAAAATGGAATTAGATTGTTAATTTTGAATTTTAGTTTCCAAAGTATTACGTTAGAATGAATTTCTCTCCCCTTATTCCCCAAACTTAAGATCATGTAGAAATTATCTTAATCTCCCTTTTCTCTCAGTACTCTTACGATATATAGAATGGTCCCTAGTATAAGCAAATTTCTTACGATTTTAACAAAAATATAAGAGATTGTATTAACTTATTGTTTATTGTTGTTGTTGCTAAAGTTTTCGCGCCATTCACTTAAAGTTTCACTTCTCAATGAAAATACATTTTATGAGATTAGACCATGAAATACATGTTTTAGAAAAAATTAGCATAGAAAATATGCAACTTATAGTACAATTGATCAGGTAAACTTTTTTTATAAATTTCACAACTTGCTGGTGGTTTAAGAAGTGATTGTCCATGGTTCATAGATCAAAAAAACTTTTGGATTCCAAATGTTTATCATGAAGCATTTGTCTTCGAAAAGAGGATGAAAATTAAGAGTGAATTTTAGGACGTTATCGATGCTTTACTATACATACATCTTGATCTTTTTCTATAATCTATAATACTTGGGATTAATCAAGTATTTTCGGAATTTTCGGGATATTTAATTTTGAATTAATTTCAACAAAACTTCTTACCAATTTACACATAGTTTTTTAATTATAAATTAATAATTTCCATTAATTTCTTCAAAGATTAATAAATCTTACAGCTTTTTCCAACTATTAATTATGATATTAACTTCTTCTTCTTTACTTTGATTTGTACAAAAACATTGATTATACCGTTGTACCCGATTTCTTGTATTACTTGAGGTTTAATAGATAATAATGCCAAAGCATTAAGTCTAATTTGGTCCATATTTGTACGTTAGTAACTTTTCACTCTCTCCATGGTGGAAAAAGATCTTTCCCCTGAACATTTGCCCATTTACCGTTAAGGTTCAAAAAATGCAACAATGTCATCTTTAGAATGCACATATAACATATTGCACATATAACATATGAAGTATAATTTAATATAATAATATATAAAAATCATACCATAAACACAAATTTGAACGGAAGTTCAAACAAAAATATTCGAGACGTATTGCCCAGATACGTATTTCAATTGCCAAGCAATCTTCCTCAGTGGTCAGCAAGTAGTTTGGATCACTCCGTAACTGCTCTCACAAAGCAGCAAATTTATGTTGTTGGTATGATTTTTATATATTGTTATATTAAATTATACTACTTAAATTGGACCGCAATATATTCTATATATTCTATACACAGTATAACTGTTCAAAGTCAGCGAAAAAATCTTATTTTGGTTATAACTCAAATAAATTTTTGGATTTAAATTATCCGTACATATTTTCACTTTTAAAATTTTTGCGTTCCGAAACAATTTTTGCGACCCTAAAACTATGCCGCCATCGGTCTAGGATCCCCGGAACAAGGCGTATATCTATCACTAACAATTATCTCTAATAGGGGCTTAAAATCACCATTCAATACATGCTTATCATCCCCTATACTAGATGAGTTAATATAGAAATATCATTCAACTATATAATTTTAGGGCTTGAATTTTTTTTTTGCTTTTTTATAAAATAAATTTTTGGAATACTAAAGCGCAAATTTGAATTTTTATAGTGCCAAAACCAACCAGTTCAGCTATAAAATTACTAGAAACACGCATTCCAATGCTAATAAAATCGAAATTAATTATCGATTTTATTGGACAATTAACATTGACCAGTATCAGTTAAATTGATTTTTAAAGACATTCAGCCGTATTAACAAGGCATTTTCCTCTAATATACATTTAACTAATTGTAGGCTACTTCTGTAATAATCTTCCAATGTATCTTACGAAAAGATTTTTTGCTAAATTAAGATCTTTGAATTTCTTCCGTGTTTGAAATTACCTGTCGTTTGAATGCTCATTAGTCGTAATTTTTAATTTGTAGTACCAAATGCCATTCTTCTTTTCTTTTTTTTTGTAAATTTTCTTTTCAATCATTTTTATTCTCACCGTAAATAGACGAATTGCCGTGAAAGTTTAGTGTGAATCTTTCATTATTTACCATTCTTCCTCTGATTATATTTGTTCTCTCTGTTCTATTAGCATTATTATAAACATAATTTTAAACTGAAAGTTAATTTTTTCGAAAAAAAAAAAAATATATATATATATATATATATATATATATATATATATATATATAGAAGTTATAATCTTGCATGTAAATCAATTATGTAAAGGAGAATCATTGTGACGGCGTTGCTCTTGATGTTGTTATATTTTCACATGTCGAAAGTGCGATTCACCTTTTAAAAATGCAAATGAGCAATGAATGAAAGACAAACATACCATAATCCGATTGAAATCTAAAAAAAAAAAAATAATTCAAATTTTGCAAATCATTTGTCTCTCAAAAGTCTCCCAAGAGAATTTGGTGTTTTATTCATAATTCTCGGTTGATTCCAACTAATTATTTTTGAGTATTTGGAAGAGATGTTTTTTCATGGACAAAGATGCATGAAAACTTTAAAATTATGAACAGAATTCATTAATTGTATTATTTTGATAATAAATTCTGATATAGAATAACTTTTAATTACGTTGTAAAAAAATTTAATTTCATAATCTTTTGCCTTCTTAAATTCCGTTATGCAACAAAAATTAGATTCATTTATGCAAAATTGTAAATTTTATTAAGGTATTAGACTATATAGTTTACTAAGAATTGTATTTAATGGTTACAACTGGACTGACCAAAATAAACTATGAATCTCTAAGGGCTGATATTTTCACTCAACGATGGATAAAACATATACTTAAGAAAGCCATAAGTCTTCATAATAGGGGATAAACAGACCCAATAGTATAATAGTAGGTTAAATGGTACTAAGGAGTGAAAAAAAAAATGGTTCTGGAACTAACAAAGTTATGCAAAGTACAAGACTAAAAATGTTCTGGACTATGTAAGACGTGTGCTAAGTGGCCAAGGCTTAATATCACTATCTTTAGGTGAATTACGCAAGTTTTTTCTATCCTCCAGATAAAATTTTGTCTTTGTCTGAAAATTAAATATCACTATCTAGATGAGAAAATAGGATGTTTATTAATTGGAGTTACAGAATTTTTACGTTGCACAAAATTAAGTTAGTAAGCAAAGGGGAGAGGGTTATCCCATGAAATCTACGATTTAATGGGAGACAGAGGGAATCTAAATGCCTGATTTATACCTTATGTAATTCATGAAAAGCTCCCAATAGTAATTAATTTTAAAACTTTATAAATTTAAAACTTTATTTTAAAAATAAATAAATTCCGTTGATGAACTGCTGAAAAATTTTGTAGACTGGTATTGATATTTAGATTCCATAAGAAAAAGTGTATTTGTACTTAAAGATGCACATAAGAAGTTATACTTCTTTGTAAAAGTACAGTTTTTTTCTGTATATAAGCTTCACCTGATCTTTCTATATAACTATAAGTCTTATCAGCATTTTCATCACTTAAATTATTAAATTCTAATTGCTTCCCGTGAAGTATTCACAGCTAACAGTGGCAGAACAAATGACAGCCAACAAAAAATGAAAATTGTATATAACCGAATTGACAGTTGAAAGAAATAACAGTAATCATGTTATTTAAATTTGAGGCTATGATTTTTATATTTGGTTTTCCTCACACCAATGTACCTAAATTTTTTGTTCTCTATCTTTGTCTACTAATTACCAATATTGTAATGAACCCTATAACATCACAGAATATTTCCGCGTTATAGAAAAACCCGTTGTATGAGTATTCTCATATAACGCGCTCGAATGACCCCGTATAACGCGTTATATACAAATGATTCCCGGTTAACTTTTCTCGTTAAAAAGGATTTAAATCGAATATTAAGGAAAAATTATGTAATGAACGAAATATGTTCGTAAGTTAAAATCAAACGAGGAACAATTTAAATACAAAACTTAAAAAAAAAAAATTATAAACTAAGAACACAAATTTAATAAAATAATTTAAATAATACACTGTGCTTGATTACGGGAAATTAATTCGCACCTATACAAATTATTATAAACCTCACAGTATATAACGTTAGAAATCCCCGCGATATATGGTGAAAAACCACGTGTTATACGAAGGATATGAAATTGTGTAATATGAAAACGCATTATTCAAGTACCGTTTTATGGTAGGATTAGTTCAATTGCCTTTTATTATTATTTGTTTCCCTCTCATGATGGACCTAAAGAAATATAACTTCAAAAAAAAAATTGTAATATACTTAAATATTAATCCAGGACATGTGAATTATGAATCTTTTTATACAAACTTTGGAAACCTACAAATAGTATTATGATTTTTCTGTAATAGTTTAATTTTTTGGCATCAAATTTGTCACGTAGCATTCATCCTTGAAAAGGAGTTGAAAATTAAGAGTTAAGATTGGACTGTACCGGTGTTTTATGGCACAATTTCGTACCTTGTATGATGAAAAAAAGGATATAAACCACAAAATTCAACCGTCGTGAATAATTCAGTATTTTCCGGCTGTCTTCCTTATTAAAGATTATAGATCATTATAGAAAAATTTTATTTTTCTCCAAATTGCAACTTTTGTGGTCATTAAACCTTTACAAATAAAAGTGGGATTACTTGTTGTTAAAAAAAAACAAATATCGAATGTCCATAACCCTCAAACTGCTTCTGCCCTTTACCTTTACCATCATATATTTTTCTTTCTTTTAAAGTTTTCTTTGAAATTTATTTAATTGAACACCTTTCAACAATTTTAATGCCAAAGTGTATTGGAAAAACGGTTAGAAAAACGAATTTTCCGTAAGGAATCATTTCATCCTCAAAAATCAATGAAGAAAAGTTGAAATTTTAACAAAGAAATAACTATTTAGTTTTGATCAAAATTATTTATTGAATAAAAATAAAAAATAAAAAAACGAAAAATTAGATCCTGTTTTAAGCTCATACTGCCTTCTGGTGGTCGAGTGGTTAATGGTCACCTGTTCCAAAATTGGTTGGTCTTGGGTTCGATCCTCGTATCGAGAAAATTTTTAATGTTTCTCGACTACGGATTTTTATTATCCCTAGAGTCAATAAGACCTTAGTAGTTATTAATGCGACTTTAAAAAATTTTAAAAAAAATCATTTTTTTTTCTAAATGATCCGTAATAATATTTGAAACATCAACTTTGAGGAAAACCTACAAGTAAGTTTGAATAAGTTTTGAATTTTTCTACAAAAGTTTGGGTAAAATTTTCGTAGATTAGTTATGAAAAATTATTTAACTATTTCCATATTTCATACTAGGCGATTTTTTCAAAAGGATTAAATCAAAATACTTTTTATTCAGATCCCTTGAATTTGATAAATTTCACCTAACGGAAAACCCGGAATTATATAATGAATCGCACATGGAATATAAATAATGATTAATAGCAAAATTTTAGCTGTCACTAAGAAATATTCGTTAGGCACGGATGCATCTTTGCGAGCGATCCGACTATAAATAATTTAATATATTCCTGATTAACTTCTTTCAACCAAGAAACCAAGTATAAAAGTTTAAAAGCTTTTCCTACTTTTAACTAATTTCATAACGAGTGATTTATGGGAACGCGCTCCTACTGGGAAACTGCAAACAGCTAATCCTATTATAAAGTGTTTTACTGTAATTCTCGTTATATTTCGTTTTTGCAACAAAACAAATGCATATAATTTGCAATTGTAGGTGCACTTGTGGCCGTGCATTGCTATATGCCACTAGACCTTGTCTAACTGCATATGCATTTGTCACACATGATTTGTTATGGGGCTCCAGAAATTTTTCCACCCGGTTATATGGTCGCAATTATTTCCTATTTGAATTTTACAAATGATAAATCCTATTCGTTTGTCTTCTATATATTATATACAGTAAGCATATGGGGTTTATGGGTTTATGTTTTATGCCTTTTCGTTGTAGAGGTGATGGGTAAATTATTTTGAATAATTGAACATGATGGTGTTGTTGTTCGTATTAAATTTCAATTGCAAATGTATGGCAATAATTATTTTTGCGTGCAAACAAGATAATAGGCCTCGGATGGTACGTAAACTATGTGAAAAAAGGATGCGAACAATAATGCGTATTTTCATGCTTATTATCTGAGTCATTGAACTTGACGATGTAACTTTAGATAATGAATTTGTTCAAAATTGTCGTCGAATACATGGATTAGATTACGGAGTATGTTGTGTGTTGTATTTCGGAAAAATTTGCGTAGGAAAACTCGAAACAATAGACATACACTGAGGCCTGTCGTCGCTATCGTCTAGGAATTGCCCGTTGTGGTAAATCAATGTGTGATCTTCCAAGACCTTTCCGTGATAGGAAGAAGTCTCAAAGATGACCTTTTCGAATAACATGGAAATTTTTCATTTGCACTTTGGTTTAAGATTTTAACGATGTAGACATTCATATTTGTCAGAGGAATAGATTTTTTAATGATCTGGGCGGAATTTGTTCATTATTTCAAGAAATTTACAAGTACATGACTTACAAATGAATGTGACATTGTAAAATTAATTCTTCACTGGATTTTTTCTTAGGTAAATAAATTTTACATGAGATTTTATATAATAGATGATAATTTTGTAAATCAAGAAGCCTGAGGAAGTTACGATTAGTAACGAAACGTTGCTTTTTGAAATAATAAAATATTAAATAAAAAATAAAAAATAAAAAAAACAAAAAGATCTTAAATAACCTGAATTTTCTTCTTATTTAAAAACATTTTATATAATAGAATTGTTTGAAGTTAGTCCTTATGAATTTTATAATTGCTAAATTTAGACGAGAGAAATTTCTTTATTGCTACTGTTCTCAAATCCATAATTCTTTCGTTATGGTTATGAAAAGAAAAATTCGCTAATAATGAAGAGGAATCAACTGTTGTTACGATATATTTTTTACTAATATTTGGGAAAAAAGCTTCTTTGTTTACGGGAGGATTATTAAAAACATTTTAAGATTCTTAAGTTTCATAGGATCATTCGTAAAAGTTGTCCACTTTTTGGTCATTTCTTATTTCCTTTTCTATTTTTGACTGCATACTAGAATTTCACTAAGATTTATTCATAGACTTATCAATTGTTCATAGACTTTCCTAAAGTGCCATATTCTCAAAATGGTCTTTGAAGTTCTAGATTCTTCTAAGATTTTTCCCATTTTTTTGCTCTTGGTATGGAAATGGAATAGTTCAAGAAAAGCAATGACAACTATACTAAAAATTTGATAAGAAGGATAGATTTTACTACTAATTGACACACGTTTTTGAACATATCTTTATTATTTACCGTCTCGTTATAACTACTAAGGTCTTTAGTGGCTTTAGGGTTAATTAGAATCCGTAATCGAAAAAAATCGAAAATTTTCTCGATTCGAGGATCGAACTCAACGTCTACCAATTTTTTAGCGACCACCTTGACCACTCGGCCACCAGTAGGCTAAAATAATATTTAAGTAAGTTACATCAACATTTAACTTTATCTTCGTTCCTGTGATTCTGCGATCCTGAAGGGAATAATTATTTTAGTAGCACTTAATTGAAGAAATATTTTCCATAGTTTTACGAACATAATTTTTGGGTATAGTACGAGGTATAAGATAAAAAATATCTGGGTCCTTTGGTATTGTTAGACCCAGTCAGTTTAAAACAAGTAGAAGTAGGAAAAACAAGCAAAGTAAAGACCACATCTTTTCATCTCAGTATACATTATCTTCATTTTTCTTTACCTTGCAAAAGGTGTTTTTTTTTTGTGGTTCATATCTTTGATTTGGCGACACCGTTTTGTTTAATAACCAATTTGACAATTGATAATGGATTTTTGTATAGTTAATTTTTAACATTTTATAATAAATAGGCTTACGCCGGGGTAACGATTCCAAATTATTAAAATTTTTGAAGTTAAAGTTCTTTAGGCGCGCCATTAAAGAAAAATAATAAATAGTTTTACCAGTTTGTAACGGAAGTCTGTTATGGTGTTTCGGTTGGGTTGTTTCGTTATTTGTATACATGGATAGCATACTGAACATGAAAAAAAGAAGCCGAATTACATACATCTGAACTACATATGCTCCCAATCGGGTAACTTCTGTTATATGGAAACTATTAATTAAGATAATGTACAATCTACACGAGATAATGAATGAGTTTTTAACATCCAAAAGTAGCTGTTATATTTTGAAATATTACTGAACTAAAACAGTAATAAAATATTTTTAACCAATATTATAATAAGTAAAGGTATATATGTATTTATGGTGGCAATAACAGAGAACAAATTAATTTAATGATATACGTGGGAGTGAAACTTGAAATTGTTAAATTGTTAAATTGTTAGTTCAAATTTGAACTAACTGATCTTTGTCATTTGTTTTAACTGTCATTTTTTTTCATTCAATTACCAATTTTGTCCTTTGTCAATGTTGGCTGGGAATATTCACGGGTAGTTACAAATATTTTATAATTATAATGATGCAAATTGGCTTAGAAACTTTAATTTAAAAAAAAAAAGAACGATTGAAATTTATTCCCCGAGAAAAAATAGATTTTTAAGACTTTTACAAAGAAGTTTTACTTCTTACGTGCATCCATAAATCCACGCATATATTTTTTTATGGTTCTATTCGCAAAATTCATTCACACGAAATTTTATTCAGCGATAAAGCTCACTATTGGTTAACTAGTTAGTCAATAAACAAAATTGTGGTATTTGGATTGAAGATAATTTACAACTACTATAATTACTATACTTACTATAATTTACATATTACTCATTGCTGAAATACCATTATATCTTGCGGAAACCACTGTTTAGTGCACTTTATGGGCTGGCGGAATAATTGATTTATATGTCTTCAAAACTGATATTGGGCAAAGTGTTAAAGTTAATGGTTAACGTAAAATCATACAAAAAAAAACAAGGGATATGGTTATTATTATTTTTTTGGTCCTCAACAGGTTGGCATTTGGTTCCAACCGGATGGAACCACGGTATGATATGATCAATTAACTGAAAGAAACATTTAATGAACGAATAATTGCACCTATTGGTTCTGTTAAACTACCACTAATATCGTGACATCTTACCCTATTAAATTACTTTCATTAGGAATATGTTAAGCTATCTGTTAATGCCTATAAACCAAAGATTGAAGATTTAGAATACAATATTCGGCGAGTTATTGGCAAAAAAGCTGCAATTGGTGCAAAAAGTGTATAAAAATTGGACCTCCAAATTACGCCATATATACGCTACTCGTGATGACCCCATAATCAAAGTCATATTCAAACAATATGGACACAAAAATGTCTTCCCAATCAAGCTAGGAAATAGGGCTAATAAAAAAAATCTTTGTTTTAAAATCTTTTAATTTCAATTTAAAGTTATTCTTATGGTAATCATGTGTATTCTTAGCCAAAAAAATTACTTATGTACCAAAAAATAAATTAAATTACAAAGGCAATGGAAGGTTTAATCTTCTGTACGACATTGAAATTTACAGGAACATTAAAGGGAATTCTTTTCAATATATCAATGACTTAGTCAAACTTCGGAAACATATGTGTTATAGCCTAGGAATATTATTAATTGTTATAGTTAAAGAAATTAAAATGAAGCTTTGATTTCATATTATTCAACAAATTTAAGCAAAACATCTTATTTTTGACTTTCAAATATGTTATGTAGTTAGTATCGGAGGTTCGTCGCTTGACTTACCGTTGAAGTCTCCATTTTTTTAATATTTCAAATCCATTTAGTTCGTCTTAATTTCAGTAGTTATTTCAATCTTTTGGATAGATAAGTTAGTTAAGGGAATATATATTATCAAAAAGTTATCAAACTACAAAAAAATTAAACCAGTGGCTCTCAAACAGTGAACCATTAGTGGTCCCACTTTCAAGATTCCGATAGATTCAATAGTAGGAAAACGTTTAGCATAGCAAACATTGAATACAATTGAATGAACAATTTAACAAAAAAAAAATAGTTACTCAATAAATTTTATCTCGATTATTTCAAATCCAGCTTCCCACTTAACCAATAAAACTAAAAAGACAAATAACGAAGATTCGAAAAAAACACAGCAAAACTACCTTCTTCATCTACGATCGGTTCGATATTCAATGGATAAATTATTATCATAATAAATCAGCGTACATACATATAGACACTAGCATTAAGTAACGCTCCCTTTTGTATTTAAAATAGGCAAAAGTAATTGTAATTGTGTGTGTGATTTTTCCTGCTCGAAACGGCTTTAAATTGCCTATTATTAACGGGAAAAAATCCCCACAGATAATAGATTTTATAGTTTCAAGTCATCAATTTTTTTTTTTACCATATTTAAATGCTGTGCGATAACTAACGTCCACAACAGAAGCATACGAAAATAGTTTTAAATAATCTCCAATCGATTTTAATTCAGCGTAATTCTATTTAGCACTGCATGATCCATGTAAACTGATCTGTTTCGATTACGAGCCAAATTCAATTGGTGTGTAATTAATTTTATAATAGACGAAAGAAATTATTTGTTATCTTTTTCTCTTTTGTGCGTTGTAATGAGTTATACAAAGCAAATACCAAACAAATATGTAGTGCTTGTGTTATTTGTTTAAATTTTAATAAGATATATTGCGCTTGAATCGAATTTAATTAGCATCGATGATACATTTCAGTACTAAGGTCTTACAAACCGCCTATTGTAATTTAAAGCGTGAACAAACACGACCAATTAATTGAAAGGTCTTTTTAACATCTAATTATTTTTTTTATTGAATAAAATATTCAATTTTCCTTTGAACAGGTTACCCCAAATGTAATGGGAACAAACGGTAGGGGAATCAATTTTAGGACAAAATTTCTTGTTTTTTCTTTAAACTTTTTAGTGTTAAATTAAATAGGGGTAATTAAAATGGGGTGTTAGCGTAATTATGTAGGATTAGGGGTGAAAAAAAAGTGTGTGTAACTATGTACGCACTTGAGAAGTTATACTTCTTTGGTATAGTCAAAAAGATGTTTTTAATCCACTGCCGTAGCCTCTTTCGGTAGTGCCTGAACTGGCACACCAGTTATAAGATTTGTGATTACTAAAATATGATGAAATTTTAATTACAAACTACTTTTAATATTAAAATACATAACAGGAAACGTATGTCTTGCGACAAAGACAAGGACAAAGAATATAAAGTTTTAAGTACATCCATGTCAATGGAATACAAATATAATAATTATTTTCTCTATTTTGAACAATCATGTCGTTAGTTTCAACTGTCATTTCAATTTCATTCAATTGCTAATGTTAGTCATTTGTCAGTTGTGTCAGTGTTGGGCTGTGAATATTTCATGGAATGTAACTGGGTTTCAAATAAAAGATTAAATTGGCTATTTATGTATAGACACTAGACTGATTAAAAAAATGAAGATTTTTTTTTAATTATATCGAAAATATTGTTTGGGAATGACAAAAAAAATCCTGTGAAAGTTTAAGCTCTTAATATTAATATTAATAAAATAGTTATTTCAAAAAGAAAGATATATTTATTTAAATATTTATTACGAAATTGCATACGCGGTTAGGTATGTGTTATATTAAGAACTGTTTTTCCTTTGACTTTCAATCGACCCTCTAGATAAGCGGTTCCTAACCTTTTTCAACCGCGAACCTCCAAGGAAATCAAGCATAATGCCAAGGACCCCTGAGTGAAAAAAGGTGCAATTTTTGGACAATATTATAGTTTAGTATTCCTTCATTAAATTAAAAAATAAAAAACAAACTTTTTCAAATGGGACCGCGGACCCCCAGGGGTCCGCGGACCACAGGTTAGGAAACAATCGCCGCATGCCGCATCGCAAATTTCAATTTTCCATTTAAATATTGGTAAATGGGAACAATATTCTCTTGCACTTTGGAATTTTATAGCTCACGTTGGTGACAATATTTCGGAATGACCAAGGTATATTCTTGTAGAAAATTGAACGATGTACAAAAAAGGTTTCTTATAAGTTTTTGATATGTTTATTCCTTCAAAAATTATTCGAGGTCAAGGTTGAACTAAAGAGAAATTTTAATATTTTTTCAATTTTTTGACACAACCATCAATTTTAAGAAAAAAATTTATAGGACATTTTTTGTAGAGCACTTTTTTCCTATAACTTATCTTTATAAAAGTGTTTGATATTTGCACAGATCCTAAGTTATTTGCATTAAACTGAAAATTCCCTGAATTATTATATTCTAAAATAAAAATTATTTTTTTTTGTTTTATTAAATAACTTAGGACCTGTGAAAAATATAAAAAAATTTTATAAAGATAAGTTATAGGAAAAAAGTGCTCTACAAAAAATGCCCTATAAAAGTTTCTCATAAAATTGATGATAGCGTCAAAAAATTGAAAAAATATTAAAATTTCTCTTCAGTTCAACTTTGACCTCGAATAACTTTTGAAGGAATAAATATATCAAAAACTTGTATAAACCTTTTTTGTAGATCGTTCAATTTTCTACAAGAATATACCTTGGTCATTCCGAAATATTGTCACAAACGTGAGCTATAAAATTCCATAGTGCAGGAGAATATTGTTCCCATGTTATTTAAATAGAAAATCGAAATTTGCGATGCGGCACCTCTTAATATTAATATTAAAAGCTTAAATTTTCACAGGATTTTTTTTGTCATTCCCAAAAATATTTTCGATATAATTAAGAAAAAAAAATCATCATTTTTTTTTGAATCAGTCTAATAGACACTAAACGTTTATGCATTTGGCTACTTATACAAAATGTGTATTACATATTATATGAATTAAGCGTTTAACCGAATTAACAGATTGGATCACAGTTAAATTCGCAAACGATGGGGGATCTCAAAAATTATGTAGGGGGTACGATGATTAAAAACGTTTTGTGCCCCCCAATGTATATGATAATAGTTAAAAAATCCCTTATATTCTAATCAATAAATTAGGCCCTCTTTTTCTTCAATATTTCGTCCAAACTTTCGCAATAGTTCCATCAAATGAGGAATACCTTTTTATTGAATCAGTACCCTAGTTGGTTAAATATAAATCACTAAGAACAAGAAAAAAATATTCCTTTAATGTGTTATACATTACACAAAGTAAATAAACATTAATATTGTTTATATATTGGAAAGTTACGCAGACGAAACTATAGATGTCACCACATTATCAAAACTGTTGATTTTCCTCAATTGATATATTATTATAGGCTTTTTACCTATCATGTTCTGATTAAGTTTTGAGGTATCACTTTAAGAAATTTGTATTTATATATGTATAAAAGAAATATTTATAGAAATATATAAGTAAATATTGGAGTATTAAAGAGAGACCGTTATAACAATAATAATATTTACATAATGTGACAATCGGATGAATAATAAATAAGTTGCAATAATTCAAAAATGTGCACGTGAATAAATATTTATGAGTGAAGATAAAAAAATATTTTTTTATTTATATTTATCATTGAATTATGAATAGAAATGAAGACTGAAGACATTTATTTATATGATTGTATGATTTGATAAAAGCATGAGAATAACTAAATAACTTTAGGCATATTTGCTTTTAAATAAATGAAAGATTCACAAAGATTTGTACGTATAATTTCCAAAATAATCTTTGAAAATTTTCAATGTTTCCGCATTATAAATTTCAAATATCTTTAATTATGACTTATAGAAATAAAAAATTATATTCATGAAAGAAATATTGAACAAATTCTACAAATTTTTAAAAAAATCAATCTTAGGAGTTGGAAATGCCCAGGGTAACCTTCACAGCAATTCATAATACTTATGATGTATTTTCGTTTTTCAAAAATCGGAAAAAAAAATCATTTTTTTTTTTAATACTTAGAATGATTACCCATTAGAATGATTCAAAAGTTTTGTGCTACTTCTGCTAATATTCAGAAGATAAATAATGTATTATAAGTATTTCAAAAACGTAGGTAATTGCCTCATCCCAACCACAATACAAGTGATTACAATGAATAGAAAATATTCCGAATTAATGCAAAAAATTTACTCTTAAGAAATATTTGCTTTTATTAGTGTTCCGAACACAAAAACCTATGTTGGCCTTATTTAAATCTCCCATTGAAATTATTTGACTAACTTATTAACTTTAATTGCAACCTTATTTACCTTTTGGCTTCTCTCTTCTTTTAATACCTTCATGAATACACTGTATGAATATATGAGTGCTTGAATGATCGAAAACGGATTTACAAATTTAAAGGTTTCTTGACCAAATTAAATGGAATCAGAGTTACGGTTCCAAACTACATAATATGTACATAATATATAAGCCATATGTCGTTTACTGAAACTTATATCAACGGATTCGTCCACGGTCCAATCTATTTAAAACTCATTCCTTAACGGGAAATACTCGAAAAAAAAAGTGAAAAATATTTTATTTCTATTGAATATTCAGAAACAGGTGTAAAAATTTGTTAAGTTTTTATAAGCGAAAAATCAAATTTTTCTGTATAGATTAAATTTATTGTTCTTAACTGTTGGTGGTTTTTGAATTATTACACGGAAAAAAATTTATAAAAAATTACAATAATAACATCATACTTTTGCTGTATAATATAAGAGTGCAGGATCTGAATTAAAGTTTTATGCTTTCTACAATGTCGCATAGTAAAATTCATTTGACAAAAAATACTATTTAAAACAGCAAACAGTCCTATTCCCTTTCATAAATATTACGATGTTAAAATAAGAAATATTACATTAGTCAGCCAAGACTAGTTGCATAAGAAGAGTTCCTTATTCTGAAATCTACAAAATACCCATAATATAGGCTATAATTAAGACAAATTAATTATTATAAATCAATTATTTATTCATCACATTATTTTATTTTACGATTATAATGGTTATTTTCTTATTGAACATAATAATCAAAATCAGGAGATCTAGAAAAACGAAAAATATTTAAGTTATATATAGAAAGTTAATATATATTTGAGATTTATTTAAAAATTTGACATTATTTAAAAAGTCAAACATAAAAATTTATCATGAAAATAATACTATAGTGTAATATATTGACAACTGTTCCCTAAATGAATTTAAATGAAATTTCGTTTCCAATATAATATCACTGTTAATAGGTTGATAAAATATTCCGATAAATGATTCCGAGGACTCGGATCAAAAATAATCGGTTAACAAAGTTAACGTTTTTAACAAAGTTAAAACGATTTTTTACGAACGCCTGAAGAAGGCCCAATAAACGAGCCGAAACGTCGCATGTAATAAATAAAGTTTTAACCGATTATTTTTGATCCTAATCCTCTGAATATTTTATCAATCTATTATCATCGAGAATCTGAAATTTAACAATAATATCACTGTTAATTTACAACTTTTAGCGATTATTTCTTATCGATTCATTTGTTTTGGTTGTGAAAAAAGTGATGAAAGATTTGTTCCAATAAGCTTGACCCGTTTATAGAAATATTTCAAGTATAAGCTCACACATATTCAAATAGAGTCACTTTTATGCATGTATTAGTTGAGAAGTCAGAGAGTAGAGAAGGTAAAAGTAGTTCTATCTTTTTTATTTGCATATGGTATATGTGTATTAGGATAGCTTTTAATAAGGGTATTTTTGAATTTCTCTGCTCCCAGGGGCTCAAATGCTTCCAAATTGATAAAAAAATTCCCTGAAAACTTGAACTCTTAATATTAAGTTTAGTTAAGATAGCCCACTTTCCAACTTAAGTTTCTTATGGAAATAACGTAGGAAATCTCTTAATATTTTTCGCTAAATCAATTGGCTTAAGAATGCGGCACTAATGGTCAATGAAAATATAATGCATTTTTTAATTAAACAACGGAAAGATGGTAGAGTTGGTTACATAGTTAATATTGAATCTGATGACAATAAACAAGTAAAAAAAATGAAGGATGAATTACTACAGCTACGTCGTGAAAAATCACAAGAACAATATTATATTTGCTTTTTTTTTTTGATCAGAAATACAAAATTTGCATAAGAAATTTGATATATTTCATAAAAATAAATATTTACTTAATCATAATAGTTGATAATATTAATAATTATGCAATAATTAAATTTTGAGCTTGAATAACTCTTAAGCCAATAGATTTAACGAAAAATCAAAAGAGCTCTTTTTTGTAGAGCGTTAAATTTACAACAAACATAACGCGATTTATTACTTTCGATTTATTTGTCGCCGAATTATGAAATTCTAAAGAAAAAATTTAATTTTTCCCACGCTATTTCCATAAGAAACTTAAGTTGGAAAGCGGACTATTTTAAAGTTAATATTGAGATCTCAAATTTCCAGAGATTTTTTTTTATAAATTTGGAAGCATTTGAGCCTCTGGGAGCAAAGAAATTCAAAAACCCCCCTATTAAGGGCCATCCCAATACACATATACCATATGCAAATAAAAGAGATAAAACTATTTCTACCTTCTCTACTCTCTGACTTCTCAACGAAAAGAGCTCAAATTTTCAGGGATTTTTTTTTATCAATTTGGAAGCATTTAAGCTCCTGGGAGCAAAGAAATTCGAAAACATTTCTATTAAGGACCACCCTAATGTACATATTCACTTGCACTTTTTGTTTGGGTATTTATTACAGAAAACTTTTATTTAAATTTCGGTTTTTTAACGTAAAAATTCAAATGTAAATCGGAAGTTCTTAATAAAATATTGTAAAGAATAAGATAATGAAATTCTGGTCCTAGATTACGTTGTTCCTATCGTAATTTTCCGAGTACTTAAATACTGGCTAGTAAAATTCATCCCTATGAATCCATTAAGTCTTTATGTCCATTCCCGATTCCATACCAAGGAATTCATTGGGAATGATTTTAAATAGCCATTTAATTTTTTTTTTTAATTAAAAACATTTTAAATTAAATTTTCCGAAAGATAAATATTGAAATTAATTATTTTTGCTGTAAAATTTTCATCAAAACTTTAGCTGAAACTATTGAGAATATGAAATTCCTGATTCAATTAAAACAAATTCGCGGGATTCAATTAAAAATATACGCTTCAAATATTTGCATCGATGCATATATAGACACGTTTTTCTTCCTCTCTTTATGAATGAAATAATTTCTTCCATACATTCCATATATACCATTGCATCTATAGTTATACTGCCAACATATCGCCCTTTATCTTTAACACGTACAAACCACGTTAATTACTCTTTATTTCAGATCAAAATGAATAGCATTGCATAATTTGTTCTTTCCACGCCTAACCCAATGCACATTGAATGCAATATTGCTCCCATTATATTAATTCACATTGAGTTACGTGTCTCTATATATAAAATATATATTATATACCTATCAAACAACAAAAATATCTAGAATTTTAGACTACGGGAATTCTAAACGAATAAATCTCATCCGAACAAAACCATGCATACAAAGTTGCATCATAACTTTTTGTCTATCACTCGGAAAAAAGTTTTAATTGTTCTTTTATATATTCCACCTAGGAACTTAAAGTTTTGTAAAGTGCTTTTCTATTTTACTAAACGCCAAATCTTTTATTCTTCGGTTTCGTTTTTTGTTCGTTTTCGAAAGGTTTGTGTTATAAATTAATGTAAAAATGTTCGCTTAGTTGTTGCAGCATTGTTGTTATATAAACGCTGAATAGTCACACGATTTTTAAATATTCTTATTACCGTTTTTTTTTTTTGTATGAGGAAATGGAGGATTTTCGGTGTTTTTTTTCACTTGTAGGTATCAGATAAGTTACTTAATAGTTCCCCCTTTTTGTTTGTTTATTTAAATGTAACACCCGTGAAATTAGGCATAACGTAAAATTAACATGAAATCTTTTCAATGAAAGAAAAATAATTTTATAAAAAAAATGTTTGTTTTTTGTGGATATAAATGCAATGAATTTAATATGCCATGTATTAATGGAAAATTAATTATTCTAGTGTCTAATCAGACAACAAACTCTTAATAAACTATCGGAGACCGGTTAGCAATTAGGTCACCAAATGCTGGTTTGGATGAAGAACAGTTTACAACAAAATTAGGCGAAGATCCCAAAATAATTTAGAAGGTTACTGGAAAGATTTTTGAAGAATAGACATATAGAAGTCCGGTGTGGTTAACTGATGGTTCAGTAACTGGTAATGGATATGGCGCTGGGTATACGGAAAAGCCGGTAATATGGTATAAACCAAAGATTCAAAAATAATTTAGAAGGTTACTGGAAAGATTATTAAAAAATAGACAATTAGAGGTAAAAATCGTTTATTATCTAAGGTTCAATTTTTGCTTGCATAGTCTGGTATGGTTAACTGATGGCTCAGTAACTGGTAGTGGATATAGCGCAGGTGTAAACGGAAAACCCGATATTATGGTATAAACTTTTAGTAACTTTGGGAATAAAAATCACTATATACCAGTTTGAAGCATATGCCGTAATGGGAATGTTTACAGAGGAGTTGGAAAAACAGTAAAATCCATAAATTCTTCGACTTTTGCTAAAAATTTTGATACGGCCACAGATCAATTCTAAATTATTATAATAGTTTCAGAAGGTTCTAAGTGATTTGAACTGAATCTGAAATAAAAAAAAATGGGGAGATACCGGACCATAACTACCATAACCATATTTCGCATATTAGGTACGGAAAACTCGATATTATGGTATAAACTCTTAGTAACTTTGGGAATAAAAATTACTATATACCAGTTTGAAACATATGCCGTAATGGAAATGTTTACGGAGAAGCTGGAAAAACAGTAAAATCCATAAATTCTTCGGGTTGTGCTAAAAATTTTGATAAGGCCACAGATCAACTCGAAACTATTATAATAGTTTCAGCGGATTCTAAGTGATCTGAACTGAATCTGAAATTTAATAAAAAATTGGGTAGGTACCGGACCATAACCATATTTCGTATATTTGGTAACAGATATTTTTCCTGTTGTTGAAGTACACTTAACAAAGAGAAAGAGATAAAGTACAATTAACAAGATAAATTGAAATAGATAGAGGTAATAATTGCGCCGTTTATTTTGAAAGTGAGTTAAGTCCATTTCAAGAACAATCCCTATAGTGTTATCATTTTTAACCATAGGAACTATATGAGGAAATAATTGGCGTTTTTGTTAACAACTAAAATGAAATCAGTAATTTCTGAAAACTTAGCAGTTAAATAATTAATATACTTTGTTCTAGTTACAAGAAGAAGAATCACCATATAGACCGTCCTTGAAATGTACTTACGCCACTTTCAAAATAAACGAGTCGATTGTAAAAATTTAATATCATTTCATTAGAAAAAATAAAAAACCAGATTATATTTGTAGGCCAGTAGGCCCACGAGGATATTACACCGGTAGACCCACCGGAATATTCCCGGTATCCCGGTGAACCAGTCCAGCACTGAAAGGCCTTCAAGTGAATTATAATGTAAAAAAAATTTCTTCCTGTGGGTAACAAGATAACTACTATTACCTTTTAAAGTTTCAATAAGGATATAAGGGATGTTTTTTTTTTCACTGAAACGAACGAATAAAATTTTGTTTTTTCGAGATAGTTTGCCGGGAAATTAAAACGGGAAGTTATGGAACTAAAAATCCAGGCGACAAATTTCGTCGGAATTTGGGCCATTTCAAGGGGGTGACTTTTCATTATGAGGTCTAGTTTTCTCAACAAGTGAATTGTAGTGTGAAATTCAGCGTTTTTGAGGGGTGATTATTCCTTATCAGGACATCTTTTATCAACGAATTATAAAACAATACCCTTATAAGAGTAGTACTGAGAAAAATTGTTTGTTAAATCCCTAATTGGTTTATACATACTATAGTATGTCTGCTGACATATTCTAAAATCTTAAAATCAATGACGATTAAAACGTTTTCATTAAAGGTCAATTTTTAAAAGAATTCTACAACAAAAAAAAATAGTGGAAAACATTTGAATCTTCTTTACAACCGTAAAAACAAAAACAAGAGATCTAAGTCGATCCAATTCCCATCCAATCAATTAATTATATCTTTATTAATCATAACATAATATTCCATATAACTCAATACATTAATCAATAAATAATGCGTTCAATGTACATTGTACAGTAACCTCAAATACAAACCGGAGACCAAACGCATTGAATGAATAAATGCCTTCAATCGTTCATATATTTCCCTTATAACTTTTTCACGACAAAATTCTCACACCTAATTACAAATCTTTTAATTACTGAAGTTTGCACAGAAAATTATGACAGCATTAATTTTAGTTGAAATCTTCAATCTAAAATCTCTGAATTTTAGTTCACAGTTTAATTCATATATTCATTGCAAAAGCTATTAAATTCAAACCAAATTGAGGCTATTGCGGTTTTCGTTTGTGTACGAAATGTTGCAATATGAATTTATTTATTTTTTTAATGATTATACCATTTCAAATTTAATAATGAAACCATCCACGTTAATATTATATTTAATTTAATATTTCTATAATTAAAATATTATTTTAAAACTGCGATTTCATCATTTTTATTTGTATTCAGAACTCTGTCGAAGATATTTTGGGAAAATCTAGATATTAGATAAGTTTGTTTTTAAAAAAATATCTTGTTATTTAGCAAGATACTTAAAAAATACTTTAGTTACTCTTAATGTACCTTCTTTGTATGTACTAATTTTCGTGGCGTATTAAGTGGTGAGGTAATTAGATAATGATTTTTCTTATCTTTGTTAATTTAGGAAAATGAAAAGCATATATCACACTAATAATACAATAGTGGCGTTACTCAAAATGGAACTTTTTTTTCAGAATTAACGAAAAACTGACTATTTATTTTCTATTTGCTATTAAAATAAATACTTTAATTATTTTAATAGTATGATTGCAGCAAATATTTGTTAATAAATTATTTTAAAAATTATGGATAGTGATAATTAGATATCGGATTATGCACTATCACAATGCCAAAATATGCATGCAAATATGCACTAAAAATGGACAAAATATGTATTAACGCTATAAAAATAAAATTATATGCATTTGCATATGCATATGCAAACATGCAAATGCATATAATCCAATGTCTAGTGATAACTAAAAATTGTGCAATATTGAGGGAGGATTTTTTCGCTAGGTCTCCTATGGTTTTTTTTATAAATAATTGTTGAAATTTTGCATAAAAAAATTTGCATGTTAGCACCTCATTTAAATGGAAACTTATTTATTTTGATGTTGTTGCATTCTTTATCGTTAAGTCTGGATAGGTCCATCAAATTTATTATCATATTATTTGTTTTACTTATTTTATAAGTAGTTTTAAACTAATTAAAATTAGCGCATGCGCATATTTGCATTGGTATCTTAGATACTTTTAAGTAACCTAGTTACTTAGATTCTTTTGTCTAACAACTCTGTTGATATTGAAATTTTATGTTGGTTTAAACAACCCTTAATTAATTAATTATTAACAATAATTAAATGGCACCAAATTTTCGTAAAAGATATAAAATTGAAAATAATTTTTGCTGTTTAATTTAACGAACTTTTCGTATATACCGCATTAATATTTCGGGTAAAACTGAGAATAAAAGGCCAGTACTGGATTAAAACCATGTATAAGTTTACCGAACTATAAACCAAGTAACAGAAAAAAATAAGATATTAAAAATTGTTATTACTTAAAAATTGTCCCTAATACTATTTACCACCATGTTATTCTCTTAAAGTATTATAATACTTTAAAAATATATTTTTTCTATTGCTAGAATGAAATATATTCCTCGTAAAAATATAATGAATTCCTAATTGAAGAATCTTTAATGAAATTCCAGAAAGTTCCTGTCATCTTCCACTCATCCATATGCATCAGCTTACAAAAGTAAAGGGAGTTTAGCTTCATTAAATAATGTTTTTACAATATATAGGATATATTGCGGTCCAATTTATATAGTATAATTTATTATAATAATATATAAATTTGTAAACAATATTGAGAGGATTAGGATCAATAATAATCAGTCAAAACTATTTATTACATCCGCGACGTTTCGGCGGGTGTAATAAATAGTTTTGACTGATTATTATTGATCCTAATCCTCTGAATATGTTTACCAATTTATCATCATTGAGGATCTGAAACTTTACAATAATAATAATATATAAAAATCATACCATAAACATAAATTTGAACAGAAGTTCAAACAAAAATATTCGTGACTTATTGCCCCGATACGTATTTCGATTGCCAAGCAATCTTCCTCAGTGGTCATCAAGTAGTTTGGATCACTCCGTGAATCATCACAAAGCAGTTACGGAGTGATCACTCCGAGAACTCCAGAAAAACGTGTCCATTTTTACCCCAAAAACGACAATTATTCTTCTATATATATATATCTAAGTTACAGCGCTGACCATAACCTATCAGGAAACATTTTATTGGGAATAATCAAAATAAGATTTTTTCGCTGACTTTGAAACATCACAAAGCAGTTACGGAGTGATCCAAACTACTTGATGATCACTGAGGAAGATTGCTTGGCAATCGAAATACGTATCTGGGCAATACGTCACGAATATTTTTGTTTGAACTTTTGCTCATATTTATGTTTATCGTATGATTTTTATATATTATTATATTAAATTATACTACATAAATTGGACCTCAATATATCCTATATATTGTATACACAGTATAACTGTTCAAAGTCAGCGAAAAAAATCTTATTTTGATTCATTAAATAAAATAAGCTACCAATTAGGAAACTAAGACTACGTTGAGATCGTTTTTCTATTTCGCATAATTAAATAAAAGGGAAAAGTAGAGCAAATTAATAAAACGAAACGGAAATATCTCTCAGAATCACTTACGTTGTTGCTTATTTCACATCCGAAACCGAACGACGGAAGAAGTGAAACGAGAAGAAATCTCCAAGAACTAAAAGATCTGAGGAGATATTTTCGAATGGTTTCGAATAATTAACATCATATTGAATTCAAATTAATCATAATATTATTATCATATAAAAGTTTACAACTACTAACGGCTTTTGCTGGATTTTGGACATTTTTTTTTTTATTTAACAAGACGAAACGATTAACGTTTCGCTCTTTAATTACTTACCACAGTTTTAACTTTATTATTTCGTGGACTTCACGAGTCTTCAAGGCCTGTTTAATTACCCAAATTTGTTTAATGTCCATAGGGTGAATGGAATTATATAACAGTACATTCAGTACTTTAAATATTAAGTTAATTATAAAAAAAAATCCAAATTTTTTGAGATCAAAAATTGTTCAAAAATTCATACTACTAATTTGGATTATGTTAGTGTTTCGAACTAACAACTAACAAATAATTCAGCAAAAAAAATGTGTTAATTTATTCCTTTTTTTTTGTAATAACGTAAGTGGATCAAATTAGAAACTGATTATAGTAAGAAACATCCCTTTTCTTTCCCCACTATCTCATCTTATACCATCTTCCCCTGCTATCAAGCAAACACCAACGTCATTGTTATAACAGTAATAAAAGGCCAATTAAAAATGCTTTCATTAATTTTCAATGTTTCAACAAAAATTCTTTGTTCGTTAATCTTCCCTTTGTCTCTTCTACGGAATTCAATTGAAGAATCAATTGATTTGCTTCGATTGAAAGATATCGATTTATCGTTGAATTTCGATTGGAGATGTGACTACACCTGTTTTAATTTCTCGTGTAGTTAACGAATTAAAAAGTGGGACACATCGGATTAAATATAGAATCCTGTGTTCATATGAAATAAGTAAAAACAAGTTTTCGATATGTTAGAAAGTGTACAAATGGTAAATCAATTATTGTTTTTTGTATTAAGAAATCAATGAGAAACTATAATTACAAGAGTAAGGATTTTCCATTGAAAATTCACTGCAAAAATTAATTGAAATCATATTATTTTTTTTTTTGTTCAATCGATCGTCTATTTTGTGTTGGAATATTTTCTTTTTTTATAAGATGAAATCTGCTTATGACGGATTTGCATATTTCATGGTTCGCATATACAAGAGCTTTTCCAGACGATTTTTATACGTTTTTCAAGGATTTGTCGGCAAAGCTGTTGGGAAGCTTTAGCTGAAGAGGTGGCTTTAACGGAAAATCCGATGAAAAAGCTATCGAAACGAATATGTATAGTCCAAACATGAATTTAAGCTGAAAGTAAATTTTATGGAAACGTAAAATTTTCAATTTGGATTCAAATAGTTATGGGTGGATTTTGGTCGAAAATTTTTAAAGGGTAAAACTTAAAGTTATTTTAGCTATATTTTGTGAAACTTTTTTTTATATTTTGAATAAGGATCACATCTCCTCAATAGACCAAATTTTGGGGTGGATTTCCAAACGGTTTTTTATGTAACTTATGTTAAACATGGCAATAAATGATAGAATAACTGTAATAATTTTATTAGAAAGAGCGAAATATAATTAACAGTAATATGTAGAATTAAATCAAATCAAACTATTTTTAATCTAAGGGATTATATTTTTACATCTAGATAGTGAAATAGCCTTTTATCCGGAGGATAGAGAAAAATGCATATTTTCAGCTAAGAATAGTGACATATGTTTAAAGTATATCTTACAAATAAATTTGTATTAATTAAAAAGCTATCTTAAGGAAATAACTCATCTTCTCAGGGATGAAAAAAAAACGATCCTAAAAGATATAATAACCTAATTATAAGAATTATGAATTGAATTTAAACTAAGAAAAATTATCTTTATAATCCGATAATATGGAGAATTGTATATGTCTAAAAGGTTTTCCATTAAAATTGAGTTTTTCAAAATATTTAAAGGTTAGGACCGGTACTTTCACATATAGGTTCACATATCATTTATCTACTAGTTTTATTTCTAGTAGAAAATTTCTAAATATGAAAAATTTTAATGGAAAATTGATGGAAAACTAGGAAAATAAAATATACAGAAAAATACGTTTAAAGATATTAACTTATATTTTTTTTACTAAAAAAAAAAAATTGTAACTTTTAGCATTTTCCCCAATGCATACATTTGCATATTTTGTTGCCATAACGTAAAAATATTTTTTTTTTATTTTACTTCCAGTAGGCATTCTACAGAGATTAAAGCATCTGTACATAGAACTGGAATATAACAATTGCAATGTAATGTAATGTACCATTGCATGTATTTAAATCAGTTTAACCAAATTAAAATTAACAAAGTTAAAACAGAATTACCAACAGAATAAATAAATACAATTTTAATTTAAAATTAAATAATGTCAGTGTTTAGTCACTAGAGGTACCTATTGTGCTTATTAATATTTTCCTCAGTTTTTTTCGCCTAAAACTAAGGGTTTTAAGATGATTGGGCAATTTATTAAAAAAAATTATCGCAATAAGATATGGATTTTTAGTGCTGATAGTTTTCTTAGTTTTAGGCAGCGTTAACAAATTAGATCTTGTTTATTTATTCTTATTATTATATTGCCCTTTACACTCATGATGTATGTTAAAGTATTTATGATAAATGATTCCTTGATACCAAGGGGTATATCAACAATACTGTGTGAGATGAAATAATTAATAAATCTTTTTTGGATAGTAGTCAATGGCCTGAGACTATTTTCATATGCCCCACCCCATGCAATTATGCCATAATATTCGATATATATATTTCTTGAATATTTAAGTTTGATAATAAGTTTAATTCTCAATAAATTACTAAAGAAACATTAAAATTTTATTGCAAAAAATATGTTTTAATTATTTATTTTTTTTGTAAAATTCGTTTACTTTGGAACATATGGCATTAAATTCAGAAAAGACAAAGATAAATGAAGGCATGGAAGAAAATCAGAAAATGAAGATGCATTTTTATAAAGTTTTTACAGAAATAAAACTATTTATAAATTTCTAGTTTTTATTTCATAAAAGTTATTTCTTTAAATTCAGTATTCTAAAATACAATTTGGATATATAAATTTTGAAGAAAAACATAACTTTTAATTTCTCCATTTTCTACAGTAAAATTTCATTGATTTATATTTTTTTAATTAATTTACTTTGTATCATACTTCTCTGCTATGAAATCTACTTATATTTTAAATCGAAATATGTAGTTACAAATGTTTTTGATTTTTGAACTAAAATGGGAACCGCAGAAAAATTAATATATATATTTTTTTAAAATAATCCATAAGTAAAATTCAAAAAAAAAATTGTAAAATAACCGCATTTTTTATTATTTATTTAAAATACTATATATTTTATCAAATAATAAGACAAAGCAAAAGAAATCCTCGATTAAGAAGTAATAGGAGGACCGGAAAGTATTGGCGTTTTTAATGGAAAACTATGAAAAAAAAATCAATTTTTAAATCAATAAGATAACCACCTTCAATTGCATAGACCTGTTAACTTCTAGTGTGGAAATTTTAGTAATAAATCAGATAATCAATTGATTACTAAGTAAAATATCAGGAAATCATTTTGTGAACAACATTAAAGTTTCCAATTTACCACTTAGAAATTGTAGCGATTAAAGTAAATACAAATTTGATAGAACAACTTTAGACGATATTGGTGGATAAGGCAATACCACCCACCCTTAATTTATTTATTTTTTTTCGGGGTTTTTCTTGTGTAGAAAACTATTGGATTAGGGTGTTATAGAATATAATTTTCTCTTTTAACCATTCTTGGAAACTTTGGGTACTTAATAAGTGGAAATACAATGTTATTCTTTAAAATTTTTTCATCATGTCTTGGTTTATACAAATTAAAGAACTCAAAATTATTTGAATTTAACAATACTCATTTGGTTATTACTGAATATCTAATGCACTTGCATAAATATTGAATATGTTTTCGGTGGCGATTTAAGTTACTATTCTGTATAACTCAAAGAGCATACAAAACCGAATTTGTTTTCTTTTGGACAATAATTTAATGATTTCAATAAAAGTTCCAGAATAATTGATATTTTATAATATTTTACTAGTTAATAAGTCACTCGGAAAAAGTGGCTTTAGTACGATTTTTAATAACTAGACATCGGATTATATGCATATGTATGTTTGCATATGCAAATCCATAAAATTCTATATTTATAATGTTATTGCATATTTTGGTACTTTTTCATTGAAAAAAGTTTATTTCGGTAGGTTCCTTATACGTGTTAGGTGTGTTGTATTATGCCGTCAACAGGTCCCCCTTATGCAAAGCTCTAAAAGTATTTTACCCAATATTGCTTCACATCACTTGTCTTGCCCACGAATTGCATCGAATTACAGAAAATATCGAAAACGAGTTCAGGATAGACAAAAAATTGATTTCTTCTACAAAAAAGGGCTTTTAAAACCACTATGGCAATTACAAGCGTATAAAGACCGACTATCAAACATAGTACTATCCCCAGCACCAATTTTAACATAATGGGGAACTTGGTATAAAGCTTAATTGTTTTATGCTGAAAATTTCGTGGCCATAAAAGAAGTAATTGGAAAATTTAAAAGATCAGATACCATTGTAATCAATTAAAAAAAATAGCTCTTAATACAATACATTTCAGCATTATACTTGATTTAATTGAGAAATTAGAAAACATTCCTCTGAGCAAATCCATGGAAATATTCAAAAAAATTATCAAACAGAATAACACCCCTTCGAGATAACTATCACAATAGGTTCATGCCAAATTAAATGCAGTTTTGTATAAAAACCTCCGTCCTAAAGGAATAAGGAAAATTGATGCATTGATCATCGGCACTTCTGAAGGGATCTCCCAAAAATTCCACTAAATTTCAAATTTTTTCCGGTAACCCAAGTTGACGTCAAAAGTTAATTTTAAGGTTTTTACCTTTTTCACCTATATGGCCCAATTGTGGATCTAAATTATCCAGGATCTCACTTAAATACACACTGAAAATTTCTGGAGAATAGATCTGGTGGCTTAAGAGATTCTCAGTACTGTACATAAATACACAAGAATTATTTATATTAAGATAAATATAATGCGGAAATTAATGTAAATTCTAAAAATAAATGGTTTTTTGATTTTGCATATTTTTTATTATTTATATTAAATGCATATTTTATATTAAATGCATTTAATCCAATGTCTTGTTATCACTATACTAATCAAATCAAAGCCTTTATCTTTTAATTCATAGTTCTACTTTAACAACGTCTACTTAATCTTTTAATTCCAATTAATCCAATTTATCAATCCACTTAAGTTTTACTTATCCATACATATAAATCAGCCACAACAAACTTACCAACTAAAAACATTTCAAAGACTTCAAATAAGGCATTATAAATACAAAAGTTGCATTTCTTAAGGCCAACGTGTTTCACTCGCATAAATGTAGGTACAAAAATGCATTAAAACTTAAAAAAATCTGATAAAAAATATAAAAAAAATCGCACATATTTACCTTGTAAAATTGTTACGTCCAAACTTGATCTTCCTCAAGCCCAAAAAAAAAATCACATAACAATCACGACTTAATCCGTTTATTTCCACTTATTTTTTAAAGTTATATTTTCACTAGAAATAACAAAATTTTTGTTCACTTTTCCCGGTTTTATTCACTGTTTTTATCAGTTAAGTGATTGGATAATTTTAATTGGTACAACAATTGGAATAGATTGATGAGCACTTTAGTAAATAATCGGTTGATTTAATTATTTAACACATCCACGTCTGGCGATTTTTCGCGTGGATGAGCAAATTTTCGTTGTCATTTTGATGGGAAAGTTGGGAAAATGTTAATGTTTGATAAAATTATCAAAAACGACACTTTTGGCTTTGATTTTCTAAACTTTATTCACTATGTTCTAGTTCTATGTGTCACTATGTTCTACTTTAAACTATGATGGTATTGTTGATATTTTTTTTTTCGTTTTAATTCTTGGGATTTGCGAGTTGTAATTAGTTTCGCTTATGATTTTAAAAGACGTCTTGGTTGGCATTAATTTTTCTGGGAAAATGGTTGGATGATTTTTTTGCCGAGTGAATAAAATCGACAGAGAAACAAATTGTGATTATCGCGCGCGGTCTACATAATAATGGCATTGACAAATAAATCTTCAAATGTTACAAACGCTTTTCAACTCCCCAACAATATGTCAATCAACAATGAAGTAGGGAAATGCAAAAAGAAGAAGAATCGCGCACGCGCTCACTTCCTTTCTTCTCACATCTTCGGCGATAACAGAAGAAATTGAGCCGAACGACAAAAAATCGGCAGCCGTGGTGTGGAAGTTGTGGCCAGTAGTCGCCGAAGAAGTAGTAGATCGTCAACAGATATAATAATAGTGAGCAGAGGAAGCAGTACAAGAACAAATAAGAGGAAGATGCGCTCGGATACAGGTGGATGGCGGCGGAGTGCTGTTGCAGACCAAGTGCTGCAACATCGCGTCTTCGGCTTCGTCTTCGACGATTGTTGGGCTTCGGTGTCTCTGGGACCGCAGCCGTGGCCAGCCAAAGCCAGAATGTGGCCATCACCTGGCAAATTCGAGCGTCCACTTCTTCGGCTTGCCACAACCACCGCAACTTGACTTGATAGTGAGGAGGACCTAGACGCCTCTTATGGTCGATGAAGATCAAGAAGAAAAAAAAACCGCGACAAGGACAAACACAATGCCACGAACTACCGGGGTTCTTACCCTCGAAGGCCTTACTCAATATATCAATGCCATCTCACACGCATTTCTTTTTCTTTATATCTCAAATTCTTCAACCATCCAAATACGTGCTTAGAAAAAAAAACATGTCAATGAATAATATGGTACCTTGTATCCATGATCATTGAAAAATTTAGTGCATTTGGTCAAAAAAATCTTTCCTTCTGTAAATCTCAAATATGTTTTACCCTGGAAGCCATATCCATCAATCCCTCCTTCTACTTCCATAAAAAATACTTACTTTCTATATTATTTGCAGTGAAAATAGCAAAATTTTGGATCTGGGATCAATTGTCGCTTTAATTTCTTCTGAATCACTTTTGCACCCTCTGGTCATTATTTAGCATTAAACTTTGTAAATCCAAAGAGACCAGACTGGATCTTTATTAGACTGGGCCAAAAAAATTCGACTATTTTTTTTTTTTTTGAATAGTTTATGGAAAATATTGTTCAAGGTGACCCAAAAAAAAAAAATATCGGGAAAGTTTGAGCCCTTAATATTAATATTAAGAGATCTATCATCATTAATTTCGATTTTTTATTTGTGCTTTCATTTTTGCGTCAATGGTGTCAAACTATCAAGGTAAAAATTCATCTTTAAATATATTTATAGAAAATTAAATTCCCTACAAAAAACGTTTCTTTAAAAATTTTTGTCAGACACGCCGTTTCCGATTAATCATGCTTTGAACATTGATATAATTTTTAGATTTATCTTCTTTATTTTGGAATTTTGTAACTAACGAACAAATAAATATATAGAAATGAACAATATAGATTCCTTAAGGGAATTTAATGCTCTACAAAAAAGGTCTCCTAACGTTTTTACATAAAATCACTCTTTCAAAATTGGTTCAACAACGAAAAAAACAATAATTTAATTTTTTCTTCAACTTTAATTGTGAATACCTTTTGAAAAAGTAATTTTATGTAAAAACGTTGAGAGACCTTTTTTGTAGAGCATTAAATTTTCTTTAAGAATCTATTTTGTACATTTCTCTATATTTATTTGTTCGTTAGTTATAAAATTCCAAAATAAAGATGATAAATCAAAAAATTGTATCAATGTTTAAAGCTTGATTATTCGGAAACGGCGTGTTTGTCAAAAATTTTCAAAGAGACGATTTTTATAGGGAATTTAATTTTCTATAAATATATGTGCAGATGAATTTTTTTACCTTGATAGTTTGACAGCATTGGCGCAACAATGAAAGCACAAATAAAAAATCGAAATTGAAGATGATAAACCTCTTAATCTTAATATTAAGGGCTCAAACCTTCCCGATATTTCTATTTTGTCACCTTGAACAATATTTTCGATATACTTTTCAAAAAAAAAAAAATAGTCGATTTTTTAGGCCCAGTCTAATCTTTATGGCTCATATATAAATGGTCCTAGTGAGCTAAGGAGTTAAATGCAATCGATACATTGATTTTTCCAAACATCGAAGTTGAAACCCAAAAAATTTTAGTTTTTCATCGGAAAATTCGTTGACAAGTTTTCCTTTTGGGTGATCTTCCACACGACAAATGTCCTTAAGTACTTTCCGTAGTTATATTCCATTTTTGCCTGTCGGCAGTAAAGCTCTACAAATCAGAATGGTTTATAATATTTTCCAAAATTATACATTTATACCGATTATATATACTTTTATTAGATGAGTTTGTACTAAAATTTAAATATTTTTTTGATCCGAGGCGCTTGATGAAGTTGCAATAGGCAACGAAACGTCGTTAATTTGAACCTCAATTCAACTGAGTTTTCTTCTTTATTTTCCCGAATATCCATGGTTGTAATTTTCCATTTTTTTTTTATTTTTTTTTTTTGTAATGAACTCCAGGATATCTTTGCTGGATGTAAATACCTACTCTTTTACTTTTAGTTCTTTTGTTTTAGTTAGTTTTTCTTATTACCTCCTTATTAGTCATTTTATCTGTATTGATCTTCTTAAGTTTCAAATTTTAGAGCTTTTGTACTATTTTTCTTATTTCCTAAGAATCCACTTAATACAAAAAGAATGAAGGACTAAAAATTTATTAGTAAAATGAAAATTTGTTTTTCGACTCTTTTGTGCTTTTCAAGACAATGCAATATATTTTTATTCAACTGTCTTTGGTTGATTATCCTTAAGCTTTGCAAGTCTGGTGTTCACACCAGATAACAGATGGCTTAAGTTAGAACGAAAGTAGGATAATGGTTTTGATTTTTGATAATCCATAGGTCTATGAAAGATGAGTTTCTCAAGGATCAAATATTTATGATGGGACCAATTTGATTCCTTTAGCTATTTAAACGTTAAGAAGTTTCCCAATACGTTAATTGATCGGTATAATGAAATATATTTTAATATTCAGCTGTCTTTGGTTAATTATCCTTAAGCTCTGCAAATTTGATGTTTACACAAATTTGGTGATAACAGATGGCATAAATTAGAACGAAACTAGAATAATGATTTTGATTTTTGATAATCCATAATTCTATGAAAGATGAGTTTCTCAAGGACCAAATATTTATGGGACCAATTTGGACCAATTGAACCAATTTGGTTATACGTTAATTGTTCCTCAATGAAGTGAATCCATTTAAATTGTATCGTCAACGAAAGAATCGATTTCAACAATTCAAAGTGAAATGACCATCGACATACACTGATAATTAAGAGGCTGTGCTGCCCCTTGAAGTTGACGATATATCGCGGACCGTTATCGCGGTGCGATGCCCCGCCAACAATTCCCCATCTGTCCAGGACCACTGACCAGTGAAGAAGCCTAACTGATATCCATTGGCTCAACCACCAATCACCATCGATCCAAACCGCTATCCCGCTATTTGAGCCTACCAATAAACACGACATTCCCGTTACGAATTCCCCACAGTAAAAGCTCGCGAAAAAAATCCCGCAGAAACGAAGAACATTTTTAATTCTTTTCTCTGTTGATTTACTTCGGTTTAGTTGCCATTTCCAGTTTCGCTAGCCACACATAGGCACCAGCTACGTGACATGAAGATTTGATTAAAAAGAAAATGAAAACAGATGCCGAGAGGCTGGACAGACGCACGGACACTGGACAGCCAGACGGGAATATCATCCAATCAATATATATCATAGGAATTATCGTATTTGCTGGGCTTTTTTCTTATTTATTTATTTACCTAGAAATACTTCCTCGTTCGTATAATTTATTGTTATTGAAGGATTTGCATAAGATATTACTTTCGCTAATCTCATCCACGCATATGGATAATATATCCACTACACGGACCATTTATTTCAAGTTCGCAGATTTTGCAATGATTAGCCAAAATAATAGCCTTGGCGCCCATAATAATATGCATCTCTCATTACACTATAAATGGTCTCGCTGAAATTAAATAATCGGAAATTATTTCTAACGTTCAATATAATTCGAACAAAGTTCTTCGGCTATTAAAGTTAAACGTTGGTAACACACCATTAATATCACCTGAAAAATACGTCACTCGCATATCGATAATTAACGGGATAACATCTGAAATTCGTTACTAATGATTCGTAATAAGGGGGCAGAAAACCTCAAAAGTATGGCACATACTTGTTTCGATAATGTAGGCACCGATTTAAAGTATATTAGAATACTTTTAGTTTGCCTATTATTATATCAATTTAGTGTTGATTTTTTTGGTGAAATTTTAATACTCTAATTATAGTTTATTTTCATATAATTTTAATATCTTGGATTCATGTTAAAAGTAGGTGTCGTAGATAACTTTATGGTTAACAGATGACGCAAATAGGAATTATTTGGAAAGGTTTGTTAAACTCAAAAGTTAGCAATACAGTTTTCAATTTCGTTGATAAATTTTTCGGATTTTGTGATAATTGATTTATTTCTAAATTCGTTTTAACTTTTTGCAGTTGATGGAGGAATCGAAAAGTTGCGATCAGTTGAAATTATCCGGACGACTTGGTATCGTTGGCAAAAGTAGCAATAGGTTGATCGAAATTTGACTTATTTTAAATTTTTAGGATGTAATAAGTTCGTTTATATTGAAATTCAAACCGAATTCTAATTGCTTTTAAAATGGTTAAGCATGTATTATGTGCATTATTGCAGTTGCAGAACCAACTATTTTGCAATTTTCTATAATCAGCTAGTTTAAAAGCAATCATAGTTTGGTTTAAATTCCGGCTGAAATGAACTTAATGCTTTCTAAATATTTAAATTGAATGCTAACAATACTAAGTCGTCAGCGTGATTTTAGCCAATCCTAGTTTTACGGCTCTTCAATTTATTGCAAAAACCTTATGTTTTCCCATATATTCATTTACTATTTCTGGAATATTATTAACAGAATGAAAGATAAACGCACATTTAGTAAAATCCTTTTTCATTTTCTTCTTTTTTGGTCTTCTTTATTTATCCAAATCTTTACTTTCTATTCCATATTCCCTATGGCTTCCTTAATATATAAACTAGATCATCTTTTGAGTCATCCTATTTATCTTTTGCCAATAATACCAAGTCGTTAGCGTGAGCTTAACTGATCCTAGTTTTACGGTTCTTCCATTTATTGCAAAAACTTGAGATTCATTTGCTATGCCTGGAATATTATAAACAGAATCAAATATAAATGCATCTTTGGTAAAGTCATCTTTCAATCCCTTCTTTGTTTAGTCTTCTTTATGTATTTAAATCTGAAATTTCTGTTCCATATTCCAGTAGAAGATTAATCGTTTTTCCTTTCAGTTGGCGTCAATTCTTCCAAGGATATCCATTAATTTATTTCAATTCTTTCGATTCTTTTATCAAGCAATGAAACACCTAAATAATTCCTAATTCCTACCCAGTTTTTTTCTAAGATAATTGTCTGCACTTAGATGGTATTTTTTGTTCCTTCTACAATATATCTTCTAATTTTTTTGTTTAATCATCTGTTTAGTATTTTGGACAAAATTTGTAGTCAACCATAAAGAAAATGGACCTGGTTATTTCATAATTATTGTATTCTTTCCCTTGAGGTTTCTTTTTAAAATTTCGATTGTAATTGCCAAAAAAAATTGAAAACCACTTTAGTCTTGTGATTTAACCGATATTTTTCTTTTGTAAAGTTCTTTAAATATTCGGTAAATGCCTTTTCCTCTGTAAACAAATATGGAATCCTCCTTCGTATTTCCTCTGTCTTCACATAATGAAGGCAAGAAGTTGCAATTTATTCCAAATACGTATTTCCATTTGGAAAAAAAACAGTTTACTGTTCCTCCTCTTTCTAAGTGCCATATCTGTTGAGGCTAGTGGTTAATATGACATTTGAATTTCTGTTGAATGGTTGATGAATAAGGGGGTTCCCGTCAGTATGGGTCCACTATTTCCCTTATATTTTGCAGCCCCAATTACTTCTTTTTGCCTATAACTCTTTTCCTTCTATTTTCTCCTCTATTGTGAGTAGTAGTTCTTTAAATTCTTCATGCTTTATAGTGTGACTGAAGAATGCTTTTTTTCTAATCTTAATATTTAGTACAATATATAGTTATTCTCGTTTTTTTGGAAGACTAGACTGGATTTATTGTCAAATAAGAAATATTTATTAATACAGGATAGTGTTCTAATACTCTTGTAATAGTTTCGATATTTTTCTTCTTTTTCTTCTTTCTACAACAATTACTCTTAATCTGGTGGGGAAAACTGCGCCCCTTAAAAGGGGTACCTTAAGATTTTAAAGGATTTCTATATGATAACTCCAGAAATGAGATGCAATTCATCTTTTAATGGATGATCAAACGATTCGGGAGATTGACAGCCATATAGTTGGGATGCTCTTCTAGTCTTTTCCGGTGTTTTTGGTATCTTTTCAGGTATCATCCCTTTAGTTCTTTGAAGTCCTTGTGAATGTCATGGTTGCTTATGTACAAAGGGACGTCAGTATTTGACCTCAGAGTTTTTGACAAAAAAATTGCTGAATATGAAATGATATTTCAACGTTGAAGCCACTAGCGGCTCCTCACCTCTGAATCCCATTTGTCCGGAAGAATTTGACTATGGATTTGTAGATATTTATATTGTTGTTCGGGAATCATTACGACGTTCTATTTATGAGGCACCAAAGTTTTCGAGGGGTGATACTCAACTGGCTACGTGACTACGTTTGTGGAGAAATTTTTTACTCTTGAGATAATTTTCTGGGGATATTTTGTCCACGAAAATAACCCAATATACTATACATATTAAAATGTAACAAAGACCATATTCCAAACAGAATCAAGAGATATATTTGGGAACAAATTAGTCTCTATTAATCATAGGTTCTTAATATTAAGTTCTGAAGATTATAACTATTTCCACCTTTAACATTCTTTCTTCAATCTCATTGATTCTACATAGCAAATAGATTTGTGTTGTAGAATCTGGTTGTTAAGTTTGGGGTAGTTCCAGAACTTTAGGGAAATAATTCCCTTATTTGGTGTGAAAATTGGTTATCTACTTTTCATATAGTTCTTTTTGCGCTATTTCCTATCAAGGATACCTTAATGTAATACTGTTTATTAATATATTTATTTTTTTGCAGATACCATAAAAAATTCGAATATTTTTCACCTTCTTACTTGCATGTGATTCACCTTTAAGAGATACGCAACTGTTAATGTAAGTGTTTTTATTGAACTTTTATATTTCTTAATGAAGATCATCCCCTTGCTCACTTTGCTCATTAAACCCTTGTACTCCCACTTGCCACTGATAAACCAAAAGGGTTAACAATTTTTTGGATGGCCATAAATCAAGGAAAGCTCCTGTAAACTATTTAATTCTATATAACTTTATAAAGGTAACCAATTTCTTCCCATTATGTTTGATCTCTTCTGTAAACTACCTTATCTTTGAATTAATAATCCTTTCAAAAGTTATCCCTTCATTAAAAACTTGCTTCAACTTCCAGGAAAAAAATTGCTTTTGGTTATTGTATTACTTAGGTTTTTGTATATGGGTGGGTAAACATCCAATTTGGGACTCTTATTCCTTTTAAATGAATAAATAATGTATCAAAACTTAAAATTTCGACAAAACATATTTGAAACTTAGTTCAATTAACTATCGTTAGACTTGGATTTCAATTTTTGCCCCATAAATTTGAAAATAACGGTGTAAAAATGGTACCCCCATATTAATTATTTAATTTGTCATTGAAGGTTGCCCACCAGATCTATGATACCTTCAAGTTTAAACCGATAATTGTGAATTTTGCCATTTTTTTTTTGAACTTTAAATAAAAAAAACTCAAATTAAATTTTCGAAACTTTTAAGGGTGGATCACCGTCAGAACGTAAAAAAAATGACTTTTTTAAAACTGCTGCCATTTTTTTTAGAGATATGAAAAAACGGTCTTCGGCATGTAAAACTTGAAGTTTTGAACTATTTTTTTATTTGCCCCGATATTTCCCCCCTTCCCCCTTTTACAGTGCTTTAAAAAAGGGTCCTCAAAAATGAGGAGGCAAACGGGAGACAATTTTTCTCGGAAACTGGAAGTCGGATCATGATTTTCCAAAGAATGTAAGTTTTGGTAGTGTGTCTTCTTGGTACTGAACCTCGAAAATCCGAAAAAAGTTGAAAATTCACAAAATGGCGCGACTTTGAAAAAAAAGTTAAAAAAAACGACCTTTTTTTGGACCTTTCCCTCTCTCCCACTTGGGGGGGAGGTTTGGCCAATTTCAGAGGTTCAGTACCAAGAAGATGTGTTGAACTATAACACTCTCCAGTTTCAAGTCAATCCGTCGGATAGTTTCTGAGAAATCTTGTCTCCCAGTTTTAAAAAATTGATTTCGAGAAAAACGCATTTAAAGTTTTTTTCAGATATTTTTTTATGTTATTATCAATTTATTCAATTTTTATCAGTGAAAATACATTAGTCAGCTATTCCAATCCTTTTAACACGTTATTCTTGAATGTTATAAGAAGACATTTATGGAAAAAAAAAATCTAAAAGTTTTTTTTTCTGACGGTGATCCACCCTTAAACAAAAGTTGAAAAAAACATTACATTGCGAAAATCAATAGGAAGAATAATCCTGCTCTCCAAATGGTGCTACAATATAGGTAGATGTAAGATCATATATTGTACAACTTGATACCATTAGCAAGAAATTATTAAAGGTTCCCATCTATTGAACAAAGCTCTTCGACCGATTAAATAAAAAAGCTACCCTGTTCAACAAAATTCAAGCTATTTCTCAATACCTAATTCAATAAGTACGCAACCCCAATTTTTCTTGTCAAACCTGTATATAATTTATAGCTAATAGTAATTAGGCTTTTGGTTTTATAGGCTCTAATCTATATCGCTACATTTGTATTCCACACACATATAACCCTGAAATGTCCATCGAGAGAATAAAATAAATTTCTTTTTCTCTCCGTCCCATCCACATTTTTACCATTTACGTAAATCTATAAAATCAAATATTCGCATTAACACGTATTCAGCACCAATCCGGTCCTATAAATACAAGAAATACACCGAGAACATACGGCTTTAAGCACCCATTCCACTTGCTTGTTACAAATATCTAGTTTTAGTATAATATATCCTAAAGAAAAACCGCAATTAACAAATCCCATAACGATAATAAGCTTCAATTACATCACATTGATTTGTCGTCAATTTATTAACATAAATGTTCAAGCGTGATATTTTAATTACCGTTTACGATCAAACTGGATAAAGTTTTATGAACATAACTGAAACAATAAAACGAACAACGAGTGTCCTAAGTATTAATATATATAATAGAAAAATAACCACGGAAGAAATTGTCGTGTGTCATCTTGATTCTATACCACATTGCCACTGTGGATTTTATTGAGCAATTACAAAATGAAATTATATATAATTTTATGGAATAATTAACGTTTATCGTATCAAGTTCAAATATGGATGAATAATTTGAGGAGGGAATTTTATATATTAGACACTGGTGTATGTTATGATGTGTTTATGCTAAATATGGTCAAAAGAAGTTATTTTTATTTCCTGTTTTATGTGTAAACTGTAAATTCTTATCGGAATTCTGAAATGAAATTGAGTCGAAAATTAAATGAGTAGATTAAATTAGATGATGGTGGCTTGAAAAGGTCTAGAAAATTTAGTGGCATTGGGCCTCTTAAAAAGTTAAGAAAAGCTCTAATCGTTCAAGCATGGTTAGAGCTTTCAGAAGAAAGTATATCTTAGTTAATTTTAAGTAACCTAGTCACTTTAAAGTATCTAAAAAAAAAATCGAATATTTTTCACCTTCTCACCTGTTTGTGATTCAACTTTAAGAAATACGCAACTGTTAATGTAAGCGTTTTTATTGAACTTTTATATTTCTTAATGAAGATCATCCCCTTGCTCGCTTTGCTCATTAAGTCCTCCTACTCCTAATAGTTACCGATAACCAAGGATGTTAGTAACTTTTTGGATTGTCACAAATCAAGGAAGCTCCTGTAAACTATTTACTTCTATATAACTATATAAAGGTAATTATTTTCTTCCCAGTATATTTGGTATCTTCTGTATCTATGTTACTTTACCTTAGTTTCCTTTATTATTGACCAAAAGTTATTAATATCTTAGATACTTTTTTACAAAATCTGTATCTTGTAACTTAAAAAAATATCTTAGATTCCGAAACGTTACTAAATTTGATGCCAAGAAGTATCTAAGACTAGCTAAATAAATAAATTGAATTTAGGAAAAAATGTTTGTCAATTATTTTAATCTCTTCCCTTATTAACTCGCAGCATCCCTCGATGTACCAATTATAACTTACCTTCAAGACATACATTTATTAATAACATTTTGGGAAAATTTGCTCTACTTCTGCATGATCATAACAATGAAGTATTGACAATTAGCGGCTATTGTATTGACCGTTGACAAAGCCGTTTTCTTGCGGTCGCAGTTATGTCATTGACGTAAGAAGAAGATAAAAACAATCTTTGAAACGGATTGTATATCGTGAAAAAATTTTAGCTAAATCGATACAGAATTTTTTGAGGTTTTGAATTCTACCCAAACCATTATAAATATTTTACAAATGTAGATAAAAGATAGGTTATTCATTGTTTATTTAAATCAGAGGTTGTCAGTAATGGCCAACCCGCGGACCCCAAAAAGCACCCTTGACAATTTTTTCAACCCGCAATATATATATATCAGATTTTATAAAATGTATACAATTTATAATGACTAAAGTGGTGAAACCAAAATATTAAAAATATTTACAGTGTGTTGTAGTAAATTATAACAGTGACGATATTTTTTTTTTTCTTAATTTAATAAAAAATGAACAAAAGTTGTTTTTTTTTTCTTTTGGGATCAATTATTTTGATATTTTGATCTTGAAAGTAATCATCTTAAGAGTAAATATAGAAAAACAAAAAAAACGAATAAATGTTTTTTTATGTTTCCTTAGACTTACAATTATGAAAATAATATATGTTTTGCTTCTATATGTGGCCTATTTTTTATTGAAGTTTTGTGAAAAAAAGTTGGTGAAACACTTCGAAAAAAAATAAAACCGAGGTATACTATTAGGCGTAAATCATATTTCATTTTTTTTCAAGGTGTTGCACCAACTATTTTTTCACGCAATTTTTATGAGTTATAGTGCTCATGTAGAAGCATAAAATATATTTTTTTCGTGATTGTCATTTTCAATGAACACATAAAAAAAATATTTCATTTGTTTTTTGGATTTTTTTTTGTATAATTTTTTTTTCTAAAAATTCCAAAAAAATATATGATATACTCTGTAATATAATCTAAAGCCTCGCGTTGGTTTTATTTCTCTAGCTTAATTAGTTTTTGAGATATATAACTTTGAAAAATAGCCATGGGGGGGACATTTTTACCCATATCTCAAGGTCAAAGAAGAATTTGGTCGCGAAAAGTATATAAAAAGTGTTTGTATATCAAGCCGATATTTTAACATAAGTTTCGACATAGGTTCCCATTTGGGCGCCAACTCGCCATGTAGATCCTGCTAGACCCTTTAATATGAAAAATTTGAGATATAACTTGAAAAGTGGCCCACGGAGTTATTAAGCATTTCCGAGGTGGCCCGCAATATCATTTGGGTTGGCCACCCCTGATTTAAAATATGCTGATTTTTGATATCTTAAAAAAAACATAGATATGGAAATAAAGGGTCCAATTTATATCCAATTAATGGGTGTCCGTTTATTTATTTTAATCAGTCTTCTTCCGAATGCTACGTTTATTATTAATAATTAAATGTAAATAGGTAACCTTTTCTTCCGAAGAAAAATTGGTTGAACTTGATTACAAAGTTTCGGTCAAATCAGTAAAGCTGTCTTTAAATTGGAACCATAAGTGAAATCAGAATAAAATATTGGTACAACTAAATTAGACTTGTTTGTGACATTTTTTATAGTTTTATTTTGTGGCAAAACACTAAGAAGTCCCAGAAAACAAAATATTATCGAAATCGATAAACCTGTTCTTGAATTGTACGAAAGAATGCAGGTAGAAAGATATTTACGTTCAAATTATTGACCTTTGATCGATAATGATCAATATTACGAACGAAAGGGATTGAATTCCAAATAGGTGTGAAATTGAAAAGAATTTTACCTGCTCTCAATTGGCAATAATAAATAACATAATAAAAGCTTGAAGGCCAAAATGTGAGATAAAAGAAGATTCAAAGGTCTCATTTATGGATTTGGAAACATACAATTGACAACAAATAATAAATACCTTAAACTGGTTCCAAATTCCTCAACTACATATTTATATCTGCCATTCTCTCGTAAACACATTTTGGCCTTCAAGCTTTTACTATGTTATTTCATATCAACAAATGAAAGTACGATTTATAGCATTCCATACTAGCAAACGAGTAAGCTGGTTTTGCACTTAATGTGTGGAATCCATACTGACAAAAATCATAACAAAAATGGAACCTTCTCCAATTTTCATTGTAATAAATTCAAATCTATAATTGAGATTTTTTATATTTATAATTTTATAAATATGATTTTATAATTTAGGAATTATAATAAATTCAATTCTATATTTGACCTGTACGTTTAAATTTTAATCTTCATAAGCTGTTAAGATAAAATCACTTCATTTCAATTCGATTATATTTCTATGAACGTAGTTTTAAATTAATTATCATTCGTTTATCGAAACGAACATATCAAAAAAATAAAGGATATCACTTCTATAGGCATATACTTGTATTTTTCGTTTATATACAATTTAATAATATTTTAATGTTTTTAGAAATAGACCAAATTTCAAATTTCATTTCATGGTTTCATTAAATTCTATTGTTAATGGTAATAATATCAAATACATTTAAAAAAGAAAGCATTTTACAAATTTCCTGTGTTACAATTGATATGTTCTTGATTATTTTATATACAAATATTTTTTTTATAAAATCAGAGGACCTGGTGAACTTTGTTCCACCTAAAATTAAATTGCGAAAATTAATTGATATCGGTTATATTGCTACATTTCTAATTATTAATTTGCTATCAATAGCAATAATTATTAACTATTAAATTAATATACATTGTATTTTATTTATTTAGATTTACACCTATCAAAACATTAAACTTGCTAAAGCTCATATGCATACAAAAAATCCTTAAATTCTCACTTATTCATGAGTTTAAAGACATATATAGATATTTAGGTATAAACACATTTTTATTATTGAATGTTTTGTGTCCTTTGGAAATTGTATTGTTCTTTTGGCCAATTCGATCCTAAGGTCGTTATTAGTCAGGGACTGGAATCTTACTGAGAATGTTCCTGTTTTCTTCAGTTCTTCCTTAAACATAATATTTGTTTTATGCACCAAATGACGTCATTTGAAAACACTTGTTATATTCTTGAATATTGGCCAAGGAGTTTTTAGAATCACTACCTATCCCATAGACTAAGGAGCATAATGGATTTGGTAGTAGGACTAAATATGGCAATTTTATTTATCCACCAGCACAATATAACCCAGTAGATTCCCCGCTGTATTTAACGCCTTACAATATTGACAAATGATTGTCATTTCCCCAATTGTTACAGATTATAATAAATATTAAGTAAAATATGTAAATATAAATGATATAAATCTTCCTTAAATAAACCTTCCTTTGACTTCTACATGACGTCCTAGACTTCCTAGTATACAAAATAATGTTTACTTTGTGATTTTTTTGACCAATTTTAACTGTTTTATTTTTATTTTACTCAATTTTTTTGTAGGGATGATATATTGATAGAGTTTGATAAAGTTTAATTTTGTTTAGTTCTAAAAAATTCAGTATATTATACCTCTGATATTAATTTTCTCTAGGTTATTAAGTGTGTTGTGTTTACAAAGATTTAGCCATATATACTTTCCTTTTTTCTTAATTAATAATAATAAGAAGTACATCAAATGATTACTTAACAAATTTACCTTATATGTTAGGAAACTTAGTATATACATAGTAACTAAAAAGTATCTTAAAACATAACTTTAGAAAGTTATTTAAGTTCCTTTTTTTTAAGAGTAACTAAATCCCCAAATAACTTTAGATACTTTTTAAAAAGTGACTTATTTAGTATTTAAATACTTTTAAATAGTATTGTAACGTGACGTCTCAAAACTGTATTGAGATGGCGTTATTCGTTCTTTTAATTTCTTTTGGAAATAAATAATAACTTTCTCACTTAACAATCACTATTTTTATTACACTTGTATAAACTTTTTATTACACAATCACACTTGTCAAAACAATCACTTAAATTAAAATAATCACTTTTAATTCAAATCACACTAAAAATCGCTTTGTAATCGCTTTGTTGTAACAGAAATTCACAACTAAATTTCTATACAGAACTGTCAACTGACTTGACTGAGCGCCTTATATACCCGCAACCCAACATTCTAGAATATACTCCAATGTTCGCCAACGTTCCACCACCTACTAGATGTTTCTAGAACAATCTATATGTACATTCGCATTGGTGGGAGAGAGAGAGAAGTCACTCAGCCAATCGCGTGCCGGCATGGCACAAAGAGAGAGACAGTCTTTGTCCCTTTCTGTTACAGAATGTATGCAGGTACTAATCAAATACTTCCTGGAAGTTAAGATCTCTAATTCATTTAATTTTTTGTCTAATTCATTTAACCATTAAACCATTTAACCTAAATTTTAATACGATTTAGAGGTTGATAATTTTCTTTTCATGAAAAATTAACAACTAAGTAACTTTGTAACATCTTTAAAAAAAAAAATTTTTTTCAAAAAAAATTTTTTTAACCATGAAATTTTTTTTATATTGCTATAAAAAATTTTTTTTTTAATATTTTATTTTTTTCTATATAAAGCTTATTTTTTCAAATGTTTTAAAAAGTTATTAAATAGTGAAAAAAAAAATAACTTTCATGCATAATGTCACCCATGCTTGTGTAACCTCAATATGTATAATGTAGATGGAGCATTGGTTCTGGGCCATAAGTAGCTATGTGAAATTTTCAAATTTGCAATAATCAAAACAAAAGAACATGTAGAAATCTCGCAATCCCATTGGCTAATAGCCCCACGTGCATTGACGTGTATGTACTATCATAAGATATTAATGCTTTGCTTGATTTATTCATTGATACATTATTTGTTCTTAATTGATTAATTTTATTTGATTTAACGCCAGAAAGTGATCCATATGATAATTTAAATATTCCCCAATCACTAAAGATGATAATTCTTCTATTCACGCAATTGAAGTGTTATTAAATACTAAAAATCATAAATCTTAGTACCAAACAATGTTGGTTTCGAAACCAACACTACCCAAAACAATATTGTTATCATATACCCATTAAAAATGCATCCGAAAATTAAGACTTATATATAGCAAAGCATATTGTTACCATAAATCAAATATTTTACGTAGAAAAACCCGAAATTAATACCATACTTTTATCATTTGATACATCAAAGAAATCCTCTCTCTTTATTTCACTAACGGTGATTTTTTCGTCTTCTTTGAATTATGGAATAATTTCCAACACAAGAGGAAGTGACCATCATAAAAAATGTTGCTATAATAATAATTGTTAATCTTGAAAAAAAAAAACATACACATCCAAAACTGTAAATCACTGACCATTACAGATTTGTGAATAATAGCTGAAGATTTTTTTCAATTATTAAACCCAAAAAAAATATATTTAATCTTATTATTTTTAAAAAAATTTAACGTTAAATAGGGATTTTTATTAAATTGATATACTAAATAACTTTGAAATTAGTTGCCAAGAATTTTGAATGATAATTTAAAGGTACTTTATTTATTAGAGTTGTTTATAGAAATTTTTTCCATTTTAATTGTGGAATTATGCAATTTTATTAGTTTTTCCAAGTTAATCATTCGATCTTTATATCTGTTCATATCACAGATAATTGCTTTATAAAGGTCATAGAGATTTTTCTTGGTTTTAATCCGTTTATTGCACATTATAAAAATGTTTAGAATGCAGTTGGTTTTTATCTTAATTAAGCTTTATTTCATTCGGTATGAAGTGTTCTTATGGTGAAACCACTATAGCAAATATATGTTTTTTTAAAAAAAAAATAATTAAAAATTATTTAATCAAATAGTTTTGGTTTTTGGGAAAGAAAATTTTTCCAATTTATGACTTATTTTTGCGGGATAATAACATGTAAAAGATTTGATAATAATGGGTTGAAGCAATTTTGATGAACCAGTTATTGTGGACATCATCTTCATCTTCATTATTAGGGTTCCCCATTAAAATGAAATCCTTATAATTTCGCCATTTTCATATGTCCCTTACATCTATTTTATCCAAAGAATACTAGAAATTTTATGATAAAATTTGGAAAGAAGATAAATTCTTTGATTTTTTTTAAGAAACTACAGTAAACTATCGATTATCCGTACATAATTTTTTAAATATTTGGGATGGAATCATAGATTTCCTTAATAAGTAAGACCATTAACATGTTAAAACAATTTTGCCTTAGACATTAGATCAAAAGTTTCAACAAGTGTATTTTTTTTTTTTGATGTGTCGCTCAGATATGTATTTCGATTGCTAAGCAATCTTCCTCAGTGATGATCAAGTTCAAACAAATTTATTTTTAATGTATTGCCCAGATACGTATTTCGATTGCCATACAATATTCCTCATTGGTGATCAAGTAGTTTTTGATTTATTTTTGAAATATTGTCCAGATATGTATTTCGATTGACATGCAATGGGAATAAATAAATGTATTTTTGATGTGTTGCTCAGATATATATTTCGATTGCCAAGTAATCTTCCTTAGTGATGATCAAGTAGTATTGGATCAAGTTCAAATAAATTTATTTTTGATGCCCAGATACGTATTTTGATTGCTACGCAATATTCCTCATTGGTGATCAAGCAGTTTTGAATCGTTCCATAACTGCTATGTGATAAGTCACACAATGTGATGAGCCACTATATAGCAGCTACTTGATCACCACTGAGGAATATTGCGTAGCAATCAAAATACGTATCTGGGCAATACAAAAATAAATCAAAAATAAATTTGTTTGAACTTGATCCAATATTACTTGATCATCACTAAGGAAGATTACTCGTCAATCGAAATACATATCTGGACAATATTTCAAAAATAAATCAAAAACTACTTGATCACCAATGAGGAATATTGCATGGCAATCGAAATACGTATTTGGGCAAAGCACCAAAAATAAATTTGTTTGAACTTTTATTCAAATTTATGTTTTTACGTTACTTTGTTAAATTATATTACATAAATAGGACCAGAATATATTAAATATTTTAGAAATAAATAATTATAGTTCGGATTATCCATGTTTTTCGATAATCCGTACCGCCTTTCCCCAACATTGGCCCGGATAATTGGGAGTTTACTGTACAAATATACTTAGTTACGTTCTTTTTAAATTGTCCATAAGACAAAACTTGCCAATGCAAGTTTTAGTATAAATAAATCTTAACTATTAAAACCACAAAGTAAACATTGTTTGTTAAATTGAAAAATTAACTTACAATAGATCAATCATTTAGTCATATAAATCTTGTTAACTTACAAGGAAAAGGGTAAATTTAAAGCAAACAATTCATTATAAATTGAATATATTTTCTCATATGTCAATTTTCACACGATATATGACAAAATTCTAAAGGAAATAAAAGATTAATTTATTATTGAAAAAATAATTTAAACTTTGACCTACGCAAATTAAACAAAGCTTTAAACTTTTATGGGCATCTTCAACAACTAAACACATATTTACCATTAAAAGTTATTATTTATCAGTGTTTTTTAACCAAAGTATAAGTATATTATTTTATGATGAACAACAATAAAGCTAGAGTTTAATAATGGTAACATAAGTTGTTTTATTAGGAAACTAAAGTTTTAATTTTTGGGGTTACAGTGGATGCCCACCTTACCTCACAACCCCGTTTTATACCTTCTTCCCATACTACAATGTTATCTTTTTGATGACCATTAAGGCAAACGGCATGACGATTAATATAAAGGATTTCCCGAGGAACCTTAAATGCAGTGTTTTTCCGTTATCTTTTGAATCCTTATGCCGGTAACTATTGTTAATAAGTTCTTTCGGGAATGATATTTCAATTCCAGGACAAAAAAGTGTTATTTTTAAGGTACTGGTTCTTATGGTATTCGTTTATCCCGGCTCATAGTTTACATTCAATGCTATAAGATGTCCCAAAAGTAACTGATGTTTTAAATTTGCCGCCATTTCTTTCGCTGTAAACCTGGCGTAGAAATATAAATTTTCTGTTGTTCAGTTGTGAAAATTCATTTTGAAAGTAATAGTCGACGTTTTCGCCAAAAATAATCGTTAACAAGGACATGCTATTTATCCTAAAACGATTGTTAATTAACAAAATTTTCGTACCACAGTTTGGTACAAATTTTGGACTGGGTGATTAATTGTAGCTTACTTGTTTAAAAACGAAATTATAAGGTCTGTACCTGGGAAAAAATTTAATATTGTATGATGATTTCATACTTTCATTGCCTGAAATTAGTGGTCTAGGAATCTATATGAAATGTGGTTTCAACAAGACGATGTAACATGTCATATTCCCATCAATGATATCATGCAGTTATTGCAAGAAACATTTAATAGTCCTGTTATCACTAAATGGAAAATGTATATTGGCTACCAAATTATGTGAAGGTATCTTAAAAATAGCATATATCAATAAATTTGAAACAATTTAGGATCTCAAAGATGAAATTCGTCACAACATTGAAAATATTGCCTAGCAATTATGTCAATGTATTACGGAAAATTTCATTAAAATGGTTAATACGTATTCCAAAAGTAGGGGTGGTTATTTAACAGATGTTTTCTCCCCTCATACCTTCCAGGTCTTTGCTTTTGAAACTTAAAGAATATTGTAAGTCATTAAATCCAAAACAAAAATGTTTTTTAACGATTTAACGTGTTGGTTATTTTTGGGAAAATCTGTACAATTTTTAGTGGCTTTTCAAGTTTGAACAGTTATGACTTTAAACATTTATACTGTTTATACAATATATTGTGGTCTTATGTATGTAATATACTTAACAAAAGTAAACTTAAAGCATAAATTGTAGAGTTTCAGATCCTCGATGATGATAAATTGGTAAAAATATTCAGAGGACTATGATCAAATAATAATCAGTCAAAACTATTTATTACACTTAAAAACTATTTTTAACAAGGATAAAGCGACTATTTACGGTATAAAAGAATTCATTATAATAATTGTTTGTATTTTTGGTTTTAATAAAAAATTGGCTTTGATATTTCAGAACGCCTGAGGAAGGCTCAATAATAGTCCGAAACGTCGCGCATGTAATAAATAGTTTTGACTGATTATTATTTGATCCTAGTCCTCTGAATATTTTTACCAATTTAAAGCATAAATTTGAACAGAAGCTTAAATACATGTATTTTTGACGAATTGACGTATTTCGATTGCTAAGCAACTTCCCATAGCAGTTACGGAGCAATCCCATATTACTTGATGAGTACTGAAGAAGAATGCATGGCACTTGAAATATGTATCTGGGCAATACGTCAAAAATACGATATATTCGCTTTTGTGATTTGGAATTCCACAAATCTCTGCTAGCAGATTCTTTCATGTTGCTCCCCCTTTTGGTCCTAATTATTATTTTATAGTAATATTCAATTTTAGAAACGTAAAAATTAATTCAAATTCCAAAATTTTTTTTTTTTAAATTAAGATGCAAAGAATTGTTACAGATGAATCTAAACTCAACGCAATACGATTGTTATATATAATTTTTTAAGTTTAATAAAAGGGAAAAATAAATAGCACACATTGAGCAAAAAAAAAAATGATGGGTAAGCGTATGATTTATTCAGAAATTATTAGATAAAAGATCTCTGAACGAAGGCGTTCCATTTCACCTCATTTCAATGATTTTGTACTCATAATTATTAAAAATAAAACGATGATGATAATGATTTTAGTATGAATAACTAATTAAAATTGTTTAATACATTCTTATACTCTGTTCCTCCTCTGGCCAACAAACAATACATCGCTAAGCGTTAGACATACACAAAATGTGCAACAACCATAACAAATATGAAACTAAGCCTTTTCAGTATTCACTTCTTACCTTTATTGTACCTTAATACAATATAAATAAATAATGAAATTATAAACGAAAAAAAAAACAACGCAAAATTGAATGAATTCGCCGTTTATAAATTCTTTGCGATTCCATTAGATATTCGGCAGTCTTTTGTAATTTTACCGCCACAATTATCGAGTTATATCATTTAATTGAACAATAAAAATCACTCTTCGCTTAAATTCATTCATATTTCACCAATTTTTACTGTTGGCCGTTGAAAATTTGCTGAAAATCGAGTGGGTATTTGAAATAACGTTTGTTTTTTTCAATTTAACATTTTATTTAAGTAATTCGTTACGCTCTTTAATATGTTAATAAGACATGGAAAATTCACACAAAATTGACCTTCGGCAGATCTTATATTATTATATACATTATTTTTTTTTGGGTTTTCAACAAAAACTATGGATAGATTATTGAGAGTTTTCTCGTTTTTTCACGCGTAAAAGAATTCCGTTTTTCGGTCGAAGAACGAAGTCGGCTTTTATTTCCTGGTAGCATTTGTCGGGTTTGTCGATTGGTTCCAGGATGTATTTGACGAGGAGCTTGGATACGAATGATTTCATTTCGAGAATTGCGAATTTTTGACCTGAAATTAATTCGTTATAGTAAAAATAATTATATTAATAAATAGAAAAATAGAAAGACAGGGACATTTGCTGAAAATTACTATTGCGTTTGCTTTTACTAGTAGTAGTTTTCATCAAATTTCAAAAAAATTTCGGCGCAAGTGTACTTTGTGTGGCACACTGACAATCTGGCAACGTTGCATTTTCGACTTTGTTTTTAATTTAATTCGCGATATTTTTGTTAATTCAATTTGTAATATGGTATAATTCTCTCTGTTGTGGCTAAATTTTCATTATGGACCGATTTAATCGTGAATTAAATTAAGAATAGAGTCGAAAACGCAACATTGCCAGATTGTGGGTGGTCTAAAGTACATATGAGCCAAATTTTCTACTCATTTTGATTCGCTACATGTTCCTGGACAATAAGTGGTTGTAATACGTGAACAGTGACGGGGTACCTATACTGGGAACTTTGTTATAAAGGGATACTTAATATTAAGCATAGGTACCTACAAGATTAGGAAAATCCTACTGGATAACTTCGGGAGTGAGGCAAGGTTCATTCTTTAAAAAAATATCTAAAAGCTCTACAATCAGATGATTTGAATAAGTATTAAGTTTTTTATACCAGTATTTCTTAACCTTTTGAGTAAGCCGTACCCCTATGAATCTAAAAATAGGTCTCCGCACCCCATTGAAAAATTTGTTTAGTTTTTTTAGGTTAGAATTTTTTTTTCCGGAAGTTACTATTAATAGTTTCCTAATTTATATTGTTAGGAGCATTTCTCGTACCCCAGGTTAAGAAACATTGCTTTAGAGCAAAGATAGTATACGTAGGCTCATTTGAAGGTATTCTGTGATCCCCAAATAAGGATCACAATAATTATAAATTAATTTAACAGTATTTCCAATTACCCGTGACCCTGATATTATTATTACACATAATGTTTGAAAGTTAAAAAAAAATATACTTTAAATTCTTTAATAGTTGTTTTTTTGATCCCCTAAACTATTTGAATTAAACACCCTTAGTTTAGACCAGTAGTAACCAACTTGCGGAACGCATATGGCCCCCCATGACCATTTTTCCGTCCCACGAAATTCATCACACTTTTACAAAATATTTTTATTGTTTAATGGCCCTAGTGATGAAAATTTATCTAAAAAGAAATATTTACAGTATATCTAAATCTCTGTACCTAAGAATCGAAATATCTAAAGTTCAAATTAGTTATTTTACAGTAGAAACTTTCTTTAGTGTACTTTTAATAGTTTAAATTTCAGCCTATGAAGGACTTAAGATAGTTTTTGCTTTAATAAATTATTACGCATTATTATAGGATGAAAATTAATAGTTTAGCTTAAAAAAAATCATCTGACCTTGATTTAAGATAATTTTAGCATTAAAACTCGAAAATGGACTTAATATACTATGGCTCTCAGGTACAGATGCAATGTGGAGAAATTTTATTTAACTTTTTATATGGCCTGCAGAATTATGATGCATTTTCAAAGTGGCTCGCATTATCATTAAGGTTGCCTATACCTGGCTTGGACAATGTAGACTTCCTATCAAAAAAAATTCACATAAATCCATATAGATTTATGTTGGAATAATCCACATGAGAAAGGATGGCTTTATGTGGATTTATGTACGAAACCACATGGAATAGAATGGCTTTATGTGGATTTTTGTAGGAAACTACATAGGAAAAGATAGATTTTTGGGAATTCATTTGGGAACCAAAAAGAGCATAGACTAGAAGAAATATCTTCAATTAATGAACAATTAAAGAACATAACTTTATTTTCAAATTAATATTTAGTTTCATTTCTTTGCCATCGACGCCATGAACTTGCACAATTTAAAAAGGAACGTTTACGTTGGAAAACGTATTTTTGATATTTTTCATGGTTTTTATTTGCTTTTTATTTTTATTAAAGGCAACATATCTTTGACGGAGATGGAAAATAATAATGTCCTTTGAGATAGTAAATCCTTTAATTGACACTGGAGGACAAACTAAATTATACATTCAATATCAAAATATATGAAAGTAAATAAATAACAAAATAACTAAAATTAATTGCTGGTAAGGAATTTATAGTGCTAGTCTATACATTTTTAGGGGAAAAACTAAAAATTCATATGGAAATCATTTGAAATTTCTTTGTGGGTTCGTATACGAATCCATATGGGAAACCATATAAGAATCCACATGGATTCTTATGTGGATTTTTTTGGTAGGACAGTATGCCACTATTAAATTGAATCTAACTTTCAATGTAATTGGGACCCTAATGTCTATCATGATTTGTAACATACCAAAGATACTTGACAATGAACGTAAAAAACATGCACTTATACACAATATCCAATTAAGCATTTTATATAAAGTTACTCTTCTTAGGTGCTTTTTTACATTATTTTGCTAGATTTAGGTATTATAATTTTTGGCTTAAATGCTTATGGTAAAATAAAGGTTGTAATTACTACGATCTCTAGCGACGCTAGGGGTAATAGAAATTCGTAAATCGAGGAATATTGAAAATTTTCTCAATAAAAGATTTGATCTTATCACCTACAATAGACTATCCCTTCATAGATCATAGTAATAGTGAATTCAATTTAATAAGCATGCAATTATTTATATTAATCCTTGTTATATTTCTGTCCTTGTAATACAATAATCAACTTTGAATAGTGGGAAATAAGTTGGTCTTATTTCCACTATCCAAAGTTGACTTTTATTAGTCTTCCTCTAACTAAATTTTGCCATCTTATCAATTTTTTTCTTGTAAAACATGATTAATTTGATCTGAACAAATCAATCAATATCTCAGAACAAAAAAAATTGTTTTGACCCCAAAAATACACCCTTAGATTTTAAGTTGGTCCTTATTTCCTACTATCCAAAGTTGACTTTTATTAGTCTTCCCCTAACTAAATTTTGCCATTTTATCAATTTTTTTTTGTAAACCATGATTGATATGATCTAAACAAATTAATTAATACCTCAGAATAACAAATTTTGTTTTGACCCCAAAAATTCACCCTTAGATATGTCTACAAAATTTTGAATCTTTCTATATAAAATTATGGTTTAATGTGGCTCCAAAATTCTGCAATTTGTAAACAACTTACCTATACAATTTCTTTGTCCGGCACTAAAAGGTATATAGGCGAACGGATGTCGATTGACACAATTTTCGGGTAGGAACCTATCCGGATCAAATTTTTCTGGATCTGGCCACACTCTTGGATTTCGATGCAAATCGATTATGTGAATTTGACACGTAACACCAGCAGGAATTACTATATCGTCTGCAAAAAAAAATCTTTTGTATTGCGACTAAAACTATTTTTTTCTCTAAAATTTATACTGAGTTTTAGTTCAACGTCCATATCTCTTGCGATAAAAGGAACTGGAGGATAAAGTCTAAGCGATTCTTTGATACACATTTCCAAGTAGGTCATCGCTTGCAAATCTTGGTATGTTGGATTTCGATTATCGGATCCTAGAATATTTGTAACTTCCTCTACAATTTTATCCTAAAAAAACGACGTTAAAGAAATGATTTTTAGTGTGGATGAATTTTCAAACCTGAATGTTTCGGTGGTTCGCCAAAATCATTAAAAAGTAACTGATTCCCATTGTCACCGTATCATGACCCTAAAGATCAAAATATTTATTGGTTTTTCCATATTATTCTAGACAAAGATATGATACATACTTCAAACATAAAGGTATCCACTTCTTCTCGGATTCCTTCATAATCGACACTTCGAGTTCCTTCTTTCATGTCTTTGATTAAAATATCCAGCATGGCAAAACGTTTTTTGCCTGAAGATGATGATATGACTTCATTGATTACTGTACCTTCCGATGAATCAATTCGTTCTCTGATTACCTTTCTGGTGAATGAGTGCATTATCTCCACGCATTTGTAATATTTACGACCCAGGGATGACAATGAAAAGATGAAATTTGAGTGCAACCATATACGAAAGAGACGTTGCAAGGAAAATAGACCATACCTTGAAAAAATAAGAACTTTTAAAGATGATAATTTGATAAACCAATAAAGAAAAACTGAAAAATTAATTTTGTGGATATTTTGTACGAATTTGATATCAGTAACAAATAGACTAGTGGTTCTTAATCTGGGTTTAATTGAAGCCCAAGGGTTTGATGAGTTAGTCTTGCGGGTTCGGTGATAATCAAAACACACCCCCGACTCATATGACCTATTTGTAAATATATATCTTTGTTTTGAATTTGAAAGAATCATATTTTATTTTTCCAATTTAAAGGGTTCGGTGCGAGCGTATATGAAACTGGTAGGGGTCAGTTAAGGTTTATAAAATACACAAGTGACCTCATGGTGGCTACGTGACGTATCCAGAAGAAATTCGTACATATCTTCAGACTGATTCAATTTCAAAATTCTTCATATGACGTAATTTTTTTTTCTAATGGAGCAACCTGTGTAATTTACAAACCTTGGGGATCAGTACCTCCAACAAGGTTCAGAACCACTGGAATAGACGATCTTGAGTATTGCAGAAAATAGGGAATTGGGTAAATCTTTGGAATTTTTTTTATCTGATGCACTCTTGATTATTTATTAAAATATATAGACAATCAGATGTCTTAACATAAGAAGTTACCAGAGGGTACAAAAGTGGATTTAACAACAATCTATTTTTCTCCCAAGTTTCTTCTCTTTTTTAAATTATTCAAAGAAATCATTGGAACCAGGATCCTTCTTATTCCTCTTTTAAAATGGTGAGGAGTACGACATGAAGTTTACACCATAAATCCTTTAATAATATAAGGGGCCATTCATTAATTACGTAACGATAACTTTGGTGACTTTTGATACCCCCTACCCTCTCATGAAAGGATACATAAGATTTCACGAATTCCCCCTCCCTTTCTTATATAAGATTCTATCTCTTTCTTCTAAATTTTTCTAAATAATAACATGTTAGAAAAGGATCCATTGCACTGAAAAAATTGAAAAAAAAAACATTCGGAATCGAAAATGGAATTAGATTCTTAATATTGAATTTTGATTTACAAAGTACTATATAAGAATAAGTTCCACCCCGTCCCCTTAACATAAGGACATGTAGAGATTTTCTTACCCCTCTATCCTACCCTCAATACTTCTACGTAATTAATGAATGACCCCTAAACCAGTAAACTTAGTATAGAAGGCTGATCTGAATAAAGAATCGGAAAACAAAATGATGATTAAGTGTACCATTAATTATTTATGGTATACAAATAGTCCTGTTTAAAAAAAAGACATTTTAAATATCCAAAAAACCCATGAGATGGCCTATTAGAAGGTAATGATTTCAAAATGCCTCTAAATGCCTTTTTTTAAGCGAGGATATGCTAATTTTGGCCTTGCAAGGCAACACTATGAAATACATGTTGTACTCCTCATTATCTCAAAGATAATCCAAGGTTATAATCTCCACAATCCTAGTGATCCCCTTTGGATAAATTGAGAATAAGAAGAATTTGAAAGAAAAATCAACTCCGGTTTTATATTAAGAAATCGTTACTAGATCCAATTTTACACTTTTGTGTACCTAATTATGAATATGTCCGAGGAAAAGGTACCAAGAAATTTTTTATCTAAATTTTTCCCCTTGTTTATCCTTTACGGCCTATCCATTGGTTTCCTATATCTTTATTTGGTTTTTAAAGAAAAATGGTTATGTGGCTATGGTTTAATTTACCATGAAGTATTGATTTTAGCAATCAAATATTGGACATTGAACAGAGGAAATTCCTTCATGGAACTAATTATTATGGATAATATTAAAAAGACCTGATCAATTTTATCCCTTGTCTCTAGAAACTCTATTGCTTGAAAAATTTCCTAGATTAACCAATGAATAATACTTTACTTGTGTAAGGCTTCCTTGTAATTCAGGAAGTCAGCTCCTCGTGAGTCCACCGATAGACCCATTGTTGTTTCTAAAAAAATATTTATAGATATCTCTTTGATTTTCTTTTAAAACTTATTCAGATATACAACCACAAAGTGACTGAAGAGCATAATCACGCACAAATTCAACAATATTAGTTTGACTTTTACCACATTCTCTCTCCAAATTATCTAAAATTTTCCTCGATTGACTTTCAAATACATGGCAGAACTCCTTCAGTATGGCAAAATGGAAGGCTGGAGTTAGGATTTTTCGGCGATTTTTCCATTTTTTACCTAAAAATTTCGTTAATTAGACATTATTTTATCGTGTATACTTTAGAATACTAATATACCTGTGCTTGTTAGTAGACCAGTGCCGAGCCAAGGGTGCAAATTCAAATCGTATATTTTGGCCTTACTCAGTTGAAGTGGATCAGCCAAAATAACCTATTTGAAAAGAATGAATATTTAATTATAGATTTTTCATTGACAACAATTGCGAAGTGAACCTCTACGTCTTCAGGATTGTATAAATTGATTGAAACCATGTTAAAAGCCCAAATTTTATATCGGTCTGGATATTCTTTTGCTAAAGACCGATTTGTGAGGAATACGCTTTCTATATAATTAAAATACAAACTTATTGTTATAATTATATTTTTTTTTTTAAATTTCAAACCTGGAGTTGCTTGGAACACATAAAAATTGCCAATAATTGGCAAACATTTTGGTCCCGGAACTTTATCGAAAGCACGTATTATTTCGGCGGTCCAATGTTTGCGAATTTTGATCCACACGTACCAAACAATTAAGATTGCAAACACGAAAAATGAAATGCTGTAGATCATGATGATCTACACTCATAAGATACGAGCCGGTTTCAATGAAAAGTGGAATAAAACTGAATTGTTTTTATTAGGAGCACGTTGGCAAGAGCCTTGGTTCGATGAAAATTGTATTTTTTAAAGGAATAACTTGTTTTATAAAATATGTGATAAATAATCTTTTCTCAACGGTCCCCGCATTTGCCTTATTTTAATATGCAATCTCGAAGGTTATCCATACGCGCTTTTTTTTTACTAAAATTTCTTAAGCAAAAAGTGGTTTTAGACTTTTAGATCTTTGATCCTATGGAAAATTAAAAAAACGCATTTTATTAATGAAATTTGTGTTTAAACTTGCCGATACTCGTACCTTTCACAAAAACTTTACCTGCTACTTCGTTTGCATGGTTCACACAAGTGGGACCAAATCATAAGGATTTCTTCTTTGCTATATGACAAAGAAATCATTGAAACTTAAATTATTGTTAATTTATTACTTAGGATGATTATTTAGTAAATAAAAAACGCGAATGAATAGTTGCCTATACATTGCAATAAAGAGAAGAGTATTAATAGCAAAATTGTTAATTAATTAGATTTATAATACAAGCCTCTTTGAACAGCCAACATATTGTTGGGTTTATCAATTAGACAATGGAATTTTTTTCCACCAATTAATCAAATTACAGTTTGTTATTCAAAAGATAATTTTTCCGAAATTCATCTCAATTAAAACTATGCAAACAAATGCAGAGATCCAACAATGAGTATTGACGTCAAAGCGACATATGGCTTTCATAATAAATAACTTATATTGTGCGATGAATATAAATTTCTTGTTCCTCTTCTGCCTTTATAACTTCGGTAATCAAAAAAATATGGCAAGGGAATATCAAAGAGAAATATTTTTTTTAAATATTATTTCTTATAGAATTTTTTTTGATCTATTTATTAATATTCCTATGAATCAATCTTGATTATAATAATAGCATTGAATATGCATTAATATAATTATAATAATTGTTTATTCAAGAAGAAAAAAGTTTGTTTTTATTTTTAAAATATTCATTTATAAAATAGGTAAAAAGTAGGTAAAGTTAAAAATAGCTCATGTTAATTGTGGAAAAATTTTGAAGATTTAATTCAAATGAGAGCTTAAAATCCTGGCTGATATACTTTTCTTTTTTATTAAGTTGAGTTTTCCAGGATGCGGTTCATTAAGCCACACTGCAACATCAGGGTTTATTGTTTCCTGGGTCCCTACTTCACCTAGTTAAAACCAAGTAGCTGGGCGAACATTAGCAACCGATGCCCTTTATTTGCATTCCGATTATTTCGGTTCCAAGGTTTAATATCCTCCCTGGCTGATAAAGTTTCTTTTAAAAAACATCCCTTACGGAAAAATATAACAAAAGAGTGCATTTTTTTCCGGGAATCCCTTTTTTTTGTACAATTTATTGTCAAATTTTAATATTTCTCTTACTGTTTTTAAAATACCGACAGGAGAACAAAATCGTTTCCCGTTTTATTTTTGAATCGATTCTTTCATTAAAAAACCAACTTTGAAGAATCAACTTTTAAATAAGGGAAACCCTATATGTATCCTCACCAACAAAAATTCGTAAGTACGGAAGAGTGGGTAACAGAAGATCACGTATTTTCTTAAGTTGTGCAGTTCCAAAGTTTATGGTCAAATTAATAATCCCTGAAATTAAATCAATTCATGAACATCTAATCTTTCACTAAAAAGGAATTTAATAACGTTTATAACATAAAGTTACAAATCATAGCCACTTTATAGTCCTGTAATACGAGGATGGGTCACTTTGGATCAATGCATGGGTGCCTGAATCCATTGATCAATTGAAAATCAATGAAATTAATAAAAACACCGTAAAAAACAACAATTTCTACGTTATTACTCACTTATTTATATCACAAGATAGTTTTTTTTATTATATGATCAAAATGGTCTTATAAAAATTAGCAGTTATCACACTAAACTCAATTTCAGTACAATTAGGTTGTTTTAAAAACAATTTTTTAATCAATAATCTGTAAAATAAGTTCTAATGTAGGTATACAGGTACCAATGATAACTATATACCCAAAAATCTAACGTAGGTAACAGTTTTTAAAGTTTACTATTTTACAAAACAGTATAATTTATAGTGACCCATCTCAAAGATAAAAAAGCATAGTTTACAATGAATTTAAGATATAACAAGCATACGACGAAAAAAAAACATCACATTTCCCCAATGATCCATACTCAAATGAGGCACTTGTAGCACTTATTTGTGATCCCCACATTTATTTATTTTATTTTTTGAACCGAGAATTAATGATAGAAAGTGTTAAGATTAGGTGCCTTACTAATGGTACGAGTTCCTAACGGTTTTACATTTATATGATCTTGTTCAATTGGAAGTTAGAGTATACAGTATCACCAATTCATCTAGGTAAATCATTAAAGTAAGCAGTCTTATAATAATCATATTACTTGTTATAGTAACAATATTCGTATGACTAGTAAGATTTCATTGTTCCTTTAATTTTCCTACAATGTAACGGTACCTAGGAAGGACTACTTTTCATTTATATGTTCTTATTCAATTCGCAGCTATACCAGGCATAATAGTCAACTCATTTTAAACACTTAAGCTTATGTACTGAGGTATTAATTTTGCTCAAGGGTACTTTAGCACACCCACAATCTGGCAACGTTGCATTTTCGACTATTTTTGTTAATTCAATTCTAATATGGTATAATTCTCTCTTTTGTGGCTAAATTTTCATTATGGACCGATTTAATCGCGAATTAAATTAAAAACAAAGTCGAAAATGAAACATTGCCAGATTGTGGGTGTGCTAAAGTACACATGAGCCATTAATTTTTCAATTTTTAGTTTAAATTGAATATTATATGCTTAAAAGAAAAATCATTGTTACAATTTTCATGGAAATCAAGAGATTTATTTAATGCGATCTAGCGGCTACATTTGAAACCGGTCAACTTCCATAATTTCTTCTTTATCGACACATTATTTAACAAAATTTTACTTAACCTTATTTCAAAAGAAAATCAACTCTCTATTTTTCAAATGAAAAAGTATTTTCTTTTCAATTTAAAATAATAGCACTAATTATTTTGGCATCCTTTTTGCACAATTTTATCAAATAATCACTAAAAGTAAGTTTCTTTTTCATTTACAATCCTGACAATAATCATTAGTTTTGACTTGATTCTTCCAATAAATTTTAGAAAATGAGATTTGCTCCAATTCTCTTGAACCATGCTCGTCTACCGCAAAAAGAACCGGTGCCCTTCCAGGAAATTTTACCCCTACGATTAAAAAATCGAGTTTCCGGCAAGGGGGAAAAGTCCTCGGATGTTGCCTGTCTTCATGAAATGTCCATTCTATTCGCCTGTTTCAAAGAAAATGAATTCAGCCAACAATTGTGCAACAAAGAGATTACTTCGTTTCAAAAATGCTATAAAACTCATCTGGATACGCAACGAATCAAATATGAACAAGAACAAAAGGGGGCTCCGGCCGTAGGACAGAAAAAACTTAGTCACAAACAATTAAATAAAATTTTAAGTAAATTTCCCAATCCACCGTAAAGTTATTTAATGAAATGTTATAGTAGTGCTTGTTATATCTTCAATTTAAGTTATACTGCTAATAAATCTATTTAGATTGTCTTTTTGGTTAAATATGTACTTATATTATGAAAATATCGGTCTAGAATCTATTGCACACCTAATGAAAGTTAAAAAGTTTTCATTTCTCAAAGAAGGTAATATGGGAATTTTATACTATATCACTACCATTTCTAAAGTACAGTTTATGAATTTTCCAATTTCTGTGTATTCTTCGACCCCTTAAACGGTAAAGTTAATGCTTAAATTTTTTTATCTTAACTTACCTGAAATTTATATTTGTTTAAACTTTCAGGATCAGAAAATTTCAGTTGCTCATTTTATTACTGCAAATCATTAGTGTCCGACTGAAACTAGTTTTTACAGCCGAAATCGAATTTCCATATGAGGTAATGTTTTGGTAGAAATAAAAAGTTCATTAGATTAATCAGTCTTTACTTGTAAATCATTTAGGTATTTTTTATTCATTTAGTCTTCATTTAATACCTATTTGAGCTAATCATTAATATATTATTATCATTCTTATTACAAATACGAAACTAAGCCGAAACTCGTTTTTTGTCGAAACCGGAAGTTCGGTCGGATACAACAAATCATTAAATAGAGTAACCAGTTGTAAACTTATCGATATTTTTTATCTTCAAATCACAAAATGCTAATTTGGAATACCAAAATTTTACAAGTTCACAAAGTTTAATTTTTCCTTCATCTTTAATTCTCCAACTTCCCAGGCCAAAATTCTCATTTCTCTAATACTTAGATTAGACTTAGATCAATTTTGTAAAATAGAGTCAAACAACGTTGTCAATTTTTTATATCTATCTTCTATTGAACATATATTTTTATATACATGTTTCTTTATAGAATAGGCTTATTTAAGACATTTAATCAATCTACGAAGAAATAAATTTCTATAAATAATTTAGTTCCCTGACCCAATTGAATATCCTAATTGCTGGGTACCCTATACGTCTATAAAGTTTCCTAAAAGAAGAAAAAAATTTGTATAAGAGAAACCTCAACCTATTGAAACTTCGCACCTTACCAAAAATCTATAGTAGGTAAAAGGAAAGACTACATTAAAAGTATATGCCAATGTTTAGAGCTTTTGTGTTAATATTTGGTCATTAAATGAAAATGCCTTTTAAAAAAGTGACAAAATTTCAAACAACACTATGGGAAAGCCTTGTCAGTCATATTTTTATACCTTCACCTTTGTTATTTTATAGCAGTGACAGTAAAAAAATAAAACTCTAGGCCTAAGACATTTCTAATATGAGACTAGTGTTCGACCGAAACTAGTTTTTACGGTCGAAACCGAATTTCGGCTTCGACAGCCGAAACCGAATTTCGGCTTCGACAGCCGAAACCGAAAATTCGGTCAGACACTATACTAAATATTGACCAGTAATTGAAATTCAAAAACAACAATAGTTTTTTTTTAAACGTTGACGATAATGCGTATTGAATTTCGATTGAAGAATTAGAGTAATAATACAATTCAAATTCTAGATTGCCTCAAGTTTAACTTTAAACTAATCGAAACTATTTTGGCGGTTGCTTGCACGGAATTGATAAAACTTGACTATTGAAAATATAAACAAATTTATAGTACCGTAAATACTCCTATGAACACATTGCACAAGTTGTGCAATTTTTGTATTAGTCATGTCATTTAGAAAATAAAATTGCACAAACTATCTAAATACTTGACTAAAATTTTAAGGTCTTATTTTCTTTGTAAGAAAACTTTTTTGCTATTTTTACTAAAATCAAATACGGGAAATTCCAACTGAAAACACAAACGTCTGTTTTATTCCATCATTTATTATAGCAAAATGTATTTTACAACGTAATCTTAACAGAATGTGTTTGATGTTGGCTGGACATCCATTAATTTTTTATTTAAATAAATAAGACTTAATGCTGTTTACGTCTGAACGAACATCCCTCTGTTAATCGGGCTTTGCCTCCGGTTGATGTACATAAGATGGTAGAACAGCCTTTGCAGGGTACCGCAGACTGTGCATGACTAAAGATAGTTGAAATAGCATAACATCCTGGACATTTGACATCCATGAAATAACTATTCGGATGTTGCACTAAACGTTTTAGTTTATGTGCTCTTCGTTGCTGTTCCGCAGACGGATGTAACAAATCAACGGCGAGAGGCATGCTGCAAAATTTCAACAATATTATTGTCGGTTTTTACGTAAATTAACAATATTTCAACACTAATAATTGGACATTAACTCAATGAATTGTCACTTTAAATTTTTGCTACTCACTTTTTTATTTAGCAAACTCGGTATTTTCACTCGAATTGTTTCTTGAAAACACGTGGTAAGTAACCTGCGGCTTATGTAGTAAAAGGAATGGTGTCGAGAATCTTCTTGATGTTTTCCAATTGAAACACGGCATGCCAACTTTGAAATGTTAAAATGAAATGTTCCTAAATTTTTATGCAATAAATGGAATTTAAATACTGGTAAAAGCTTTGAAATAATTAATTAAAACGATTTTCTTGCATTTGTGTTTAATTTGAGGAAAGTTTTCATGTGGTAATTGTTTTGGGAAATCATTTCAATTTTCAATTTTATGACATATTTGGTTCTTGAAATTCGGAACTGGGAAAATATGCGCACAATGCAAAAAAGTGGGAACTAATTTTTCTTATGCGCATTGTCGATTAGTTCCGAACCAATATTTTTTAAAAATTGATTAAATTGAAATTCCTGGAAGAATGATTTATTTTAATTGAGAAATCAGATGAAAAATCATAATTTCGGTTTTGATTTTAGAGAGGAATTTTCGCTTGTATTTATTTGAGATTGATATGGGTGAATTGTGAAGTCTAATGTATTGACGTCACATCCCTTATGTCATAGCGCGTGCCCATTGGTATATGAAGTTTTCGTAGTCGCCGCCACCGACTACTGAGGAAATATTGAAGTTGCTTTTGAAGGAAGAAGGTGGGAAAAGTGATTAGTGAAACAATATATTTATAAATTATCTAAATATACACACATACAAAAGTTCTATATATACATAAATAATATATTTGATTTATAATAATCGATTAATCGGACTCAGTTACGAACATCGTCCAGTGACAACTAAACGTATCGCCAATCGTTCCATGTGCATTGATTCGCTATATTTTCGTCTAATTTAAAAAAAGCGTAACGAAATTGTGAAGTCATTATGTTAATTAAAGAATTGTGAGTTCCTCGGTCTTTTCTCCTTAACAAATTAATTGCAATTTTGCGTATGAATTTTTCGCCAAAGCTGCGGCTCTAGCCTAATTTGCACAAAAGTGATTCATCCACTGTGATTTTTTCTTTTTAATGTCTCTATGTATTTCGTAAGTCGGGGAAAACAAAACCCAGTCTGGTCAATTGATTTTTTTCTATATGGCTCGATTGGTATGAAATTTCGGTAGGCTTTTTTTTGCATAATTGACTTATTGATCATTTTTGCTCAGTAAAAGAAGTGTATTCCTCGCATCATTCAGGTCAAGGGTAAATAACGTTGAAAGATCTGTCTAAACTGGCCGTGACAATTATTGCTCCTAATGAAAAGGTTATTGTGGCCTAGAAATGTAATCTGATAAGAGTGCTCGGTTTAGGCTAAAACTTTCATACGCAAAATAATCGATCGTAAATATTGGTTTTATATTTAAATTGGTGTTTTGCAGCCGTGTCACACTCCCCTTGACTGTTGAAGAGGTGAGCAATTTATTCTATTGCATTTTTCAAAAAAAATTCTGATAACATTTTCTTTCTTTAAAGTAAAAAAACTTACACTGTAAAAGATAATTATGGACTTAGATAACACATTATTTGATTAGTCATATAACGAAAAATGTAATTAATCACTTTTACTCACTGCCAAAGCCAAAGTAATCTGATATTCAATAAGCGAATGCCACGTTATTTCCTAGTTATCAAAAAACGTTGCAAAATTGACAGCAAAGCTGTCAATTAATTACGAAAAATCCAAGATATCCAATAAATAAATTTCATAATATGTCCACCGTACTTCATTTTTTTTTTTAAACAACTTGTATTTCAAGCGCGAAATTATGAATGAAATGTATCAATGAATTATATTATAGGATTCTAGTTTATGCTAGAGATTAAAATACCTCGATAGATACACAGTTCATAGTTATTTTTATCTTATTTAAATTTTGATAACCAATTTTTTTTAAAGATTATTTATTTTGCTAGAAACAATAAAAATCCTTCCCATTTGACCTTTTAGCTAATTAGTTAAAAAAACTTTATGATATTAATTGATTTATTCATTTAAAATAGTATTAATATTGTATTATTTAATAATGGAATTAGTGAATTATTTGTTCTTTTGCTTTCTGAGACCTAGACTTATATGTATTCAGCCTTAACATTCACTAAATAATATAGAAGTATAACTTAGGGCCGTACTTACTATGATAGTAATAGGCAGTGCTTAAATGTGAAAAAAATATCATGAATTTAATTCAGCAAAAATTTTTCCTCCTAAAGTCTAACTAGGAACCACTTCTGAACAATACGGTTCGTTAAAAAACTTGATGATTCTAGAAACCAACGATAAAAATCCTTCCCATTTGACCTTTTAGCTAATTAGTTAAAAAAAATTATGGTATTAAATGATTTAGTCATTTAAAATAGTAGGTATTAATATTTTTTTAAATGAGAAGACAAGTCAGGTCTTTTAAGATCGTTTTTTTTTTTATTTAATAAGCTACGTTTCGTTACTTATCGTAACTTCATCAGGCTTCTTGATTCACAAATTTTAAAATTGAAAATATTTTATTTTTGTGAATCAAGAAGTCTGATGAAGTTACGATAAGTAACGAAACGTAGCTAATTGAATAATAAAAATATTAAATAAAAAGAAACCATCTTAAAAGACCTGAATTGTTTTCTTATTTAAAAAAATAAAAGCTGAGATCTGAATTTTATCATCTAGTATTAATATTGTATTATTTAATAATGGAATTAGTGAATTATTTGTTCTTTTCTTTCTGAGACCTTGAGTTATATATTTTCGCCCTTAACATTCACTAAATAATATAGGAGTATAACTTAGGACCGTACTTACTATGATAGTAATAGGCAGTGCTTAAATGGGAAAAAAATATCATGAATATAATACAGCGAAAATGTTTACACCTAAAGTCTAACTAGGAATCACCTCTGACCAAATACGGTTCGTTAAAAAACTTTACGATTTTAATTGATTTTTTCCTTTAAAATAATATTCATGTTGTACTATTTAATAATGGAATCAGTGAATTACTTGTTCTTTTGCTTTTTGAAGCCTAAACTTCTATGTATTCGCCCTTAACATTTACCAAATAATATAGGAGTATAATTGAGGACCATACAATCTTTTATAGTTATAGGCAATGTTTAAATGTGAAAAAAAATATCATGAATTTAATTCAACAAAAATTTTTCCTCCTAAAGTCTGTCTAGAAACCACTTTTGTCCCAAATACGGTTCTGATATAACTATAATGGAATATTGAAAATTGAGAGCTTTAAAAAAATAAAGTTTCATATTTGATAAATTTTTAATAAATTTTAAAGTCTGGAGGTATAAAAGCATAGCTGTATTCAGTTTAAAAGATCACTGAAGTCCTAAGGCAAGGGGGCTAAACTTGCGGGCCGCATGCGGCCCGAAATAAACATTTTGGCAGTCCAATCAATATACCCATCGCAAAGTAAAAATAAAATAGAAATGTAAATGTAAATTAGAAACGAAACCAGCATATAAAATTATAATATACTAACGGGTATTTGAAGTGGCGACGTTTCGTATATTTATTTATACTTCTTCAAGCAACTGAAAAGGCAAATTATGCCAATCAATAATACATATAAGTTAATAACATTAAAAACCAATAAACCATACCTTCATAATGTTAAAACGTTCTTAATTTTGATAATTAGACGTTAGTAGTATGGATTATTATAATATACTTTAATTTATAAACTATAATAAAGTGTATTAATAACGTCCACGTTGGGCCAATTTTGAAAGTAGTCTCGACCAAAAAAATTTCTTCCGAAGTAGGAAAGATAGTAATAGAGAAGAGATGGCAAATATTAGGACGTTTACAATAATTTAACTTCTTTTGATTTTTTTTTGAGGCCCACCTAAAGTTAAGCATTGTTTATTTGGTTTAAGTAAGCAGGTTTTTGAGTTTGACACCCTTGTCCTAAGGTGTAGGATGTATATCCTCAGGGATATGCGAATTACTATGTTTTTGGTGCATCTGGTACAACAAGTGGTTCAAACATTAGTGCCCCATTAAAGCCGTCCTTTTTGCTTAACAAGTAATACCTCCTCAACGTTCCGATAATATAAGGAGTGTAAAGATGTCTTAAGTTTGAGAAATATTGGATTAAATCTTTGGCCCAAACCGAAATTTTATTTCGTTATCAATGTAATCAAATTTCTACAAAAGTATGCAAGTTGTTGATCGATTTCGATCTATGATAATTCAATGGTGTCTAACAGGGATATAGGGGTTACATTTTTGAAAGAGAATTTAGTTCTTCTGAATCATAAGTTTTCTTGTATGACTGGTTATAGTTCCTTCTTAAGGTTTATATATTTGCTCTACAAATGCAGTAGTCTTCAACGTTTTTTTTTTGTTTCTATTAGCCATGATTCTAAAATCATAGCCAGATCATAGCCAATAAGTTTTTAAGGGTTGACTATTTTAATTTAGGATAGAACTCTTAGCAGTATACCTGTAGTTCCGTATATCCCATTACTGTGCCATAAAGTTTAACATTGATAAGTATTTTATTTACTTCCGAATCACAATCAATTAATGGATAATAATATATATAAGTCTTTGAGATTCAATTAAATTTCTTTATTACGACGCGTTTCGACAGTTTTAAACTGTCATCATCAGGTAATAATACAGAATAATATATATTATTCAAAGACTTATATATATTATTATCCATTAATGTGCCATAAAGCATTTTTACATGTATAGCAATGCCTATTACTGTAAATTTCCCGAAAAATATTATGCCGAAATTCTTATTCTTGTGACGTGTTTGGACCTCGTAATGTTGTTCTACAAGAAGTAATGATATAATCATAAATCTTGGTATAATCACTGGTACCCCCATAGCACTTTGGAGGTGACCTGTAGCTTTATGAACACTTTTGGCAAAGCATAACTGTCAGATAATGGATATGGATTTAGCTTTCCTTCTAATCCCTCCGTAAACATTATCATACACAAGCCAGCAGGGTTATGTTTCAGCCTTTAATATAGGATTTCCTATTCCCAAAAGTACTGAAGGTTCATACCTCTGGGCTTTTCCGTATGTACCAGATCTGGCAAGTACCATATTTTGCTCTCGTAGTTTTCCTATTTCTCAGATGATCCATAAGTTGTCACTCGTTTGACAAGCCCTACTTGGTGACTATTGACAGACCTTTGGGAATAACTATATACCTGATAAAATTATCTAGTTGAGAAATTTTCAATCAATAAGATCAGAGAATGTTGATTTTTTGTCTGGAATGTCAGGAAGTTTATGTCGAAGAAAAAAAATTGGACACCCTGGTACGTTTTGGGTACTTGAGAACCTATTACATATTAGGTCAACATATTTAGTAAGTCAGAATATCCAAGGTTTGTAAAATACACAGGTGGCCTCATCCGCTACGTGACGTATCCAAAAAAATTCGTACATATCATCAGACTGATTCAAATTTTAAAATTCTTCATATGACGTCATATTTTTTTTTCTAATGAGGCAACCTGTGTAATAGGTTGGAAAAATCAGGTTCAGTGGCCCGTACTACCTCACCGGTGTAAGTTACGACTTTGTCGCAATGGGCACTTTTGTAAAGCATTTAATTCTGAGAAAAAACCATCTTCGGTAAAAGTGATCCCATGAAATGCCGCTGAGATATAGAAATTTAAAAATAAAAAATCAGAGTTTCCGTGTATTTTCAATGGGAAAACTTTACACGTCTTGGTCGAGGACTTAAAATTAATATTACGGGCTCAAACTTTCAGGGAATTTTTTTTTTTTGGTATTTCCAACAAAATTTCACGATGGGACCAAAAAAAGTCACCCTACTGTGTAATTTATAAACCTTGGTCGATATCAACAAATTTGTAAACTCGGATGTATAATAATTTGACTATAAAATGCCATCAGTACCGATATTTGTTTTGAAACATATAACTACGATTATAAAAGTTCTTCTTTACTTAAAAATAAATTTATTGATAAAGTTTCAAGCGACAAATTTACTTATTAAAAACCAATAAAAAGAAATAACATAAGTTTTAGCTTTTAAAATTTTATGTTTTTAAATGGTCACATAAATGGAGCTTTTATAATATGAAGCTTTGAATATCCGAAGAATAAATGTTCCATTATGTTACATCTTGCTGCGGAAAAAACTTAATTAGAAATTCGAGATGTTTAGTTACGAACAAGTTGTTTTAAAAGTAAATATTTTTTAAGGATTTTTTTTAGTCTTAAATAGAATATTATGCCGTACTCGTTTTATATCTATATCTCTATAATATTGGTACAGAATGTTTGTAGAAACTTTTAATTAATGCTTGGAGATTTCTTATTAGTGCTAAGAATCGGGTTACGTAACCTTAGACTATAGCATCTCTGGCCCCCTTTTAGCAATATTCCCTTTAAAGTATTGAACGATTGATACTTAGTTTCCAGTACAAATTTTATCAACTTTTGGTTCCTCTTAAATTCATGATGAACTATTAGAAATTATAATCTTTTAACTCTTTGATTAAAACCATTATGCGCTATTTAACATTGAAAAGTTTAAGACCAAGTTTGGAAAATCGTTTTAAAATTAATATGATCCTTAAACAATGGATAATTTGTAATAACAAATAAATGGATTTATAGATTTTATTTTTTGTATAAAAAAATTACTAAAGTTTCTATTCTTTCTTTGTCATGATTTCTACCTTGAACTTACTTTTCAATTTTTTTAAAAACAGGAAATTAGTCAGTGCTTCACAAACCAGTGAACTAATTTTGAAATTTGACTATTTAAGATAAAATCTATGTATATGAGGGATACGATTTATTGCATAGAAACATTTTACATTACTGGAAATTATGAGGTATCGTTTCAATTCCATTATTTATAGACTGATTTATCTTCGATTTTAGTTCGATGCTGGAGGGATGAATTAAATGGATTTGTGGTCGAACGAATATTTAGACTAATGGATATCTAAGTGAAATAAAGATTGGAGAGGAAATTGAACGAATAAATATTTACCAGTGAATTATTCATGTGACAGACATGACATCATTTTTGTAAAAATAAAAAAATATTGTAGTTTTACAAAATGCCAATATGAGTCACCTTTTGGGTATCATGTTGCATCGTACAAAAGATGCAAAGATAAATTGGTTTTTAGCTTAAAGGTGTAGTGTTAGGTTGTTCGGAAAGTAATTTTATTTCTTTTTTTTGTGATAATGAAAGACGATTTTCGTATAGTGAATAAATATTTTATTGAATTATTTATTGGTCATTCTGGTTCAATATCTTTTGCCATTTTTCTGGCAATAGTATGATTTTTCACTGAAAAAATTTGTGCTCGTTTTTAAGCCAAAAGCTGATGCTTGATTTCCTTATTTGAAGTATAGGTTTTATCGTCTAAAAAAATTTACAGCCGAAACCGAAATTCGGCATCAGTTTCAGTTTCGGTCGAAACCGAAACTTCCATATAAGGTCATGTTTTCGTAGAAAAAAAAGTTATTCAAAATTAGTTAATCTTTACGTTTAAATCCTATAGGTATTCATTAATCATTAAGTCCCCAATATTTGAGCTAACCATTAACATAAGATATTATCATTTATTGTGCAAATAAATTATTTATGCTGAAATTAGGGGTTGATTTAAAAAAAATGGACCTAATATCTCCTTTTAATATTAGTTATGAAGAATATAAAATAATAAAACAATTACAAAACAAAATTACTTTTTATCTAATATGTTTAGGCACATAAAATAGAAAGTACTCTTTCTTATATCTTAAAAACAAAATAATTTCTTCGAAACTTTGATCAATTTTCTTTCGAACTGAAAAAATTATTAAAGAAAATATTAATGAACTTATATTTAACAATTAGTTAACCATTTTTCGGGCAAAAGTATGATTTTTTACTCCAAAAATTTTTGCTCTTTTTTAGCCAAAAGCTGATCTTTGACTTCCTTATTTGAACTAAAGGTTTTATCGTCTAAAAAATTTTACGGCCGAAACCGAAATTCGGCATCAGTCTCAGTTTCGGCCGAAACCGAAACTTCCATATAAGGTCATGTTTGCGTAGAAAAAAAAGTTAATTATAATTGGTGTCTTTACTTTTAAATCCTGTAGGTATTCATTAATCATTAAGTCCCTAATATTTGAGCTAATCATTTATTTATCATTTATTTCAATTGAGTTATTTATGCCGAATTAAGGGGTTGATTTGACAGAAATGCACCTAATATATCCTTTTAATATTAGTTATGAAGAACATTAAATAGAAAGTACTCTTTCTTATATCTTAAAAACAAAATAATTTCTTAAAAACTTTGATAAGTTTTCTTTTGAACTGAAAAAAAATATTAAAGATAATATTAAACAAAATATTAATGAACGAATAGTTATCAATATTCATAATTGAAGAATCAAATAATTTCACAATAATTTTCTAGCATGTTTATCTCACGAATTCAGTTTCGGTTTTGGTCGTAGTTTCGGCTGGACGATAGCCCAAACCGAAACTAAGCCGAAACTCATTTTCTGGCCTAAACCAGGCTGAAACCGAAAGTTCGATCGGACACTACTAAAAGATTTTGCAGTGACCGAAACCAATAATAAACCGAAAGTGCCAGATTTGTAGGATATGATTGGTATGGTAGTTTATTTCATTCGAGTTGTAAAAGCTTTTGGGAGGACACAAAACTTAAAACTTTTATGAGGTGAAATTTCCCTCCATAATAATCTAGAGAACTTATATATCAAGCTTCGAGGTTAAACCTTAGCTTTTCAAGTGGTCATAAACAATTGAATATGATAAATTTTACCTTTTACCGACCTCACTTGCTATTATTCACCGGTTTGCATCAATTAATGATTTTATTGTCTTTATCAGCTTCAATCGGTCTTCCAGACCGTGGTGCATCTTCGACATCAAAATTACCGAGTCAAAATTTCGCAAATTCAATACTTCTGTTGCATGTTAATTTTTTTCTGGATTGAATAGCATTTTACTTTTTCTATAGTGAATAAGTAAAATATAAAGCAAATTCTGATTTTTGCTATCCATATTGGAAAGGACATGAATCAAAAACTATTGCTTAGAATCAATTGACCTTTTTCACATACAAGCTTTGCTATATTAGCTCTCAAAACATACAATGATTATATGGCTTAATTATAAAGTAGTTGCGAAAAATTGCAATTAAATCTTTAGTCCGGAAAAAAAAACGAAATTACTTTCGGAACAACCCAATAGAATTGTACTTTCTTTGGGATTCAATTTCCCGCGGCGTTGTATTCCTTCTACCTGTGATGCCTATCCCCAGCAAGGTTCTTCTGTCTTTTTATCCTTTGAAATCCAAAGAATTCCAATTCTTTTTTATTTCGTTTCCTTGGATGGTTTTTTTTTCCTTTGTTCTAGAGGCCTCTCCTGAGAGTTCCTCTGCGTTGCATCCTAAAAGGACTATTGCGCCCCCCCTGAATGCTTTCATTTTGAGAATTCTTCAATAATATCAAATCCATTTTCTTTTAAATTTCCAGCTTCATATAATTGTAAAGAGTTATTGAATTTAATAACAAAATTCATAAGTAATTCCGTTTAAATTTTAATCATTAAGTCTTCAAAATTCAGCAACTTAACAAATTTTAATTACCAACTGTGTTATGAAACCGTAAAAACTTAACACATTAAATTTTATTAAGCAATGTTGCACGAAACTTGGCGACTTGGAAGTCTTATCTTTGCAAGTTTGCAAGATGTTTGAAACATTTTCTTTTTTCAATTTACTATTAGGTATATCGTTGCTTCTCTCTATTGAATTATTTTCTTGTTAGAAGTTTAGTTGGAAACTCATTTAAGACACTTTGTCTTCAATGCAGTTAATATTACATTCGCTTGATAAATTACACGAACGAAACAATACTTAATTAATTGAACAACTTAGCACGGAATTGGTTCGGATGTCAAACAATATATTGAACTTATTTGATCAATCAATCGTCTCTTGACTTTTATACCTTTTTGCCATAAGACTGAACTAAATTAATTTTCAGAGATGGTACTTAATCTATTAGTCTTAGAAAAGGTCGAAAAATATTTTTTTCTCGTTCCATTTTTCGGTCATTAAGAATCCCAAGATCACCAAGATGTTATTAGATTAATGGAAATAATGCAACGGAGTATAAACTTCAAGGGGAAAAAATTGTTTACCAATATGAATTGTTAAAAGAATGGATATTTTTCGTCAAGTTTAACATTGAATAGCTGCAATTAGTGAAATGAGAACTATTTAATTATTATTATTCATGAAATTTTAATTTGGTTGAAATTGTATGAGATTTAATTTGGTACAACTAATATCACTTTTGTTGGTGTCACATTCTTCCAATTAATAAGCAGAATGGTAATTACTAATTTTGTGTGGGGAACCAATTGTTGTGGTTGCCGAAAATAATTTGAATATGTTTACATAAATACAAAGGAAAAATTTGGGGGAAAATATGTTCTCGTATTATGAATATTAAACCTTGAATTAAAATTTCTAAATTCATTTATAGGCACTAGATGATACAGGTGCCTTCACCTGCAGGAGAAAATTATACTTTTTATATATTTTTTTTTGTATAATATATTTAATAGTATCTTAATTTATCTAAATGCCAATATTTTGCTAATACTTTTGAAACAATGTTTGACATTTTGTCTTCTGTAATTAAATTATTTGTTCTAGAGCAATGGTTCTTAACCTGGTTGAAAGTACTAACTCAATTTTTGTAAATAAAATGTAATTTTCATTCAAATTTTCATTTTTCTATATAAAATATTTCAGGAGTAAATTAAATTTGAAAATGGCGCTTAAATCCAAACTGACTTAAAGAAGATATCGTTATTATCGGCTGTGCTACTAAACTAGCGCCATCGGGACTTGTCAGCAAGAAATAGACCTTTTCGAGGAACAAAAAATTAACATTGAGTTAGCCTCCCATGGTACTAACCACCTCCAGTTTCATATGTGTATTAATTGAACCCTTCTTAATTGAAAAAATAAAATATTATATTTTCAAATTCAAAACGCAGGTATATATTTATACATTGTTGCACAAAATAAAACCATTAAAACGGATATGTTATCCGTCGAACCCGCGAGACTAACTCACCGAACTTCTAGGGTTCGATCGAACCTAGGTTAAGAACCATTGTTGTAGGATACACGGGCTGTTAACTCTCCAAGGTGAGACAAGGATAGACAAACTGGGTAGAATAATTATGGAATAGCTGTGTAGAGTGTTTGTTGTGGGTAGGAAGAGGTAGAATTTCGGAATTTCTATCTTTTTCTACCCGCAACAAACACTTATTTATACAATGTTGCACAAAATAAAACCATTAAAACATATGTTATCCGTCGAACCCGCGAGACTAACTCACCTAACTTCTGGGGTTCGATCGAACCCAGGTTAGGAACTATTGTTCTAGGATACACGGATTGTTAACTCTCCAATACGAGACAAGGATAGCCAAACTGGGTAGAATAATTGTGGAATAGCTGTGTATAATGTTTGTTGCGGTTAGAAAGAGATAGGAATTCCGAAATTCCATCTCTTTCTACAAACACTATACAGTTGTTCCACAATTATCCTACCCCGTTTGGCTATCCATATCTCGTCTTGGAGAGTTAACAGTCCGTGCTAGGATATATAGTTTCAATCATGAATGGATAAACCATATTCTTAAAAGAGCTATTTAGTAAATAAAAATTTATCTGTTAGTTAAACTTTACAAATATCACTAGTTTTAGGAAAAAAAACATGTTTTCTTTATCCTTAGTACCAAATTTTATCTGGAAGATAAATATCACTAGCTAGATGTGACAATATCGGTCCTTAGAATAAATAATTCGGTAGTATGTTATTTCGAATTTTCTTCGTAAACTTCCAAAAAAATTACAATATTACATTGAAAAAATAGTGCAAAGCCAAATTATTGTAGTGCTTTTTATGCATAAATAATAAAATATTAAAGTTTTCTTGAACATGGAATATAATTTTCAATCTTAATTTCTATAGTATTTTATTTAGTTTTCACGGAATTGTACTCTTATATCCAGGGATGCTTATTCCCGACAAATTTGTTTAGGTCGGGATAGTCAATTTCTTTTTCCATAAATCGAGTATTCCAATTGTTTTGGGTTTTCCATTTTTCTCCTATAGTGTCCAATATAGGTACAGTTTCCCTTCGAATATGACCCATCTTAAAGGGTGTTTCAATAAAAGTACAAGATTTGAATTTCGCGCCATGTTCGACAATCGTAATTTTACATGATTATGACGTAATAAATCGAAAGTTAAACGATGGGAGTTAGTAAACATGAAATAGTAGACCATGAACAGTGAAGAGAATTCACCAATTGGATCCTTGAGCAACCTGCTGATTTTGCAAACAAAATCATTTTTGGTAATGAGGCCATTTTGATCTCGATGGCTTCGTGGATAGGCAAAACTGTCGTATTTGGGGCTTAGAAAATTCACGAATGATTCATCAGAAAGCAATACATTCACAACGGGTCATTGTATGATATGCATTATGGTCTGGAGGACTAATTGAACCGTTTTTCTTCGAAAACGAAGAAGGTAATGCAGTAACCATGAATGGCGAAAGTTATCGTGATATGATAACAATTTCTTGTGCCTCATTTGGAAGTTATTGATCTTAACGACATGTGGTTTCAGTAGGACGGTGCCACATACCATATCGCCCATGAAACATTGACGATCTTGCACGAGTTTGCTTCTGGTCGTGTTATTTCCCGATTTGGTGACCAGAATTGGTCTCCACGCTCTTATGATTTAACGCCTTTAGATTTCTGGCTGTAGGATTATCAGAAGTTACAGGTTTATGCCAATAGGCCTGCAACTATCAAAGCATTAAAAGCCGAAATTAGACGCTGTATCAATGAAATATCATCAAATATATTCAATAACGTTATTGAAAATTTCGTCAAAAGGGTATGCAAATGCCAGCAAAGCCATGGTGGTCATTTAAAAAAAAATTGTTTCAAAAAATTCCCAAATGTATATTTTCTAAATCAATAAATATTGCAATACTTTGCTGCATAAAACCATGTTTTATTGGACACTAAAATCTTGCACTCTTATTGAAATACCTTTTATAAGCCTATTTCTTGTGATATAAAAAAGATATTCGAAAAACATTCTACATGCAATTTCCAAAAATATATTTATACAATACCTATAATAAGTTACCTATTTCTCAAATTTATTAATAGAAATTTTCAAATTTTATTTTCTCGTATTTGATATGACTCAATGTTACAAAACTTAATACAAAAGAGTCGTAAAAAACTAAGTATTTTTTTTAATAGTAATAAGTAACTTTAAATTGCTTAGCACAATTCAAGACTTCAAACTAAGCAACTATATCGTAAAAGTTATTGATATATTAGTAAAGTGTTGCAGGTATACCAATACGTGTAAATAAGTAAAATCCTTCACGACATTTGATTTTTTTTTTATTATTTTTTTGCTTAGTAATCAAATTTCCATTTAATAAGTAAACTTGATTTCCAAAGAATAATGCATTGAATAAATCAAATAAAAACCTTACCTAAGCAAAATTCTACAAAATCTTTGATTATACCTACTCATAAAAATTTTCAATTCACCATTAAATACAGTTGAACAATTTAGCATACAAAGTGCCGTTTTAAAGTAGCAATTTTTTTTCCCTTTATGAATAGTTAATGTTTTTATTTTCAACCCATTTTTTTCATAAATGAGTATCGTTTGTAATTTTATTTTTAAAATGCAATGGAAAATCCTTGACCCAACTTATTGTGGCTTTAGTATTTAAAATAAATACAGTTTTATCTTCTAAAATGATTGTGCAATTATCTAACTAATAACTGAGGCTAGTAAAGACCAGTAGCTTTATGCAAAATATATGTTTAAATATATAAGGAAATTATAGTTTTTATTTTGTCATTAATTTATCAATTACAAGTATTAATTATTTTACCCAATGATTATCGATAATATGGAAAGTATTCTTAGTTGCACATGAAAATGCAATTGTTTGATTTCAAAAATTTGATATCAGCTGAAAGAATTTTTAATGAATGTTTAACTTATCATTAACTAACTAGGTAAATTATTTTTATGCGTTTTACCAATTAAAAATAATATTAAATATAAGAACCTAAGGTCTAAGTCCAGTTCAGGAATGATTCATATGCCTTTTTTCAATAACGAGAATATATTTTATTTATCAAAGAAGTTATTATTGTTAATATTAAATCAATAATTTTGAAAACTTTAATAGTTGAACATAATTCGGTCTAGATACAAATACAAATCTTCGTATGGGCTGTTTTTGACATGAACTTAGGCCACTTTCAAAATAAATGGCTCATATAATGTTTATGAACCTTTAATTAAATTTCTTCAGATTATAAAGATCTTTTATTTGGTAGTCTGGGTTTTTCAAGGTCGTTTTTCCCAGTGATCTGAGACAGATATCTTTAAATATTTATATAGTTAAGAATCATATTATTTTTTTTTCTATTTTCTATGTTTTCTAAAGTTGTTGAAAGGCAAAGACGATGCGTCTGGAACTTTTACTATTATATTATTTTGTTTTATTGTATATATATTGTTACTGTAAAGTAGACCAATAAAAAACTTTTATTATTATTTGGTAGTCTATTCTGCAGTCTTAGGGTTTATTCGGGTTCCTGAATTCCTGTTTCATATACTTAAAGGATTAAAGGCGAGTAGCCAAGAAATTTTAAATGCCCAGAATCCTTAGTTTTCTGGACCAATTCGGTATTAATATCTTAAAATTTAGGGTTACCCTCAATTCCTTATATCTTAATTTGGCAAAGAATTGCATTCCAATCGAAGGGGAGAAGAAATTTCATCGTCTGTTTGGCAAATTTTGCATATAGAATTAAAACTTTTACCTTGCATCTTGTAATATTAAGAATTTCAGGGGTTAGAATCAAAGAATCATGAATTATTTCAATTTTTGATAAGGATCATTAACAGATAATGACACTTATGGGTAAGGGAACCAAGCGGAAGTGGTGAACTATCAAGGTTTGTAAATTACACAGGTTGCTCCATTAGAAAAAAAAATGACGTCATACGAAGAATTTTGAAATTGATCAGTCTGAAGATATGTACGAATTTCTTCTGGATACGTCATGTATCCATCACGTAGCTACCATGAGGCCACCTGTGTATTTTATAAACCTTGGTGAACTATCTATATAGTTAAGTAGTCCAGTAGGACGAAAACGTAACGAGAATGCATTGGAAATCTGGGTTGATCCAAAAGTTTAGTTTCCTAAACTTTATAAAAGTTCCTTCAAATACTGGAGGGACTTTTGGTTCATCCGAACGCTTATGTTCATAGGATACTCAAATTGTCAAACATCTGAGGACTAGAATGAAAGGAAAATGATTAAGTAAACTTTTGTTTCTAAACTTTGTATAAAAAGCTTTGGATTGAACTGATTTAAATCTTAAAACGTATACTCGATTGATTAAGATTTTAATTTTTGTTTTTACCCAAAAAGTTTGATAGTCAAATCATTGCGGATAGTAATCGATGTTCAAAAAACATCGATATTTGTAAGCAATGTATCGATGAACATCGTTTTTTTTTTTAATATTTTTATATTTTAGAAGTGGGCGCCTCTAATGCAAGATACTTATCACAAGGGATGCAAACGATATATCGTTTTTTTTAAACATCGATGTTTTAACGTAGAGATTAGGCTAAGGTTAGGTTAGATTATATTATAATCTAACGATTTTAAATTATAAATTAACGAATTTTAGAATTTAAGGGTATCGTTTATTATTATTTAGAAATATTATACTTAAATATATTTAAATGGTGGTAAAAACCATCGAAAAAAATCGATATATCTATTATCGTTCATAAACCTCGATGTTATCAACATCGATGTTTCACTTTTAAAAATATCGATGTTTTTTATGAACAATTTTGCATCCCTACTTATCATACCCCAAAAGAAATGCAAATAAAAAATATTTATATTATAATTTTATTTATTTTTAGTAGGAAAGTGGACATGAAAGGATGTAGCTCGTTTATTATTATTTACCACGATTTTAACTAATTTTATAAACAATTTTAATGTAAATAAATTTTAATTGAAAAAAAAAATGTGTGCGATAAAGAAAAAAATTTCGATGTTATTGTGATGTATATTGTGTACTTCATATTAAAAAGCCTGATGAAGGTCTAATAAAAGACTGAAACGTGTCGCAAAATTAATAATTAGTACATAGATCTACATCCTTTCATGTCCACTATCATACTAAAAATAAATAAAATTGTGTAAATTATGGACACAACCAATTTATCGATTGATATTATATTTATTGTATAAGTCAATTTTATGTTTTAATAAGTCTGATCTTTAATATGATATTGGTTTTAATTGATAAATAAACGTGACGAAAAGAATTGTTATCGTTTGAAGATCTTTCTGTGGGAAAATCATCTTCATCAAGTACTCCACATCTATGTTGGTAATTAGTAAGCAAGAAAACTTACAAATTGACTCTTTTTTTTTTTAAAGTGGTTCAAGTCTCATTATGAACGCTTGGGAACGTTTGATTGACGTACATGTTTTAATTAATGCACCCCTTATCTCTGCCTAGTACTATATAAAATTTCATACCCTCATAAAACCATATAGTATATGTTAATTCAAGAATAAAAAATATATTCAATAATATTATCATATGTTTGTATATATGGATAACTAGTGTTTAGAACAGTGGTTCTTAACCTTGTTGGAGGTACTGATCCCAGTTTCATATGCTCATTTTAAGAACCCTTGTTAATTGAAACACTAAATTATGATTTTTTTTAAAATCTTAAACATAAGTATATTTTTATATATATTGTAATATGGTGTAAGTCTTGAACTTCGCCGAACCCGCGAGACTGACTCATCAAGATAATATATAAGAAAGTATTCCAATCCTGCAATGCATTATGGGAAATATCTTAAGATTTGGCGCCGCCACAAGTGTGTTTAGAGTACTAACTTTGAATATTTAGCAAAAAAGTACATAGTTTTGATTAGTTAATATTTATTAATTTTATTGGACTCATTTCCCATCATGCATTGCAGGATTGGAATACCTTCTTTTATATTACCTTATCCCTGAGGTTTGATCGAACCCAACCCATGTAGGAACTCCCAATATTCATAACAGGGCCAATCTTGGACCAGTAGTTAATTTCTATACCTTGGCATACAAATCTGGCCCAAGATTTGGCCAGAGTTCATCCAAGATAAGTAAGGAAAAATAATTTCACCATAATAAGAATCGTTTTTAAATTGTATTAGGCTTATATTCTAGAATCTTAGATTCTAGAATCTCGTTTTAAATTTTAGTTTGAATTGACTGACGTTTCTAGACCTGACCCATGGATATTATGTCGGAGTTAGGCAAGTCTTGGACCATGCTTGGCAAGTTTTGGCCCAAGCCTGGGCTATGACTAGACCAATTATAAATTCCTACTTGAGGGATTAAGAACCGCTGGTCTAAAATCTAGATATTCAAAACGGTAGAGATAAACTTATAATATGAAATTTGGTCTTCTTTTTTTACTTCAAGTAAAACCTATGCAGTGATTCTATCAAATGTGGGAGATATAAATGATTCATTTTGTATTATATTGGAGTATAGGTTTTCAGGTGAAAGAAAAGCACCCTTACATAAATTAATAAAAATAAATATTTTTTTTACTACACTACCTTAAAAGAAATAGGGTTTTATGGATACCGGCTGGAATTTCATTATTAAATAAATGTATGCAACTTAAAGTTTATTATTTCTTTAGATCTTGTTCCCGGAAATTTATAATAATTTTAATAGTAAACGATTTTATTTATTGAAACACAAGAGTAAACACCTTTTTTTCGTTATAAATTGAACTAATACAACAATACAGCAGAAACCAGCTTTATTGATCAAACATTTATAGAGCGTGGCAATTTTCGTTCAACTATTTTACTGTAACTTTTTTAGATTAAGTTTATCTCAATCGTATATTTCAGTATATTATTATATAATAGAAAATGTTATCGCCAACGATGTCGTAAAACGATGAAAGTTTTAATGTTTTTTTTTTCTTTTGCATTTCAGTATCAAGTTGCTCAACTGTACAGTGTAGCCGAAGCATCGAAAAATGAAACGGGCGGCGGCGAAGGAATCGAAGTAATTCGCAATGAACCATTTAGCAACCACCCGTTATTGGGTGGTCGATACAGTGCTGGTCAATATACGTACAAAATCTACCACTTGGCCTCAAAAGTGCCAGCCTTTATTCGTCTGCTCGCGCCGAAAGGCTCCCTAGAAATCCACGAAGAGGCCTGGAATGCGTACCCCTACTGCCGAACAGTGCTCACGGTAAAATGAAGTTTTTATGGAGATATATAGAATAGAGCACTTTCTACTCTTAATCCTTTTTGAGTTTCACTTTGGTTTAGTCATAGAGAGCTGTGGTAAACTTAAAGAATGAAGTGTCAAATTTATTTATTTTTTACTTAAGGGAGTATTCTAGTCTAGAGACATGAATTTCAAATAATTTTTGAAGTGTCATAAAAAATAGCCAATTATTATTTTTAGTATCCATTTTTTATCAGTTATTTATTAACATTTCAAGAATACAGAAAAAAATAAAAAAAGTTAAAAATTTCAAAAATTAGCAGCCGATGAAGTGAGGGGTCTCAAAAAATTGGCACGTGACCATACCCACGATTTCAACCCTCCTAGTAATCTGATCCCAAAAAAAAAAAAGATTATTATTCTAGAATAATGTCGCAATGTCTGGAACTACGGAAAAATATGAAAAACAATTTTTCACGAAATGGCGACTGCCTGAAAAAAAAACAATTTTTGTACCCTTTTTTTGACTGTTTCGAATTTTTAAAAATAGTAAAAATCAAAATTTGGGGATGGGGATAGTTCCAGACATAGACAAGTCTATAAAGAAGACTCTGTAAAAATTTCAGGTAAATCGGTTCAGTAGAACCTGAGAAATCGTGGGTATCGTTTTGAAAAAGACAGTTTCGAGAAAAACGCGTTTACAGTTTTACGTTAAGTTTCAGGCAGCGTAATTGATAGAATAGTATGTAGTACTTACATTCTCTTAATCAGCCATCCCAGCTTCATACAAAACCGCTATAACTTCGGAAATAATTTGAATTTTGAAAAATCCTTTTAGGAGGATATTTTTGAATATCTAAACTATCGGATTATGAAAAAAAAAATTTTTGATTTTTTCAAATTTCTAGAGTAGAATACCCCCTTAAGTGCTCTATTCTATATCTCCATGAAACTGAATCATCGAGAAAATCTCACGAAATCGATAAGTGCGTGTGGGATGATCAGATCAAATGATGAAACTCTCAAAGTCCAACCTAATTACTAGTCTCAGGATAGCATTATAAAATGTATTTTGCATTAACTATTCATTTAATTAATAAGAAATATGAAGGTTCACAAATATTCTACATATACATTATAAAAATGACCTTTTTATTTTATTCATTTTGTACGAGACCTTGACGAATAGAATTCATTTTAACTGCAAACTATTGAAGAGAAAAATTTCAATCGCGACCTTTCTTTTATACTCCTAGTCTAATTTGAATTATTGATAATATTAAATAGTATAACGAAACTTGCAATTACAGAACCCAAAGTATATGAAAGAAAAATTTGAAATTTGTGTTGAAACGTTGCACAAAGATGATATAGGAGATAGTCCGAATGTAAGTGAGAAAAATTTTAAATTCGCTTTTGCTTATATTAACTAAATTGGACAGTATAAGCATAGTATAGTGGGTATGTTAATGGAAAAATTGGGTTCATAGGGTCAAATCATGTTTCATCGTTTACCCTGTTCGATCATTTCGTGGAAAAACGGGGCTTTATTTCAGTAAAGTGCTTGAAAATGTTGCCAGTATAAGGGTGTGGTTGCAAAGTAGTGAAAATGAAGAGGAAACTTGAATAAAACTTTATTTTTATGACGAACTTGATAGCAGTTTTTGACAAACTCCTGATGTATAAAGTAACTTCTGAGATATAGACTTAAGGGGTTATACCGGTTATATGAGGCTCAGAAAAAAAGAGTTTTTTTTTTTAGAAATAGTTTTTACTTATCAATTATTAGTTATGGTAATTCAAATAGAGCCATCTTTTAAGAATACAATAGTGCGTCGAATATGTACAAATATTGATGTACACCGCTCCTGTAGATAATGCCCCGAACGATTTCCAAAAAAGCCGCTTAGCGATGATCTCCAGTTCGGTGGTTTGGATTATCTTCCGACTAAAAACTACTACGGGAATGCCTAAAGTATGCATCGGACCTTCATTGAGTCCCAATGGGACCTTCCCGATTGGGAAAGTCCTAGTTGAGCCCAATTGGGACATGCCCAATTGGGGCCCAATAAGGACGCCAATAGGGAAATCCCCATTAAGCCCTATTTGGGCCCACAATGGGAAAGCCCAACGTTGAAATATATATTAACTCGCAAATTCCTGTTGAGACTAATTTACTATATTATTTACTATAGTATTTTATTATTATTAATATATTTAGTATTTTTTTTAAATAAGAAAACAATTCAGGTCTTTTAAGATCGTTTTTTTTTTATTTAATATTTTTATTATTCAATTAGCTACGTTTCGTTACTAATCGTAACTTCATCAGGCTTCTTGATTCACAAAAATAAAATATTTTCAATTTAAATTCAATAAATAAATAAAAATTAAAAAATTACACTTTTCTACTGACCAATATACTCCCATTCTTCATCCACAATTTTCAACACCAATCTTTCGGTATCATTGTGAATAATGATACCACATCTAGCGACACCAACATATATCCTTCTGGCAACACAGTTCTTAATTAATTAATCTTAAATAACCTGGATTGTCTTCTTATTTAAAAAAATAAAAGCTGAGATCTGAATTTTATCATCTATATTTAGTATATTAGTATACTCGTATAAGTAGCCAGATATGTTCTATAAAATTAATACAAATGTTCTCTACCCTATGTATTCACCAGTGTTACCAAACCTCGAGTAATTACCCAAACTACGAATAAATTTATCAGTTCATCAATTTATCAATCAACAAATTTATAAATTCTTCAACTTACATAGTATCATTTATTCCGGGGCCATAAGAGGGATCTTCTGCTGCATCGTTAGCTTCTAATACAGTGGTTTTTAACCTGGGTTCAATCGAACTCCAGGGGTTCCGTGGGTCAGTCTCGCGGGCTCGGCGGAAATCAAGTCTCACCCCTCCTCATATTACCTATGTATAAATATATACCTATGTTTTGAATTTGAAAAAATCATATTTTAGTTATCCAATTAAGAAGGGTTCGTTGATTGACCATATGTAACTGTTGTGGATTAGTACCTCCATCAAGGTTAAGAACCACTGTTCTAAACATTTATTGGCTCAAGTGTACTTTAGCACACCCACAATCTGGCAACGTTGCATTTTCGACTTTGTTTTTAATTTAATTCGCGATATTTTTGTTAATTCAATTTTAATATATGGTATAATGCTCTCTTTTGTGGCTAAATTTTCATTATGGGCCGATTTAATCGCGAATTAAATTAAAAACAAAGTCGAAAATGCAAGATTGCCAGATTATGGGTGTACTGAAGTACACATGAGCCCATTTATTATTAGAATTAGTAAGCTGTTATTTCAACGACTTTAGAGCCGTATGGAACAATTTTTGGAGTTATTTTCCATATTAACTTACTATAACTCTCATTGTTTTGTATAAATCCTTTCAACTCACCTTTCCAATAGTTTTACGTTGCTAAGGTACTCATAAATTGGATATATAGCTTCAATAATACCAGCTGGTAAAGTTGGATAATCATAGGTATAAGAAGATAATGTATCCATTTTATGTACCATGAATCTTTTCCATCTGGGCACATTTCGTGTCGAGGCTTCTCATCAACCAAACAATAGTGATATGTCCCCCAAATTCAGGTTTATCTCCAAAATTGCAAAAAAAAACGTTTTTTTTTTAATTCTAACTGCCTATAACCCCTTAACTTAATGTCTGGATATGTCTTTTTAAAATTGCCGTCTTCCTCATTGAATTTGACTTCTGTGGGGCACAGTCCCATGCTTTAAAAACTTTTTTGGAGTTAAACGTCTTTAGGCGCATCATAAGAAGGCAAAAATAAATGGCACTACGAATTTTGTATCGGAAATTGGTTTGGACTGTTAGTTCACTAAATAGTACACAAATCTAAATTGAACTTAATAAAATGCAACAAAGTGCACATGTCCAAACGGGTAACTTCTACTATATGTAAAAGTGGCAACATTTGAATAGCGTTTTAGTGAAATTTAGTCTTTACCAAATACTAACACCAATTGCAAAATGGTCTAATACTCATATTCGTATATTGTCATCACAGAATCCTGGATATATGAAAGAAAACTTTGTCATCTGCATTGAAAGTCTTCACCTTCCTGATTGCGGGGACAAGGATAATGTAAGGCTATGTTTTTGTATGTTTTAACATAATTAACTTTGGCTTTGGTTATACGTAGGGCTGTGGTTTATATGCATTTTGAAATTGTATATAGATATTTTGCATATAAATCAGGGTCTTAGTTATAAATTTTATTTATGTTTACCTAATAATATGATAACCAAATTAATAACATTGATATTAAACGCTTGTACTAATTTATTATACAAAAAAAAATGTTACATTAATACTTAGAAATAACTTTGAAAACATTTTTTGTCTCATTAACTTATCAATATTTTTATCGTGGTTTAATACTTTCCCACGTCATTTTCAGACGTTTTAAAAATAACAATATTGGCTTACTTTGTAATTTGTGTTAATCTGTTTTGCTTGAGCATATATTTTTACGGAATGTTATTATTTATGGATATTTTAATTATCTACTAAAAGAAATAATGCAATAATGTCTAAAAAAATAATATTCGTATGGTAAATATGTTAACGTGGGCTGCGTTATTTAGGTTCACGAACTGAAACCTGATAAATTGAAGCTTAGAGAAGTCGTGCATATTGATATCGCCAATGATCCATTGAGTGCGAGCGATTACAAGGAAAGTGAAGATCCGACCAAATTTCAATCACAGAAGACTAAACGGGGACCACTTGTTGGGCCCAATTGGAAAAATAATGTTAATCCTGTGATGACGTGTTATAAACTTGTTACGGCTGAATTTAAATGGTTTGGATTACAGGTAATTATAATTATTTACTTTATAAGTGTTTACTTTTGAATTTTATATATGTATCTACCAATAGAGATTTGCAATAAATAAACAAAAATATTGTAAAATCGTTGTTAAGGATGAAAAATAATGAATGATGTTCCACTGCGATTAATTGGACCCGTTTATTTTAAAAGTGAGCTAAGTCCATTTCAAAGGGTTGTCCATACAATAAAATTTGTAATGGACCATATGGAAATTTTTTTCTTTGGAGTTATACTTCTTTAATGGCGTTATGAAAAAATAATCAGACTAATTTTTTAATAAAAGATAACACCGTTGCTACAGTAGAAAGTTGCGAGCAAATGGTTAGGGAGCAAATTCAGACCGAAACTGATCGATTTTGATATTTCTCAAAAACGCAGTCGAGTCGATCGCTAGTCCATGTTTTTTTTTATTTTTCGATAGGGAAAACCAACTGAATTGATCGCTGACGAAGTGATGGACACCATCAGTTGTTAATTTATATTTATAACATCGATATCGTCGAAATTAATATTTTCAATTTTTATAGTTTAAACCATATCCATATTAATACACAGTAGTTTACCATAACTACATTTAAAAGAAAGGCCATTTTTTGAAATTATTCAATGCAATATGTAAAATAATTCAAGGAAAATCGATTGATACATTATATTGCATTATATTTTTCTATATTTGATTTAAAAATCAGTTTCAATACATAAATATAAATGGGTAGTAAAAATATATAATTACTATTGTTCTAATTTAGTTTTTACTATGTCGCTATTTGTAAATGTTATATATACACACAATTGACTAATATATATATATATATATATATTAGACTGGGCCAAAAAAATCGACTATTTTTTTTTTTTGGAAAGTATATCGAAAATATTGTTCAAGGTGACAAAACTAAAATATCGGAAAGTTTTGAGCCCTTAATATTAATATTAACAGGTCTATCATCTTTAATTTCGATTTTTTATTTGTGCTTTAATTTTTGTGTCAATGCTGTCAAACTATCAAGATAAAAAATTCATCTGCACATATATATATAGAAAATTAAATTCCCTACAAACAATGTCCCTTTGAAAATTCTTGCCAGACACGCCGTTTCCGATTATTCAAGCTTTAAACATTGATATAATTTTTAGATTTATCTTCTTTATTTTGGAATTTTGTAACTAACAAACAAATAAATATATAGAAATGAACAATATAGATTCTTGAAGGCAATTTAATGCTCTACAAAAAAGGTCTCTTAACGTTTTTACATAAAATTACTCTTTCAAAATTGGTTCAACAACGAAAAAAACAATAATTTAATTTTTCCTTAAACTTTAATAGTGAATAACTTTTGGAAAAATGATTTAATGTAAAAACGTTAGGAGACCTTTTTTGTAGAGCATTAAATTCCCTTCAAGAATCTATATTGTTAATTTCTATATATTTATTTGTTCGTTAGTTACAAAATTCCAAAATAAAGAAGATAAATCTAAAAATTATATCAATGTTTAAAGCTTGAATAATCGGAAACGGCGTGTCTGGCAAGAATTTTCAAAGGGACATTGTTTGTAGGGAATTTAATTTTCTATAAATATATGTGCAGATGAATTTTTTATCTTGATAGTTTGACAGCATTGACGCAAAAATTAAAGCACAAATAAAAAATCGAAATTAAAGATGATAGACCTGTTAATATTAATATTAAGGACTCAAACCTTCCCGATATTTATTTTTTGTCACCTTGAACAATATTTTCGATATACTTTTCAAAAAAAAAAAAATCGATTTTTTTGGGCCAGTCTAGAAACAAAGTAGAAAATGCAACTTTGCCAGAATTTGATGTCTCTAAAAAGTACATGAGCCACCAATTGAATCTATTATTTGAAAACTAGTGGCTTACTGTGAAATATTCACAGCCCAATTCTGGCAAATGGTAACAATTGACAATTAAATGAAAACATAATGACAGTTGAAACCAATGACACCAATCAGTAGGTTCGAAATTGAGACAATAGTTTTTATATTTGTACTACTCTCACATGTATGCATTTACAATCTTTGTTCTTGCTCTTTGCCATCATACATACATTTTCCGATTATATTGATAGTAAAAGTAAAAATTTTGTTTAAAATGTATCATATTTAAGTTATCACAAACTACTTATAACGGATGTGCCTTTTCAAGCAATACTGGAAACTATGACAGTGGATTAAAAACATTTTTTTTAGCTACGACAAATTAGTATACCATTTCACGCGCGTACATAAGTACACTAATATGTGGAAAAACCTTTTTTAGTTATGAAAAACTTATTTTTCGACAGAACAAAAGTTTTAATTGCAATGATCAAAAATGAGAGTCCGAAAACGATAAGTGTGCTTATGGGTCTTCTGTGACGTCACATTACGTATATTAAAACCGAGACATAAACGGATCATTGAGCGGTTACCATAGAAACAATAATAATTTACACAATTTTTGATATTTTTCTTAATGTTTCGCCATGGAAACATGTTTAAACCCCAAAAAGTACTATCGATTTTTTTCCTTAGGAGTAGAGGTTGTGTAGATTGTAAATGATTTAAATCATTTAGATAATGTTTAAAAGATTAAAACAACCTTTCCCCTTGTGTTAAAGTTCATTTTTCATAGGAAAGCATCCATGGAATTTTGAAGTTCCGTATTGTGACGTCATTTTAATGTCGGACCAATAAGAGCTTGTTGTAGGCATTTTGAATTTAATGATTTCTTTTTGCATTTTAAATGAATATTTTTAAAATTTTATTTAGTTAAGTTATAAATTAACAGCTACATTTTGTTTTGATACTAGTTTTGAACATTTTTCAAACATTTACCATTGTTTCTAAATCATGAGCATTAGATCTATTGTTACTTGAGGAAATTATACCAATTTTTAACAGTGCTAAGTTTTCACAAATTATCGACAAAAACACCAATATGGAAATATTAGAACAATGAGAATATTATATTATTATGTTCTCATTGTTTCTGAAATGTGCTTTAATCAATATAATAAACGGATCATATATTCGTTACATTAGAGTTGGGAAGCTGGGGCTCAGTCATGACAGTGGAATATTTTATAAAAGCTAGAGCTAATACGATTTATAATATTTCTGTACCTGAAAACTATAGTATATTAAATCCATTTTTCTTTGAAGACTAAAAATTTTTAATTTTTTAAGTAGAATCTATTTTTACATCTCAACTTTTTAATGGTAAAGGTGCTGCTTGGAGTTTGCACGCCAAATTTTAATTTCAAAAATGCTTCAAAACCACAAACTATCGCCGCACCCCCTTTAAACTTATTCAACTGTTGTCTTTTGATTAAACATCCCCAATAATTAATAATTTTAAAGAAATTTGTACTAATATAAGTTAATATTTAACTATATTTTTTTCTTTTGATCATCTCCTTACCTTTGCTTATAATGCAATTTGCTTCCCCTGACCTCTGAATTTTAAATTGACTAAAAAACCAAAATAAAAAAATTCACTTATCATAATTAAGTGTAACTTTTTTAAAAACGTAGCATTTTCTCCATTTGGATAATTAATTTTTATTTTATTTTTTAGTCGTCTCAAATAAAATTCGTATAATTGACAAGCATGCAAACGAAGGAATCATGATGTTTAATTTTAAAACAGACATTAGAAACTTACAATTTTTTCATTTACCTAATTATCTTCTTTTTTTTTCAATTTTTATTTTATAATTATCCCATAAAATGTATAATCTATCAGATATGAATGCGAAATAACGTGTCATTGTCTTTGAACCGTATACATCTATAATTTTTTATGTAATTAAATGTTGATTTTGTCTTATAATCTGATAATGGAAAGAAAAAATAATTTAAAGAAAATAAGGATATAATTACTATGAGTAGATTGAATATCAAAAAAAATAATATTGATTAATTATTTATGAGACTTATTTTTATGTCATTGATAATTTATCAATGATTTTTTGCAGTGTCTGAATTTTTATTTATGACGCCAATAGAAATATTAATAAACTAGCTGATAACCGGGACAAATTGTTACGTGGACATTATTTTTATTTTTTAATGGTTGACAACGGTTTTTACATAAGTTGTCATTACCAGTGATTTTATTTGCATGGTATATCGCTATGTAATATTTTTGTCCAAAGGAAAATTTTTGCAAAAATTTACTGCCATATTTTTCACTTTCCATTAGTGAATAACTTTCATTTTTGTCTACGATATCCTCAAAAGTTTTTGTTTTTTACTTTACAGGTCTTTGATTATATATTTATCAAATGAATTTTCTTTTTTTAATGTTTCAGTCGAGAATAGAAAGCTTCATCCAAAAGCAAGAGCAACGATTATTCACCAAATTCCATAGGTACGCAATTTAATCTGAGTACTCTTTTGTAGATCTTTAAATAACTAATACTATGAATTAATTCAAGTTTTTTATTTGAGTTTAATAAGGCTGGCTAATTGGGATTGGGAAAAAAAAAATCGAAAACCAGTTCTTCGAAAGACAAATTTCCGATTTTCTTTTACAAATTTTTTGGCATTTTTAGTTTCTTTTCTTCTTTCCTCTTAGTACAGAGGTGTCCAACATCATATTCTTTGGGGATAGACAGGATCGATCCTAGCAGGGGGGGTAACTTGTTTTAATGCTCGTATTTTATGAATGACCCTTTAGTAATAACTTTCTGTTAAGGTCCTTCGAAAGATATGATTATCTTCAATATTTTTTTTTGAAATTCAATTTTACTATTTAGCTTTACTAAAGCCTACTGGTAGCTGAGTGGTCAAGATGACCGCTCAAAAACCGGATAGGTGTTGGATTCAATTTTCAATTCGAGCAAATTCTTGATATTTCTCGAATACGAATTTTTATTAACCCTAGAGTCGCTGAAAGCCTTAGCTGCTATAGCGACGGTAAATAACAAAAAAGAACAAATAATACTTAAATTCGATTTTCCGTACTGTTTTGCAATTATTTGAAACCGACTAGCCCCTTTAAAATGGACGCTTAACACAAATTAGTTAGATATACGTTCAATAATCCGGCACTCTCCGCCCTCGCCCCTCTATACTTGTGCATACATTTATTGCCTTTATGAAATGCTTTATTTTATTCATTACCTATGACTTTTCACTATAATCCAGTAATCCGAACATTCCAAAATCCGGCACTCTCCAGTTTTTAATAGTGCCGGATTAGTGAGATTATACTGTAGTTTAAAAAACGGTTCAGAATTTTTTTCTTGAAGATGAAATAGTAAACTTTTATAATTTTTTCTATAAATTTGAAGAAGTTTTTTTTTGATTATTTCTTTTAAAAAAAATTGATGAAAGAAAATTGCGTATATAAGGTGTAATTTAAAGAGGCAATTTACGTAATCAAGTTATGATGTTGAAAAATCTTTGTATTTATTTTTTTTTTTTTTGGATTTAAGGAGATTGTAATATTTTAGTAAAGTTGTAGGGGGAAAAGATTTATTGTACTAATTTAAAAAAAAAGATATTCGTCTTAGGAATATTCATACAATATTGCCGTTTATTTGTTAATTTTGTCGCTCCTTTTCTCTCTTTTAGAAGAGGAATTTCGGCAAATCTTTTTCTTATCGGATAATATAATCATATAAGGAATACACCCTACAATTTCCCGACTTATCGTTTAGGCTGTACGTTGATCCATCAATTAGTCAGTCAGGACAAACGATTTTATATATTTAGACAAAATAACAAACTCTCACCACATACAGAAAAGGAATTGCGTTTTTCATGTTCAAGTCCTTAGATTTAGGATCTCTGAGGTCTTGAATCCGCTATTATCTCGGGAGTACGTCCCTTTTTGTAGTAACAATTGAGTCCAAAAAAAATAAGCCTTTGAGCTGAAATTATCCTTATGCAAATCCACACTAAAATGTTGAGGTAGTAACAAAAAATATAATTATATTAGTCAAATTCTATATAAACTTGACAACTGGAAACTGTTACGAAAAATAATTGTTAAATCAAATGTATTAAATAATTATGTGGATGTTTAGAATCGGAATGACCAGGTCAATGATGTATCCTTTCGGGTTGCCTATCCTTTCATTTTTGATGTTCCAAAAGTCGCCAACTATCCAAAGACCTTTCCTATCAGAACTTCCTAACGCTCCTTCGAAGAAAGGCCTAAAAAACAAAAATTTTGTCCCTAGTGGATACATACGAAGACAGGTTCCTCGTTACAATATAGATCAACGGTTCCTAACCTTTTTCAGCCGCGGCCCCCAAGGAAATCAAGCATAATGCCAAGGACCCCTGAGTGAAAAAAAGGTGCAATTTTCGGACAATATGGTTAGACTCGAAATGACCAAGTCAATGATGTGTTCTTTCAGGTTGCCTATCCTTTCATTCTTGATGTTCCAAAAGTCGCCAACTATCCAAAGACCTTTCCTAACAAGACTTCCTAACATCCCCTCGAAGATAGGGTCTGAAAAACAAAAATTTTGTCCCTAGTGGATAGGCAACTTAATGCCTAAACATAAGAAGACAGGTTCCTCACTTACAATATAGATCAGCGGTTCCTAACCTTTTTCAGCCGCGGAACCCCAAGGAAATCAAGCATAATGCTAAGGACCCCTTAGTGAAAAAAAGGTGCAATTTTCGGACAATATTATATTTTAGTATTCTTTCATTAAATTAAAAAGCAAAAAACAAACTTTTTCAAATGCGACCGAGGAGCCCCAAACATAGGCTCGCGGACCCCCAGGGGTCCGCGGACCACAGGTTAGGAAACAATGTTATAGATAATTGTATGAGAAAAGTAGTAAAATGTCGAGTTTTCCATCGGAAATACAAATTTCGGTCTAACAAAAGCTGGTTTTCGAAACTTCTATGGTTTATTTTTTCTCATTTCTTATGATTTTTTTTCTTAAATATATATTTGTTATTGCAGGCAAGTGTTTTGTTGGATGGACGGTTGGCATGGACTGACAATGAACGATATTCGACGATTAGAAGATAAAACTAAAGAAGAGTTGGAAGCGTTGCGACAACAAGGCGAAGTTCGTGGAATGCGAGCAGATAGCGATTAAATAAAAGTTAAACTATTTTTCTTATAACTGATTATTAATTTACTAGTAGCAGCCGAAATAATAATAATAATAATAATATTAATACAAAATACTAAATGGAAATAATATTAAAATCAAAGATCCATATTGATCAGATTGGCAACATTCGATTTCAACAGTTAGTGTAAAATAATAATACTTCTATACCTTACCACACAAGGTGTACTTTCAATTTTCAAATTATTATTAAAACAAAAATATTATATGTGTGTACAGGGAGTTAAGTGTTAGCGAGTAGTGTTACTTGTTTGAAAAAAAAATAATAATTCTAAATAACTTCTATAATCTCTCAATTGGATTGTTATGGTAGTAAAACAACCAAGGATTAAAGCGTTACGGGAAAATACTTTCATATTTTCCGATCTTGTAATTATTTTGTGCAAAAGAAATAAAACAAAACATACCAGTCAATATTACAAAATTATGTAGCTAGTTAAATATTCAATTAATGCAACATTTGGCGATGAGATCATTGATTTAGTTTAAATAAAAAATGTTACAAGCAATAGTCAAAGAAACGATCTTCACCGCCAATCTAGTAATTGATTTACTAAGGAAATTATCAAATGATTCCATGTACAGTGAATCTTATAACATTATTGTTGTGGAAAGGTAATACAATGAGAAAAAAATAAATATATATACTAACGTGAAAACTAGTCTGAACGCGCAGGGTGGTCAATTTGATCGTTTTAGCCGCTTAGGTTCAAATTTTAATGATAATAATAACTATTATGATAATATAAAGTGATTTATGGAATTAAACTGCAAGAAACCACAAATTTGAAGCTAAGGTATATGCTTATTTAATTGCACAGGGTAATTATTCCAAATTTGTTTAAAATATATTAAAATGTTAAATGGGTGTCGTATATTTGAAGTTCATTTGAGGATCAGAAAATTGGGGTGAATTCAATATATGGGGATCCTTATACGGCATTTGGATTACTCATTCTACCATTAAATGACTCGTTTATTTTGAAAGTGACGTAAGTCCATTTCAAGGATGGTCTATATGATGATTCTTCTTGTAACTAGAACAAAATATGTTAATTATTTAACTGCTAAGTTTTCAGAAATTACTGATTTTAACAAAAATGCCAATTATTCCCTCCTCCTTAGTATCTTATGTTTCTATGGTTAAAAATGATAATATTATAGGGATTGTTCTTGAAATGGACTTACGCCACTTTCAAAATAAACGGTTCATATTTATCATGTTCTATTCTTATCTTTGTGCTAATCCGCGATTTGGTTTAAAGTTTTTCTTCAATATTAGCAATAGTACTGAATAATTGTAATCGGTTCTTACCAATTTTCTTATTCATCTAAATCAGTGGTTCTTAACCGGGGATTGATCGAACCTCGATTCGGGTTCAAGGGTGGTCAAAACACATATCCGACTCATATGACTCAATGTATATATTTGAGAAATTATATTTTATTTTTCAACTAAAAAAATTTCGGTGTATGTCTATATGAAATTGGTAGGGATCAATACCTTTAATAAGGTTAAGAACCACTGGTCTAAATTAAATGGCAAGAATACAAGAAGTATTAATAAGTTTTATTAATATTTACATTTGGTCGAGGAAAGGCAAATAAAATTTGATTTTTTGGCAATAAAAATCCATTGCTCCCCTGTTCCGTTTAGTATTTAATTAGCTGGCTTTCCAAATATTAAAAGAAGTGGAACTATAAAAGGTATATGACTCGTTTATTTTGAAAGTGGTGTAAGTCCATTTCAAGGACGGTCTATATGGTGATTCTTCTTGTAACTAGAACAAAGTATGTTAATTATTTATTTGCTAAGTTTTGGCAAATTACTGATTAATTGGTAGATTACTATAGGGATTGTTCTTGAAATGGACTTAACTCACTTTCGAAATAAACGGTTCATATAATACCTACTAAAGAAATGTAAGAAAATTTTGATTCACTATAATTAACAATGAAGTTTACAATGAAAAATAACTGATATTAGAGTTACATAGTAAACTTTGTGGGAAAATACTAATTTTTAATTTAGTCAGTAGCGTAACGAAAAGGGAGTAAAGCCGGTGACTCATAATAAACCCACGTTGCGCCACTGAATTTAGTATTGTTTTGTACTAATGGTGGATCATTAATCAGCCATCAATTTATTTTAAATATCAATGTAAGGGGTCATCCTAAAGTATACGTTGGTATGGGGGAAGTACCTACGTAAAGTTGGGTAAGGTTCAACAAAAAATTTGGTCTCATACTTGGGTTACACTTAGTCGTTATTTGTCTTACCTTGGCTAAAGTATTTTAATAAAAATGTAAAGATAAGGAGGTCAAATTTTATCATTGCAAGGAATCTACCGGATTTGATGGTTAATTTATCTATAGTTATCGTTTTTGTAAACCAAAAAAGCTTGGTATTAACGCCTATAGTATGGTAATGAGTAAAGAAAAGCAAAAGTTTTATGTACGCCACTGTTGTGAACAAATCTTTCCGTAAATTCTTTCGTACATTGAAGTTACACATTGGAATATCCGAAAATTTCAATTAGTGTTCTTGTCTTAATTTTTTTTACATTTAAGTTTCCAAAACCAACCGTCACAAATTTCTAGGGAGGGAACTTGAAATTGATTATTTCATAGTTCATTTCTAGAGGATCTCATTTCAATTTGTTGGAATTTCTTTAAAATATATATCACTCTGTAGTTAAGGAAAGTATTTTTAAGTTAAAGTTCACAAATTTTCCGCATTTAAATAACTTTTTTTTTGGAAGTTTGGAATAATTACCTTGAAAAATTGGGATAATTTCAGCTGTTAAAAATTCTTTTTAGTATTTAAATCAATATGAAAACCATAATATGTATATTTGCATTGGACTCTGGTCTTTTAACGGCTGATTTAAGTTAATTATACGTTTAGCATAATAAAATAGTTACACTTAAACTTTACTATGTATATGATTATAAACAACTACACAATCGTACACCAAAACTTATTTTACCAATTTAATTAAATTTCCAATTAACAAATTAGGTTTTTAGGTAGTTGTTTTTTTTTTTTTTTTGTCGATGATTTAAATTTTTAAATAGTCCTTATCTTAAACTAATGTGCATATGAATTAGGTTGAGAAAAATGGTGTTTTATTATACTTATATATTTATTTTTTTATAAATGAATGGCTGTACAATTTTTCTCAATTGTTTATTTAATTATTTTATTGAATATAAAACGTGAAATTTACCACATTATTGCTGCACGGTGAGAGGTTTGTACATTTTATTTTTTAGTTCCCATTTTAATTGTGAGGAAGAAGAAGAAGAAATCGTACTAATTAAAATTCCATAATTATAATTATTGTTATTATGAGTAAAAATGAATATGTAATTTTGAAAGATCGGTGCGAAGAGCTTCGAACCTGAAGTAAACGGGAAAGTTTACAAGTTTTGGGATAAGTTCCTATCTTAAGGATACTAATTGTGAGTTTATCTTAAGTGTAAGAATCTACTCTATTATTTCATTTAATAAATAAAATGAACTTTGTTAAACTTTGAATGGTAAACTAACGAAGCCATTATTGTTTAGAACTCTTCCATAATGGAATCAATGAGTATAGAAACCTTAAGATTTATAAAACGTAAACTTAAATTTGGACTTTGAAAAGTTTGGCTGAATAAGTATATGATAGTTTTTTTTATAATTAAGTTGAGGAAAATAAGCTAATTTTATTTCAATTTTTTAGGAATTATCAAACAAATGGTTAAAGTACATCCATTAGATCTATGAAATAATAAAGACCACTATAGCCAACTAACGTTGTAAAGATGTGCAGAACGTTTAAATCACTAATTTGCGCAGCTATAGATTTAATAGATATGAAGATTGCCTTGGCCTTCATGACTTATTCAATCAAATCATTTTTTTTTAAATTAATGACAATAAAATTATTTAATATTGAAAAAGCTATTCAATCTTTAAAGATAAATTTACTTAGAAAAATGTATTCAACTTTCTTACCTGTGATTTTTCTTAAATAGTAAACCAAAGCTTTAAAGTATTGGTTACGTAAGAAATGGATTTCTTGAAAAATCTTTCGATGATTTCTTTGATTACATAAGTCGTAAGTAATTTATGTTTCTCTAAAAATTAACTCAAGTCCAAGTAATCGATGCAAAATAATCTTTAATTTTATGACGATGCCATTGAAATCTACTTAAGTCATTATTCAGAAATTATTTTGTATCAATTTTATTTTTTTTTCAGAATTAAATAATTTTTTTGTACAGTGATTTCTAAAGGAGGGCATTATATTTATGGAACGTGGCTCAATTAACTTTAATTTTTGTAATTTATTATATTAAAAATTGATGTAAACCAATGAATCAATACTAATCGATGCCAATGAAAGTTAAATCAATCAAGGTGATGAGACTACCAAGCACACTCTTGATTGATCCTTAATGACTACGATTAAATTAATACAAAAATTAAAGTAATTTAGGCCTTAAGATTCAACGACCTCTTTAAGAAGTTAACTGCAAAAAGCAAACTTATTTTTCTTAGCTTTTCGATGAAAAAACTATAGGTTCGAAGTTCTAGGTCTATAATATAATCAAGGAAGAAGAAAATGTTGCAATATTAGAAAAAAAAATGTGACCATTTTGAAAACGAGAACGTTGTTATTTGATCCACTAAGATATAATTAAAAAAATATTTTTCAAAATAAAAAAAAAACTGTTAAAATTATTACTTTAAGAAGAAACTTAGGCTAAAATATAGTTTAGCTTCCAGGACAATGAAAGGTTATAGATCTTAAACTTAATTGTTAAACTATTTTTTTGTTTATGACATTTATGGAAATGGTGATTTGTTTAGTTAATCAAACAAACTTGCTAGATAGTGGAAATGAAATTTTGGAGGATTTCTACCTCAGGGATTAAGTGTACATATTTAATTTGCTATGGTTGAGGGACTTTCAAAAAACCGTCCCTTCATTTTCTTAAACGCAAAAAGTAATTGTAAAATTTCAGATCCTCGATGATAATAGATTGATAAAATATTCAGAGGACTAGAATCAAAAAAAAATCGGTTAAAACTTTATTTATTACATGCGACGTTTCGGCTCCTTTATTGAGTCTTCCTCAGGCGTTCTGAAAATAGCCAATTTTTTTATTGATGTCAAAAATTATTATTATTGTTTTTACTAACCGTATCTACAAAAATGAATTTTGACAACGATTATTAACAACGTTAAAAAGATTTTTTATAGTATAAATTTATTGTAATAATTGTATATCAATAAAAAAATTGACTATCTTTAGAACGCCTGAGGAAGGCTCAATAAAACAGCCGAAACGTTGCATGTAATAAATAAAGTTTTAACCGATTATTTTTGATCCTAGTCCTCTGAATATTTTAGCAAAAAATAATACTAAAAATTGCCTATTTCTGTAAAGGTTAGCTTATAACTAATGTATAGTTTAAAACTTAAGTTTTTGCTCAATAACTTGCAGTTGTCCAGTGGCCTAAACTAGAACTTAGCTGACCATTAGTTAAATTTAAAACCAAGAGAATTAAGTTCAATGTAGAATCTGTGTATACCATGAAAAGAATTGTTGTTCATGAAAAATTTAATTATAAAAACATATTTGATTAAAATATGGAAAGACAAAAATCTACACTTAATATAGCGATTCTTTGTGTATGTAGTCTTGAATTCGCCTTTTTTTTTAAAAAAAGAGAGGAAAAAAAATTGCGTTGGAGAATTATTTTGGCATTTAAAAAGAGTTAACATTAGTTCAATATAAAATATAAATGTATATTATAAATGTACAAATGCAGTTTAGTTGAAACATAATATGAAATATAAGAGTTACTGATTCAATAAAAGCAAATAAAAATTAGTTCAGTCCATATTCTTTGATTAGGTTTCCAGCAATGACCAGACGTTGGATCTCGGAAGTGCCTTCATAGATTTCGGTGATTCGAGCATCGCGATAGTGTCGCTCCGCCGGCATATCGGAAACGTATCCCATTCCCCCTAAAATTTGTATGCATTGATGGGATAGGAAAGTGGCGGCTTCGCTGGCCGCCAATTTTCCCATGGCGGCTTCTTTGGTGTACGGTTTTTTGTTGTCTTTTAGCCAAGCCGCACGCCATGTTAAAAGTCTCGCCGCGTCCAACTGTAACGCCATGTCGGCCAATTTTTGTTGAATTGTTTGCAACTTTAATATTGATTTTCCAAAAGCAGTTCGCTTGTGGGCATAATCGACGGCGACGTCGAGCGCCGCTTGTGCGATACCCAGCGCTTGTGAGGCGATTCCAATACGACCGGCGTCCAAAGTTTGCATGGCGATTTTAAACCCAGAACCGGGTGCTCCCAATAGATTGTCTTCTCCGATTTGGCAATCTTCAAAAATTAGTGAAACAGTCGACGAGCCCCGAATACCCAGCTTGTCTTCTTTTTTACCCAGACTCAAGCCGTTGATTGGTTTGTTGAAGAGGAACGCCGAAATTCCTTTGTGCTTTTGCGATTTGTCGGTGGTCGCGAAAACTACAACGGCTTCACTTTCGTAGCCGTTGGTAATCCAGGCTTTGGTTCCATTTAGGATGTACTTGTGGTCCTTGAGAACGGCTGTTGTGGAGGCTGCACCAGCATCTGATCTATGAGATAAATTGTAAAGAAATTTAAAAGTCAATTATAAAGTTATAAAGTTAAGTCCATTTCAAGAACAATCTCTATAGTGTTGTCATTTTTCACCAAAGGAACATAAGATACTAAGGAGGAGGGAATAATTGGCGTTTTTGTTAACAACTAAAATGAAATCAGTAATTTCTGAAAACTTAGCAGTTAAATAATTAACATACTTTGTTCTAGTTACAAGAAGAATCACCATATAGACCGTCCTTGAAATGGACTTACGCCACTTTCAAAATAAACGAGTCAAATCTTGAACTAATTTTCAAGGAATGTTTTTCCAAGGGTTTGCTCCAGATACGTATTTTGGTTGCTAAGCAACCTTCTTCAGTAATCATCAAGCAATATTATTAACAAGAGTAGGTAATACCAGCTCCGTATCTAAGACAAAATAGTTTAGTTCACTATTTGAACCGTTTATTTTGAAAGTGATATAAGTCCATTTCATAGACTATCAATACGATAACTTATGATTTCATATTTAGAATAGATTATGTTAATATTTGGAATATTAAATTTTCGTTAAAGCAGTAAATATTTTCCTTTAAAAGCAAGGCATTTAATTTTATAAAGTTTTTGGTTCAAGTCCCTTTTAAGGTCGGTCAAGATCTGACAAAGTTGCATTTTCTACTTTGTTATTAATTTTATTCGCGAAAAAATCAGTCTTTAATGAAAATTTAGCCAAAAAAAAAGGAAAATATACCATATTAGAACTGAATTAACTTTGAAATCGCGAAACTTGAAAATGCAATGTTACCAGATAGTTCATCATCAATGTAATGATTTCTAAATGCCTTTTTTAATAAGTTTCTTATCAACATAAATAGGGAACTAATTTTCAAGGAATGTTTTTTCGAGGTTTGGTTCCAGTTACGTATTTCGGTCGCTAAGCAACCTTCTTCAGTAATCATCAAGCAATATTATTAGCAAGAGTAGATAATATCAGCTCCGTATCTAAGGCAAAATAGTTGAGTTCACTATGTGAACCGTTTATTTTGAAAGTTATGTAAGTCCATTTTAAGGACCGTCAATACGATAACTTTTGATTTCATATCTAGGATAGATTATGTTAATGTTTAGAATATTAAACTTTCGTCATAACAATAACACTTTCCTTTTCTACATTTTCTACTTTGTTTTTAATTTTATTCGCCAATAAATCGACCCATAATGAAAATTTAGACAAAAATGAGAAAAATATACTGAAGTTCTATATCATTTCTATACTTAGAATTGAATTAACTATGAAATCGCGAAATTTGAAAATGCAATGTTACCAGATAGATCATCATCAATGTAATGATTTCTAAATGCCTTTTTTAATAAGTTTCTTTGATAGTTGAATGTTCCTATTCTTGAACAAAAGTAGGTATAAGAACTATATATTATAAGTTGGACTTAAACCACTTTCAAAATAAATATCTCATTTCTGTTTATATTTTACTTTTAATGATTAATCATACAGAGGTGTGAAAATTATTAGACTCAAAAGAAGATTTTTACTTTCTTCCAGTAAATGTACCGCCCAGACTATAAAACATCCAACATCAGTTATGGTTTGGAGTTGCATGTCAGCAAAGGCTACCAGTAGGATATACATTGTGGAAGGTACTATGAGACAAGACTAATACATACAAGTCTTGGAAACGAGGTTATTGCCTCAAACTAAAGAGTGGTTTTCGGAAGAAAATTTTATCTTTATGCAAGATGGAGCTCCTTTCTATAAAGCCAAAAAAGTTATGGATTTCCTCAAAAATTCTAACATTAATGTGTCTTCTTGGCCAGGAAATAGTCCTGATGCTAATCCCATAGAAAATTTTTGGGCCATTGTGAGGAAAAAAGTAAAAAAATCAAACTATTACAACACGGGTGGATCTGTTTACCGAACTCATTAAGATTTGCCATCATAATAAAATATAAATTAAAAAAATAGTATAGAGCATGCCAGGATGGGAAAAATAAATTATAAATAATAAAGGGTACCATACAAATTTTTAGATGAGTGAAATTATTGTAATTTTTAAATTTATGACATTTAAAAACAAAAATGTGATTTTTTTCTCTTGAGTCTAATAATTTTCACACCTCTTTAAGTAGTAGTTAAGTAGCTCAAATTTTGCAAAGAAAGCTTAAAGTGTTTTTCTTTTCAGTAGTACTTCTGAAGAAAATCAATGAAATTTTCAATGTTAAAAGTTAATTTTTAGAAATAAGATTAAATAAAATGTTATTGCAAAAGATCTACATCGAAATCGGATCCGAAAATGTTCGCCTTATGATTTGGTATTCGGCCGAATATTGCTTACTATTAAATCATCAAAAAAAAGCATATTTTACTCAAAAATGTATAGTTTTACACAAGCTTTAATTTCGAAGCATATAATACCGAATTTGTATTTCTTTGGGAATTTTTTCAGTATAGAGCTTAGAATAATAAATATTTTTAATCTTTTGTGAGTTAACTAGTCACGCTAATCAGAAAATGTCTTTAGGTACGACTTTGAAATTTACTTATAAACCGATAAATGGCAATTGAATGTCGATAGGTTCAGTAATGACATTACTTTCCGACCCTCTTAATATTTATTTTAATCATAAATTTCTACTTATAACAAAATAAAAATCAATCAGTGATACTTTGTGATGGATAAACTTAGAAAGTAAACTAATATTCGAAAACTATTCGGTGTTCGACTATTCACACCGAATAGTAAATTAGGAACAAATTCATAATATTATTCAGAAAGGCTTTTATTTCGCCAAAAGCTTTTAACTTCTAAATTTATTTTACCATAGCATATTAATACTTAAAATCTATCAGTGGTAAGTTATGATGAATGAAAATAAGTTTTTCAGCGTTTATTGGTGGCAAACGATTTCGCTTTTCCTCATAAAGTATAAAGTAGGTTTAAACTTTAAACCTCACTCGCTAACGGTACCAAGTGTCGCCGAATATTCGACGCTTCAGTGAAGAGACTCGCCGAATATTCGGTATTCGGCCAAATCACTATTCATGGCATCTCTAAATTTAAGCACTGTTTTATTTTTCTTCATACCCATTTCCTGGTTCCGACAAGGCGAAGCACCCGACTCGACTTCCGTCCGTAAACGGGGTGATATATTTTTCTTTTTGCTTCTCATTTCCGAAATGTTTCACGGGGCCCAAGTACAATGAATTATTCACCGACATAATAACCCCGGCCGAGGCACATCCTCTGGATATTTCTTCCATGGCGATTGCATAGGCCAAATAGTCCAATCCGGTTCCGCCATACTTTTCCGGTACATCTATGGCCATCAATCCTAGTTCTCCCATTTTTTTTATTTGTTCCCCTGGGTACAGGTGTTCACGATCGATTTTTGCAGCGATCGGCTTTAGTTCGGCCTCGGCAAAGTCTCGACATGTCTTCTGCAGCATTTGATGAGTTTCGGGTAAGGCAGACAAAGAAGCAATGCATCGCTGATTTCGTTCTAAGTATAAATTGTTGTGTAATAAAAATAAAAAGTTTTGGAATTTAAAAGGAAAACTTACTCAAGGAAAATGTTAACGTTTTCTTCAACAGATTTAAACCAGCCATTTTGATTTTCTCGATCAAATCTAAAACGAAAAATTATACAGTTAATTACTTTGGAAAAGTTGAACTTTGGATCTGCTATATCATTGAGACAATAGTTGCAGTTAACGTCTTACAAATTTATTACTAGAATTAGTATATTTTACATAAAAACTTTAAATGCAGAAATATAAACAATTTAAAAAATATCTATTTATATCGAATAGTTTTTGTTATACCTAATCTGGTTCTGATTCAAATAAGAGATAAGCCAGATATAAGAATTTCTGATAAGGAAATATTTTTTTTAATTTTTATTATTATTTTCTAGTAATAAATCAAGTCTTAAAAACTTTCGAAATAAGTTACTTTAAACAAATATTTACCCTTGAAATTTAGGGCCTAAAATCATTTTTCTGTTACTTTCTAACTTGCATTTTTGTCAGTGCATCGATCTTCTGTGTACCTTGGGTGCATTCTTGACATTTTTTTTCTGATAAGATTTTTAAAAATAGAATTTTAATGATGTCTTTTATTTACTATATGAAAATTAAAAATAAAAAAAATATTCGTATAAAATTTTTACCTTTAAACTGAGGTAATAATGGTAATAATCAATGGCACTTAAGACACTTAAGTACTTCGATGAACTTTCATCGAAGAACTATTTGGCTGATTAATTTTGACATGTAGAATAAGTCGAATAAATATCAGTCGAAATTGAGAATAGGGAAAATAACAATGCATATTTATACTATTGGCCAACCTGAATCTACTAAATTTTTGGGGGAGAAAATTGGAAAAATGAAATTCAAAAGAATTGATCGATTTATATTTAATATTCATCGAAAAAACACTGTATTAAATAATTTTTCTTTAACCCTTTTTGAAACTTAAGGGTGAACTTAAATATGTTCATTTGCCTTCTCTACAATTTTGGTCATAAAATATTCAGATAAATCTTCTTTTTCAATACTAATTGCAACGAACAACCCTTTTACTTATAGATCAAACAGCTCTTAAGAAATAAATCCACAAAATGGACCATTTATTGCCCAAATTGATTAATTTTAAACTTCATTTTCTCAAGGATTTATTTTTTGAATCGAAAAACTTTTCGAAATAATTTCCTTTATAAATAATTATAACTTCAACATTTCCAAAAACAGGCTTGTTAATATTTATATTTGCATTTGAAATTTTTCAATTTTTTTTTAATTTAAGAGTGTAATTACACATTTGAGAATAGGAGAGGTATTTTTTTTTGGAATTAGCTATGTTAAATGATAAACTTATTCAAATCTAAATAAAAAAAAACGCTTATAAAACTTTTTATGATTACAAATATCAACCCTTAGTATTTTCTAATTTGATTAACATAGCCGTAAATTTAATTGATATATTATCCCATCCTTATTATCATTATAATATATACAATAGAATTTACAATACTGTTAGTTATGCAACCCAACATTCACTAAAGAAAAATGGTTTTATTTTACTTCTTATTGGGCTTAACGTATGTATGTAGCTTTTGTAATAATAATAATAAAACTTTATTTCCTACAATTAATTTACACGTGTAAGTTTACAAATTTAAAATTTTGTTTACTTATCTTAACATTTTTGTTTAACTTAAAAGTTCCTTCTTAAAGGGGAGAGTGCCCTTTTAAAGGGGAGAAATTCAAAAACTCCCTCAGCCCAAGTTTTCCATTACAATGAATTGAATCTCACGGTAATTCACCATTGTTTTTAATTAAAATATTTTTAATAATTAAACTTTGATTTTTATTTTCTTATAATTATTTTCCCCAAATTAAACTCATAGAAGTACCGAAAATAAATTTTTACTCGAAAATAGTAGAAAAAAACTTGGAAAAGCTTTCGTAGTTTTCACAAAACGTACCAAAATAATAGTCATACAATTTTCCGTGTAATATTATCGTAATAATTATATAATATTTTTTTTAACTAATTTGGTCTAACGATTGTAAATATCGCAAATGTTTGTTCCAAATTCAACCCATAGTCAATTTTTGGTATTATCTGAAGTTTTCTTTATTATTTTTTCGTTTATCCCTTTATAAGAAGGTATTTTTCAGCTTTAAAGTTTTTCAAATTAATCATTAAGATAAAAATTAATACCGCCATACTAATAGATCTTAGTGATTTTTGCAATTTCAAATTTTTCCGATGGTCGTACTTTTATAGTTGTTTTTTTCAATAAACCTGAAAAAAAATCTTTGGATTTTACGAAGAGAAGGCTCCAATTTGTAACCAAAAATTTTTCTTCTAATTTTTGCAATTTAATTTGTTTTATAGATATTCTCGTTATATACAAGAGACGCGCTTGTGAAAAGGTGGCCCATGGGCAACAATACTTCTAAAACTTAAATTATTTGGTAAGTATTACAATTCTATGTTTTATCAATATCTATAATGGTTACAAACGATTTTCTTTTAGTTAAGGTGATTGAAATTAACAACAAAGAAAACATCATTTCTGGAAAACTCCTCTACCTACACAATCTGGAGTTGGGAAAGTCGGTGGATCTTTGAAGAATAAAAAAATACAGTTTATAAATTCAGTGAAAGTGTAAAGTGCACAGTAATTGAGTGAATAATAGAAATCATTTTGGTGTGAATGTTGATTATAAAAATTATGTGAATAAAATTATTTAATTTTAAGTAATATGTAACTTAAAGAATAAAGAATAAAATTATAAATTTTTATTTATTTTGTGGTACTCAAATACATTACATATAATTAGTCAATGCCTTTTATATTAATATTCTTTAAGATCATTTATTTTTAAATATTTCTGGAAATCTCATTGAAAATCGATTGAAAAATCGTTTACTCTTTGAAACTTGAGCACAAAATCTTCAAATCTTAGTATTTACCATTAAATTAAATGCTGTGATTATTTTTACCAATTAATCGTTTTAAAAAATAAAAGCGTCAAGTGAAAAATTTTCGCAATCGATTTTCATTGCATGCTTCAACAATATTTGAATGAGCAATTGGAAATTAATCGAAATATAAGGTAATTTTTCCAAATGTTGTAGAAAGTTTCTTCGAAGATTTTCTGACGATTCTGACCAACTTTATCTGATTGGCATCGTTAAAATTTGCGATCGTAAACCCACGGTTTTTTTTTTGACGAAAAATGTTTTTGTTTGGAATTCAAAGTAAATTATTATATTATCGTGTGATACATTGTTCCGAACCCGAAACTGTCTTTGGTTCGAAAATCAACCCTTATATGACGATGATATATGCAATTGAACTTTCTGGACGAATTGATGATTTCTTCTTGGCACTTTGATGGTCGATTTCGTCTCTTAAACTGACTTTGTTTTCGTGAAAAATTGCACAGCATGTACGGCAAGACGTATATTACCGATTGGTATGGTAAAAAACAATTTTTGAATTTTGACGATTTTCGTGAAAAATCAAGAATCGATTTTTTTAACGATGCCCAGCGATAATATACGTCCGGCCGTACATGCTAAGCAAATTTTTCTGAAAACAAAGCTTGTTTATGGGACGAAATCGACCATCAAAGTGCCAAGAAGAAATCATCAATTCGTCCAAAAAGTTCAATTGCATATATCATCGTTATATAAGGGTCGATTTTCGAACCAAAGACAGTTACAGGTTCGGAACAATGTATCAAACGATTATATAATTTAATTCGAAATCGAAACAAAAAAATTTTTCCTCGAAAAAACCGTGGGTTAACCATCGTTGATTTTTCACGCAAAGGGATAGGCCGGTTTGTATAGTAAAAGTGCCCCCACGACCTTTTCGATTCAACCTCAGGGGATCGTTTTGATACTAAATAAAAAAAATTAGCCAAATTCTTATTTACCTTTACCAACTTGGACGTATTGCAGAGCACCCAAGACGTAGTGCTGCGTTAAAGAAAAGGGAAGAGTGAAACTTATATTCTATAGTGTTTGCTTGATTATCATTATTCTAAAACTAATTAACTTTATTTAAAACTTATCTTTATCTTATCTTTATCTAAAACTTAATTAACTTTTGTAGTATTTAAACTACATTAATATATCACAAATTAATATATTTACCCTCTACAATTAATTTTAAAATAGCAATATAAGGAGAGGCTTATTTTAACAGCTACCTTAGACGAACTCAAACTTGATGTAAATTGGACGTATGACTTGTTATATTATTTTAAATCAATGTAATTTTACAGAATCAACTTACCTGAAAATTGAGGACAAGGGCAGTTTTCAGTTGGAGTTGAAGACAGTATCATCCTTTTGGCAGATAAATGTTTAGTAATTATTGCTATTGTCGTTGAAACTTGTAAATACTGTTCTAATTGAATTTTTCACTCCCTACAGGGGAAGCTGACTGAAGACATTAGAGAATTATTCATTGGATTTGAATTGTTCATCATTTTCAAATGGACGTTTGAAGAATGAAAGCGCATCGATCGAGAATCTTCAATTCATCTTCAATCAAATTCCTCAAGGATATCATTTCTACAATTGGTATCTACCGAGAAGAATACGAATGGATTTACTACTTTAATAATTAGTGGTGTAAATTTTGTTTCAATAAATCAGTGAAGTGAAATGAAGTGATAAAGTGGTTCAAGTGATAAATAATCAAAATATCAGACAATTCAAAAGCTTCTTATTAACTTAATAATTTCCATAAGATTATAACAATTGATATTCATACATATAGTTTATACAAACAATTGTAAATATGCACAAAACTGTTATTGTAATGTATATGTAAATTTAATTGATATAAAACATCAATAAATTTATTTTAATAGAATACATTGTTTCAATTCGATATACCACTCCCATCCTCTTGAAATTTATTTTTCAGGGATTCTTTTACAGTTAGAATGCATATAAGAGTTAAATTAAGAAGTAATTAGGTAAGTATAATTAAAGGTGTAATAATATAGGTAGGTATATTAAAATTAATACGGTATGTAATGTAGCACCCTATGGTTCGAATATGATTGGGGAAATTCTAATAATCTACAAATCTCATAAGAATTGTTTAAATATAAGTTTTAACGTCATTTATATATATCATATGATAGCCGCATCGCTAAGGTCGCCGCCACTACCGGAGCTGAGGTCCCTGGTTCGCATCCCGAAGGGGTAAGTGTTTTTTCTTAAATATAATAATTGATTTCTATTCCTTACAGTTACAAATATATATAAAAAACATTAATTCTTAATTCCAGATATTGCATCATCGAAAAATTCGATCGAACACTTCCTACCTTTCGGGGTTGAGAAGTGATCGATCGATCGATTACATAGTATTTTTTTTTTTTGATTTATACTTATGACGTCATACATACGTCAATAGACTATGACGTTACCCAATGACGTCATTTTCGAAAAATTTAAAAAAATGGGCGAATTTTCGATTTTCGGGAAATAGGAATCTGGGAATGGCTTAGTTACGTTACGGGAGGCCTAAAAAACATATCCTATAGTTAATATTATTCATATTTTTTTTAAAAATTTTTTGGCCGACAATAAGGAATATCCCAAAAATAGGCCAAATATCTCGATTTTTTTCACTTTTTTCAACTTTAACGTCGATTTGCGCGTTAACTATCGATCGTACGATAACGAGTGATAGCTCAATCGATAGCGCTTGAATTACTCTATCGATGGTGTCAATTTGGTCCCGGAAAACCTTAAGGAAAAAAACTTTTTTTTCAGCTTTTCAAAAATTTCAAATCGTCGATGAAATGGTCGACGATTTTATAAACAAAAATCGATTTTTTTTTTCTCGAATTTATGGATGAAATTCACTCCATAGATGCCTTACGTTACGATCGAAACCAATATGTAAAAACTTTTTTGCTTTTCGATACCCTTCATCGATTTTTTCGATAAAACAAGTTTACATATGCAAAGCATTAGATGATTCATAAAAAATTTCATTATTGAAAAATTCGATAAAGGGGATCGAAAAGCAAAAAAGTTTTTACATATTCGTTTCGATCGTAACGTCAGGCATCTATGGTGTGAATTTCATCCATAAATTCGAGAAAAAAAATAATCGAAAATATTTTTATAAAATCGTCGACCATTTCATCGACGATTTGAAATTTTTGAAAAGCTGGAAAAAAAAGTTTTTTTCCTTATGGTTTTCCGGGACCAAATTGACACCATCGATAGAGTAATTCAAGCGCTATCGAATGAGCTATCACTCGTTATCGTACGATCGATAGTTAACGCGCAAATCGACGTTAAAGTTGAAAAAAGTGTAAAAAATCGAGATATTTGGCCTATTTTTGGGATTTTCCGGATTTTCGGCCAAAAAATTTTTGAAAAAAAAATGAAAAATATTGACTATAGGATATGTTTTTTAGGCCTCCCGTGACGTAACAAAGCCATGCCCAGATTCCTATTTCCCGAAAATCGAAAATTCGCCCATTTTTCGAAATTTTTCGGGAATGACGTCATTGGGTAACGTCATAGTCTGTTGACGTATGTATGATGTCATATGTACAAACCAAAAAAAAAAATACTACGTAATCGATCGATCACTTCTCAACCCCGAAAGGTTGGAACTGTTCGATCGAATTATTCGGCTGAAACTAACGTTAAGAATATTATTAACGATCGAAAGTGATAATTTAAGCTGTAACGAATAGATATTAATTAGAAATTGGTTAGTAGAAATATAAAAATCTTTTACCTTGTTGGGGGATCGATCCCTCGTCTTTCCGTTTCATCACATTTTCCTTGCGCTTATCGATTCGGCCATTGGAAGATATATTTATTGATCGTTAAAACTCATATATAAAGATTTCTCAATCGATTGGAACTTGAAAAAATTTTTCGACCGAAGGAATTGGAATTTTCCAAAAATATTTTAACCATAGCTGCTCCATGTTACGTTCGGAAAAGTTGTCTAACCACATTGGAAAATTTTTAGGTCCTTGGTCCTTTTTTTCAAGAAAACAATTTACATTTGCATTGCATTACGATGCATAATATGTAAAGTTGTTAAACTGAAAAATTCCATTATGGAAATTGAAAAGTGATTATGTTTTTACATATTCGTTTCAATCGTAACGTTAGGCATCGATGGTGCAAATTTCATCCATAAATTCGAGAAAAAAAAATCGATTTTTTTTTTATAAAATCGTCGACCATTTCATCGACGATTTGAAATTTCTGAGAAGGTGAAAAAAAAAGTTTTTTTCCTTAAGGTTTTTCGGGACCAAATTGACACCATCGATAGAGTAATTAAAGCGCTATCGAATGAGCTATCACTCGTTATCGTACGATCGATAGTTAACGCGCAAATCGACGTTAAAGTTGAAAAAAGTGTAAAAAATCGAGATATTTTGCCTATTTTTGGGATTTTCCGGATTTTCGGCCAAAAAATTTTTGAAAAAAAAAATGAAAAATATTGACTATAGGATATGTTTTTTAGGCCTCCCGAGACGTAACTAAGCCATGCCCAGATTCCTATTTCCCGAAAATCGAAAATTCGCCCAGTTTCGAATTTTTTCGGGAATGACGTCATTGGGTGACGTCATTCGGGACGTCGTTAGGAGACGACGTATTTATGACGTCATATGTACAAACCAAAAAAAAAATACTACGTAATCGATCGATCACTTCTCAACCCCGAAAGGTTGGAAGTGATGATCGAATTATTCGGCTGAAACTAACGTTAAGAATATTATTAACGATCGAAAGTGATAATTTAAGCTGTAACGAATAGATATTAATTATAAATTGGTTAGTAGAAATATAAAAATCTTTTACCTTGTTGGGGGATCGATCCCTCGTCTTTCCGTTTCATCACATTTTCCTTGCGCTTATCGATTCGGCCATTGGAAGATATATTTATTGATCGTTAAAACTCATATATAAAGATTTCTCAATCGATTGGAACTTGAAAAAATTTTTCGACCGAAGGAATTGGAATTTTCCAAAAATATTTTAACCATAGCTGCTCCATGTTACGTTCGGAAAAGTTGTCTAACCACATTGGAAAATTTTTAGCTCCTTGATCCTTTTTTTCAAGAAAACAATTTACATTTGCATTGCATTATAATGCATAATATGTAAAATAATTTTCGACCGAGGGTATTGGAATTTTCCAAAAATATTTTAACCATAGCTGCTCCATGTTACGTTCGGAAAAATTGTCCAACCACATTGGAAAATTTTTAGGTCCTTGATCCTTTTTTTCAAGAAAACAATTTACATTTGCATTGCATTATAATGCATAATATGTAAAATAATTTTCGACCGAGGGTATTGGAATTTTCCAAAAATATTTTAACCATAGCTGCTCCATGTTACGTTCGGAAAAATTGTACAACCACATTGGAAAATTTTTAGCTCCTTGATCCTTTTTTTCAAGAAAACAATTTTCATTTGCATTGCATTATAATGCATAACATGTAAAGTTGTTAAATCGAGAAAATTCCATTAAGAACATCGAAAAGTGATTATGTTTTTACATATTCGTTTCAATCGTAACGTCAGGAATCTATGGTGTAAATTTCATCCATAAATTCGAGAAAAAAAATAATCGAAAATATTTTTATAAAATCGTCGACCATTTCATCGACGATTTGAAATTTCTGAAAAGCTGGAAAAAAAAGTTTTTTTCCTTAAGGTTTTCCGGGACCAAATTGACACCATCGATAGAGTAATTCAAGCGCTATCGAATGAGCTATCACTCGTTATCGTACGATCGATAGTTAACGCGCAAATCGACGTTAAAGTTGAAAAAAGTGTAAAAAATCGAGATATTTTGCCTATTTTTGGGATTTTCCGGATTTTCGGCCAAAAAATTTTTGAAAAAAAAATGAAAAATATTGACTATAGGATATGTTTTTTAGGCCTCCCGTGACGTAACAAAGCCATGCCCAGATTCCTATTTCCCGAAAATCGAAAATTCGCCCATTTTTCGAAATTTTTCGGGAATGACGTCATTGGGTAACGTCATAGTCTGTTGACGTATGTATGATGTCATATGTACAAACCAAAAAAAAAAATACTACGTAATCGATCGATCACTTCTCAACCCCGAAAGGTTGGAACTGTTCGATCGAATTATTCGGCTGAAACTAACGTTAAGAATATTATTAACGATCGAAAGTGATAATTTAAGCTGTAACGAATAGATATTAATTAGAAATTGGTTAGTAGAAATATAAAAATCTTTTACCTTGTTGGGGGATCGATCCCTCGTCTTTCCGTTTCATCACATTTTCCTTGCGCTTATCGATTCGGCCATTGGAAGATATATTTATTGATCGTTAAAACTCATATATAAAGATTTCTCAATCGATTGGAACTTGAAAAAATTTTTCGACCGAAGGAATTGGAATTTTCCAAAAATATTTTAACCATAGCTGCTCCATGTTACGTTCGGAAAAGTTGTCTAACCACATTGGAAAATTTTTAGGTCCTTGGTCCTTTTTTTCAAGAAAACAATTTACATTTGCATTGCATTACGATGCATAATATGTAAAGTTGTTAAACTGAAAAATTCCATTATGGAAATTGAAAAGTGATTATGTTTTTACATATTCGTTTCAATCGTAACGTTAGGCATCGATGGTGCAAATTTCATCCATAAATTCGAGAAAAAAAAATCGATTTTTTTTTTATAAAATCGTCGACCATTTCATCGACGATTTGAAATTTCTGAGAAGGTGAAAAAAAAAGTTTTTTTCCTTAAGGTTTTTCGGGACCAAATTGACACCATCGATAGAGTAATTAAAGCGCTATCGAATGAGCTATCACTCGTTATCGTACGATCGATAGTTAACGCGCAAATCGACGTTAAAGTTGAAAAAAGTGTAAAAAATCGAGATATTTTGCCTATTTTTGGGATTTTCCGGATTTTCGGCCAAAAAATTTTTGAAAAAAAAAATGAAAAATATTGACTATAGGATATGTTTTTTAGGCCTCCCGAGACGTAACTAAGCCATGCCCAGATTCCTATTTCCCGAAAATCGAAAATTCGCCCAGTTTCGAATTTTTTCGGGAATGACGTCATTGGGTGACGTCATTCGGGACGTCGTTAGGAGACGACGTATTTATGACGTCATATGTACAAACCAAAAAAAAAATACTACGTAATCGATCGATCACTTCTCAACCCCGAAAGGTTGGAAGTGATGATCGAATTATTCGGCTGAAACTAACGTTAAGAATATTATTAACGATCGAAAGTGATAATTTAAGCTGTAACGAATAGATATTAATTATAAATTGGTTAGTAGAAATATAAAAATCTTTTACCTTGTTGGGGGATCGATCCCTCGTCTTTCCGTTTCATCACATTTTCCTTGCGCTTATCGATTCGGCCATTGGAAGATATATTTATTGATCGTTAAAACTCATATATAAAGATTTCTCAATCGATTGGAACTTGAAAAAATTTTTCGACCGAAGGAATTGGAATTTTCCAAAAATATTTTAACCATAGCTGCTCCATGTTACGTTCGGAAAAGTTGTCTAACCACATTGGAAAATTTTTAGCTCCTTGATCCTTTTTTTCAAGAAAACAATTTACATTTGCATTGCATTATAATGCATAATATGTAAAATAATTTTCGACCGAGGGTATTGGAATTTTCCAAAAATATTTTAACCATAGCTGCTCCATGTTACGTTCGGAAAAATTGTCCAACCACATTGGAAAATTTTTAGGTCCTTGATCCTTTTTTTCAAGAAAACAATTTACATTTGCATTGCATTATAATGCATAATATGTAAAATAATTTTCGACCGAGGGTATTGGAATTTTCCAAAAATATTTTAACCATAGCTGCTCCATGTTACGTTCGGAAAAATTGTACAACCACATTGGAAAATTTTTAGCTCCTTGATCCTTTTTTTCAAGAAAACAATTTTCATTTGCATTGCATTATAATGCATAACATGTAAAGTTGTTAAATCGAGAAAATTCCATTAAGAACATCGAAAAGTGATTATGTTTTTACATATTCGTTTCAATCGTAACGTCAGGAATCTATGGTGTAAATTTCATCCATAAATTCGAGAAAAAAAATAATCGAAAATATTTTTATAAAATCGTCGACCATTTCATCGACGATTTGAAATTTCTGAAAAGCTGGAAAAAAAAGTTTTTTTCCTTAAGGTTTTCCGGGACCAAATTGACACCATCGATAGAGTAATTCAAGCGCTATCGAATGAGCTATCACTCGTTATCGTACGATCGATAGTTAACGCGCAAATCGACGTTAAAGTTGAAAAAAGTGTAAAAAATCGAGATATTTGGCCTATTTTTGGGATTTTCCGGATTTTCGGCCAAAAAATTTTTGAAAAAAAAATGAAAAATATTGACTATAGGATATGTTTTTTAGGCCTCCCGTAACGTAACTAAGCCATTCCCAGATTCCTATTTCCCGAAAATCGAAAATTCGCCCATTTTTTGAAATTTTTCGAAAATGACGTCATTGGGTAACGTCATAGTCTATTGACGTATGTATGACGTCATAAGTATGAATCAAAAAAAAAAAAATACTATGTAATCGATCGATCGATCATTTCTCATCCCCGAAAGGTAGGAAGTGTTCGATCGAATATTTCGATGATACAATGTCTGGAATTAAGAATTAATGTTAATTATATATATTATAAACTGTAAGGAATAGAAATCAATTATTAGAAATAAGAAAAAACACTTACCCCTTCGGGATGCGAACCAGGGACCTCAGCTCCGGTAGTGGCGGCGACCTTAGCGATGCGGCTATCATATGATATATATATATGACGTTAAAACTTATATTTAAACAATTCTTATGAGATTTGTAGATTATTAGAATTTCCCTAATCATATTCGAACCATATTTGCTACATTAAATACCCTATTAATTTTATTATACCTACCTATATTATTACACCTTTAATTATACTTACCTTATTACTTCTTAATATAACTCTTATATGCATTCTAACTGTAAAAAAATCCCTGAAAAATAAAATTCAAGAGGATGGGAGTGGTATATCGAATTGAAACAATGTATTCTATTAAAATAAATTTATTGATGTTTAATATCAATTAAATTTACATATACAACATTACAATAACTGTTTTGTGCATATTTACAATTGTTTGTATAAACTATATGTAAAAGTATCAATTGTTATAATGTTATGGAAATTATTAAATTAATAAGAAGCTTTTGAATTGTCTGATATTTTGATTATTTATCACTTGAACCACTTTATCACTTCATTTCACTTCACTGATTTATTGAAACAAAATTTACACCACTAATTATTAAAGTAGTAACTCCATTCGTATTCTTCTCGGTAGATACCAATTGTAGAAATGATATCCTCGAACGATGCACTTCCATTCTTCAAACGTCCATTTGAAAATGATGAACAATTCAAATCCAATGAATAATTCCCTAATGTCTTCAGTCAGCTTTCCCTGTAGGTAGTGAAAAATTCAATTAGAACAATATTTACAAGTTTCAACGACAATAGCACTTACTAAACATTTATCTGCCAAAAGGATGATAAAGGACGATTTTCATGAAAAATCAACGATGGTTAGCCAACGTGGTTAATCAACATGGGGTTAACCCACGGTTTTTTTTGAGGAATAATAATTTTGTTTGAATTCGAAGTAAATTAATATGTTATCGTTGGATACATTGTTCCGAACCCGAAACTGTCTTTAGTTCGAAAATTAAGCCTTATATAACAACGATATATGCAATTGAACTTTTTGAACGGATTGATGATTTCTTCTTGGTACTTTGATGGTCGATTTCATCCCTTAAATGTGGTTTGTTTGGGGAAAAATTTTGCACAATATGCACAAACGGACGTATACTTTCGATTGGCATGCTTAAAATTTTTTTTTGAAATTTGACAAATTCGTGAAAAATCAACGATGGTTAACCCACGGTTTTTTTTTTTGACGAAAAATGATTTCTTTTGCCACTCTGATAGGCTATTAGATCCCTTAAATGTGTTTTTTTTTTGGAAAAATTTCCACAGCATGTACAGAAGGACGTACACTTTCGATTGGCATCCTTAATTTTTTTTTTTTGAAATTTGACGATTTATAAGAAAAATCAATAATGGTTAACCCACGTTTTTTTTTGGACGAAAAATGATTTCTTCAGTCACTTTGATGGTCGATTTCATCCCTTAAACGTGGTTTGTTTTCAATTAAATTTCCGCAGCATGTACAGAAGGACGTATACTTTTGATTGGCATCCCTAATTTTTTTTTTTGAAATTTGACGATTTCCGTAAAAAATCAACGATGGTTAACCCACGGTTTTTTTGACGAAAATTTTTTTTGTTTCGAATTGGAGTTATATTATTATATTATCTTTTGATACATTGTTACGAACTGTCTTTGGTTGGAAAATCATTCCTTATGTAACAATGTTACAAACGATTGAAGTTTAGATGGTATTGTATAGGGTTTTCCTGGAATATATGCCAGCAACAATTTTTTTTCCAGAACGATCAAGAATACCAAAATATTTCCAATTATTTTTTACCCAATTCCAAAAATGTAGTGCGAACTTGGTGAACGTTTTTTTTCCTTTATGTAAGTCTTTGAAAATAGTTTTTTCCTTTTGATAACATTTGTGTCTGCTTTTGCCAACTGGTTTTCCTTTTTGTTTTCCCCTAATTCTAAAACGCTACAGAAAAAATAATGTATATCATTTTCAGATGTAAGGTTTTGATCTTTACTTTTTCAATCACTGAAAAAAAACTATGGCAATTGAAAAAAAAAAATAATAATTGTTAATTGACATACATAAATGATTCTTCGATTGAAAATGAACTGATCCTTATTTTTGCTCCAAATGGACTTTTTTGGATTGACAAATTTCGGTTATTCCGATTATTTTAAGGCACTTAAACGAGACGACTACATCGAACCGGAAAAAGAAAAAATGTGCCTGGACTTAGATTGTGCTGGTTTGAGTTTTTCGTGTATTGACATTTGTTTTATGTTAAAATTATTTTGAATTTTAGAAAATCGAAATGAAAAGTTAGTCGATGTATGGCATAACGTGGATTTTTATTTGCAAAATGCCGACGGATACGCTTACAAATCACTAGACCGTTTGGAACGACAACGCCGAAAGGGGAAATTTAAACCCATAGGTAATCGATGAACATTTTTTCTTAGTAAAAATTAACAATTTTAGCAAATAGGACCTCGGCAAATGTACAGGCAGCCATTGACAACGGCGCAAGATATTGGGTTTTGGAAATGTGATCCAATGTTGGATGGAAAAATGTGGTATTTGCCCAACGACTATTTTAAAGCTATGTGGGCTCCAACTACGCGGTAAATATTTAATTTAGATTCCCAAATCTATAAAAAAAGTCTCTATAAAAGAAAACTTTTCTTTGGCTTCACTTTATTACTTAAACCCGGACATTTGGGCACATCATATTTTAACATTTAACCATGCAGTTAAACACTAACAATTTCAATCAGGTTCTCTAAAATCTATCTTCTACAATTTAAAACTATTAAATGTTTAAGTTTTACCCGATTAACTGTTTATGTTTAATTGTTGCACATTTAACGGTACCATGTTATCCAATTATAGTTGATACATTAAAAAGCAGCTTTCATATGTCTATAGTTAATAAAAAAAATGACAAAGACAATAATTTTAATTACTTTCTAATTTTATGTTTCAGCTTTTTTGATTCTGCAAGAAAAACCAACAAAAATTACCAAATGTAATAGTTAAGTTAGGATTTGAGATTTTTCAATAAGGCTTTTATACATTTTAAAAATCATTTTCTTCTTATGCTATTTTCTTTTAAAGTTAATATCATTGTTTTTTTATTGTATACTTTACTAATGTTTTATTGAAATAAATGTTTTTATTACTTTTTTTTTTGTTTTCTGCTTGATTGTAGGTAAAGTTTCCCGCGTGGTTGGATTCTTATTAACAGCGATATTTTATGTACAACGTCGACTTCCTTCTTTTATATAAGAGGCATTTGGAAAGAGTTATTTTGATAATGCATTAACATAACACTACACTTTTGGAGTTGGGAAAAAATAATATTTTCCCGGAAAACACCATTTAAAGAAAAAGCTCAAGATTTGGATCTTTTTTCAAATATTGAAATTTCAAAATCAAGAGTTTCAAGAGTTAATATTTCCGGAAAAATTCATGAAAATCGGTCGGAATAGTTTTTCATTTAGAAGTTTTCTTTTTGAATTTTCCAAAAACATTTTAAACATAGTTGCTACAGGTAACGTTCGGAAAAATTGTCGTAAAATATTGCAATATCTGAAGGTCCTTCATTCTTTTTTTGCGAAAAACAAATTGCATTTGAATAGTATTACATAATATGTGAGTCTTTAATATCGAAAAAAACAATTAAGGACATCGAAAAGTGGAATTTTTTATTGTGATTTCCTTTACGAGCGGAACATTATACATACATGGTGCAAATTTCAAAGGAAAATTATAATTTTTATTGAATCAAAATGTTTCACACCAAAATTATTTCTATTATTCAGTCAATCATTTTGCACTTTACACTCCCTGAATTCATAAAGAGTATCTTTTATTCTTCAAAGATCCACCGACTTTTCCCATATCCAGGTTGAGTAGGTAGAGGAGTTTCCCATAAATGATATTTTTTGTTGTTGTTGATTTTAACCACCTTAACAAGAAGAAAATCGTTTATAACGATTATAGGTATGATAAAACATAAAATTGTCATATTTACCAAATAATTTAATGCCTAGAACTATTGATACCCATGGGCCACCTTTCCACAAGCGCGTCTCTTGTATATAACGGGAAAATCTAATGAAATTACAATAATTAGAAGATACTTATATTGGTCCCTGTTTTTCTTGTTTTCAACAAAACGACGTAGGTTCTTCCAACGAAAGAAAATTTATTTTCATATTACCTAGAATATTTACAAAAAGAAATTAGGGAAAGCGAAAAAAATGATTTCAATGAAACCACAACATATATTAAATATTGTATAATAATATAATTATAATAATCATAAAACAATAAATGGTGATAGATCAATATAATACAATTGCTTTTAATTACACACTTATAAATCTCATTGATAAAATAAAAGTTCATTAATTAAAATTCCACGATCAGCTTAAATATCAAAAAATATGTTCTACATATTTCTTATTGCCAGTTTTGTAATCAATAAAAAAAAAACTTTTTTTTTTCTCTATTTTTATAAAAAGCTAGTACTTATATCCTCTATATTTTCATTTATACACACAATACTGACGAATGAAATATTACAAACGTTGCTGATACTAATTTTTTTTTGACTTTTCAAATTATAAAAATTCTAAAATTCTACTCATTTTACAGATTTAAAGATGGTAGAAAATTTAACAATATACGTCTTACATCTAGAAATATTTAAATACAATTTTAGTTTGTTTTTTTCTTTATATGCAATAATTGTTTCAAATGAATAAAAGGCAGTTTTAATAAAAATGGTTTAAGAATTCAATAACTAATAAATCAACAAACGATCATTTAAAATATTTTCCCTTCTCGTACATAAATATCTTTAGAATTAATAAAACTTAATTTTTCATAGAAAATAAATCATAGTTATTAAAAGTTATCTAAAACGCTTGTTGATTTGCTTTGAAATAATAAAACGATATGTGCAATTTCTATAAAATTAATTAACGATTATTCGCAACCTCACCAATTATTCAGTCGTTTCTTTACGCAAATGAATCAGTTGCACTGTTCCGTAAACTGAAATGAAAAGAAATATTCGTTAACTTAACGTTTCTTGATTTATTTGATCAATACTTTACCTTGAACTTGTGTCCAAATTGATGGTTTTATCTGATTTAACCGTCGCAATTTTGTTATTAGTTAAAAACGTTCCTATGCTGTCATCGGAACTGTAACTTTCGGCATCACTGTCCGAATGATCGGACGGGGTGTCTTCTAGTTCTCCTTGGATTGCGGCTTGTAAGTCTTCAATACGTTGCAACGCCAATCGTAAATCTGCTTTGGTCGCTGATGTTTCGGCGTCTGATGACTCAATTTTCTTCTCGAGTTCTTTTCGTTTTTGTACGGCTTCTGCTTCTCGAGTTTTCAAAACGGCATGTTCCTCACGAATTTCTCTGTAACAAGATTTAGTTATAGATAAATTTTCCGAAAATCGATGGCTAAATTATGATAAAATTTATAAACAAGGATCAACGTAAAGGCTAATCTCCGAAAGTAATGCTGCTTTTTTTTTGAGAAAATGTTTAAGGAAATGAAAACTTCAAACATTTTTTGAGATTTTCCGGATGCACTATCGAAAAGTTGTAGATGAAGTATCGGAAAATTTTATTTTTTTCAATATTCCTAAGTATAGAGGAACGAAGCTTTTATTTCTCTTAATATCTGGGTATACATCTGGGAATCATAACAAACGTATTTTTCTATGCCTTTTACTTTGCAAATATTACGAAAGAAAACAACAACAAAAATCAGTTTTCCACATGGCTAGAAACTGGATAAGATTCAAAGCAAAAAGTTTGGATAGATTCGGTTTTTGCCGCAAAGAAAGATTTCCTATACATTTTCGGCTATACCCTAATGAAAGTTATCTAATCAGCAAGAAATTTAATTTGGCTTTTACTTTGCAAATATTACGAAAGAAAACAACAACAAAAATCAGTTTTCCACATTGCTAGAAACTGGATAAGATTCAAAGCAAAAAGTTTGGATAGATTCGGTTTTTGCCGCAAAGAAAGATTTCCTATACATTTTCGGCTATACCCTAATGAAAGTTATCTAATCAGCAAGAAATTTAATTGCACACTTGGCCTAATATTTTTTTATTTATTTATTTATTGAATTTAAATTGAAAATATTATATTTAAGATTTAGTTATAGACAAATTTCCCGAAAATCGATGGCTAAATTATGATAAAATTTATAAATAAGGATCAACGTAAAGGCTAATCTCCGAAAGTAATGCTACTTTTTTTTTGAGAAAATGTTTAAGGAAATGACAACTTCCAACATTTTTCAAGATTTTCCGGGTGTACTATCGAAAAGTTGTAGTTTAAGTATCGGATTTTTTTTTTCAATACTCTTAAGTATAGAGGAACGAAGCTTTTATTTCTCTTAATATCTGGGTATACATTTGGGAATCATAACAAACGTATTTTTCTATGGCTTTTACTTTGCAAATATTACTAAAAAAAAAAACAACAAAAATATAAGTTTTCCACATGGAAACTGGATAAGATTCAGAGCAAAAAATTTGGATAGATTCGGTTTTTGCCGCAAAGAAAGATTTCCTATACATTTTCGGCTATATCCTAATGAAAGTTATCTAATCAGCAAAAAATTTAATTGCACGCTTGGCTTAATAATTTTATATTTATTTTTTTATTGAATTTAAATTGAAAATATTATATTTTTTGTGATTTAAGAAGCCTGATGAAGTTACAATACGTAACGAAACGTAGGTAATTTGAATATTAAAAAACATCAAATAAAAAAACCGATCTTAAACAACCTGAATTGTCTTCTTATTTAATAAAAGCTGAGATCTGAATTTTATCATCTATTAATAATTTACCTCAAACTTCTTTGAGTTTTACGCAAATTATCTTGAGCCTGCTGTTCCTTGGTTCGTGCCATCGCTAATTCAGTTTGTAATTTGTCTAAAGTCTCCTTCAATCGAGTAACTTGTACCTCCAGACGCGCTCGACTGGTTTGCTCAAACTCCAATTTCGATTCCAGTTCTTTAACTCGCAATTCCATACTAAAAAAAAAACGGGAAATATAAATGATCAAATTCCCCCTCAAACTTCGTTCAAACTTACCGTTTCACTTGAGCACTCGAAGAAGGATCTCCCATAGTTTCCATCGATTCCAATTTGGTAGTCAACTCAGAAAGTTGCTCTTTCAAACTATTACGTTCGGCTTCCAAATCCGAGACCAGGGAAACCTGTTCTTGTAGAGCTAGTTGGTCGGTTGATAACTGTTGTACAGTTGAACGATATTTCTTCAAAACTTCCGCCAATTCTTCTTCGTTCTCTTCCAATTGAGTTCGTAAATCGGCACGTTCCCGATTTGCTTGGTTGGCCCGATCTTCGGCTTCTGCTTTATGCCGATTTGCCTCGTCTAGTTGAGCCTGGATATCGGATAGTTCTGATTCCAAACTTTGTTTGGCTTTCGCAGCTGCAGCCCGAGCAAATTCGGTATCATCTAATTGGTTCCTTAGCTGGCGAATAACAGCTTTGCTTGGACTATCAGCTTTGTTTCTTTCAAGCATTGTTTGGGCGTCTCGAAGAAGAGCTTTGGTTCGTCGTAAATCTTTCTTCAATTTTTGCAAGTAGGCTTCATCACCTTCACGTTCTGAACGGCCAGCTTCGGTTAGGGCAGCCAACCGACGTTCCAATGAATGTTTTTCTCGCAACAATAACGTGCGTTCTTCGTGCTCGTTTTCCAGTTGCGATTCCAATGCTAAAAATTAGAAAAAAATGAGTATTTTTGCAGTGAAAAAGCTTATAATTACTAACCTTTAACTTTCTTCTGGGCATTGCAACGAACTTCTTCCAATTCATCGTCCCGCTGCTGAATTTCCCGACGAGATTCTTTACGTTGCTGTTCCAAAGACATTTCCAAACGCACTTTGGCTTGTTCCAGCATTTGTACTTGTCCGGCCAAATCATCCAATTCTTCTTCTTGCTCATGAAGACGACGTTCACAATCCTGTTTCTGTTTACGAATTGCTGCAACCTCATCATCAGATTTTCCACCAAATGTTAGGTCATTGTATTCTTGTTGTAAAGAATTGAGACGTTCTTCTTTTAATTCCAACTCCAGTCGAACGTCCTGTAAATGTTAAATTGATAGAATTATCCTTTTTAATAGAAAGATTTAAGTGATACTTACAGCCAAATTATTTTCTAAAGTATATTTTTCAGCTAAAATTAAATCTTTTTCTCGCGATAATCGTTCACGTTGTTGTTTTTCTTGTCGAAGTTCATCATTAAGCAGTTGCGTTTCCGCATCGAATTTCCGTTGTTTCTTTTCCAGTAAATTATTCCTGGCGTTTTGTTCTTCCAAAAGAAGACGCATATCATTTAAATCTGACGTTAATTTTTGTACTTTTCTCTTCCATTGTCCGACGACTTGACGTTGTTCTTCAACTTCTTCATAAGCATCCGACAACTAAAAAATTAATAAAAAATTAACATTACGTCTAGTAATAAAAACCTAATGAATACAAACTTTTTTCTCCAATTGTTTCTTCAAGCCGACCAATTGTTCCAAGTCATCTTCATGTTGTTGCTGAAGACGACGTCGAGTGAATTCAAGTTCTCGAATGGCGCGTTCGTATTTGCCTTTGTAAACACTGCTGGAGTCTTCATCTTCCTCGTCTTCTTCTGAAATAGCTCCGTTCAGGTCTGATCGGGCGTAGAGAAGTTCCATTTCCAAACGCTCGGAAGATTGTTGGAGCGTTTTGTTTTTATTTTGAACTTCCGAAAGTTCTCTTTCAAGTCTAATTCGTTCGGAAGTTTCGGCATCTAAGCGTTCTCCTGCTAACGTTGCCGTTGAATGTTCCTCTGCTAAATCTGCGGTCATTTCGCTAAGCTGAAAGCAAGAAAAAAATGGTATAAGATTTATATAGAATTTGGTAAAACAGGAATATTGTATTAGTTTTAACAGTATTAAAATTGTTGAGTAGTATAAAGTTTTTTTCATTCAAAGTTTTTCTGGAAAATTGGCCGAAAACCAGTAGTTTTTCCAGGTCTTTAATCGCTATTATTGTTTCATCAAGGGAAGTATTTTGGACTGTAAAAAGTTGCAGGTTTTTACGAGAAAAAACTTTAAGCAATTAGGTATGGCATAAAAACCTATGGAATTTTGTAAAACAGGAATATTAGGAGTAGTATAAAGTTTTTTCATTCAAAATTTTTATGGCCGATCGTCTGGAAAATTGGTCAAAAACCAGTAGTTTTTCCAGATCCTTATCGCTACTATTGTTTCATCAAGGGATGTATTTTGAAATGTACAAAGTTGCAGGTATAAACTTAGCTAAGTAAGGTAATTAATTAGGTATGACATATAAAGCATTAAAGATTAATAAATATTGAGACTCAATAATCCGAACCTCATCATATTCCGAGAAACAATCATCGGTAATTAAATCCCGAACCGTCGAATTAGACCTGGACCTAGCAATGGAATTTCTGCTAGTCAAACTGCTCGACCGATCCTTACTAAACAACGTATATCCTTTAATAGCAATATTGGCCGCACTTTTCGACTTTCCCAAAATCCGTCGCTCTTCCTCACTCATCGGAAAATCATTTTCATCATCGCCTCGATGCCCCATACTTTTCCACTCGTCCATCACATGATCGGTACGTTTCAGAAAATCGCAAATTTTTGTTGTTAAATAGTTAGATGCCGTGGTGGCGTCCATGTGCGAGGGGGTGGTAACGACATTTTGCCGAATTTGTGATTTGCATCCAATCACAAAACTGAGATTGGCGTCGAAAACAACCGGTGCTTGATCACGGGACATGAGTTCATCTAAATTGGCTTTGCTGGGTACTTGAGGGAAAATTCGGCGAGGGGTTGGTGAACTCGAGCATCGAGATCGGGATATCGATGGACGGGAATACGAGGAACAGGATGGGGAGATTGAACGGGAGTAGCTATTGGCTCGGGAACGTGAATTCGATGGAGATGGGGATGGGGATCGAGAAATTGTTAATCTTCCGGTTGTGACATTGTCGTTGTTCGGAGTACTACTGCGACGTGGACTGTTTTTATTTCGCAATGGACGAGTTTGCAAATGAGCCACAATGGCTTTGGTTGATTTTTCTGAAATGTTTGGAACGGGAGCCGTGGCGGCTCGACGTATTGGAAGTTGTTTTCGTGCAGGAACTGGAGGTGGAAGTTGTTGAGGCAAAGTTTGCGATCTGGCTGTGTCGTAGTAAGAACTAGTTCCAGAAGAAATCGATTCATAGTTCGAATTAGTAACAATTGTATCGGTTGAACAAATGGACGAAGCCGAAGGCGATGTTTGAAGTGTCGATAACGAACCATAGTTGGAATCAATCGATGTTTGACGCAATGTCGGGGGTTTGATACAATTTTTCGAGGATACTTCTTTTTTGATGATTGTCACAACTTTATTGACCCTCGTCTTTTGAGGTGGTTCCTTTTTGGCATTCTTAGAACTGTTAAAATTTTCTGGCTTTTCAAGTTTGGTATCCGGTTTACAATTTGTTGGGTTCCGGCTTATTTCTGTTTTGGCCACAATATTGGAGGATTCTTGGTCTTTGATTTGCCCAATTTTTCGTTTTAGTTCGGCCATTTTTTCGGTTATTCCATCAGTTGAAAATCGTCTTGGTTCTGGATGGTTTTCGGGTATATTGTCAATGGGTACTAAGGAGTTTCGTTTTGTTAAGGGGTCGGATGATGGTTTTTCTGTGGATGATAAAGTTGCACCAATTTTTTTCAGGATATCACAAGCTCGATCGACTTTTTCGTCATTTGGATTGGAAATTCCGTTTGATATTTTATTCTTCCAATCTATTCCGTTTTCTCGTCCAGAATCTTTGGATTCGGGAGTCAAATTGTTTCCAGAAGTTTCTTCTCCTGATTTTGTTAAAATCGATTGTTCCATTTTGTCTTCCAAAACTTTTGCTTTGGCTAAATCTTTTAGACTTCCTAAATTTCCATTTTCCTTGAAATTCATACTGTTTTTATCTTCTGATACCAACGATTTTGTCTCTGGTTTCCCCTCCAAATTTTTCGTATTTTCTGTCTCTGTTTTAATGCCATTTTGCGTGGGAGTTGTACTTGAATTTAAGGTCGTTTCTGTAGTTACAGAAGTAACTTTGGATTCCTTCAGTACTGAATTTAATTCAGAATTTTTCGAAGTCATTAAAGATTTTGATTTAACTTCATTTTTTTCTTCAAAAATTGATGATTTTACTTCCGACTTTATCTCAGTTTTGGCTGAGGATTTCGTTATTAAATTAATTTCTGGTTTAACTCCGTTAATTCCAGATTTTATAGCATTAACACTTTCCAATTTTTCGGATGAAATTTCAAGTTTTTCTTTAGAAACTATTGAATGAACTTCCAGCTTTATATCATCAGTTTTGGAAGCTTTTTCTTGAAGATTTTTAACATCTTTCAATCCATTACATTCCAATTTTCTTTCAGAATTTTCTTCTAACTTCACCGAAGTTGGTTCCAAATTTTTCTTATCAGAACTTTGATTAATTTCGCCATTGAGCTTTTCCAATTTTTTCGTGGTAACTTGAAGTTTTTCTTGAGAAACTATTGAGGGAACTTCCAACTTTCTATCTTCACTTTTGGAAGCATTTTCTTGAAGATTTTTTACGTCTTTAATTCCATTAAATTCCAACTTTTTCTCCAAATTTTCGTCTGATTTCATCGAAGTTGGTTCCAAAGTTTTCTTATCAGAACTTTGATTAATTTCGCCATTGAGCTTTTCCAAATTTTTTGTGGACAAATCCAGGTTTTCTTCAGAAACTATTGAATGAACTTCCAGCTTTAAGTCATCACTTTTGGAAGCTTTTTCTTGAATTCCATTAAACTTTTTCTCCAAATTTTCCTCTGATTTCACTGAAGTTGGTTCTAAATTTTTCTTACCAGAACTTTGATTAATTTCTCCATTGAACTTTTCCAATTTTTTCGTGGTAACTGGAAGTTTTTCTTCAGAAACTATTGAATGAACTTCCAGCTTTAAATCTTCACTTTTTGAAGCATTTTCTTGAAGATTTTCCAAATCTTTAATTCCATTAACCTCTAACTTTTTCTCCGAATTTTCTTTCAAGTTCACCGAAATTGGTTCCAAATTTTTCTTACCAGAACTTTGATTAATTTCACCATTGAACTTTTCCAAATTTTTAATGGCAAGTTTTTCATCCAATTTATTTTCGCTCACACATTTGGAATCCTTGGATACTATAATAGCTTCTTTTTCTTGAAGAACTTTTTCTTTGCTAACTTCATTTATGTCTAATTTTTTCTCAAAATTTTCTTTTGGTTTTACAGAATTCGCTTCTAATATATTATTAGCTAAACTTCGATCTATTTCACCATTTACTTTGGCAGGAACTTCAACTATTTCTTCAGGAACTACTGAATTAATTTCCAATTTTTTATTGGCATTCACAACATTGAGATCTTTAGAAACTTTTCCAACTTCTTTTCCTTGTACATTTGTTACACTTTTAACTCCATTTAACTCAAAATTTTTCTCAACTTTTTCTATTGGTTCCATTGATTTTCCTTTTGGTACCTCTGGTTTATTTTCAGAGGTTTTTCCTTCAGTTGAAACCCCATTTTCTATGGGTTGTTTAGTAGCAGTTATTGACTTAATCTCTTCCTTGTTTAATTCAGTACTGATAGTTTTAATAAATCCATTTTCTATTTTCTTTGAAATTCCATTTGTCGTCAAATTTTCATTTTCTGTCACTTTGTCAATTGCTTTTTCGTTTTGGTTTATTTCGATTTTCTCAGTTGCGTTTATTTTGGACTCAGTTTCCGTTTGATTTTTCGGTGTATTATTTTTAGATGTATCAGCCGAATTTTGGTCCTTTTTTATGTTTGAGTTCGATTTTTGTTGTACGTCAATAATAGAATTATTCTTTGGAGTGATTTTCTCTGGGTTGTCGTCAATTTTTTGCTCGTTTTTATTGCCATTGACTTCTGATTTGTTTGAATTTTTTGCAATACCGTTGGTTTGTATTAAATTTCCGTTTTGGTCGGCTTTGGTTTCGATTTTTCCGGGAACCGAAGTTCCATTGGTTTGCGGAGGATTTCCGGGCTTTTTGGTGGTTCCATTCGTTTGGGACGGTTCGTTTTTCTTCGTCGAATTCTTATTTCCCATTGCATTCGTGATTGATGATTTGCGGGGTATTACAGGAACGTCAGGTGCTGATTTTTGGGCGAAAATCGCTGGAATTTTCAGCGCTGAGATCTTTGTCACTTTGTTACCGGAAAGTGGTGGTGGCATTTTTCTTTTTTCTGCAAACTACGTGAACACACTTGAAGTACTTTAAATGCATTCGGCAGATTTGTTTCGGTTAAATAAAAATAATTAATCACTGGTTAATCACAGATGTGTGAAAATAGATTGTAAAATCCATTTTTTTTTCTTTTTTCGTTGAAACTTAAAACAATTTCGGATTTAATCTAAAACGTGCCAATCGTAAAATCAGACCAGTTTGAATGCAATTTGGTCGCGCGGTCCGTTTGATACTGACGGATTTAGTTCCTGCCATTTCCCGCAGTACGTAACATCTTTTACAGGAGGATTCGGGAGAGGTGGGATACGGCGAGAATACTAACATCGTGTGTGATCCATATTTACACATAAACACAACATCTTCCCACATCAATCGTTCGCTTTTTCACAAACATAATATAAAAAACGTTGATTGAAACCTTGATAGTATATGTACGCGAAAATCTACAACTTTTGGAGAAATTAATTGCCACCACGTGTGAAAAAAATTACGCGCAAATTTACGTTTCTCTGGTCCACGATTTTTATCAATGAAAATCCGATAAATAATGGCTTTCGACAATTACCTCACAACAAAAAAAAAATGGTAATAATTTACTCGTGACATAACTTTTAGAAATGTTTGCATTTCTACAAAAATCTCCACTATACGATTTTATATTTAAAGAACTAATCTCTTCTGAAATATATATAGAGGCTCATAAATGCATTATATAAGCGCAAATACCCGCAACTTTGTTTCATATATCTTTTTATAAACATAAATTTTCAGAACTTATTTTTACGTTTGTTGAAGATATAACAATATGAAGAACTATGAACGAGAAAATCTTAGTCAAAGATAGAGAATTCATTGGAGTTAAAGAGTGTTTTCCTAGGGGAAAAGAAGTAAAGCGAATCTCTTGATTAGAAAGTAATAATTTAAATTGATAAGTACTTTATTTATTTCCGAGTCACAATTAATAAATTAATGGATAATAATATATGTCTTATGACTCAATTTTTTCTTTATTACGACGCGTTTCTACAGTTTTTGGCTGTCATCGTCAGGTAATGATTATTTTATATCTAATTTTTAAAATAATCATTACCTGATGATGACAGTCAAAAACTGTTGAAACGCGTCGTAATAAAGAATAAATTGAGTCATAGGACATATATTATTATCCATTCATTTAAGAATTTAAACTTCAGAAATTGTTGCTGAAGTTCTATAGGAAGAATAAGCACTATGTGGATACGAAATATGGACTCTTAAGAATTAAAAACTAAATATTTAATTTAAAGAGCTTTGAAAAAATTGGATGAAGAAGTTAACAATCGTCAATGGGATGGCCAGAAGAAAAGTCTATTAAATGGGTTACTCTTTGATAAGAAAAGAGGCCTTATTGAATATTATAAAAGAAAACTAGTCAGTTTTAAGAATTGTAATTCTAAAATCCTGTTAAATTAGAATAAGCTATTGGAATCCAAATGATCTGACCATGAGAATAGGGAATTCAAGCATTTCCGTTGAGCACAAAAAATATGTTCAAGTTTTTATAGAATCATATAGAAAAATTTTCATTAGGAAGATAAGAGTATTTTTTTAGAAAAAATTGTCTTCTAAAAACCTAAAAACAGTATTGGCTAATCTTTGACCCACCATAATAATATAGTCCAAATAGAGGAGAAAAAGAATTAGGTTTAGCAAAAATTAATCTTAATATACAGCGACCAATGGTAAATTAATTTTTGAGACGATTTATAATGATGGAATTATGGATGATACTTGTATCCATTACTTTGACACTGAAAAGGAGAAGGTCGGGTTTTGGGGTAATGGATTTAGATTAAATTTTGCAGGATAATAGCTTTAGTTTTCGTTTTAAAGAAGATATATGGTTATAAGGGTCACAACTCAATATTTTTTTTAGATATTTGCAATAGATCTAATGCAAATGATCAAATAAATAGTTGGAAAATGTTCTAAACTAATATCAAAACATAATGTAGCCTGTTAATTTTTAACTTTCCTCGATAAAATTTAAGAAATATTCATTTAAAAATGCAAAAAACAATCGTTAAATTCAAAATGCCTACAACGAACTCCTATTGGTTGACACTAAAATGACGTAACAGTACAGAAGCTTCAAAATCTTACGAATATTTTCCTATGAAAAATGTACTTTAACACCAAGGGAAACGTAGTTTAAATGGTTTAAACATTATGATAATGAATTAATCCATTTACAATCTACACAACCTCTATCCCAAAGAAAAAAATTGATAATAAGTTTTAGGGTATAAAAATGGTTTCTATGGTGAAAAATTGTTAAAAATGTCAAAAGTTGTGTAAATTATTACTGTTTCTATGGTAACCACTCAATGATCTGTTTATATCTCGGTTTCAATAGGCGAACTAATGCGGACTATGACGTCACAGAAAACCCATAAGCACACTTATCGTTTTCGGACTTGCATTTGCTTATTAAAATTAAAACTTTTTTTTTCTGTCAAAATACAAGTTTTTCATAACTAAAACTTAGTTTTTCCTAATATTATTAATGTTCTTTATCCATTGAAAACATATAAAAACATGTGCATATGGTCTATTGAAAATGCAATTCAATGGTTCAATTCAGTTCCGTAGTAAATTAGACGTAATGCATTTAACGTAGCAGGAACAGATCGGTGTTCCTCGCCCTTAGGATTTAACGAGTAAATTTCATCTTCTAATACAAATATCTAAAAAAAAAATATTGAGTAGTGGCCTCTATAATCTCTATACCTTCATTAACACGGAAATTAAATCATCCTACATCATCCTACAAAATTTGAACTAAATCCGTGACCCGAAGAAATTTTAAGTTATCAGATTAGCGTAAAAGGATGCCGAGAGAATTGAAAGAATAAATTATTTGGAAAAGGAAACTACTATTACAAGCTATTAAAGTAACATAGAGTTATGGTAATATAAAAGAAGGTACTCCAATTTTGCAATGCATGAAGGGATATAAATCAAAATGTGGCGCCACCACAAATGTGTCTGGAGTACTAAATTAAATTATCACACAGTTTTGGTTTAAATTAGTACTTCCGACACACTTGAGGCGGCGTCATATCTTGAGCCATTTCCCTCCAGAACAAATTTTATTTGAAACTTCTTTCTATAAAAATTCGTTAAAAAATACTTTACTAGCAAGCTTTTGGTAGTGATGGAAAAAATGAGAGAAAATTGATAATATTTGTTTTTTAGCAGTTAACGATTGATTTACTAAGAAATACACACACACAATAATCGAAAAACCGGCCAAAAATTTTGAACTAAAATCAACTATAAGTTCTTTTGAAAATAGTACTAATTAGAATTTTTACAATTTATTTCAACTGAAAATTCATTTCTCGAACATTTACCATTTTTCGTATTAATCAAGGGAAATAAGTAAAGATGTAAGGTCAGGTGTACTAACTTAAATTATCTTAATTATCTTTGGTTACCTATTATAAAATTACAGAGAATACAAGCATACGTAGTTTCAGTTTAAGTTAGTATTCTAGATACAATTGTGGCGGCGCCACATTTCACACATTTCCCATCATGTAATGCAAAATTGGAAAACCCTTTTATAGAGTAAATCAGAAAATTTTCATGGATTTCGATTTGAATAAGTACATTCATCAACTATCCAAATTTGGCTCTTGGCCAAATTTTCATTCCTTTACTCAACGAATTATTTGCTAAATAAAGGGTAAAACATTTGAAGGTAATAGGGAGATGATCACTGTTTTAGAACCATTTTTGGAAAATCTTTTTTTTTTTGGTATTGTTATTCATTGTAGCTTTTTCACAACTAAGATTTTTAGAATCCTCAAAAGTGAATAAAAAAATTTATTCAGAAATATTGAAAATTTGCTCGATATACCATAAATATCGAATCAAGCATCTACTAGTTTTGGAGTGGCCACCTGAACTACTCGGTTAACAGGAAGCTTTGATTGTCAAGTTGAAGATTTTTTTTCTTGTGAAATTACTAGAAACAAAAACAACTTTTTGAACTTTGAAAATAATTAAAAAAAAAATCAACAATTTTCCCCCCAAAAGTTAGAGATCATCGAATTTCACTTCTTGTAATAATCAAAACCTTAATAAAAAGGCTATTTAAAGCTTAATTGAGTCTTCATCTTCAAAAAAATATAAACATAAGTAAGCATCTCATTTTCATACAGTACAAAAGTTAATCTTTGTTTCCTCAAATTTCCGAGTTTAAGTATAACACTATCGTTGCCAACTAAAAGCCAAACTTAAAAAAAATCGAAAATTATAATAATTCTTATTTTCAAATTACAAATCTGAGATGAAAGTCGGCAAATAATTTATCACTTAAGACTCAGTGGACGCAAAAGAGTATCAAAAAACATAAGTGTTCGCCAAATTTTAAGCGCCAAGAAGAAAAAGTACCTACAGCGGCTGTAGGTACCACTAGCGATGCATCTAAACGAAAACAGTTTTAAATAGCTCACTTTGTTTGCAAACATTCGTTTCGTTTTTCTTTTTCGGCGGAAAATCTTTCAACTTTTTCCTCTTTCATGCGTGGCGGCGTAAAAGTAGAATGGCAAATGAGTGAAGAAAAATCATCCTTTAATTTCTTAACTGAACCATATCGCTATATGTATATCTAAAAATACGGTGTACAGTGTCGAAAATAGTTTGATTGGTACATCAGTGACACGAAAAAAGAACGATCGCCTCCAAAACCGAGTGGCGAAGAAAAGATGGGCTTTATGAATAAAACGACTTGTGTCTAAAAACGAATTTCGCAAAATCTTATGCTCTCTTTATTTATTAATATAATAAACATTTCTATATGTTGAAGACGAACAGCATACCGCAGTGCCGGATTAAGCAACCGCTAGATCAATCGCAAACGTTTCGGAGAATAAAATATTAGTTTTATAAAAGAATTAGTTCATAATAAACATGCACCACTTTATCTTTATATAGTAACGTTCCTATATTGTGTTATTCTATGTAATTCTTCGACAATGGCTTCGGTAAGGATATCAATAAGTAATCGGTTGCAAATTTTCAATGCATAATTAATTTTGAATATTTCTTGATATTTCAATGTTCTTCGCATAAGAATGATATTTCTCATGGACAAGGCTGGATTTAAAAGGGGGTACGGGACTAATGAAGTGCTGTAAATCTTTAGCAGGAAACTGTTTTTATTAAATATTTACTTTTTCTATTGTATTGATACTTTCATCAATCTTTCTATGCATTCATTCATTCATCTCATACCTTCCTATATTTGAACTTGCAATATGATACATCAAATTTATTTTTAACAGCTATTATTGATTAGTTTACCCATCTACCTCTTGTGCCCCTTCCGGAAAAAAATCCTGGATCTATCCATGTTCATGGATTACCATCTTCTTTAAAATTTAATAAGCCAACTTCTTATATATAAATTGGCTATCTTGCCCTGCGTCCGTGCAGAATAGGCTATACGCATTCCCTCTGCTATCTCCACTTACGCATTCAAAACGTTGGTAGGGATACTCACTCACTAATGTATTTATTTGTGAATACGTATTTCGGATTTTCAGGTTTACAATATGTTCTCACTTATAAACTTAAACTTAACCATTTTCAGATATATCACTTATCAGAGTTTAAATTTTTAAGCGGACCCTAAGTTTTTGCTTCCAATAATAAATCAATTATTTTATATTAAGCAGTAATAATGTTTCGCTTTTAACGGACTTTGATTGCTTATTAAATTTGAAACTTCGATTGTTTATTAAACGTTATCCCTTAAAAACTTTGCTACCGTTTTTCATTCTTTTAGGGGAGAAATTTTCAGAAACTCTTTCTTATTTTATATCTGCATCGTAAAAGGACAACACTTTTCAAATTTCATCGACATAAATGTGCACTTATATTTGAAAAAACAATGTAAAACGAAAAAAAATAATGACCTTCTTTATGTTAGTTAAAATGACTAAAAAGCTATTCGATTTCGCACATTTGGAGGTTGTACATACAAAATTGTTGGAAATTGGTGGAAAGCGTGGAAGTAAATTCGAATATTTTATTTATTTTCAATAACAATAGTTGGTTTTCAAATTATTCAAAATACCGAAAAAAAGTTAGTATCGAAGATTTTATATTCGAATTGACAGTGAAATATATGGCAAAAAATTGCTACCTTAATGCTTTTCAGCCGAATATATAATTACTCCAGATCACAACCATTAGCTCATAAAATAAAATAGATTTTAAAAAGTTTGATTGTTGAAAAACGAACCAAAATTTAAAATCGCCTATTTGGTATAAGTACTACATAAGTATTAAACTTTCATACAAATTTAGTGAAATGACGTTATTTAAAATGTTGTTATTAAAATGGTATAAAAAACACTTATATTGTATTTCTTAATATAATTTTAGATAATTTTTTTTTTATATTAACAACACTTCGATTATTAAATTTAAAATTTCGATTGTTGATTTACTCTCCATTATCTCATACTAAACATTTTATTGAGATAAAACCTTTAGTTGCGATTGCAACGGGCAATTACTAGTTTCTAATAAAGCAATTTATTTTTAACAGCTATTATTGATTTGTTTACCCATCTACCTCTTGTGTCCCTCCCGGAAAAAATCCTGGATCTACCCTTGTTCATGGATTACCGTCATTTTAAAATCAAATAAGCCAAATTTTCGAAATTAAAGCCATCCGTTGCCAAGGAATAGGAATAACACATAAAGAACAATATTGGATAATTAGAATAATATCCCACAAGAATGAAGAGATCTTGCTTTAAATTCATACTGAAAGCTTAATTAAAGCGCTGGTTGTAGATATTAAGTTGTTGATCTAGGCATGCATTGTTATTGCAAGAACCAATCATTTTTGGCGGAAATTTAAATCAGATTACATAGAAATTACTATTTTAAAATATCTATATGTTTACCAATTGTAATTTGACATACTTTTGTACTTTGATCAGTCTAAATAGTTTTAAAATTTTAGAACCCACCGAATTTTATTAGGTATATATTTCTTTAATAATCTGAGGATGAAATGCTTTTGCACTGTATAAAGAATTAAGGTACACATGCATATATGTTAACTATACCAGAATGTCCATTTTTTTTCAACAAAATTTTGTTCTTTTTCCTTGCCTTATAAAGACTTTCACAAATACTGCTCAATTTAAAAAAAAAATATATTATATAGAATTTATTTAATGAACAAACTCTTCACGTAATATGCTTATTTACGTTAGATTCTACATATTTTTTCAGTGCAAATAGTCATCAATTTAAGAAGAAATTAAAATTTTCCCTGAGACAATGAAATTCCCTGACATTCCAGATATCCCTGACCGTTGGTTATCAATGAGATAAATTGGCAAGCAGTCAAAATATTTGTCATTAGTTTACTAGAAAAGCCTTTCTATAGATTCCATGATATTTGACCCCCTGACCAAATATCCTTGGACAAAATATCCCTAAGAGCAAAAAAAACCCTGACAAAATATCCAGACAACGGAATATTTGGCAAGACAATGATTCTTCTAATAGTATGATTTAAGGACGAACTGAAATGAATAAAACTATTATTTTTTTTTGATATCTTGCGTAGTTTACGAGATATCGATACAATTTAAAAATGTTTTTTTCCCTTTTCTAGATGTATTTCTCTAGATTTTCAAAACAAAAAGTACTTAACCACGTCTCCATCTTTTTTTGGGGGGGATGAAGCCTGTTAAAAGTTCTAAAGCTTCTAAAGCCCAAAAGCTTTTAGTAAAATACCTCAAAAACATTGGAGAATTTTCTATTTTATATTTAATTTAATTCACGAATAAATTGGATCATAATTAAACAAACATTTCAAATAATTTTGTTTAAGATGGGTGAGTTCATCTCCTATCCCCCCATCGAGGCTTCGCTCCTTGACTCATTGTGTATAGTTTTTTTGTGATAATAATTAAAAAAAAAACAAGAGAAGTGGAAGGGAAAATAATTAATAGAAAAAGGAACGATTGCATTTGGGAATTTTTTTCATGACAGTAGTGGTGAAAATAAGTAAATGTGAAGAAAACGATTTGGAAAACATTTGGATAAAAAACCTGGTACGAAAATTAGTAATTAACCATCGAAGGATCAATTGTCGAGGATATTTTGTCTTAGTGATATTTTGTCCGAGGATGTTTTGTCTGGAGATATTATCTGTGGATATTTTGTCAGGATATCAAGACGCTTATAACCGTTTTATATGACAGTTGATCCTCGGATCAACCTCTGCAATAACTCTCAATGTTTATTTCCAAAATTGTAACTAAGAGAATCCAAAAATTTGGTAAAACCTCTTGTAGTTATAAAAAAAATTATTTAAGAAAATAAACATAAAGAATTTTATTTATTTGTTTATTGTTTTTAACTGTCGCTTTATAACTATTAAGGTCTTTAGCAACTCTAGAGTTAATTAAAATCCGTAACCAAGAAATATCGAAAATTTGGTCGATACAAAGGTCGAAACTAAAACCTCCCGGTTTTGGAGCAGCCGCCAGTAGGTAGTTAGATTTCTGAATTGTTTCCTTCTAATTTTGGAACTTTGATTTAAAAATTTAATGACTAATTGCATTTTTTATGTGATAACCAACGAAGAATTGTTACGTACAGTAGACCAAGATAATTCGAACTTCTTAAATTTTGACTAACTCGATTTTCGGCTCAAGTGTATTTTAGCACACCCACAATCTGGCAACGTTGCATTTTCGACTTTGTTTTTAATTTAATTCACAATTAAATCAGTCCATAATGAAAATTTAGCCACAAAAGAGACAACTATACCATATTAGAATTGAATTAACAAAAATATCGCGAATTAAATTAAAAACAAAGTCGAAAATGCAACGTTGCCAGATTGTGGGTGTGCTAAAGTACACTTGAGCCCGATTTTCTTTTGGGGTCGCTTGGAATTCCTTTTGAAGCAATTAACTGAGGGGCCATCCATAAATTACGTCACACGAATTTTAGAACTTTTATACCCCTCCTTGTCACAAGTTGTCACATTTTTCGAACCCCCTCCCCTCTGACGTGACGTCACACATTTTTCAAACTTATGCATATTTAATCTGCAATAGATTCAACATAGAGTCAAATGTTTCTGATAACAGAAACAAAAAGCGTCTAATTAAGCGAGAGTGCTAAATTATTTAAAAATAATGATTAAGTTCGAATTTTTTTTCAAATTTTTAATTTGAAATTTTAACATGTATTGTATTTTAAATTTTTACATGTGACGTCACAAAGCTTTTGACCCCCCTGTCCCTTGTCACTATGTCACACTACGGTGATACCCTCTTCCCATTAATTTGTGACGTCATTTATGGATGGCCCCTGAGCCATGATAGTTAAATTTAGGTATAACTTCATAGTTGAAAGAAAAATGATACATGAATTATTCTTAAAATGGACATAAGATACTTTGGAAAATAAACAGCTTAATCAGCTATTAGTTCCAATTTCTGGATAATTCAAGATTGAAGCGACCTCTTCCGCTTCGAATTATTCACAGCCTACTGTAATCAATTGAAATGGGAGTATCAATAAACGATGATAAATAGCAGTTTGCTGACTGAAATATTTTTTTTTCAAAGCAAAGATTTAAAACGAAAAGTTTATTAATAAACAAAAAGATGTTGAAATATCAAATCTAGAAATTATTATGTAAAGGATTACTTGAGTGAATCCGGTTCTGGCAAAATCGTATGCATTTGCTGCGCTCTCTGTTGCTGTTCCCGATTGGATTTCCGCCAAAATATAATTTATAATTTTCGAGAGATTTTCAATTTGTTCTTATAGCAACAATGCTATTGTTGCACGAGATTGAAAACATAATTATTTATAGTACGTGAAAATTGGTTGGATCCCGTTAGCGTGTGCTCTAGACATCGCGTTTCTTTTGCCTCTCTGAACACTATTTATCGCTTGCAGTGTTTTCAATAATTAATACGGAAATTAGTTTAGTAATGAGAATGTGTAAAGACCAAATAGACAGACTGGATAGGATTGGATATCTGTAGATATATGTGTGGGGTTATTTTTAAAATTGCTGCGAACCAAGAAAGCAGAATGCATCGCAACGGATGTTTGACATTATGTGGTGTTGGGTGTATGTTTCTAAAATACTTTTGTACGCGATTGACTTATGATCGGTCGTATATGTATTCTGTATGTTGGTGTTTGTCTCAGCTACTCTGACAATCATCATTTCTTCAATTCGTTTTGATTTATTTTTTTTCGTTTTATTCACTAAACTAATCCATGGACGTTCGATCGGCCGGCGGCATGTCCGCATGCCAACTTAGGCCGCCTTCGAGCGGAACTATCCCGGTCACAATACTAGACGAAGTACGCCAAAATATTTGACCAAAATCCATGACATACAATAATATTGTCTATCGGTGCACGCTTCTTTACATATACACAATGATACGTTCAATTATTTGCCAATTTGGACGTCACCGCCGACATCGATGACGAAACAATTTTTCACCGGGCGACATTTTTGTTGGGGAGTTAAGTAAAACAAAGCAGCCCTCATTTGCGGGCAGAACTCACGGTTTCGCCAAAATATTGAAAAATTTCATGTAGAAGCCAAGACCAGATATTGGTATAAGTTGAGCGATATGTTTGGATATCTACTAGAATAAGTACGCTTTAATGTGGCCACCACATGACTTCCTTGTACCCCGGTACAAATTTATCTGTCCCCAAGTCTGAATAAGGAATTTTCAAGTCTAAAGGCCAGTATTTACACATCTAGATAGTGAAACTTGTCTTCCAGGTAAAATTTTATCATGAGGAAAGAGACAATATGTGTGTTTTCATCTAAGAATGATGATATATGTAGGATTTATCTAACAGATAAACTTTTATCTATTAAATAGCTATCTTAAGGATATGGTTTATCTATCCATGAGATAATTAAGCTAAAAACGAACGAATTTTAAAAGTTAGTCCCCTAAGTACTAAACCACGATCCAATTTAAAGACAATATTTCGGATAATAAATTTTAAGTTCTCAGTTTTCTTTGATTCCAAATTCAATGAAAAAAAGGAAATAATTTCCCAATTTTAAATGTAGGTTCTATTGAACTTGCAACTCTAATGAACTTTTCCAATCTAAATACTAATCACATATTGTTTGTGTATACAAAAGACTGATTCAAAAAAATGATGAATATTTTTTTTCTAAATTATATCGAAAATATTGTTGGAAATGACAAAAAAACAATCCTGTGAAAGTTTAAGCTCTTCATATTAGTATTAAGAGGTGCCACATCGCAAATTTCGATTTTCCATTTAAATAACATGGGAACAATATTCTCTTGCACTTTGGAATTTTATAGCTCACGTCAGTGACAATATTTCGGAATGACCAAGGTATATTCTTGTAGAAAATTGAACGATCTACAAAAAAGGTCTCGTACAAGTTTTTGATATATTTATTCCGTCAAAAGTTATTCGAGGTCCAAGTTGAACTAAAGAGAAATTTTAATATTTTTTTCAATTTTTTACGCAACCATCAAATTTATGAGAAAATTTTATAGGACACTTTTTGTTCTATAACTTATCTCTTTAAAAGTTTTGCCAAAAATGCCAATAAATGCCAATCCATGAGTATACCGGTTCTAAGTCCTTTAAAACTAAAAATAGTCTAATACTAAAAGGTATTTCCTTAAATCCTAGACCAAAAACAAAGCCAATATTTTAGATTTCTAAATTTTAGGGTTCCACTTCTCTTGATACCCACACTAGTTTTAATCTAAATACTAATCAAATTATGAAAAAAATTGATAAAATTATCAAATTTTTCCTCAGACCAAATGAAATATCCTAACTTTTCAGATTTCCCTAACTGCTGGGCATATGGAGCAATGGTTCTTAACCTGGGTTCAGTCGCACCCCAGAGGTTCGGTAAGTCAGTCTCGGGGGTTCGACGAATATCATATTTTGTTCTTTATTCTTAATGATTTTCTATTTATAAATATATACCAATGTTTGAAATTTGAAAAAACCATGTTTTATTGATTTGTTTATCGGTGAATGCGTGTATGAAACAGGTGGGGATCAGAAATTCCAATAAGGTTAAGAGCTATTGATATAGAATATATCACATGTAAATATTGTAAGCTAGTTTGTAAGCAATTAAGGTGAAAATGGATGCACAAAAAGCCGTTGATGCGTACACTCTAATTCAGTTGTTCGAAATGAAACCAGAAATAACGTTGAATTATTTGACACAACACTTGGTCTATTTGGTCATTGAAAAAGCTGGAGGTTTTCGGTCAAAGTATGGAACTACTCGAAAAATAATTTGATCACCGGTTGCTGAAATTTGCTCGGTTTCTCGGCTTACAATAGAAGAAATAGAGATCCAATAAGCCTAAGGCTACAGTGTTAAGACTCTCCAAACTTCTTCCTAGTGAACCATATGGAAAAAAAATTGGAATCCTTGGTTCACCGAAAAAAAAAGATTATCCAAACTGGAAGAAAGGTTTCAATTATTAAACAGTATATATTGTGGTCTTATGTATGCAATATAATTTAAAAAAGTAAACTATAAACATAAATCTGAGCAAAAGTTCAAACAAAAGACTGGCGCATTGAGATACGTATTTCGATTGCCAAGCAATCTTCCTCAGTGGTGTACTTTATAAACAGTATAACTTTTTCAAATAAGTTTTACTAAAAATAAATTTACTGAAAAGGTAAAGTAAACAACATTAAGTATGACGAACAAAAAAGACGAATTTGAGATCGAAAATAATTCATTTAAGCGTTAATATTGAAAAATTGTAATTGTGTTTCAAGTTTCGGACATAAAATTTGAATAATTTATTATTTCTACCTATTTTTGCATTTTCATTAAAAAAGGTAACGATTTAAACGTTATTTGTAAAGATGTTTCAATATTATTTCCAAAATTTTGGTTTTCGATTTTTAAGACTTATAATATGTCATTATGTAAAAATACAATGTAGTAATGTACCACGCAGACGAAATCTCAGGTAAGGTAACAGCTATATAAGGTAGTCAGCAGGCGAAGTTGTAAGTTTCACTTAATTGTGTACGAAATGTTTAATGACATACGAAATTTAAGTGAATAAAATTACTCATGAAATTTCAAAATTTCTGAACTTTAAAATGTAAAAATCTATCAATGCAAATCAATTTCGAAATAGCTATAGCTTTATATAAGAGAATTCAAGCAGAAACGAATTGATTTGATGTGAACGAAGACAAAATTATAACTGAAAGAAAAGTATGTTGATTTCAATTGGGAAAAGCGAAAGGAAATTATTTCTTAAAAATCAACAAAATAATAAAACGCAATCAACTTGAAAGAAAATTTCAATCAATGTCAAATTAAATAATTTATTTTCTATAGTCCATTTGAGAACGTCTGGTTTGTATCACAATATTGAATCCAACCGTAGGTACACTATAAAGCATACCCAAGAATGAACGGCAAATCTATCGTTGCCGATTTTTGAAATTCTAATAGAAATTTGTTCGAGACTAAAGTAGTTAATGGGTGACGATTGCCAAAAAAGTTTTGACGCCAGGCCACACTACTGGGGACTGAGTAGTTTTCAATAGGAATTTTTCTCATTTCATTTACATAATAAGTATAAACGAAACTCCCAACAAAAATAATATGTTATAATAATACAAAACACCGAAACCAATGCCAACAAAATCCACTGCCGAAATTTGCCAAAATTACATAACAACAACACAAAGATTTTCCTGGCTTTATCCAATAAAAGTATTTCTTAAAAATTATAAATGAATTGTAATTGTTATTAAGAGGTGCGGAAAAAATTAAGAGAGAAAATATTATTTGGCTCATGTCCAAATAGGCTACGATTGTTAACATGTGTCAATCACTTGGTATAGATATATATTTTTTTCGAAATTTTCCCTTCGGAAAATATATCATCAATGAACTCAAATCGAATCGTTTGAAATTAAGAGAGAAAATATTTGAAAAATCTTGCAAATATTGCCCAATGATGCGGAGTTTGGCAAGCGAATAAATTTTCCTTTCTATCAAAAACACCCACGGAATTCTTTTTCGAATTCCCGTCCTATCTTAACGCAATCGTCACGAAATTATGCAAAAAAAAATCTGCATTAGTTTTGCACGAAAATTGTTTTTGAACTTAAATTTATTTATTTTTTCCATTAATAATGTTTTACTACTTAAGACTAATGATACGAAATTGTAACTTCGGAATAGAAAATATAAAAAGTTTTTATTGGAATTATATTATTCCGTGGGAGGAAATTTTATTGGAAGTAATAAAATTTTCGAAATTTGGACGTGTAAATGAATCCTGAAAGTTCTATAAGTGGATAAAATAACTCAGTGGTTTCCAAACTTTATTTTACCACGGTTCCCTTCAAAACATTTGATCATATGGCGCCCTCTTCCATTTTATGAAATAGGGTATAGTGGGGCTTAAAGGTCCGCGGGTATAAAGATCCATCATGAGTATCTAAAATCCTAGTGGCATATTGTTCTATTTAACTATAACGGTAGGGATAAGGAAGTGTAAAAAACATTTGGAGGCCTTAACTACCATCCTGGTAGTTAAGCTACATCACAGATGGAGATTTACGACGGCACCTCGATGTTCTTGCGAAAATAAAATTTTTAATTATTATTTTTTTCGATTTCCAGTAGTAATATTGCTTTGACTAGGCTTAAACATAATTTAATAATATATGAGATTTAGTGGTATTTCAGGATTTATTATTAACTTTTAGCTAATTTAAACAGTAAACAAGTTATAACCTAGTAAAAACACTTGAACGTAACTGGGGTAAAAAGATCCACGTGGATCTTTTCCTTACCCAGCCACGTGAAGGTTGAATTCCACGCAATTTTTGCAAGCAATGGACCCATGAAAACTGTATTTCTAATCAAGGGTTCCTTTACTTCGTTTGTTATAATGGTAATTCAGGAAACAATAAGTTGGATTAAGTTAAGATAAAGGTATAAAAAAATATTACTTATGTTACAATTAATGTCAATATTATTATAAAGAAAGAAGAGTTTTATGTTATGTTTAAAATGGCTGTAATAAAATTTTCCGAATGAAAATCCAAAAATATTTCATTGATTCAAATACTGTTATTAATTCATAACATCTGTTAAATGCTTAAAATAAATACAGGACCTTTTTGCTCCTTAGCCATCCCTTTTTGCCCCTACTAAGGGGCAAAAAGAGACAGGCGACAAGGTCTAGAAAAAATTTAAAATGACAAACTTCTATATGGATGATTCCATTAAAAATTAAATTAAATTTGGCCAGATATTTGTTAATAGGGTTGGTTTTCACAATATAATACGGAATAGTAAAATTGGACCTTTAAACCCCACCCTACCCTACTACCAACACAAAAATTTTTCCTGCTAAAAATTCATTAAGATAAATTGTTATACACAAGAAAATGATGTGCTTGTCTATTAGAGCAAAGTTTATCAAACATTTTCGTTAAAAATCCTGGCTAATATTCGCATCTTCCTTTAGACTAGTCCACGGCTTTCCAGTAGGGAAAAGGCTGAAATATCGATCAAATTTTGGCGCCTTTTTATATATCAGTATTCAATTTTGTTACAAATTAAAAAGGGTAGCAAAAAAAATAAAATAAAATTTTATTCTTGATTCGAAACCCCAGGTGGTCACCCAGCTTGCCATCCTCTGACCGTAACCATTCATACCATCCATAATTTCAATCACCGGACTTTAATTTTTAGACATTTTTAAAGAAAAATCATCCTAAAATAATCCATAAAAATTCATCCCAATCTTTGACGGGTTTTTCTTCACAACTGAATAAATCAATCACCATAGTAGCAATAAAACATAGTAAGTTAAGTACATAAATGAAATTTTTCATAGAAAATCTTCCGGTAAGATAATGCATTGATCTTTTCCCAATCTAATACTCCAGAGGAGGACATAGGATACTTAAAAATAATAAATTTAATAAAAATAAATATTTGTATTTCTACCTTTGCTTCCAATTTATCATTATCGTGCTTCAACGTGTTCCTCTCCAACTCCAATTTTTCAACTTTCACGCGCAATTGCTCCAATTCCTCCTGGAAAAGAAAAAAAAACACAACACAATTAATATAAAAAATCGTTACTATTAACAATTTATAATATTCTCGGCCACATAAAACTCACATCTGACATATTATTTCAACTTTGCCCTTAAATCTAAAGTACATTCCCACTTATCAATACCACATCCAATATGCTACTCATATAGCCATATTCAAAACAAAGACATTTAGTAATTACAAAAAAAAAATATTTAAAAAATCATTAACGCAAACATCAAATGGCGGTAACAAAGTTTTCAATATCGTCATCACAATTTGTGGTTGATTTTAAAGAAAATAATTTTTTTTTTCCAAACAACCTCAACTCTAATATTACATTGGTCATTGGAAAATCAGACATTTGAAATTTCAAAGTCACACATTTACGATCAAATATAATGATATTATTTATATATTCAAAGCATTAAACCAAAATTAAATACTTAAAAATAAAATGATTTTATATTTGTAAATGTGTTCGATACTGTGCAACAAAATCACACTGTGCTACAATATGGAAATGTTATTTTTAATACTCCCAAAAAGCCTTGGAATCAATGATTAACAATATTTCAAATCTAAAGCATATCAAATAACATCGCCTCCAGGTCCAAAAATTGTTCTTTTCTCCAAAGACAAAATCAATAATTTCCATCAATTAATAAAATTGGAATATTTATTATAAAGAAAATCACTTAATCAACGTTCGAGAAATAATCAGAGCAGAGAAACAAACCCCAGAACAGTTAACATATGTTTTTTTTTTTTGTTATCTCAAATGTAATGTGTGGATGTCTGCAATCATGAGTATATGTAATTACAATTATTTTTAATTATCAGATGTAATTATTTATAAATTTCCGGGAGAACGACGATACGTGTCAAAAGCAATCTATTATTTTAATAAGAAATAAATGAGGAAAATGTATCGGACTTCCATTTGACTTACATAATAAACATTGCGTTTCTAATTGCAGTTTTCACGAAAAAATATTCATAAAGGAAAATCTTAACAAGAAAAATTCAATAAATATAATAAAGGGGCGTTGTCGATCAAAGTTTATGGCTAAAACATCATGCAGATTTCTAATAATTTTGTTCAGTTCTGTGTATACAATATATAGAACATATTGCGGTCCAATTTATGTAGTATAATTTAATATAATAATATATAAAAATCATACCATAAACATAAATTTGAACAGAAGTTCAAATTTGTGTGGTGAATCATCACAAAGCAGTTACGGAGTGATCCAAACTACTTGATGACCACTGAGGAAGATTGTTTGGCAATCGAAATACGTATCTGGGCAATACGTCACAAATATTTTTGTTTGAACTTCTGTTCAAGTTTATGTTTATGGTATGATTTTTATATATTATTATATTAAATTATACTACATAAATTGGACCGCAATATATTCTATATATTGTATACACAGTATAACTGTTCAAAGTCAGCGAAAAAATCTTATTTTGATTTGTTGAGTTCCATGAACTCAATTAATTTCCATGAATATTTTCAGTAAAATTTCCACTTAAAACCATTGAAATTTTATCTTTTTAGTCTTTTTTTTCCGGTAATCACGATAATATTCTGAATTCGTGTTCGGTATACTTTAAAAAATGATTTACTAAAATAAAGAAGTTTATGGAAACAGTAGACAATTCACCACGGTTGTTAGACCGACTATTCCCAAGCCATATAATATTTTTATTTGGTAATTGACAAAATGTCGCATTATTAATAACTGTATTTGAATATTTTATCCAAAAAATCTATAACAATTTTGAGAAGGGACCTTTTTAAGTGGAGATAATTCTTCACAATACATGGGGCATGCCAAAATAGTTATATAAATTGCAAAAGTGATTCAAAGATATTTGTTGTAAAAATGTATTTATTCTATAGATATTGTCATCTTAGATTGTAAATGAAAGACTATCATAGGAAGTGGAATTGAATAATCAGATCTATGAAATAATTTCCAAATTTACTTTGTGTAGTCTGTTATTTGTTAACTTCTTTAGGCAATCTCATTAGACATCCAAAGTTTAAAATTAACATCCAAAAAAAATGTAGTCAATTTTTTTTTATTGCTCTGCGTAACTTGTTTTAATTTCTGAGATAATTTCCTCCAAATATTTGGATAAGTATCAACAAAATATAAACTTAATAGTACGAGATCCGGTATAAGAAATATATATCCTCATCTGTTATTTATTAGAATCTGAGACTATAATGAAGACCAATTTAAACAATATGTTATCAAAATAATATATCAAGGTTTTAATTAGGAAACCATACTGGTAAGATTAAATAGTGTACCATATTGTATGTCATATCAAAGTCTATTCTTATAGGTACTCTATGGTTTAATTGTTTAAAAATGCATTTTATATTTGACAAATTTATTTTAGAAAATTCATATTGTGAACCATTGTATTTATATTCTATGAATCTGAAGTAAGATTCAACTATTATAAATCATCAGCAACTCGAAACATACCTTGGCTTTTTTTATTGTTATTTACGGTCGTTTTATAATTACTAAGGTCTTTAGCGGCTCTAGGGTTAATAAAAATCGAAAAATATCAAAAAATTGCTCCATAAAAGATTCGAACCACCAACCAATTTTATAATGAAAACCTTAATACGAAATCAGTGAAGATCTAAATTTATAACGTAAGTTTTTTTTTAATGAATGATCGCTATTAAGTCATTGAAACTTTAAATATAACGTCCAAAAATATTTATAAAAACATTTTTTTAAGTGGCATAAAATTAATTTCGCTCATATTCCATTTTATTTTAAATGAAATTTTAGTTATAAAACTAAATTTTATGTGTCTAGATCTTTCAATTTAGTTTCATATTTAATGGTCCTAAGTTGTGAATCGTTCGGCATATATATATTTTTTTTATGATCTTTATGACAGAAATGTTTTTGCAAAGTTATATTCACTTTAAAAAATAAGCTTAATGTAATCTTGATTTTGCTCGATGAAGTAATTTTCAATATTTGTCTGATGTAGTTTATAAAAGATACTTAAGATTTATTAATTTTCTAAATGGCAATTCTCAATTTCACTTTGAAAAACGATAAGGGTAAATTACTGATGCCAATTTATCTATAGTAAGTGCTTACCCTTTTCAAAATGTTATAAGATAGGAAAAAAGGTTTAAATGCGAGTTTGGCTTTTGAAAAGTAGGCACTATCAAAAAAATAGGTATTCTTAGGTAGTCATTGGAAAAAGAAGATTAAACATCATTGTGTTCGATTTAATTTTTGTCTCAAAAATAATACACATATTATCTATCTATTATTCTAAAGAGGAAAGATTTGATTGTTTGTTTGCTTTGAATAGGCTCCGAAACTACTTGACCGATTTGAAAAATTCTTTCACTGTTGGGAAGCTACACTATTTCCGATGAACATAGGCTATATTAAAATTTCAAAAAAAGTTAGGGATCCATACTAAAACTCCAATAATGTAACCCAAGGTCTGAAAAAATTACCAAAAAACATTCTTACATCGCGTGCGCTGCGAAAACTATTGGTTATAGAACAAAATAATGTAATACGATTTTGCAGAACATATCATTATCTACAAAAAATAGAGCGACAGCATATGTCTAACTATTATAGTTATGTCACAATAAGTGTTTTTTCATTTTAAAAAATATATATAATTGCCACCGTTATAAAAGCTCTTTTATTAGTACTTTGGGATTAATCCTCATCAAAATAAATAACTTAATATTTAAGTTTGCTTCAAAACCATTATATAACTTTTTGAGTTATTCAATTTGAACATTCCATTCGAAAGATATCACAAGTTTAAAAATGTAAGTTATTTGAAAAATGTCGCATGGTCACCCCATTTTACTTATAACTAAGACCAACTTTATTGAACTTGGCGATATTTTTTATGTATGTATAGATGCTAATTGATTTCCAGATTATTTGGTCTACGGTAGGTATACCTACCGTAGCTATACGCAATAGACATACTCTTTTTAGATATTTATAAATATTTTTTGAAAATTAATTGATGATTACATAGAACAATTTTATTCTTTGCAACAGTTTATTAAATATGTCTTTTTAAAGTTGATGAAATAGTGTTTTTAAGTATGATTATGTTTTTCGTAAAAGAAATAAGAAAAATAAAAATTTTCATATACCACTACAAATGGCAAATTTGAAAAGAAAACATAATTTACACCTACGTTACACAGACGAAGTTGCGGGGATCAGCTAGTAATACATATAAAATTGTATCTCTTATACAAGGTCCATCAGAAAGAACGCTTGTTTTTCAAATGAGTAGAACAGTCAAAGTAAGTGTGATTTTGTTTCATTGCATCAAAATACTCAGAAATACATGCCATTTTTTCAGTAAAAAAACAAAATTCAAGATCTGAAAACTATACCGGCCATATGGCCCCCTTTAGCCGAAAAGCAGGAATCAAGCCTCTTTCGAAATGAGTCCATTGCGTCAGCCAGCATCTGTGCTGGAATTTGAGTTACTACTCTTCTTATTTCCTCTTTCAAATGGAAGAGGGTCCCAGGCTTGTTTTCGTACACTTTAGAGTTCAGGTAGCCCCATAAGAAGAAATTACATGTTCTCAGGTTCGGAGAGCGGGGGGCTATTGAATGTCGCCATAACGTGAAATGAAACGTCCTGGAAATTTTTGGCGAAGAAGTTCCATCGAAGTGCGAGCTGTGTGAGATGTTGCCCCGTCTTGTAGGAACCACATTGTTCTGAGACGGACACGTCGATGTCGAACTCACACTTCGATGGAACTTCTTGGTCAAAAATTCCCCGGATGTCTCATTTCTCGTCATGGCGACATTTAATAGCCCCCCGCTCTCCGAACCTGAGAACATGTATTTTTTTCTTATGGGGCTACCTGAACTCTAAAGTGTACAAAAACAAGCCTGGGATCTTCTTCAATTTGAAGGAGGAAATAAGAAGAGCAGTAACTTAAAAAAAGCACAGATGCTGGTTGACGCAATGGACTCATTTTAGGAGAGACTTGATTCCTACCTTTTGGGCTCAAGGGGGCCATATGGCCGGCATAGTTTTCAGATCTTAAATTTTGTTTTTTTACTGAAAAAATGGCATGTATTTCTGAGTATTTTGATGCAATGAAAAAAAATTTCACACTTATTTTGACTGTTCTACCCATTTGAAAAACATTTAAAAGTAATATATAAATTATTTATGTGAAAAAATGTTTCCATAATTGTCCAAAAGTTAACTATAAAAATAAGTATTAAAATAAAAAAATATATAAAAGAAAAAACGTATTACCTCCAGATTCGTATTTCGATTGTTAAATTAATTTCATCAATCATTTAGTTTGGCATTTTTCCTCAACTACTATGTAATGATTTACAAATGAATGCCAACTATTACAAAGTAATAATGAAGAAATATAATGTTAGTTTCGACAATTTCTCCTTCTTCTTCATCTTTCTGGAGTACTTTCTCAAAGTTCCTCTACGAGGTATCCTAAAAGAACTATTGCATTCTCGCTTTGATACTAGTTCCAATTAGTTAGGTTTGTTTCTGAGATAAATTTCACCAGAGCCAATTATTTATTTTATATATTTCCTAGTTCATGTCCAGGGGACCCATGGAAAACTGAGATGATTTTGAGTCATAGTTGTACAATCAAATAGTACGTGGAAAACAGTTTCCTTTTCCCTTATAGTTTGTTTTTTTCCGTATACAGTATTTATCCTTATAGTTTGAAGATGCTTCCTCAAAAGTTTCCTGTTACTAGGCCAACCGGCATTCTGATATCCTTACTTCCTAATATCTGGACCACTGATGAAATTGTTTGGCAATCGAAATACGTATCTCAAGAAATAATAATCTCTTATATCTGTTTTTGCAACAACAAAAACCGCAAATTTTACAAAATTTCAAAAGAAAAACATTCCATTTACTGATGATGAATAAAATTTAAAAATCATAATGATTCTAAAAAAAATAATCAATTAGCTACACAAGAAACACGAAAAATACTTTCATTTGTAGTTGAATTCGTTTAACTTGTAAACAAAAACCACCATGAAATAGATTTGCGATTTTGACGAAACTAATTTATAATAAGATTAACATTATATTAATAACAATTCGCGTTCACTAACTCTATTCTTATTCATAATTAATTTTCGTCCGAAAAAAAAAATCATTTCTTTTATATATATACGAAACAAAAGCCATTTAACACTCTTAACACAAATAGCCGAAAGTTTCTCTAAATGCTCTTCGTCAATTTGCATTGTTTGAATTGTTCATTTAAACAATATCAATTAGAAAAATGTTGGCATGCCATACCAAATAATTAGCACAGTTTGTGTCTATATTTATTCAAATAAACAATTAAACGAATCAAATTGTCGAATAAAGTGAAATTATGCGATTATAAATCGGATTGTATAAAATTAAAAATAAATAAATATATAAGTAGTAATTGTGCCATTTACCTCAATGAAATTTATTAGGCGAGTGAATGTGTGTATAATGAAATGATTGATGAGGAAAATGATTGATGTTTGAAATTGAATGAAAAGTTTTTGTGAAAATTTTTTTTTTTTGTTACTGACCGTTTTTCTGCGAAGTTGCTCCTCTGTTCGATGGACGTTCAATAATGGAGTAACTCGAACCAGAAGACGCCACCATGGCCAGTCGCGGACGGCCATAAAGGCCTTCACGTTCCGTTGAATACATCTATAAGAAAACCACGTCGTCAATTGTGATAACAAATCACATGTGATTGAAATGATATTGATACTTTCGGCATCGTAACATAAACTATGCAAAACCAATAATAATCTTCCTTGAATTCTCACTTCTTGTATATTGCCTCTCTATATTTTTCCGTCTTACAAGTGCATATCATCTTACAATGCATAAAATTAAGTAGGGAATTTGAATTGATGCATTTGATTTGTAGGTAAAAACTATTTTTCCAAGCCTATTTTATACCTAAAGAATAAATCCATGATCAATTTTTAATATAGCCTGAAGAGGGATTTGGTAAAAGTGCAGCAAAAGTGGAGCCTTTTAAGTTCTTCGGATTTTAAATTTACGCAATAAAAAGACATTGGGGGCTTTAAAGAAACAGAAAACCACTGATTAATAAGTTTCATTGATTGAGGAGGAAATTATTGAAAACGAAAATTCGAGAAGATAACCAAATGTTTCAAACAGAATTCTTAGCCATAATCGGTAACAAGAAATAAATGGTTAACTGGTTTGGGAATGAAAACCATTCATCTTTTAGTTGGTCATTTAACAAGGCCCTTAATTGCTTAGGAACTAGGCGATACAGGACTTAAAAGGAACAAGAAATCTAATCAGCTAACAAAGGAAAGTTTAAATCAAGGATTATAAAATACCTTTTTTAGTTCTTCGGATTTTAAATTTTTGATATAGAAACACTTTGGGGGTTTTAAAGAAACAGAAAACCACTGATTAATTGCTTTCATTGATTGAGGAGGAAATCATTGAAAACGAAAAGTCGAAGAATTCGGGAAGGTTACCAAATATTTCTTTTAGTTCTTCGGATTTTAAATTTTTTATATAAAGACATTGCCAGTTTTAAAGAAACAGAAAACCACTGATTAATAGCTTTCATTGATTGAAGATGAAATCATTGAAAGCGAAAATTCGAAGAATTCGGGAAGGTTACCAAATATTTCAAACAGAATTCTTTGCCATAATCGGTTAGGTACAAGAAAAATTGAATCGAGAATATTCCAAATCAATTCCAAACTAGTTTGAGAATGAAAACCATTCATCTTTTAGTTGGTCATTTAACAAGGCCCTTAATTGCTTAGAAACAAGGAGGTACAGGACTTAAAAGGAACAATAAATATAACCAGCTAACAAAGAAAGGTTCAAATCAAGGATTATAAAATACATAGATGATCTCATAGGCTCACAACTAATCGAAATATTTAAGAAAGTGACGTGTACAGAAGAAATTCACCTCTATATATTTTTTCGTCTAACAAGTGCATATCATCTTACAATGCATAAAATTAAATAGGAAATTTGATATTGATGCATTTAATTTGTAGGTAAAAGCTATTTTCCAAAACTTTTTTTATACTTTAAGAAAACAATCCTTGATCGATTTTTAATGTGGCCTGAAGGTGAATTTGGTAAAGGTGCAGCAAGGATGGAGCTTTTTTAGTTCTTCGGATTTTAAATTTTTGATATAAAAAGACATTGTAGATTTTAAAGAAACAGAAAACCACTGATTAATAGCTCTCATTTATTGAGGAGGGAATCATTGAAAACAAAAATTCGAAGAATTCGGAAAGGTTACCAAATATTTCAAACAGAATTCCTCGCCATAATCGGTTAGGTACAAAAAAAAATTGAGTCGAGAATATTCCGAATCTTAAAATAATATGGAATATGTAGAATATATTGCGGTCCACATTATGTAGCATACTTTAATATAATAATATATAAAAATGATACCATAAACATAAATTTGAACAGAAATTCAAACAAAAATAATTGTGACGTATTGCCCAGATACGTATTTCGATTGTCAAGCAACTTCCTCATTCCTTGTGATGATTCACAAGTTCACAATTTGTGAATCATCACAAAGCAGTTACGGAGTGATCCAAACTACTTGATGACCACTGATTAAGATTGCTTGGCAATCGAAATACGTATCTGGGCAATACGTCACGAATATTTTTGTTTGAATTTCTGTTCAAATTTATGTTTGTGGAATGATTTTTATAAATTATTATTTTAAATTATACTACATAAATTGGACTGCAATATATCTTATATATTGTATACATAGTTTGGAATTGATTTGGAATATTCTCGACTCAATTTTTCTTGTACCTAACCGATTATGGCAAAGAATTCTGTTTGAAATATTTGGTAACCTTCCCGAATTCTTCGAATTTTTGTTTTTAGTTATTTCCTCCTTAATAAATGAAAGCTATTAATCAGTGGTTTTCTGTTTCTTTAAAAACCCCAAAGTGTTTCTATATCAAAAATTTAAAATCCGAAGAACTAAAAAAGCTCCATTTTTGAAAATATTTTATTTTTGTGAATCAAGAAGCCTGTAGAAGTTACGATTAGTAACGAAACGTAGCTAATTGAATAATAAAAATATTAAATAAAAAACAAAAAGATCTTAAATAACCTGAATTTTCTTCTTATTAAAAAAAAATACGCACATGTATAAATATATACTTAAGCTTTGATTTGAAAAAATCATATAAAATTTTAAGAGATTTTTAAATAGTGCTGATCTTTCCCTTGTACAAATTTCAATTCATGTATAGTACAATATCTATCTATTATCTAGATCAGGAACTATTGACAATGGTTTATGTAAGATACATCATACTACAAATTAATTGTAAACAAGTACTTGTACTTAATTTAATTTTAAAGAATAAATATTTTTTTCAATTAAGATACAAGTAAAGGTCAGTACCTCCAATAAAGTTAAAAACCCCACTGCTCTATAACCTAGATAGGTAGATAAGCACAAAAGTAATTCCTACAAGACATCCATTTTACAAATGTATGAAATTGAAAATATTATTTTTGTGAATCAAGAAGCCTGATGAAGTTACGATACGTAACGAAACGTAGCTAATTGAATAGTGAAAATATTAAATAAAAAAAAAAACGATCTAAAATAACCTGAATTGTCATCTTATTTAAAAAAAAATAAAAGCTGAGATCTGAATTTTATCATCTACAATGTATGGAACCCCATAAATTTTATATTAAATTCCTTTCCCTACCAAGCATGGACAATAATTGCACAGCCCTTGAACCATATGCTAATCAAATTAAAATACTTTTCTAATTGAATTAGCCGTTTGTCGCTCTGATATTAACAATATGATTACAATGGAGAAATCGCAAATCCATTGCAATTAACATACCTGACAGCAGTTTCTTGCAGTCTACGTTGTTGCAGCCGTTTCCGGGCAAGAAAACCACGACAATGGGCCTGCAAATGGACCACCCGACCGGTCAGCAACGAATCACGTTGAGCCTCCAAGTGGGCCAATGTACCAGGTCGGAAAAATATCTAAAAGAAAACAAGATTTTTTTTCATTAATAACCATTCCATACAATTCCAGTTTGCTATACAACATCAAAGAAATTACGTGCGTCTTTCTCAAAAAAATTATAATTAGTGGAATTACTATATTTCTGTATAATTACAGATAGTCTGCTATACGCAGACAAATTACACAATGGAAATACGAGTTTCGTTCGGGTGTAGGTACTTGAGGAAAGAATGAAATATATTTGTATATAAATCGAAGAAATGACTTGGCAGTTTTCACTTTCATTAACTTAAATTATAGTCTTGGGTTATAACAATTTTCATGTTAATTTAGTGCAATGCTGTCGATTTGTTCCCCATATCTAATTGTTATGTTTCTTATCCACACTCCATGTATGCAATTCTGATTTAAATCATTCAACCTAAGCCGGTTTTTTGAATACCTGCTATAATATAAGTGACAAACTATATTTTATTGTAAAATGTAAGTACATACTTGCGTATGAAAGTTATGAATAGTATAATTCCTACGTGAATTGGTTGTCAACGTGCCAAAGCTATTATCTATAATTTATTTACTTAACTTATTTTCATTGAAATTTTCGACGTTATTTTCAATGTAAAAGTCGTTTTTCATTGCAATTATTGAGAATCCAAAAAAGCTGTTAAATTATACCGAAAATTTTTGGTAAAGAATTTTCAATAATTGCTACTAAAATCAATTTGAAGAATTAAGGGGGTATTCTACTCTAGAAATTTGAAAAAATCAATTTTTTTTTCATAATCCGATAGTTTAGATATTCAAAAATATCCTCCTAAAAGGATTTTTCAAAATTCAAATTATTTCCGAAGTTATAGCGGTTTTGTATGAAGCTGGGATGGCTGATTAAGAGAATGTAAGTAATACATACTTTTCTATCAATTACGCTGCCTGAAACTTAACGTAAAACTTTAAACGCGTTTTTCTCGAAACTGTCTTTTTCAAAACGATACCCACGATTTCTCAGGCTCTACTAAACCGATTTCCCTGAAATTTTTAGAGAGTCTTCTTTATAGACTTGTCTATGTCTGGAACTATCCCCATCCCCAAATTTTGATTTTTTACTATTTTTAAAAAATTCGAAACAGTCAAAAAAAGTGGTACAAAAATTGTTTTTTTTTTCAGGCAGTCGCCATTTCGTGAAAATTTTTTTTCATACTTTTCCGTAGTTCCAGACATTGCGACATTATTCTAGATTAATATTTTTTTTTTTTTTTGGGGTCAGATTACTAGGAGGCTTGAAATCGTGGGTATGGTCACGTGCCAATTTTTTGAGACCCCCCACTTCATCAGCTGCTAATTTTTGAAATTTTTAACTTTTTTTATTTTTTTTTGTATTCTTGAAATGTTAATAAATAACTGATAAAAAAATGGATAGTAAAAATATTAATTGGCTATTTTTTATGACACTTCAAAAATTACCTGAAATTCATGCCTCTAGACAAGAATACTCCCTTAACAAGTATAAGAGATAGAAAGTTGAGAATTGTGGATTGATATTTTGTAATGCTGTTTTACACGGAAAATTACGGAAATCGCCATAAATTTCTTAGAACGAGATATTTTCCTTTAGCTATAAGTAACATTTTCGAGAAAAACTAGTACAAAAAAAAATTTATATTCATTTTTCTATGATAACCAAATTTTTGCAAATATTTTGCGGATTCTTGGAAACCAAAACCTATTGAAACTGCCCAAAGATTTTTCATACAAAATCATTAAGAATCCAGTAAATATCCATTAAAATATTTACATTACTTTTCTTTGACTTATGAAAGCTTTATATTCCATCTAATAATGTCAATTACTCTTGTTTGAACGAAATATGTACATAATTATTCCCATACAAAAAAAAAGGAAAACATTAGGAGAACCGAAAAGTAACGATATTTTATCTACAAAATATTGAAACGCAAAATTTTGAAACAAAATTCAATTATCAATCAATGGTATAATCATCCTCAATATCATCAACCTGTTGATATTTTCTGGGCAATATTTTAGTGCCAAATTAGTACAGTATTTAGTACAAATCAATTAATTACGAAACAAAATATCAGAAAATCATATTTTGAATTACATTTAAGTTTTCAATTTTTTTTAACACTTAGAAAATGTTGATGTAATTTGCAATTGAAATAAATAAAAATTCGATAGTACAACTTTGGACGTTTATGGTAGATAAGGCATTATAATCCACCTTTAATATATTAATTTTTCTTTGAAAAAAAGTCTTGGATTAATTTATCTAACCACGATTGATTGGGAATATTTGAGAGCTCTTCGATTGTCTAAGATAAATTTGGAACCACTTCTTCCCTTAATTATTCAACCCTTTATTCTATACATTTTTTTGACATTAATGAATAGATACACTTGCACAAATATTAAAAATATTTTTGGCAGCAACGTTGCGTTACTACCCTGTAAAACTCGAAGAACTTTCAATATAAAATTTGTATGCCTTCGGAATAATACATATTTTTGAATCTTTTTGGTTTAACAAGTTAATTTAATCATAGAGCGTCTTTAGTATAACTTTGAAATAATTTATTTCAAACTTATGATAAAGCTTATGGTGTTAAATGGCAACTGAATGTCTTTAGATTCAGAAGTGACATCACTTTCCAGTTCCCTTAATAATTTCAGGTATACAAATATTCAATTCATACTACTTATTCTCAAATTCTTTTAAAAATATTGCAATTAAAAAAATATTTTACTATAACTATCAATAGGCTTAAAGTATGTTCAGTCAAATTGATGAGCGGTTGGTTAGCAATAGTCAGCAATAATTAGTAGGTCTTTTAGTCATTTAGATTGAAAATATAAATTACTCACAAAAATTGTAATTGAAAATTGCATCGAAACTAACACTGTTAATACTAAGGTTCCTAAATTTCTGAACTTAATATAATTTCACATAGGTACTTGAATATAAGAATTTGTTATCTTGGTTAATTGAGTCGTAGGACATATATTATTATTATTATTCACTATTAAAATTAATCAATAAAGTATGAATAAGTTAAGCAATGCACTTATATCTATGGACAACACATATACGTCAATGCACATGACTATTAGCTAATGGGATTGTAAGATTTAAAGATGTTCATTTGTTTTGATTATTAAAATTTTGAAAATTTAACATGGCTCACTCCTAGAGCCAACGCCATCTATATTGTGCATATTCAGGTTCAATAAGACCAATGATATTAAGAGTGGAAGTGGTACTTTTTTAATTTCTTTTTCACAATGTAACAATTTCAAAAAGAATTCAGACATTATAAAGAAAGTTTATAAAGCTTAATTAGATTTTCAATATTGAATTTTGATTTACAAAGTATAATGTAAGAATGAGGTTTACCCTCCTTCCCTCCTCAACCTTTCTCCCTAACAGTACTCTTAATTAATCAATTGAATGTAAGTAACATATTATACATATCTTACATATATAGAAAAAGTTGAGTGTAAATATATTATTTTTGGTCACTGCACTCTCCTATATATACTTATATATTTATATATTTCTATTATTTTTATATATTTCTATATATATTATATAAATTTTAGCAGTTATTTCAAGAAGCCATCTGAAACATGAGAAAATCATATTCAGTCCCAAAATTTCCTTGGAAATTGATCATTAAGATATTGCTTAAAACTTTTGGCGACGTTTGGATAAGAATTATGATTCCATATCTTTTTTGTATTACTTTGATTAAGGATTATTATTAATAGTTATGATTTTATCTTGGATATCCCTCTAAGAGTGGACCCACATAAAGTTTTCTTAGGCCTCCATGAAGCTAAATACGGTTCTGGATCGGAGGAAGGAAAAGCTAATTATTACAAAAGCACTTATTGTTAGTGTGAATATTAACTAATTGATGAGATTATAAGTTCTCATGAAAAAAGAAATAATTAAAATGATTTAATTGCATCCTATTATAAATTATTTCAACGTACATAACTATAACTATGTTACAAAAGATTAAAATAATTGATAACGACAAAGTATCGTAATTATGAGATTTATGAAGAATATCACAACAAACAAGAATTACACAACTTCACATGCAACTATTTTTGACTTTTATAATAACTACCTAATCTAAAAACTTTATAAAATGGATCAAAACAAACGGATTTTACTGTAAAATGATTCAGTGAAAATAATGAGATCATTTTTGGCCACTTGAATCAACAGCTTCTAAATTGGAAATTTAAATTGCACTCTAAACTAATATTTACCAATCCAAATTTATTGGACAGTGAATGCATTTGGGTAGCCTTGATCTTAAAAACGGAAGGCCTGGATTAAAAATTATGATGATGATGATAATAATAAACAAAATCGTTGATGTAATAGCAAAATTGTTTTTGATGTCATGAGACAATTTTAAGAAAATGATTCACAAATATTTATATATTACTGCTCTGCCAGTACTTGGGCTGAAGTCAACCTTATTTTAACTCGATGGTTAATCAAAATTGGCCATTGGTTAAGAAAAAATCAGTTTTCTCTTAACTTTGATAAGTCTACGTATATTACGTTTGGTAGTTACATTGATAGTATTCCAGATAATTTTCACCTTAAAATAAATAATTTTGAACCTAAAAGAGTTGATAATTGTAAGTATTTGGGACTAATTTTCGATGCGTACATGAAATGGAACTCACATGTCTATGGATTAACAAAAAAATAAGGTACTTTCCATTCTTATTCTTTAAATTAAGCAAATGCTTAAGTCCCTTGGGATTATAAACTATTTATCATGGGTTATTTAAAAGCATAATCAACTATGGCATAATTGCATGGGGTTTGGCATATAAAAATAGTATTAGACCATTAACTAGTATCCAAAATCGTTATAATTATTATTTCACTTCACGTAATATTGTTGATAAATCCCTCAATATTAGGGAATAATTTATTATCAGTGCTTTAACATACTACTATAGTGAGTGTAAAGAATAATATAATAATAAGTGTACATAAACTAGATCTAATTTATTAACGCTGCCAAAAATTAAAGAAACCATTAGCACTAAGAATCCTTATCTTGGTGCAATAAAATATTTTAATAAGTTACCTAAACCACCTTAAAACTCTTAATTTTAAACGAAAACAATTGAAGAAAATACTAATAAGTTCAATTGGCAATTTGAGTGACTAGTCATTAATATATTTTTCAATTAAATTATATTATTTATTTTATTGGTAATTCTGTGTTTACCTATAATTCATTATATAATTACCCTGTTTTAAATATATGCAATTGTAATGTAATATTTTAGTTCTATGTACAGATGCTTTGCATCTCTATAGGATATATGCTGTGATTAAAAACAAACAATAATAATTTTCTGTTGGAATTAATAGAAATTGTTTAGTATACTATATACAACATAATAAATATTTTTGACCAAAATAATTTTATTAACTTTAAGAAAAACAAGAGTTCCTAACTAAAAATGAAAGTAAAAGTAAAGGATCACTGATATAGGTTGTCCTAAAGTCCTTGTGTACTAAAATAAACATAAATGAAATGTCGCATATTACGAACGAAATTAGGAAGGAAACCAAAATTCGGGTTCGGTTATAATTAGGGATGCAAATAATACATATATATTTTTATCTTAAATAATTAATACTTTCTTTCTTACTTTTCCCAATGTTCAGCAGTTTCGCTTGAAAAAGTAGTAATAAACTACGAAACGTTACGAAAAATAAAAATTCAATGATAATTATGAAAATAGAAACAGATCTTGAAATTCTTAGAAGTATAACAAAACAATGGTATCTTATATATAAATTGGCTATGTGCGTCCGTGCAGAACGGGCTATGCGCATGCGCTCTGTTATCCCCACTTACGCATTCAAAACATTGGTAAGGGTACTCACTCACTAATGTATTTATTTGTGAATACGTATTTCGGATTTTCAAGTTTACAATATGTGAAAGCCAAAAAACATAATCAGAGTTTAAATTTTTAAGCAAACCCTAAGTTTTTGTTTCTAATAATAAATCAGCTTTGTTTTATATTAAGCAGTAATAACGTTTCGCTTTTAACGGACTTTGATTGATTATTATATTTGAAATTTCGATTGTTTATTAAACGTTATCCCTTACAAACTTTGCTACTGTTTTTCACTCTTTTAGGGGAGAAATTTTCAAAAACCCTTTCTTATTATATATCTGCATCGTATATGGAAAACACTTTCCAAATTTCATCGACACAAATGTGCACTTATATTTGAACATATAATGTAAAAAACGAAAAAAAATAATGACGTATGACGTCATAATGACGTACATACAAAATTGTTGGAAATTGGTGGAAAGCGTGGAAGTAAATTCGAATATTTTATTTATTTTCAATAATAATAATTGGTTTTCAAATTGTTCTAAATACCGAAAAAAAGTTAGTATCGAAGATTTTATATTTGAATTGACCGAATTGACAGTGAAATATATGGCAAAAAATTGTTACCTTAATGCTTTTCAGCCGAACATATAATTACTCCAGATCACAACCATTGGTTCATAAAATAAAATAGATTTTAAAGTTTGATTGTTGAAAAACGAACCAAAATTTAGAATCGCCTATTTGATATAAGGACTACATAAGTATTAAACTTTCATACTAATTTAGTGAAATGACGTTATTTAAAATGTTCTTAAAATGATATAAAAGTAACACTTATATTTTATTTCATAATATAATTTTAGATAAACTTTTTTTCATATTAACAACACTTTGATTAATAAATTTAAAATTTCGATTGTTGTTTAACTCTACATTATCTCATATGAAACATTTTATTGAGATAAAACCTTTAGTTGCGAGTGCAACGGGCAACTAGTACTTCATAAATTGGACCGCAATATATTCTATTTATTGTATATACAGTATAACTGTTCAAAGTTAGCGAAAAAAATCTTATTTTGACTATAGGGATAGTTCTTGAAATGGAGTTAACTCACTTTCAAAATAAACGGCGCATTTATTAAATGCGACGTTTCAGCTCCTTTATTGAGCCTTCCTCAGGCGTTTTGAAAATAGCCAATTTTTTATATTAGTGTTAAAAAATATCGAAAAAAATTCATAAAATTTCGATGTTTTCAACTTCGATGTTTAACTTTTTAAAATATCGATGTTTTTTATGAGCAATTTTGCATCTCTATTTGTGATGACTACTTTCAGTCGGATATTATACACAAAAATCATTAATAATAAGATAAACCGAAATGATTCAACTAAAATGAAATAACTTTTACATATTAAATTAATAAATAATGCGTTAATTAATTCAATCTACTTAATTTATCATTCCAATTCCAATTTGAAAAATTATAACACAATTTCAACTGTATTATCTATAAAATGCAACATAAACCCTCAAGAAACAGTTAATTAGCAAAAGCAAAGAATAAAATTGAACCAATTAACTGTAATTATTTCAACGATTTACATAAAAAATTCTCGCATTTACAACAATTAAATCTGATCTTAACAGATACAGGAAAACTTCCATTACATAACCCAAGTAATAAATAACCGTTTCAATAGTTCACTATTGAAAATATTTACATTGAGATATTGGAACAAAATTTAAAAGTTCTCAGCCAAAAATTGCGAACAATTCGAAATATTTCAACAGAAACCAATTTGTAAACTTTCCCAAAAGCGAAGCCAAAAAGCCTCAAGAGAGAAATTTTGTGGTGAATTTATGTGAATTTACGCAAAAATATGATAAACGAGCGGCCGTTATGGTTTTAATCTGATTATATAAGAATGCTAAGGCAGCAATTAAAAATGATATTTTTGGCAAAAGTTAGAAAGTTAATAACTCGTCCGATTGTGCCTAATTATAGATTATATGCACACATAAATGTATTTCACACTTCCTTTGGTATTTTGGTTAATACATAGTATCGGATATAATATGAAATGCATTAAAAAGTCAATATTGGGAAATTGTTTTATTGGTTGTGTTGAGACTTGGGGCGATAAACACATTGTAAAAAATCGATTCGGCTTGGAATGATTGCTTTTCCACGTGAGGCGTGAGTGTAAAACATTTGATATCTTCGCTTAATGTGTACAATAATATCAATAAAACATTTGGATGTTTCCAATCTCAAATGTGACCGTAGTCGATTTCTTTTTGCCCGGAGGATGTTCTCATGTAAATTATCGACTTTTACTTTCCTCAATATGCCCGGCTGATAAAAATCCACCGACCAGACTGGACCGGATGGCTAGTGTGATTTTCTAACGAAAGAAAGTGAAGGAATCCGAAGAGATGATCCAATCGCAAGTGGTCATTAACATATAACAATTCGGCAAATGCAAATAGAGTTCATCAACTTTGGTACAAATAAAATTCGCGAACATTTTCGACCTCAAAACTTTTGTACACTAAGTACACTTTTGTATTCTAAGTGAATTAATAATAAATTGACAACTTTTAGTGGTCATTAACATATTACAATTCGGTAAATGCAAATAGAGTTCATCAACTCTGGTACAAATAAAATTCGCGAACATTTTCGACTTCAATACTTTGCTAAGTGAATTAACAATAAATTGAAATAAGTTTTATCAATTTTTTGTCGGTATTTATCATCGTTTTATTACTACCAAGATTTTTGCAACTCTAGGATTAATAAAAAATCGTAAATCGAAAGCATCTACCATCTTCGGAGTGGCCACCTTGGCCACTAGTAGGTTTTAGTACTACTATGTTTTCATAATAGAGTTTAGGTTTAGACCAAGGTTTATAAAATACACAGTTGGCCTCATGGGCCACGTGACGTATCCAGAAGAAAGTCGTATACATTTTCAGACTGAATCAAATTTCAAAATTCTTCGTATGACGTCATTTTTTTTCTAATAGGGCAACCTGTGTAATTTATAAACCTTGGGTTTAGACGCCCTTTTGGGTTTGGGTAATCCCGTGGATGGTGTTTGGCGAAAAAGACAAGAAGTGCATGAGGTTTCTCTGGCTTTGTTTCCTCATTTGTGCAACCCAATTTTAGGTTATTTTTGCATGTCAATGATTTCTCAACAAATTACGGGTTAAGATTTTGTGGATAAATTTCTGAAAACCCCTTCAGTTAAATCCAGTTAAATTCAGTTAATATTAATTAACTGATATCAAAGATTGTTCTACTACAATCGTTACTACTATCATCTGATGAAAAACTTAGTTTTTTTCACTGAAAATTTTTGAGTAAAGCTTAGAATAAGTTGCTCCCTTCTCTCGAATTATTTAGTCAAATTAAATACTAAAAAGTATAAAGTATAAAGTAATCGCTAATTACTTCATTAACACCAGTAAATCATGGATTTTAAAACAAAAGAAGTCTACAGATTTTTTTTTGTGTATAACCCCCTGTGTATTACCTTCCTCTTTCCCCTTCATGTAAAATATAGACATCGATTGTATAGATTTTTTCAAAAACAAACAATTATCAAAAAAAAATTATTTAAAAGGTACCCACATGAGAACTCGCGACATTAAACACGCAATACTTAAACATGGACAGCTAATCACGCAACTATTAAACATTGAGGCACATATTTGAATCACTAATATGGATATTTATATATCGAAGAGCAAATTAACAATATCGGTTTCATGATATTTGATCCACTGACAAAATATCCCGAACACAAAAAAAGTCCTGACAAAATATCCAGACACCAAATATTTGGCAAGACTACGATTTTTCCGACACCACGATTTGAAGACGGACTCTTATAGATTTCAACGAAGGAAAACGAAAAGAAAGATTTTTTTACGAAATATCGGTACTTATAAATTGAAAAATTACAAAATTTTATTTTCACCGTCTTAGACGGATTTTTCTATTTTATCCCTGACAAAATATCCTCGCGAAAATATTTCCAAATAAAACAACCCCGTACAAAATATCTCGGACAATTGATCTTTCGACTATTCATTACTAAAAAAAGACTTTTTTTCTCAAGAACTCCAAGAAATAGCAGTTGCTTGACCACAAGATCAAGAACAATCAACAAATAAAAAAATAAAAATGGTCGACTCCTTTAGCTACTTAAACGCCGCTAAAGATCAATTGTCTGCTATCACCACCATGAAATAGCTACACATTGCTGAACTGGTGCAAATTACATAATAGTTCACAAAAAAAAAAGAAAGAAAGCTATTTTTTACAACCGCAGTTTCACCAAATTTTTTTTGCGTTAAAGATTATACATTAAGGGTCCAAGGGCCTGCTAAAGGTCCTTTGTTAATAATTGAATGAGCATTTCAAATATATTTGTTTGGAATTCTCATCGTCCCTGGATCTCTTTAGTATAGTTTTTTAGCACCTAAAATAGGTGGAACCGCGGTTATAAACAATTACCTTTTTCTTTGGTAATAAATAATCGAAGGATCAATTGTCCGGGATGTTTTATCTGGATATATTTTCGCAAAAATATTTTGTCAAGGGGTCAAGACGCCTGAAACGAAGTGTATATACTAAGTACTAAGCGTGATTAACTTTTCACGTCAAATATCCCCTGTATAACCATCGTTTGTCTTCATGTTGAACAACCATCGTTAATATTAAAATATTTTCACGATTTTACGATTTTTTTAATGTTCTATTAAGGCAAGGTGGATGTTGGGTTTTAATCCCAAACGGGAAATAATTTATATTTTTTCAGTTCAAGATTTACAAACAATGCTAAAGTAGCTACTGTTATTACTAATATGTACTAGTAGCTACCCGTGAAATATTCACATCTAACACTGATAAATGACAAAAATTATTAATTGAATGAAAAAAAATAACAGTTGAAACAAATGACAACAGTCAGTCAATTCAAAATTGAACCAGAGATCATTATATTTAGTTTTCACTCACTTATTTTGTTTGTTTCACACACTCGTATGTGTTTAAATACATTATTTGTTCTCTGTCTTTTCCGACATTAGAAAGATATGTACGTTGGTCTGTTATTATATTGATTGTAAGAGCTTATATGAACTGAAAGGGAGGGAAATCTTGTTAGAATAAAAATTACCTTAGTAATAATTTCACAAAAGTATTCATATGAAGTCAATACAAGCTCTTATCTAATGTAAAAAATTTACGCTCGTCAGATATCTCTTCCTTTTAAAACACTATTTTTTTAGTTCAAAAATATTTTTAGATGACTTATCGAAAAAATGGTTTTTTAAATATTCAAAAAAGCAAACATAAAATATGAAGAAAGTGATCAAAGATTTGAGCCAATTAAATATTATGCAGACATTCTTTTGATTGATAGCAAAAAGTAAGACATCCAAAATAAGGAAAAACCTTTTTAAAGCCAACAAAAATTTTTAAAGATTTTTTTTTAATTCACTACCAATAATATAGGAATGATTTTTTCCAGGCTAATGCCACGAAAAAAAATCACCATTTTAATATTTTAAATTCATTGAAAACTTTACCGTTTTTGTTTAAAAGGTATCATTTATAGATATTTAAGAATAGATTTACTGGTTAGAGATGCAAACGATACATCGATTTTTATTATTTGATTTTATTCGATAAACATCGATATTTTTAAAGTCGATATTGAACTTTTGAAAATATCCATTGTCTAATATCGATGATTTTTATGAAGAATTTTGTATCCCTATTAATGGTACAAAATTGTCCTCCAGTTATCCTTGCATTAAATATGAATGGCTTAAAGAATATTAGACAAGATGCAATGATCGTTTAAAACTAGGTGTAAGACAAAGAGAAATAAAACAAACCAAAAAAAGAACTAACCTCTGAACGAAATTTGTTTTCACCTTTCGGTCTCACAATTAAATTCTTATTATTTTTCTCACATACTTTATTCGCGGCCGCTTTTTGTTCCAGTAACTTAATTTTTTCTTTTACTTTACAACTAGACAACACTTCATCGTTTATCTTCTTCACACTAATCTTCTCCATTTCGTCTTCACAGTCTATTTCATTTTCATTGGAAATATTTCCCGAGTCATCCGAATCGTCCGGATGCTCCAATTTGGTGATCGACGTGAATTTTGGAACTGCAGTTGGGCTAATTTCCAAATTGGGGAGTGACGTTGACGAAGATGCCGAGGACGAAATCAAGTTTGGTTCGGCCGTAACAATACCTTCGTCGGATCGAACATCCGGAAGGATTATGTGTTCTGGAGTTAGGGCCGATAAGTTTTCGACAACTTGAACATTGACTTTTGAATTGTCCATGTTGGAAATGGAGTTGTTTTCGTAGGGAATGCAATCGTCGAAGGTAATTATTTCGAAATTTTCTTCGCTGTTTTTAATCATGAAATTCACTTTGTCGGAAATGAGTTTCATTTGCTTGACGACACGTTTCGATTCTTCCTGCTTCTTGATCATGTAAACGCTTTTCAGGCCAAAAATATCTTTTTTGTCGGGAGTTTCATTTTTCGATTTGGGACTTTCGGTGGTCCGTTTTTTCTTGGTGGCTTCGGTGATTTTTATTGCTGGTTCTTGCTTTTTGATTCCGATTTGTGACTGCTTTTTTAGCAGTGCAAAACTGGTGACTTTTTTGGGGTCGATCGGATTTTTTGGGGAGGACACCCGAGGTTTGGTGGTGGAGAGTCGACGTTGGGTTAGGTTTACGTTGTTGGAGTTGCTGAGGGACTCGACTTTCTTTAGGATTCGGTTTCCTGTAGTGATACATTTGTCGAGGGTTTGATTATCGTGGATGTTTTGGCTTAGATCATTAACAATGGAACGAACACTTCGAAGATTTTCGGTGATACTGGATTTAGTAACAGGATCTCGTGGTTGTTCCGTATTTTTCGATTTAAGCGAGGAAACACTTCCGAGTGATTTACGATCTGTAAGATTAAGACCGACTGGAGTGCTAGGACTAAACGATTTGTTTAACGGGAATGTTTTCACAGGAATTTTACTAATAGTTTTCGACTTATTGATATCATAAGTACTTTTAGCCTTGGTGATAACTTTCGGTTCTGATTTCAGAGACAATTTTTCGCTTGATACGGAATTTCGTTTCATATTCTTATTGATCGGTGACGATGGTTTGTTTTGCAGTTTTCCAGGAGTCGAAAGCGTTTTTTGTACTAACTTTTTAGGCAAGATTTCAGTCTTTTCATCGGGTTTTGATGCAGTTTCTACTTTTGGAATAGAACTCGAGAAAAATACACTTAAATCGATCATACTTTTGGTTTTGATCAGTAAACTTTCGCTGGAATCTTCCAGGCTTCTGAAGTCTCGAGGCGAATCGGGAGCTTTTTCTGGAGTTGACGATGCAACTGGATCAGATACTGATTTTTTTAAAATGCATCTCGACTCAATTATACTGCAAGATTTCGTTTTCTGTAACTTTGGTTTGGAATTAATCGAATTTTTGTTGTATTCGTCGAGAATTTTATCAAAATTGTCAATGACGATTTGTAGTTTATTGTCGTCGACCAAAGATGCAGTGGTGACAATACTGGCATTTTCCACTGGAGAATCCTCGCCAGATATTTCAACCACTGTTATATTTGGTTCGGTTTTATTCAGTAGGGGATGTTCATCGAAACTGTCATATCCGCTTGAAACATTTCCGGAAAAGTTGAGATTTTCATAGTGCCGATTGAGATCCGGACAAGTCTGCACCAAAACAACATCGGGACGAGTTTTCACATTTTTCTGGTCCGAGTTTGAAGATGCCATTTTTTCATCGGTTTTTCCCGATAACCATTGCTTTTTGGTCGAGTAAAACTTTTGTAAAGTGTTCTTCGGCGATGAATTCAATGTGTATTTAGCCGATGGCATTTTCCTGGGTCACCTTTTGTGTTTTGCCTCTTCAGTTCTTAGGCCAGAACATGGTAAATTAGAATGATCGTTCCGCTCACTTGATTTCTGGGCTAGCACAATAGAATTGGCGTTTGGTAAACTATTTGTAATGTTCTGATTTAGATTTTCCTTCCGAATATCACCAGAAACAGGTACAACACGGCGAAGAACAAATGCATTGAATCCGACATATTCCTCGTAACAATCACAAGAAATGTTAAACAAATGCACAGATAACACGGGACAATGTTTCAGTTTTCACAATCCAAACAAGAGCGAATAAATAATCCGAATCGATTGTCCTCGAACTCGTTGCCATGAAATAATGAAGTGCACAATTACACGACCGATACGATACTGTTAGTCTTCTGGTAGTTAGTGCAGGTTTTCAGCTAGCGAGACAGAAAGTTCAATTGCTTCTTCTTCCATTCTTCCATTATTACAGGTGCGATAAGCCTTTCGATTAACCTCCTTCTCTTGTATGGGCGATTTTAGTACCACTCGCGGCCTTCTTCCAACATCTTCAAGCAAATGTTCACGTTTTCTCGGTGACTTACAGCGGAGAGCCACACCGAACCGGAGGAGCCGGCTTAGTGGTTTATTTATTCGCGATTCACGTCCATTATCTCACAAATTTATCCAAGTTTCTCAAAAGAATTTTCAACTAAAATAATTACACTTATTCAATTAGAAAATCCTAATTAGAATTGTCTTAAAAAAATTGATAAATTTAATCACTTAATTACAAAAAATTTTCGATACGATACGAGAAGAATTGAGAATTAAACTGAACTACTTATAAGAGTTGGGTCTCGTTAAATGTGGAATTAACAGGAAACTCTTATAAGTAAATATTCATAACAAAGATTAAACACATCATAAATTAAATTCTGATAAAAATTGTTGAAATTTTTATCAGAATTTTTCAAGGAAATGCTTGTTTATGTTAGAAGACATTTAACAATTTTGTTGAGTTAAGAATTGTAAAACAAATAAATGAAGATATAAACATATGACTTAAGGATTATTGATTCATTTCTTGAACTCATATTCTTGTAATCATTTAGTTATGAATTTTTTTTTTCTACTTTGATTAATACAATCTGCCATGGGAATTCCATAAAAATTGAAGATTGTTAAAGAATGAACTTAACTATTTTTTTTCAATTTACCACCCGTAAGTTTATAAAACACAAAGTACATAAAATAATATCATATTATAGATGATAAAATTCAGATCTCAGCTTTTATTAAATAAAGAGATAATTTAGGTTGTTTAAGATCGTTTTTTTTTTATTTAATATTTTTTAATATTTAAATTAGCTACGTTTCGTTATGTATCGTAACTTCATCAGGCTTCTTGAATCAAAAAAATATAATATTTTCAATTTAAATTGAATCAATTTATTGAATTTAAATTGAAAATATTTTATTTTTGGGAATCAAGAAACCTGATGAAGTTACGACTAGTAACGAAACGTAGCTAATTGAATAATAAAAATATTAAATAAAAAAAACGATCTGAAATAACCTGAATTGTCTTTTTATTTAAAAAAATAAAAGCTGAGATCTGAATTTTATCATCTTTTATTTATTGAATTTAAATTGAAAATATTATATTTTTTGTGATTCAAGAAGTTTGATGAAGTTACGATACGTAACGAAATGTACCTAATTTGAATATTAAAAAAATATTAAATAAAAAAAAAACGATCTCAAGCAACCTGATTTTTTTGCTGCCAAAAAAAGCATTTATTTTGTAATAGTACCTAATTATTTTTATTATATGAGTAATTCTTATCAAATTCCGAAATTAGGTATCAATTACAAAGTATTTGTGTAAATAGATTTTACCAGTATGGTGATCCCCAGAATAAATTTATGGTTATAGGAATGTAGTACTGCTCCTTAATTATTCGTTATTTTGCTACCCTACTGTATAGATATTTATAGAAAATATATTCCTTCCAAATATCATCTTTATAGAACTAATAGGTCTTCACTTTTTAATTTTTTATTTAATTAAAATTTAAAAAAAAATAGACCTAAACAAAATTAAGCAAAACATTGGCAATAGTATAATATTAACTTTGAATTTAACATAATTTTTTCGATTTTAAATTGTTGCCAATTTTACACTGATTTTGTTGAGCTAAGCTGAAATTGTATACAGTTTCTAAATTTCACTTTATTTTAAAGAAATCGCATTATATTTATATAATACACTTTACAAAATCGTTAAATTATCTGAATATTTTACAAATATTTATTATTCTTATCAAAAATTCGTAAAAGTATCAAAACATTTTACTCTACAGAAATCACAAATAAATTCTTTCAACTTTCCTTTGTAAAAGTAAGCAAAATGGATTTGATAAAAATAAATTTTATATTTTGATTTTTGAATATATGTTATTTTTTAAACAAAACCAAGTGTTCTCTATTTATAAATACTTTTTGGTTTTTTTTTTAAATAAATTATCACATTTAAAACTCGTTTTTATAAAATTATCTCCAAAATGTAATTTTATACGAAGTTAGGTACTGGCTAGCGAAGATTCAAAGAACAGCGGGTGTTTGAAAGAAGAAAAAAATATTTAAAGAAATTCAATTTTAAGAGTAATACATAATATTACTTCTACCATTTAATGGACCTGAAATTCTTGGATAAGTTTGTCCACTAAAAATTAGGCCAGGAAACTGTCGAAACTGTTAACCTGTTTCATCATAAAAATTGGAGAGAATTTATTATTTATTAAAATTAAAAAAAAAAATTGAATTTGGTTTTACGTTGTACTACGTCGTTCTTGTACTTGTTAATAGAACACTTTGTTTATTTAATAATAACTTTATTTATTTTTAGTAGGATAGTGGATATTTAATAATAACTAAGATTAAGTTTCTCAGAAATAATGATGGCACAGCGGTAATGATCAACGCTATATGCTAATGAAGGCGAACCTATGATCCGTGGGTCAGACAATGGTCCACGCATAGGGATGCACCATTGTTAATAAAAAACATCGATTATTTTTAAAAACATCGAAGTTTATGAACGATATATCGATTTTTTTCTATGTTTTTATCATCATTTAAAATATATGTAAAATACAAATACCTTAAATAATAAAATATCGTAAAATTGTGAATCCTGTCAGTTTATAATCATCGTTATATTTTTTTGTTATTTTTAATGATTTTTAACATTTTGTTTGTGTAATATTATAAACTGATGGAATTATTGGGTCTCAAAATCAATCGTAAAACATCGATGTTTAAAAACAATATATCGATGTTTGAAAAAATCGATGTATCGTTTGCATCTTTATCTATTCAGCTTTTTAAATAACCCACGATGACTAGGGAACCACTTGTTTGATAAGTTTGCAGAAAGAGACTTCCATAGCACTTGTATCACCCCCTCTTTGTTTCAGCTTGTGAAGAACTAATGGGGGCCATATACAATAGTGACCCACGAGTTAGTATTTAAAAAAAATATGAACAAAATTTGACCCACGTCTCAAAAAGGTTCGCCATCCTGAAATGGAGAATTTGAGAGAACGAAATGTTGTTCAAATTTTAGTCCAAAGTACTAGCTCATGGGTCACTAATGCTTATTTGCATCAAAGTTAAGCTTAAAAGATGGGGGAAGGAGTTTTTTTTCAGCAAACAAAATGTTAGTATAATTATAAAAGTACTTTGTTTGATATTTAGTAAACACTTTTGCTTTATTTGAAGTACTAGAAACGCATTTGTCGTCATTTCCGTAACTTTAGAACTCTAATGATCAAAATGAAGATTATCAACAGCATTTAAAATGCTTTTGTACGAATGCAGTGCTTGAAAATATATAAATAGAATATAATTTATCCACACAAGTAAAAAAAATTAAATTAATCCAGGGTTAGTGCCACGGGTCATAGGTAACGTGACCACAAGGTATATAAAATACACAGGTGGCCTCATGCGCTACGTGACGTATCCAGAAGAAATTCGTACATATCTTCAGACTGATTAAAATTTCAAAATTCTTCGTATGACGTCATTTTTTCTTTCTAATGGGAAAACTTGTGTAATTTATAAACCTTGACGTGACCATACGTCCCGCTTTCGAGCTTTGTGTCCCGCTGTCCCCGAAGAACCTAAAAATGTCCCGCTTTGAAAAAAAAGTGACCTGTGATAGGTATTTATTCATCACAACCAAAGTCAACCAAAGTCATTATGTAGAATACTGTATACCGTATACCTATAGTGTAAAACCCATAGGCCATAAACCTATAGTGGAAATCCAAACCGGATACTTTAAAGCAAATTTGTGGATCCGAAAAATATAGAAAATCAATCGAATAATTAACCTACTCTATTATTTAAATTGTTATTACAATATTATCTAAGTTTTTTTATCGTCATTTTTTAAATAATTTTTTTTGTTTCTAATAAAGAGACACTAAGTTTGATTATATTTCTAGTGTTGTCATTTTACGCAAAATTATACTATGGTTTTCCAGTTTTCGTATTAAAATTTTGAAGCAAAAAAAATATAGTCACATTAGTTATAGGTCCTACGGTAATCACTGTCCTAGTGATTCTGGGTTTGAACCCAGCTTATTGGGTACTTTCACTTCCAGAATTAAGGTTAATAAAACGTTAAAGTCTTTAAAAACCGTGGTAATTTTAAAGCAAATATAAATAAATTTAAAAAAAAAAACATTCATAATTGCTGTAACTAATTAAAAGTATCAAACAAAACATTTTTTTCCGGTAAATCTTTTGTATGTTTTCTCTAATGTAAAAATAAATGAGTGCATCAAATTTACGAAAAGAACAATACTCGTGATATTCTTTGATTTTTGTATTTAATTAGAAGAGTGTGTAATTCTTAAAAAAAGAAGTAAACCATTTGATTCATCGAATTACGCATATGTACTGCATTTTTTTTTTAGATTAATAATTATCTGCTCTATTTCCGTGGTGATTAAAAAATAAATTTGCATAATTATCAGCGATAGTACTTGAGTGTTTCATAATTCGCGCCTTGTTTTTCATAACTAATCCGGGGTAAACGATCCCGTTATGCATCTGGGCTCGAAAATCGAATTGGGCCACTGAACCGTTACGTAAGATAAATTTGAAAAAAAAATTGTCTCAATGGCCAAACAAGATTGGTTCTTGCTACACTTGTTTTGTAACAGTAATGGGATGGGGAAAAAAATGCAGAAACCTTTAAAAGGAGTCGAATTAAATGCGCCGGATCGCGAATTGAGGATTCGCTCCGTGGATAAATAGTTGGATGAACACTTAAGTGGAGAATAAGTGCGTCCATCCATTTATGTCTCGGAACCGGCAGGAACAGTTACAAATAATTTAATACATTTCAAATGAATGAACTTTTGCATGGATCGCTGGACGACGACGTGAGATTTGTTCGATTACACACGTACTACTTGAAATTATCAAGTTGCTTAACTGTACTACAGCAAATTGGCAATGGGAACTATTTCATTCAGTCGTTTTTCTACTAGGAAATCTCTATGAAAACTGTACTGTTTGTATCATTCAGGAAAAAATCTTTGCTGTTTTCTTCTTTCGTCATTCATTGACTTGACAATTTATTCTTCCAACAAAAACATTGTAATTGCCTCTATACCATAAATGCTGCTAAAGACTTACGAGGGGGAAGCTGGTCAAGAATTTTGAAGAAACCGAAATTTTTTTTTGTCTTAAAAGGTACTTTAGGGCCTTAAAAATAACATACCAAAGGATGAATGCCGGCAAAAATGTCTAAATGCCCAAACTTTCGCAGATTAAAGGTATATACGCATTTAATATAATTTTATAGTACTTAAGACTTTAAACGCGTTTTTCTCGAAATCACTTTTTTTGAACTGGCCGAAGACATAACTCGAGCAAATCTTCACCGATCTATACGAAATTTTCACAGTACATTCGAAATACCTTTCTCCGGAGACGTACGTAGGATTTTTTTTTATATTGCATAGCTTTTTTTTAATCAACAATTTTGTCGTTTTTTTATAGTGAAAATTTTAATGTTTTGTTCAAACGTGCACCATTTCGCGAAAAAAACACAATATCGAAAAAATTCTACGTACGTCTCTTGCTGTTGTTACATAGAAACTAAAAATTTTCAGGATTTTGTTCCAGGACCAAAATTAAGGAAGTTACATCTTCGGCCATGGACCCGTCTAAAAAATGAGGCGCCTCCGAAGAAATGCTGGACGGCCGCCATTTTGAATTTAATTGACACGAAAAAATTTGTATTTGTATATATTAAAACCTAAATTATAAAACCTCTTTCACAGATTTTCGATTGATCTTTTTGTTGAGTCACAAAAAATTCATGAATTATGCCCATTTTTTCACGCTCTAGACCAGCTTCCCCCTTTAACTCCTCACGCATTATAATCCAATCAAGAAAACGTTACCATTTAGTATTCTTATTTCTTCTAAGTTTCAACATTGGAAATTTCATCTTTACATTTTAGCATCTAACGATGACGTTTTCAAGTTGAGTTAATGAGGAATTTATGATCTCAATATCATTGAATTAATTTGAACGATTTCTTTTAACTCAAAAACGAATAAATTGACTTTTAAGAAATTCGGTACTAAAAGGGTTTTTCAAGATTTCAGTGTTCAATAAAACATGGTTTTCTATAGCAAAGTATTGAAATATTTATTGATTTAGAAAATAGATATTCGGGAATTATTTTTTTAAATAAGACGACAATTCAGGTTGTTTAAGATCGGTTTTTTTATTTAATATTTTTATTATTCAATTTTATTAATTGAATTTAAATTGAAAATATTTTATTTTTGTGAATCAAGAAGCCTGATGAAGTTACGATACGTAACGAAACGTAGCTAATTGATTAATAAAAATATTAAATAAAAAAATCGATCTTAAACAACCTGAATTGTCGTCTTATTTAAAAAAATAAAAGCTGAAATCTGAATTTTATCATCTATTTGGGAATTATGTATGAAATTTTTTTTTTAAATGGCCGCCACGGCTTTGCTGGCATTTGCATTTGACGAAATTTTCTATAACGTTATTGAATACATGGGGTGGTATTTCATTGATACAGCGTCTAATTTCGGCTTTTAAAACTTCAATGGTTGTAGGCTTATTGGCATAAACCTGTAACCTCAGATAATCCCACAGCCAGAAATCTAAAGGCGTTAAATTACAAGAACGTGGAGACCAATTCTGATCATCAAATCGGGAAATGACGCGACCAGAAGCAAACTAGTGCAAGATCGACAATGTTTCATGGGCGATATGGTATGTGGCACCGTCCTGCTGAAACCACATGTCTTAAAGATCAATAGCTTCCAAATGAGGCACAAAAAACTGTTGCCATATCACGATAACGATCGCCATTCACCGTTACTGCATTACCTTCTTCGTTTTCGAAGAAAAACGGTCCAATTATTCCTCCAGATCGAAATGCACATCATACAGTGACACGTTGTGAATGTATCGCTTTCTGATGAATGATTCGTGGATTTTCTAAGCCCCAAATGCGACAGTATTGCCTATTCACGAAGCTATTGAGGTGAAAATGGCCTCATTACCGAAAATGATTTTGTTTGCAAAATCAGCAAGTTGCTCAAAGATCCAATTGGTGAATTGTCTTCACTGTTCATGGTTTACTATTTCATGTTTACTAACTCCCATCTGTCTACTTTCGATTTGTCACGTCATAATCATGTGACATTATGACCAATTATGACTGTCAAACATGGCGGGCAATTCAAATCTTGCGCTCTTATTGAAACCACCTTTATATGCGCCGTTTTTTTTGAAAGTGAGTTAAGTCTATTTCAAGAACAATCCCTATAGTATTATCATTTTTAAGCATAGGAATATAAGCTACTAAGGAGGAGGGAATAATTGGCGTTTTTGTTAACAACTAAAATGGAATCAGTAATTTATGAAAACTGAGCAGTTAAATAATTAACATACTTTGTTCTAGTTACAAGAAGAAAATCACCATATAGACCGTCCTTGAAATGGACTTACGCCACTTTCAAAATAAACGAATCATATATATCTTTAATAGCACAACTTATTGTTCTATAAGTTTATTACTATACGAAATAAAAATAAGGCAATTCATTCCCTAAATATAATTGAATGAAAAAAAAAATTTTGTCAAAATAATTTTATTCAAGGAAGATATTTAAAGATATTTGAGATGGTAGTTTTTCGGATCACCTGTTACTTTTGTATTTAGAATAAAAATTTTAATTCAAGGTATGTTATTTAGGTATAAGCTTTAATTAGGTACTTAAAAGTATAAAATATTATCATCAAAATGAGTCGAAATGCAATGATTTTTTTAATATCTTCAATATAAAATTTACATTTTATTGTAAATGTTTCAATTATTTTATGCTCTTATTCATTACTTTATTCTTAATCCCCATAAAATGAATATTTTATCATTAGCGTTTGCATAAAATTTATCAATTACCATAACATATTTTAACAATAAAATTATCATATTATTCAAATAATCTCTTGTGAGATATTTCTTTCCAATTAATTTTTCAATGCAATTATAGCCATATAAGATTGTGGTATTTGTATAGTTTTCGAAGGATTTTAATTCTATAAGAAATATCTCATCCAAATTTCACGTCTATACGACCAGCGATTGAAGCTACGCATTATAAGTTAGTCAATTGAGACAAACGATTTTGCATATACATATAGATTATAAATAGATTAGCATTTTATTTTGTAGAAAACTAGAAAATTCCAAGTAAAGATACAAAAGACGAATTGAAATCCAAGATTTATTACACCAAGAAATGGAAAACCCTAACTTCAAGAGTCTTGCCATGGGATAAATAACTTTCCATCAATATTGATTATCATTACTTTTGGATCATTTCTCGTAACCCTTACTAAACCATAAACCAAACAAAATAAAATGCTTTTTGTACTATGAAATACTCAAAATACTTTTTGTTTGCCATTAAACATTTTAACTTTATCATTGTTGATAATTGTTATAAGTTGTGATAACAATAAAAACGCATTTTAAAAGAGTTTTAACAACGGTTCCATGTCTCGACAAAATTTTAAATATAATTTTAACAATATATGATTGAGTACTTGATAAAGTTCCAAAAGGTAACGAAACGTGGAATCAAAATCAAATATAAATCATTAAGAAGAAAATTTTATTAGATTTTACAGTCCAAAACCCTATGATAGTAACCAATTTAACAAACAATGGACATTAATCGAGTGAATCTACATAAACCTAACGTGCTATTGCGTACAATATATAGAATATATTGCGGTCCAATTTATGTAGTATAATGTAATATAATAGTATATAAAAATCATACCATAAACATAAATTTGAATAGAAGTTCAAACAAAAATATTTGTGGCGTATTGCTCAGATACGTATTTCGACTGCCAAGTAATCTTCCTCAGAGGTCATCAAGTAGTTTAAATCACTCCGTAACTGCTTTGGGAATCATGAATCATCACAAAGCAGTTACGGAGTGATCCAAACTACTTGATGACCACTGAGGAAGATTGCTTGGCAATCGAAATACGTATCTGGGCAATACGTCACAGGTTTATGGTATGATTTTTGTATATTAAATTATACTACATAAATTGGAACGCAATATTTTCTATATATTGTATACACAGTACAACTGTTCAAAGTCAGCGAAAAAATCTTATTTTGACTAACGTGCTATATTTTACAAAAATAAAATATTTAACTAGTTTGACCATGAAATCATGCACAGCAAAAAATAATTTGGCAACTATTCGGCATATATTTTGGCATTTACGCGTACCTGTGCAATTTAGTTATCCGCCATGGATAAATTAATCAAAACTTCTTAATGATTCAAAGGTAATTAATCAAAAATTATTGCCACTACTACGTATCATTAACTTTAGCTTGAAAAATCATTTATTAATGATGAAATAAATTATTTCTGTATTACCTAAATAGTTCAAATAAACAGTTAATGCATTAAGCATTTTTATGCAATCGAAAAATTAGAGCAGAAATTTCAAAATTAATGATTTTCGTTTACAAATAATATCATTAAAAATTTTTAATTCGATATGATAAATCGATGTAGTTTGTATCATTTAAAATATAAAAATAGACATAATTAATGGACAGTCAATTGAATTATATGATTGAATAATTTCAACTTTGCATTATTTAATTGGATTACCATTGTAATTACGAGATAAATGCCAATCATAATATATTTCAATATAATAATTAGACAAATTGGTTTAATTTTATATAAATCTGATTAAATGATGATCCATTTTAAAATATCAATTAATTTTAGTCAATTTATTACAATTTTTTTTTCTGAAATTTATTGAAGTTTTATTATTATTTATGTAAGCATACTTATTAGGTATGCGATTTTTCTAGATCTTAAATATTCTTCGTTAATTACCATTTAAATAAATCTAATAAGTTGAAACCTTAAAACGTTGTTGTTCGTAATTCCAGTTGTAATTTCATTTACATCACATACCCACATATTGTATCGCAAATTGAATAGAAAGCATTTTCCTACATGCAGAAATTTCATGCGACGTAAAAGTATTCAATTATATATTTGCATTTGAAATGCATTCATTTATGATAAATGCTTCTAAAATAAAAAAAAATAATCTCCAACATGCCCAGGTTATTATTAACATTCATGTTTTATTAATATGCCGGCTGCCAACAAATTATTGTAATAAAACCACCGAATGATTCACACGAATTGATTTAATTGCTCATATATTTTTATAAGTGCTAACAATTAGAGGAGAATATCTATTTATAACAGTGGATTCGTTTTAATTTTTGCATCCATGTATATAGAAATAGGCGTTGCCAAAATAGCATATAAATCATTAGCAAAACTTTCATCATTAAATTTTTGATTAGGAAGGATCATATTGATAAACTACTTTCCACTTTCTAACGACCACCTTGCAATCTATATTGTTTTTTTTTTTTTTGGTTTTAATTTATAAATCATTGCCCCTATAATTGCTTGCATTTTATCTTCTTAGTACTCTTTTATTTTGAATTAGATATTCAAAAATATTTTCACTGGATTTTTTGGTACGCTTAAGTATTTGGTTTACCGGATGTTTGAATTTGGGGAATGTGTGATTAATCGATCAATTCTGAAAATTGGTATTCGTTGAGAATGGTTACTTGTATGCTAATTGTTATAAAATTGAATTCAAAAGTGAGTTAGCATTGATTTTCGGAAGTTGTGGTTTTTTCTTGGTATAGAAGTTATTTTTTAATTAGTCATTAAATTATGAATCTTTGAATTTTCAAACTATTCATTGATCCAAATGAAATTATGTTTTTTTGGTACGTAAAATATTCTTTCAACCAATTCCGAACTATTTTTTGTAAAAAAACCAAAAAAAAAAAACATTCTTAATATATTAAACTTTCTGCATAATCGTTTAGGAAACAAAGAAACATTTACTTAAAAATAATCCCTAATGAAGACCTAACTTTAATCTATAGATTTATATACTTTTTTCGACGAAGAATTAAGAAAAAGAAAGCACCAGCTATGGTGAGAGAAGACTTACGAATTTACAATGCCATCCTCAAATGCTATACCAAAAATGATTTGAGTTATTTATATTGATTTATGATGCTTTGAAATTCTTATTTGAATTTCTAGAATTCAAGTTATCATATTACTATAAATAAGGATAATTATCATATCTTAATGATGATTTTGGTAGTAGCCTGGAAAAAAGGAAGCTTTAACTACAAACTTTTTCGTTTTAGTATATGGTACTATACAGCTACTATACTGTACTATTTTGCCTACTCATGCATCACTGGTCACAGTTCCTTCTAATGGCAAACGTATCAGTAAATTGAGAACCACTGATCTAATAAACTACATTATTTACAATAAACATAAAACTTCTGTCCGATTGATCACTTTAAACCAGTGCTTCTTAACCTTTTAAGACAATTGCACTCCTTTGAATCTGAAAAAAGGTCTCCGCACCTCTTTGAAAATGTTTTTGGTTCTTTTAGTTACGAAAACTATATTTTTTGCGAAATTTATAATCAAAAATTTCATAATTTATTTAGTTACGAGTTTTTCTCGTACCCTCAGGGATGTGGGCACTCCAGGTTAAGAAACACTGCTCTAAAGTCAAAGAGAAAAGTCTTCAAAGTTTCAATAAAATAAAAGTGATTTTTTTAACGATAATAACAATTCCAAACAATTATACATAAGTAGACTTATTGTGTTCGCTAGGTTCCTATTTCACGTACTTGAGGCCAGGAATTCCAGCAAATTTCCGTTACCGGCGATCCAAGTGAGGTATTTGGGTACTCCTAAGCTATACTAAGCTGTACCATAGAATTTACGCGATTTTGTGCTTTTTGATTAGAAAATAAAATAATGCTCCCCTTTTCTGCAAATCAGTGTACTCTCATGGCTTTCCTACTGAACTGATAAACTCTCCAGTTGTCACTACTTCTTCGTTGTCTTAGATAGGAGAATAGTTCATACATACTTAAATGATATAGGAGGGCCCAATAGCAACGAATTGAAAGGGAAAAAAACATAAAATTTAACAAGGAGCTTTGAGGTACTGAAATCGAGTAATTCCAGCCCTTATAGTCATCATATAACCGAAATAATGTTTTCAACAAAATGGGAGAAGATTAATCTTTAGTTTGACAAAATTTGCATATCAGCGAATTAAGTAGTACCCCAATAATATTCTGATGCTTTTTCAAGTGACAGTAGTTAGTTTTGAGGCTTGACATCAACCTAGCTAGAGGTCTACTTCAAATTGCACAGATTGTTTTGTTGTGATTTTAGTTCTTAGTGTTTTCCACAAGGAATAATGCCACTCTTTGATAGTTTTTTTTATCGCAAATTTTGTAATCTTAAGCACGGGTTTTGGACCAACAAATAGTATTACCGATTCTCGACGGGCAAAAGCATTGGTTCTTTTATTTCCAGTGCGTCGTTAGGGCTCAAGATGTAAGCTAATTTCATTTAATTTTGCATTTTTTTGATAGCTAAGTTGCACATTTAGCTTCTGCTAATTTTGACCGAAACTAAAACAGTGAAGTTTTCTGCATCTTCCTGTTTAAGTTGTTATCAATTTAACATGTTTATTATAAAATAAATTCTATAATTAAAATGAAGATTACCTTAAACTTCACTATACCATAAATGCAATAACAATCCAACTCTATTCGATGAGTTTTACCACCTTATTTCCTGTTATTTTGCTAATGATCAACTCATACTACGAAAGTATATAATTTTTCGTAAATATTTACAAATTTAACTTAAAAATCATCTCAAGTATTTTTATCTGACTTTGAAACGTTTCAACTTAAAGTTCTCTGAAACACTCATAATTGCTGGCGTTGTGATAAAAAGCGACAAAAATAACTATCTCCACTGTTCCGAGATTAATTAGGACTAATTAAATGAGGCGTTAATATTGGCGCTAATGTAATTTATATTCATTTCAAATGCGATTTATAAGTGTGAAATAATTTAACATTAGTTAAAAACGACACTGTTCATTCGACTTTAATACATAGATAGGTACAATGGACAGTAAATAGTCTTAGAAATATGAAGAAATGAAAATAATTGCTCGTTTTACTATGGCGAGGCTCGAATCAAAGTTAATTGTAAATTAAAATGGGATCGTCTCGAAAATAAATAAATATATTGGCACAGTGACTGAGGAAACCAATTCGTCTGTGTCAATTTTAATGCCGGACGCTTGGCCGGACCGGTGCCAATTTGAAAAAAGCCACCGACCATATTATGGATTTATTGTCCGCCATTGATTATAATACAAAAAAATCAGAGGAAATTGTATCGATTATTAAATATATATCGAAACATGTTACATAAAGTTGAAAAAAAGACATCAAACTTACTAAATTATGGTCTATAAAGTCTCACAAAGTTTTTATTGCAGAGCAATAGGATTTATATATTGGTTCTTTTCAAATCAAAAATCGACAAGTTCTTAACTATTGTGAACCATTAAAAAAATATTGTATAACTTAATTAGTTCTTTCCAACTATTATACAATAAATAACTAAAAAAACTATCAATAAAACTAATGCATATAAAAATATATCCAAATGCTTGATAGTTGAAAACTTGAAATTCAAATGTGAATAGAATTCTAATTATTTGCTTTTAAGACTTATCGGTTTTATTTAAATTGGAAACCGTTAACGTCTTACTGTATTTTACCTACTAAAACCCACAATAAAATGGTTATATTCGTAAAAATATATGTTTTAAACCTAACTTCCATAAATGAATTCCAATAATGGGGAGGATATTTTAAAAATTTATTTCAATGCAACAATAGAGTTTTATATTGTGCAAAGTGCCAATTGGCAATAATAACTTGTCTAATATGCCAAAACGTATACATTTTTTACTTGATTCAGGCTACGAACGTTAGCATCTCATATTTGTGACGTCAAAGACCAATCGAAAATTTAACTGGCGATTAAGAATTGTTTCTTTTACATATCATGTGTTCCTATTTATCATACTTTAACAAATTGGTATTGACTTCTCATAAATGGTTAGAAAAGCCAGGAAATACAATAAATCTTAAGCTCGTTTATAATGATCGATGTATCATCGATGTTTTGGGTTTTGAGATCGATTATAAAACATCGATGTATCGTTTGCATTCCTATAGTTAGAAAAAATTCACCAATAGGTGAAACAAGGATCCAGGGATTACAATAATTCTAGTAGGGAGTTACTAATAACTGGCTTTTGTAGGAGTGGTTTGAGATCGTTATTATCATTACTATAATTTCGTTTTTTTCTGGTTTTTGTATTTTATTGAAAATTTAAAGAATTTTTTAACTCATTGACTTCAAAATGATCAAGACATTTTATTTTTACTGCAAGTAATTTTGTTTCTCTAGATCAGAGTTCTCAAACTGAACTGTGGTACCGTATTCCGTGTAAAAACATATTAAATGTTACGAACTGTTCGAAACTATGCATTTGTCGCAAGTTCCGGCTGAATTAGAGAAATTAAAAAGAACTAAAAAGCATTATCAGTAAACATAAATAACTATAAAGGGTCTAGCAGGATCCACATGGCGAGTTGGCCCCCAAATAGGAACCTATGTCGAAACTTATGTTAAAATATCGGCTTGATATTCAAACATATTTTATATACTTTTGGGTGGAGATATGGGCCAAAATGTCCCCCCGAATGGCTATTTTTCAAAGTTATATATCTCAAAAACTAATTAAGCTAGAAAAGTGAAACCAACGCGAAGCTGTAGATTATTTTACAGAGTATATCATATATTTTTTGAAATTTTTAGAAAAAAATGGTGAAACACCTTGAAAAAAATTAAATGTGATCTAGCCTACTATTCTAATTTTAATAAAAATTGAACACTAGTTGTTTTTTTTTTCTTTTGGGATCAATTATTTTAAATACTAACGAACTGAAACTACGTACTTTTAGACTAACGATTAAAATTAGTGCTCTAAACACACTTGTGGCGGCGCTATAACTTGACATATTTCCCATCATGCATTGCTGAATTGGAATACCTTTTATTATATTACCTTACAGAGGTGTGAAATTATTAGACTCAAGACAACTCAAGAGAAAAAAAAATTTTTGTTTTTAAACGTCATAAATTTAAAAATTACAATAATTTCCCTCACCTAATATTTTGTGTGGTACCCTTTATTGTTTACAATTAATTTTTCCCATCCTGGCATGCTCTATACTATTTTTTTCATTTATATTTTATTATGAAGCCAAATCTTAATGAGTTCAGTAATCAAATCCACCCGTGTTGTAATAGTTTTTTTTTTTTAGTTTTTTCTTCACAATGGCCCAAAAATTTTCTATGGGATTAGCATCAGGACTATTTCCTGGCCAAGAAGGCACATTAATGTTAGAATTTTTGAGGAAATCCATAACTTTTTTGGCTTTATGGCAAGGAGCTCCATCTTGCCTAAAAATAAAATTTTCTTCTGGAAACCACTCTTTAGTTCGAGACAATAACCTCGTTTCCAAGACTTGTATGTATTGGTCTTGCCTTATAGTACCATCCACAATGTATATCCTACTGGTACCCTTTGCTGACATGCAGCTCCAAGCCATAAATGATGTTGGATGTTTTACAGTCTGGGCAATACATTGCTGGAAAAAAGTAAAAATCTTCTTTTGAGTCTAATAATTTTCACACCTCTGTAGTTCCATTGTTGTCCTGTTTCCATGAAAATTTGGCTTTTCTCACTTGATCACTTCCCTAATACATATTCTTCTTACTATTTCTTAATGAATACTTTTTTAACTTAAAAAATGAACAGAATATATGCAAGCACTAAATGCAATGAAAATTAATCAGTAAGTTCTTAAAAATCGGTTCAAAATTAATTCATATTATTAAACATCAAAACTCAGACGATTCTAAATCAGATGCGTTATATTCTTAACTATAGATATTATTATACTTGAAACTACATCATCCCAGATGCTTAAGACTGACGTGACACGGTTTTTGATTTTAAATTTTGGCAAAAAATAATAAAATATTTTAATGAAATAAAAACGTTTTTAAAGCCGTGAAGACAATTTTTCATGGTTGCACATTTTTTTAGTGAATATTATACAGTGGGTTATAGTCGGTAGGTAGGTAGGTATATATACAAGAATATTTAATGTGTTATTGTTTATTATAAGAATAGACAACGGAAGATATAGATGACGATGCCAATGCACTCTGAAACTGCAGATAAAACCATTAATTAATGTCGATGCTGTTTCGAGAAAGAAAAAAGTCCACTGCAAGTAATTTCAGCTCGATTAAAATTTATTTGTTCGCCTTGCCAAAAGTTCTTTTTCTAGATTTTAGATAGAAACCCACACATCTTCCACCATATACAACACATATGTACTATATATCTACCATATAATATTATGTATATTTTTTATGTTTCCTTCATATCACACGTACGGTAAATTGACCGCATATCATCAGACACACTTTGGAATCACTGCCATGGAATATTTAATTATTATAAAATGTGGGGCTCTGCTATGCATTGTAATCGATTGTTCCTAAAACCTAAGAAAATATTTTCTTTTCCTTTTCGAATTAAAATTGATGATTCATATGTAAGGGGTCACTTCTGACAGAGAATTTCTATATTGTATTCATTGTCAAGTTCGTTCCAATAAAATTTAATGGGGAGAACAATGATTAGATCAAAATTACCAATCGATTCGTGCTCGTATGTTAATTACAGTCATTACCAGCAAAATATGATTGATAAATTCGATTTAATATCGAGGCAATTCTTTTTGGTATGCACAAAAATCGATTTACAATAAAAGTGATATGGTTTATTTTTGCTGGGAAAATCGAAAAACGGATCGTTATTATTTTTGTAAAACAATCTTTATTGAGTTTTCAATTAATTTTCTCAATATTTTCAAGTAATTAAATGAAATTTGATGTTTTGACTAATCAAAAAAAAATTTTTCTTCTTGTTTATCTACTAAGATATGTACTTTATTAGGCAGTAAGTTATGCTATAGATAACATTGAGGATCCCTTGAAAAAAATTGGTATTTAATGAATCAATGAATTTTATAAAGGAATGGAAATTTGGGTCACCATTCGATCAGAGGACATATCACAAATTAACTTTTTCTGCAGGTGAAAGTTTAAATTATTGTGGTCAAGTTACAGCTATTGAGATTCACCCTCGCTCGAAAGTATGACAACAAAGAAACTTACGTATACCAATTATGGTCTTTTCAATTAATAAAATGATATTGCAAGAATATTTTCTCAATATTAGGACACTAGAAAAACGTTGATTTATTATTACTCTAATAGTAAGTGGTGAATAATCGAACTAGTTTTCGTATAAATAATAATAAGACCTCTAACAATGCATTTGGAATGTGAAAAGATTGAAATAATTTTAAAGACTCCGAAACTCTTTCATTTTCCTTTATTGTGTGTCTTCAAAAATTAAGTAGGTATCACAATATTGTCTGCAACCTTTAATAATTTCATAGACAGAAAAATGGAAATGATCGATTTTATCTTTAGCCTAGAAATTCCAACCTTTCCAAAGAACTACATAAATGCAACGGGGAGTGGACTCTTTCTAAAACCATAAAATACATTTCAATGAGTTTTGAGAGGTGTACTAATTAATAATTTTTTTCAAGACCATATACTTTGGAAATTGATCTTTTCAATAATTTTTTAATGGAATTTTGCATCTATCTTCTGTATTAGACTGATTCAAAAATTATGATTTTTTTTTCTTAATATATCGAAAATATTGTTGGGAATGACAAAAAAAAATCCTGTGAAAGTTTAAGCTCTTAATATTAATATTAAGAGGCGCCGCATCGGAAATTTCGATTTTCCATGTAAAATAACATGGGAACAAAATTCTCTTGCACTTTGGAATTTTATAGCTCACGTCGGTGACAATATTTCAGAATGACCAAGATATATTCTTGTAGAAAATTGAACGATCTACAAAAAAGGTCTTGGACAAGTTTTTGATATACTTATTCCTTCAAAAGTTATTCGAGATCAAAGTTGAACTAAAGAAAAATTGTAATATTTTTTCAATTTTTTGACGCAACCATCAATTTTATGAGAAAATTTTATAGTACATTTTTTGTAGAGCACTTTTTTTCTATAACTTATCTCCATAAAAATTTTTGATATTATATATTATATAGAATGTGTACGATTTTTTACCAAATTGACTGTAGTAAATGATGAACAATTGCAATACTTATTACTAGTTATAAGTCAATACAGAAAAAAAATTCCCAATTGTAATAAAATCTCTTAGTGTAACAATTGCAATTAAATTTAATAAAAAAATAATTTCTAGGTTAAAAATCTAATAATTCGAGTAATTAATATTATTAATTTAAAACAATAAAATTACGAATATTTTCAGTTCATTGCAAATAACTTAGAACTAGTAAAAAATATCAAAAACTTTTATAAAGATAAGCTATAGGAAAAAAAGTGCTGTGCTCTACAAAAAAATTCCTATAAAATTTTCTCATAAAATTGACGGTTGCGTCAAAAAATTGAAAAAATATTAAAATTTCTCTTTAGTTCAACTTTGACCTCGAATAACTTTTGAAGGAATAAATATATCAAAAACTTGGTTAGAGACCTTTTTCGTAGATCGTTCAATTTTCTACAAGAATATATCCTTGTCATTCCGAAATATTGTCACCAACGTAAGCTATAAAATTCCAAAATGCAAGAAAATATTGTTCCCATGTTATTTAAATGGAAAATCGAAATTTGCGATGCGGCACCTCTTAATATTAATATTAAGAGCTTAAACTTTCACAGGATTTTTTTTGTGTCATTCCCAACAATATTTTCGATATAATTAAGAAAAAAAATCATCATTTTTTTAAATCTGTCTATATATATATATATATATATATATATATATATATATATATATATATATATATATATATATAGATTAAAAAGATTAAAATATAGATATATTATATAGATACTGATTAAAAAAAATGATGAATTTGTTTTTCTTAATTATATCGAAAATATTGTTGGGATTGACGTAAAAAATCCTGTGAAAGTTTAAGCTCTTAGTATTAATATTAAGAGGTGCCGCATCGCAAATTTAGTTTTCTTGAGTAATACACATTTCACTTCATTAGTATATTTCCTGGAGAAAATACTTAATAGCTCATTTAAAAACCAAAGTGAAATTTATATTACTGTAGAAATGTAAAAAAAATAAGCTTTATTTACAAAAAACTCAAATAGATCTATTGTCATAGGAGCCACAATTCCTTCCCACTTCAGTAACGTATAATTTAATTCAAGAATGCTTATTTATAAGCAAGAATTTTCTTCATTATAAACGTTTTGTAAATTCTGAAACTTGTATTTATTACGTAGGTACACTCAAATTATGAATTCATTTTTCATACTTAATTTCTCTTTAAAAATAACGATAAATTATGAGTTGAATATTTTAGTAATTAAGTCACTAATTCTCCCAAATACAGATTTATAGCGGTAATCTTTATCAATAAATATTAATATACTTATAGAGAATCCACTAAAAGCAAAATATAAACGTAAAGAGGTCAAAAAGAGAGTAAATTATGATATGTTTTTCCCTTAAAGTATCCATTAACGGTCATTGGTTAAATAATAAAAGCCAATCTAAATACTTAGACTTGGTGTCTTGTAGTATCATTTTAAAGACCAAAGACCATAAAAAGTTTGATTTTTTCCTTGAACAAAAATTAATATTTATATAAATATACAGATCGTCCTAAAAGTAATGGACTAATGCAGTGGTTTCTAAAACATGGTACGCGAACCCGGAGAAGAACAGTAAGAGGATACACTTACAGTGGTACCCTTCCTAAAGGAAATCTAAATACACAACAAAATATAAACAAATCCCTAGAAATCCGGAGTCATTGATGATCCAGAAAATTATTCTAAAAAAAGGAAAGGGTTATGGTCAGCGAATGAAATATGCAGTAGATGAAATTGATGTATTAATCTCTTCAGTACTTATAACTTTATTTCAAATTATAAGAAAATCAAAAATTAAAAAAACAGAAGTTTTCGTCAAATTTCTGGACTTTTTCTTTGCTTTAATAAACTTTTTTTTAATATTCCCTGACTTTCATAAGTGATCGTTGGGAATTCTGAATAAATAAGTATCCTACGAAATTCAGCAAACACTAACGACATAAAAGGTTGGTGAAGACAAAAATTGAACTATAAATGATGTGAGATCATTTAATTATCAAAATCGAAACTTATGGAATGGATATAAATACAGAAAAATCAAAAATTCAAATATTATGAAAGTAACATCATCGCAGATGGGCAGTAATCCACCAGTGAAATTAAATAGCGTTTTGTTGTAATGAAACCCGGGTTTACCAAAAAATAAGTTTCGAAAACATGAACCTACAGGAAACAAAAAGAGAATATCTAGAAGGTTTTGAAATGTGGTATTGGAAATAACGAAGAAAATCAAATATACGAGTCGGAGTGACTCAAAACGAAGCCAAAGCCAAAAAGAACCACTGATATAAGGAGAAAAACTATTAGATTAGGGATAAATTTGAAGCCTTTTTAGATGATATAAATATAGGAAAATCGAAAATTTAAATATATATATAGTATCATTATCGCAGATGGCCATAATCTATCAGTAAAATTAAGGAGCGTTTTTTTTAATGAAACCCGCGTTTAACAAGAAAAATAAGTTTTGAAAACATGAACCCCCAGGAAACAAGAAAGGGAATATCTAGAAGACTTTGAAATGTTCTATTGGAAAATAACGAAGAAAATCAAATATATGAGTCGGAGTTACTCAAAAAGAAGCCAAAAAGAACCATTGATATGATAAATAGAAGAAAAATTAGGTTAGGAAATAAATTTACAGCTTTTTTAGATTTTCTTTTGTTTTACAATGACCTCTTTTTGCTGTACAATATTGCGCTAATTGTCTCTGATAATTTTTTTTTATTACTTTTGAGGCTAAACCAACATTTTTGATACCTGCTCTTCTTCGCTTTTCATCAAGGCCAAGAAGCTGAAGCAACCCGGGATATTTGTAACCTATACGGAGAAGATATCACAGGCAATTCTACAGTAGAAAAAGTATATATGAAAATAATAATATATATATGATCCTGCATCTTGGATCCACCCAAATCACATCTTTATCAAAAAAAAATTATCTTAAAGGAGGAAATCAATACGAAGTTTATTGAACAATAGTGTGCAGAAGTAGCCAACTTGGTGGTCGAGTGGTCAAAGTGGCCGTTCCAAAGCTGTTAAGATGGAGTGGGGTAAAACCGACCCTGAAATTGTAAATTTTACTTTATACTGATGTATTTTTTATCGATTACACTAAAACCTAATAATGTAAGTATTTTTATTTAGCGCATGGTTTATTCTGAAAATTGCATTAATTTGGATTAACAATATCTTCTGAAACTTATGAATTTCTTAATAAATTACAAACAGTGCTGGAAGGGCGAATTTGCTCCGGAACTGGGGCAAAAGCTCACCTATCTGTTTAAAAAATTTTAATTGTATTTTCTTAAATTATGGGACAAAACCTGTTATTATTAGTAATAAGATGAAAATAAAATACATTTTGGTATTCAAGGTTTTATTACCTGAGTTTAACTCTCGAAAGATATGTTAATTGCATTTTCACACTATGCTGGAATCCGACCGGTTTACATATTTTGGAACTCAAAGTTTTATTACCTGATTTTAACCCTCAAAAGATGTGTTAATTGTATTTTCACACTAGGTTGGAATGTGATCGATTTTATACTCATTGATATTCAAGGTTTTATTACCTGATTTCAGCCCTCAAAAAATGTGTTAATTGCATTTTCACACTATTCTGGAATCCGACCGGTTTACACTTTTTGGAACTCAAGGTTCTATTACCTGAGTTTAACCCTCGAAAGATATGTTAATTGGATTTTCACACTAGGTTGGAATGCGACCGGTTTTAGACAAAACAAAGTCTGATGCATAATACAAACTAATGAAAGCTTTGCAATTGTACTTTGTAGAAGGTCACGAACAAATCAGTCTACCACAGTGGTTCTTAACCTTGTTGGAGGTTTAGATCAACTAGTTTCATATGCACATCGACCAATCTCTTCTTAATTAGATATTTTTTTATATATTGAGGTAAAATATTGATAAAAGCATTAAAAATTCACCAAGCCCGCGAGACTGACTTACCAAACCTCTGATGTTTGATTGAATTCAGATTAAGAACCATTGATCTAAGATTTTCAAATTCATTGCGAAGGCTTTATGGTTCGTCACAAATCAGAACATTCACAAAAACTTTCAGATGACCTTTACTACCGTGTGGGGATTTATCCTACTGCCACTTATATGTTGGGTCGGAATTTTGAGCAAACTTTTGATATTTATTTATTAATCTTAGAGTCGTTAAAGACCTTGGTAGTTATAAAGTGACAGTAATAACAATTAAAAAAATAATAGTGTGAAAATTTATTATAATTATAATTTCATAACCAGATGTATTTATTATTAAAAATATTTATTAATCTAAGCTTGTTGCTTATTATTAATATTGATTAACCCTAGAGTCGTTAAAAACCTTGGTAGTTGTAAAGCGACAGTAATAACAATTAAAAAAAAATGATAGTTTGAAGATTCATTATAATTTCATAACCAGATGCATTTATTATTAAAAATATTTATTAATCTAAGCTTGTTGCACTAGTGAAAACATTTCACCAATTTTTTATTTTAATTCTTTTATATTCGTTTGTATATCTATGCAAGCATATTGAATTAGTGGGATATTTATAAATCGAACAGTTCCGTATGTATTTCATTCTAAATTATGATTAGTTTCGTGTTTGAAAACTGGGTCAGAACACATTTTCCAACGAAAACAAAATAATTCAATTAAAAAATAATGTTTGTTGAGTTTATCTATCATTTCAATGATTTACGCTTTGCTAAAGCTAATCTTTTCGAGTTGTACTTATGGTTTAATGTCTCAAACCGTTGGCAAGCGTTTCTAATTTTCCACAGTTAAGTAAAAATGTTACAGTTACGAATTGCTGTCGACCTTTGCACTAACCCACAGCGAATTCAGGCATCAGGCAAATTATGAGACTGGGAAGTATATAATGCACTGGCCATTGAAAAACTACAACAATAATTACGGTACATAAAAGAAATTCTCATTTAACTGAGCAAATCCAGCAGAAGATAAAGTGCTCTATAGTGTGTAATATTGTCAAGCGTAATTGCATTATTTGAATCGTCAAACGGTATCATTTGAAAAAGAATTTCCAACTCAAAGAATAGTTTCGAAATGCACAGAGAAAGTATTTAAACAATTTTCAATTGATAAAAGCATTTTATTTTTCACACCATTTAAATTCCATGACAATTATTTGTCAAATTTGAAATTTTCAATGGAAAAATGAGTGCCGCGGGATATTACCAGTAGGTATATACAATATACACTTTTTATGCACATTAGTTGTACCTATAAATAACTTTCGATTATTTATCGTTAGTTTTGATTTTTTTTTCTGGTCAATTAAATTTTCTCTTATTAATTAGAATGTGTAGGTTTTGTACACGCATTATTGGACGTTTGAAATATCAAATGCAAGTCTTAATAACAGTTTAAGTTTATTAACCTTCCGTTATTTATGCAAATGATGTGAATGAATTATTTTATTAATAGCGGGAGCCAACTGTGCAATGTCTTAGATTTTACTATATTGTTTATGGTGATAATAAAAAGACAATTTCTAAAATTTGAATTCGCGCTTATGGTTTGGAGGAACTAACAATGCCGTCGTCTATTGTATGTGGTTATCAGGATGGTTAATCTTCATTTAAAATCTTGTTTAAAAAATCTGAAAAATTAGCAAATATTTGAAGAAAAAATATGGAAAGTTTAGCTTAATAATATTTGTCGATCAAGAGGTACTCTATTCTAGGTACTATATTATTACAATCTTACATATTGTTAATAAGGTTTGCAAAGATTTTTGATACCCAAAACCCAGGAAATTGATTATATTCTTCTAAAATTTTATTGAATAGATATGAAAACATAGCAAATATTTGAAGGAAAAATATGGAAATTTTTGCTTAATAATATTTGGCGATCAAGAGGTACCGTATTCTAGGTACTCTATTATTACAATCTTACATATTGTTAGTAAGGATTGCAAAGATTTTTGATACCCAAAACCCATAAAATTGTTTATATTCTTTTAAAATTATATTTAAAAAATATGAAAAAATAGCAAATATTTGAAGGAAAAATATGGAAAGTTTTGCTTAATAATATTTATTGATCAAGAAGTATCCTATTCTAGGTACTCTATTATTACAATCTTACATACTATTCGTAAGATTTACAAAGATTTTTGATACCCAAAACCCAGGAAATTGTTTATTTATGCCCGATAAAAATGTTTCGAAAGTCCCCTGTTTATAATGATACAAATTTGTAACCGCAGAAGATGAAAACATTAAGTAAAACAAGAACCTTTTCCTGGACTGTAGAATCCGAAGGAAGTTTCTTCTAAAATGCTATAACGTTTTTATAAGACGAGAAAAGAAGTTAAAACTTCAATATATCAACCAGAGTATCCATTTAATCTCAATAATCAAGAATTAAAAAAGATTAAAAAATTATAAGATTTACTTATTCCTCTTGAAGTCGCAATGCAATATTTGTGAAAAGAATACACCTCCTACACAAATATTCTACTTTAAAGGTTTGAAATTCGATGCAAAGAGTGGAGAAACAAGAGCTAATTTATATGAAAAGATTTTTGAAAAATTATGATTTCAATAATGAATCATTTGATGAGTTTGGCGATAATATTTCCGAAATTAAATTATTAGGTGTACTGGAAAGTAATTTCGATTTTAAATCTTTAGTCATTCAATTGCCATTTATCTGCTTATAAGTTATTTCAAAGTGGTACTAAAGACATTTTATGATTAGAGTAAATATATCAACTTAGTAAAAATAACAAAATATTTTTCATTCCGAAATCTATATTGAAATGGCAAGATCAAAAACCCGAAGGAATACAAATTTGGTATTGTATGCTCTTCGAATTTCACAGGATAGTAACGTAAAGTTGCTACTGAAAACATTTTCAATAATTATCTAAGTACATTAGAAGTTCGTTAATGCCAAATAAGGCTTTTTTAAGTTTAAATTTGATAATTTTCATTTCTCCAACTGGTACCAACGATGAATGGTAAAATATTTAACCAATAAGAAGTTAAGAGGGGAAATGGTACCAAATGTATGCCAGAAAGTCGAAGAACAATCAATTAATCGATCGGCCAAATACCCAAAAATATCCAAAAACTTAACAGATAAAATTCTATGTTGCAACACGGTAATGGAAAACCCCTTTGCAGAAGAAAAACCCTGGAAAAAACTAATTAATTAATTAAGGGGGAGATGATATTTCCGTACCCACTATAATCTTCCAAAGTTATTTCATCAGAATTCTATTTATTTCAATCGTTACCACATTTACTAAGAGGTACAAAAATTGAAAGCTTAAGGGGTGTTCAAAATGTTTTTTTATATTTTCCTTGCTAATCAATTGATTTTTACTAATTTGACATTAAAAATTTGCACACTAGATGTCAAAACATTGGTACTATTATGGCTGATTATATCATTGATCTAAAATCAAAATTTTCAACAAAATTTTGTGTTTTAATTGTAAATTAAAATACGAAATTACTTTGCGATACACCTAATACTTTATATTCCACTGAGGCCAAAAATTTCAAGATCATTAAGCAGCAATCATCAAAATATTAAGCAGCATTCTTTCAATAAAATCAGCCGATTTTAACTATAGAAGTTATGAATTTACTAATGATATCGAATTGCATAATTTGTGCAATTTTAAGCAGGCCATTTACGCTCCGACTTGCAGTCCAACTAGCTGGATCTTCTAGTTGGAACGCCTAAATGATCCGCTAAACATCCAACTTCCAACAACACCATTCACGGTCCGACTTTAGATCCAACTTCGAAAGTCGGATCATTAGTTGGATTGCAAGTCGGAGCATGAATGGCCTGCGAAAGGAAAGTGGGGACCCGATGATATTCAACATTTTGTTAACAGTTTTACGACCTAATTCACTCTAGTCTACATCTCAGTGGATACAACTCTTCTAGTTGGATCGCCTAAATGATCCACTAGACATCCAACTTCCAACAACACCATTCACGGTCCGACTTTAGATCCAACTTCGAAAGTCGGACCATTAGTTGGACTACAAGTCGGAGCGTGAATGGCCTCCTTTAATCACGTTTGTATGCAATTTGATTTCCTTTTTAATTTTGACAACAATTTTGACTACAAAAAAAAACAATTTTAGTATGGGAAAAATGCAACAAAAAGTTCAACTATACAAATATTAGATCTTCACTAATAATATTTGAACTGCAGACTAATGATTGTAATTTTCGTTACACCGTCCCTCATTCATTAACTTTTGTTCCTCCACTTTTCCATCATATAGAACTTATAGGTCAAACCAATGTTATACTGTTATACTTCTAAACCAATTTACCCGGAAATAAAATCGATTAAGATCACAAATCCACTTATCCAATGTGCGAATCAACCTCGAATTAATAAAATGAAGACTATAAAATTCCCTTTACTAATATAACTAAATTTTAGTTAATTACAAATAATCATATCAATACAAATTTAATGAAGAATTGGTCTTCACCTTTACAAATTAAATCGTATAAAGTTTCTATCCAATAAAGAAAAAAGGAAAAATAATGATGATTTCTAAATTTGACTTATAATGTTTAATTATAAGGCTTTGATGCTTTATAAGGATGGTTAATTGACTATTTATTTGAAATGTAAATGTATTGATTGATTATTGGATGTATAAGGAAACTGTTGAGTCTAGCGAATATATTGTTTTTTTTTTGTTGTATAAACAATGGGTATATGATCATCCATAAGTAGCGAAAGTAAGGAAAGAAGTAAAAAAATAGAAGTTAGTAACTAACGAAGGAAAACTTGTTGGATTTCGCTCAATTGAATCAAGTTAGTAATAATTAAAATATTATGTTTACGATTATAGCTAAACGAACTGTGGAAGATAATGAACTCTCTTCTATGCCATGGTCACTCCAAAACCAAATCACTTTCTCTTCTGGTAACAATCATTCACTGGTAGTTGAGAAAAAAAAAGGCTTAGTGCAAGTGCACATATATCAAATAACCGGCCAATAACTTTTCCAGCATAAATTAACATCGAAAATCACGTGTAAAAATCAAACAACATTAGAAATTTGTTGGTAATTTGGATCGAATCTATGCTCTACTTTTCCCTTTGATAAATCTGGGATCGATCTTTTTCTCGGGGTTATTAACCGCGAGCGCTTCTCGTCTATTTATATTTGTAGATTGTTGCGATTTCACAACACTTTTTTTGACGCTTTTCGCAAAAAAATGCACTAAATAAAAGAATATTGAAAAAAAAAACGAGTCGAATATGTCTGGGGCTCATCGTCTAAATGTGTTAGGGATTCCTTTTATTTTTATTTTATTTTTTAGTCAAATCTGCAAGAATTTGTAAAGTTGGCACATTTTTTGTCTTCGACAAAATGAAATTCAATATTTTCAAAATAGTCATTTATAAATATCGAATGTATTAGCATTTATAAAAATCAATCGAAAGTTCGTTTATTTTATTTTCAATTAAGAGTTCTTGCATGTAAAAATAGAAGAGATTAATGTTGAAAATGAGAGGCGTTGCAACTGGTGGTGCTGGTTGTCGTGTTTGCAAAAATTACAGTTGAGGATTTTTTTTTCTTTTTACCATATAAAAGAAAAACGACTTAGAAATGTCACTGATTTAACTTTTAATACAATTACGTGATGTTAATCTCATGATTAACGTTTCGGAGCAATTAATTAAACAACATTACATGTTTAATTTAATTATTTGCATGTCTTTCTTTAATATAATATCAAGAATTAATGTTTTGTCTTATAAGTAAATATACTTTTGATTAGTAGAAAATGTCACGAAAGAAATACGTAGTTGGACGTGAAAAGATTTAAATTATTTCAACGGCGTGAAATAAACATTTATGTTACCCACAATTTTATGCCATCGTAAACTCCATATTAAAATAAACAGCGATTTGCAAAATTTAGATTTTGATACGCATAGTGACCAAATCTTCATCAAAAGTTATTTGTAAAATTTTAAGTAAGACCTATGAATTATAAAGTGATTTAAATTTTAACTTTACTTCCTTAATTCCAATCCAGAAATGATTCAAAATTTCAATGATAATTCCAGGTGTTCTAGAGGAATTATTCTATTTTTCCATGATTTACAATTTTCATTTGTATACAGGAAGATACCTAAAAATTTGACCGAAGTACTCTTATTTAAGTTTTTTGTAATAAATTGAGCAGCCTAGAACTTTACAAAAATTAAACAGATTAATCAAAATAAGATTTTTCCGCTGGCTTTGAACAGTTATACTGTGTATACAATATATAAAATATATTGCAGTCCAATTTATGTAGTATAATTTAACATAATAATATACAAATTTAATATAAAAATATATAAACTTAATAAAATAATATATAAAAACCATACTACCAATATAAATTTCAACAGAAGTTCAAACAAAAATATTCGTGACGTATTGCCCAGATACGTATTTCGATTGCCAAGCAATCTTCATCAGTGATCATCCAAGTAGTTTGGATCACTCCGTAACTACAATCTTCCTTAGTGGTCAGTGCTTTGTGATGATTCACAAAGCAGTTACGGATTGATCCAAAATACTTGATGACCACTGATGAAGATTGCTTGGCAATCGAAATACGTATCTGAGCAATACGTCACGAATATTTTTGTTTGAACTTCTGTTCAAATTTATGTTGGTGGTATGGTTTTTATATATTATTATATTAAGTTTATATATTTTTATATTAAATTTGTATATTATTATGTTATATTATACTACATAAATTGGACTGCAATATATTTTATATATTGTATACACAGTAAACAGATTAATTTTTGCAACCAACGATTAAATAATTGATATGTATGTTATAGATTCAAATACCAAGTCTTTAAAAATCGAATTTTTACTAGTTTTGAAACGTTAAAATAAAAAAAAAGTAATTTTTAACTATATTGAAATTTTTATAGTGAGAAAAAATAATGATCAAGTGTTGGTCATAAATCATAAATAAAAGTAAGTTATTTAAATTTTACTATAGACCATGGGTCGGCAACTTTTTGTTGTAAAAGGGCCAAATATTTTTCATGGGGATCAGTGCGGACCGCACTTCCAGTAGGTATACCTACAATATTTATGTACAAATATTTTAGTTTTAAAAATAAAACGCTATGTGTCCGTCATCTGCGTTACCGCGAAAATCTTGCGAGCCGCACCAAGGTGTCTCGCGGGCCGCAGGTTGCCGACCCATGCTATAGACAATTACATGCTACAGACAATACGAAAAATACTATGTTGGAAACTTTTGTGACCAAGTTCCCAATATAAATAAATGTAAAATATTTAAAACAAAATTGACGCAGCTAAAAAAGGCGGAAAAAAATTCCCTGATATTTCAATGATTTTTCCAGATCTCATTAAATTCCCTGATAATTCCAGATTTTCAAGATTTTCCTGGTCTGGGGCCACCCTGTAATTGTTCTGATAGCTATATGGGGCTAATGGGGTTGCTATATTCATATTTTTGATATAAGCGAGTCAAAAAGGCAAATATTATTTTTCTTTTTATTTACTAATGGAAAAAGTAGGAATGGTACTGGTTTACGCTGTTCTTGTTTTTGTTGGGTTTTAATGACTATTTAAATTTAACATGGGGCTTATGGAGCACTTTCATTCGTAAGATGTAAGTAGTATGTTATTTTATTCATTAGATTTTGTAGTTGGATCTTCGAGCTTATAAGAACTAAGGGATCATCTGAATGTTTTATATTATTTACGATTTTTCCATTTAGCAATCGTTTATCATTTTTTTTCCTATCTTTTAAAGACTTGAAGAAATTAAAAATCAAGGGAGACAAAAAGCAGCCCTGTCTAACCCCACCTATGATTTCCGGTTCTTCCGAAGCTCTATTATATAGTATAAGGGGTCCAACAGTCCAGAAAAGAGGTTCAAAAGTTATGGTACTTGACTACAAACCGTGGAGGATTGACAACAGGGAGACCCTTAAGGGATCTATTAAAGGATAAACTAGGTGTTTTCCAAAAGTTGGAACGTTTTTTTTACTGTATTAGAAAAGAAAAGTTTATTGGATTATAGTTCTTCAGAATTATCTAGAAAGAATTGATTTTTATATTGAAAAAGAGTCTCAATACCAAAATATGGATAAATAATCCTTTGTCGTATAATAACCAGTGGCGTAGCTACCTAGGGTATAAGGGTCGAGAACTTGCGATTCAGTAGAATTATAGTTGGGGCTTATAGTTCAATAGTACATAAACAATTAACAGATTGCTGAAAGATTATCGGCCTAGTCGAATATTAGCTATTTGCAGCCATAAGTTAACCATGATACTAATATCTTTGTTATATGTATTTTTCAGCATTTGCAACATTTTATCATACTGGATTACAAAAAACCTTTTTCAAAGTCTATCCCACACATATATGCTAAATTTCGCTACATTTCCTATGATATTTTTAGGTCACTTTACAGTTAGCTTATTAACAATTCTAGCACCAAATTTTGCTCAAAAATCCTATCTTTTGGGGAAGCAGTCTTTTGCAGTGATTATGTTAAGAAAAGTTCAGGGTACTAAACATGGAGGAAACATTAACGAAGTTTTTGTTGGGAATCAAAGATCTTTATTTTAGGTATATCTTTTTATGTCCATATGGCAAACTTGTGAAGCTTCTTTGTCAAGTTTTTGCTCAAGAGATTATCTTATACGAACTAACTTCAAGAGACTAAGAGGCTATTTTACTTAAAAGAAGCTGCAATAACATAGGATTCATATCTAGGTAAAATGTTTCAACTATTGAAAATGATGCAATTAATTTAGTACCAACGAAATTTTGTATCTGATACAAATTATTGAATATTTCAAACATAAGTAATTATGTAAATTTAAATATCAGACTTTATATAGACCACAAAAGTTATTATACGAACAATCAATGATTTCTGTACCATTGGTTGCCTATCTTTGGATTATAATTCTTGATTTCTGTAGTAACTTTCAAAAGTGAAGATGTAAAGAAACGAATAATCTTAAACTTCTTTTGTCTTTAGATTTGCGTAGAAATTTTAAGTAATATCATTTATGAAAAGAAAACGGAATGATATAAAAAAATCAAGGCCTTCAAAAGACTTTAAAAAAAAAGGTTTTCCACAGAACCTTAATCAATACTTGCTTTGTTTAGGGACGATAGTATTACCAAACTGTAGTTCAAAAAGTATACCGCAACTTCAACATAAAAAAAACTAACCTGGCTTAATCCAACTCGGTAGCTGGTGTGGTCAATATCGACAGCCAACAGCATATCTTCGACAGCTTTTCGTTCGTCCAAAACTCCATTCGACAATCCAGAGAATTCATTTTCATTTTCCCGGACTCCATTTTCGGGAGTGGGGCTTGATGGAACCACTGGAGCCAACAAGCTGAATCGACGACGGAATTCCGAAAGTAAAAGACTTTCAGGGAATCCCTGTTTATGCAGTCGTGTAGCCTCAAGAATTTGTCCACCACGTAACTAGAAATGAACAAATTATTTTTAACCAAATGGATCAAAAAGTGGATGTTGGAAAAGAGGACTAGTAGATAGGAGGAAAATCAGAAATAAGTTAATAAGAGAAATTTTATGGATTTAAATAATAGATCAGGAATAATATCCGACCGAACTTTCGATTTCGACCAAAAAACGACCGAAACCGAAACTGAATTCGTGAGATGAAAATGTTGAGAAATTATTGCTTTTAACTTATAATAATAGATTCTTTAATTTTGAATATTGATAATTATCCGTTCATTGAAATTATTTTTAATATTTTCTGTAATATTGTTTACTACTTCGAAAGAAAATTGACCAGAATTTAGAACGAATTATTTTATTTTTAAGATTTTAGAGTACTTTCTGTTTTGTGTACCTTAAGCATATTAGGTAAAAAGTATTTTTTTTTTTGTAACTTTTTAACTTATGTTATGTTTATCGTAACTAATAGCAAAAAGAAATTTTAGGAGTATTTCTTTCAAATCAACCCCTTACTTCAAAATAAATAATTTATTCAAAATGATAATATGTTATGTTAATGATTAGCTCAAATAGGGTATTAAATAGACATTCAGTGAATAATAAATATCTACAGGATTTTAAAGTAAAGACATTTTAATTTAAATTAACATTTTTTTCCCACGAAAACACACCTTATATGAAAGTTTCGGCCGAAACCTACACCCAATTTCAACATCAGTCTCAGTTTCGGCCGAAACTTTCACAAAAGGTCTTTTTAGTTTCTTCTGACGGCCGAAACCGAATTTCGACATCAGTCCCAGTTTCGGCCGTAAAAACAAGTTTCGGTCGGACACTATTCAGGAATTTAGTGAGTATGAAAAGAAATCAAATCCATAATAGATACTTCGGCCATACACATGATCTACATAAAGATGAATAATTACGTCATATAAATAATGATTCTATATGATATTTTGAGAACAAGTATATGCGTCAAATACTTCAAAGTGGAATCAAAAAAGCATACATTATAAATATTAAAAGACCCGATATTCCTGAATCGCACTATATGAGGTCATCATTTGTAACTCCCAAGATTTCAATGTGATACAAATATAAAAGTTACAAATAAAAAACAAATCTGAAACTCCTGAATCCACTTTATTTCTATTTCATAGCAATTGTTTGTACTTCCATAAGTAACTACAATAAGGTGAATTCTAAGGAATTTAAAAACTATTTGCCCCATTGGAGAATATAATAATTGGGATTTTCATAACATTGAGACATAAATACTATGGGAAAAAAATTATGCTAGAACTTTAGGTTATCAATCTCAATAGACTTCCTAAGCCTAAGAGTAATCTAAAAACCACTGTATGAACTAAAAAATAAAAAATAGATTTGCTAACTGGACCGGATTTAGAGGAAGGCAATCGGGACTACAGCCTTGGGGTCTCCATTAAAGCGGAGGTCCCTACAATAGAGAATCCGGAAAGTTTTTATTTTCAAATTTCGACTAGTAAACACTATCAAATTGCATTGGAGAAAGCTCATTTCAAAAAAGAAAATTATATAAAATAGGTTTTGAACCACGATAGGACAGAATCGTATATCAAAGCTTTCTCTCCTGAACATTATTATACAACAAGTTATTTACTTCGGGAACTGGATTTACTGCTCGGAAGATTCCATTCGTTAATGCTAAAATTTAATTTCAGATAATTCTTGTTTCCCATTATGTTTGGTAAATAACAAAAGGGTTCAAGTCCATTTTAGCACACCCACAATCTGGCAACGTTACATTTTCGACTTTATTTTTAATTTAAATCGCGATATTTTTGTTAATTCAATTCTAATATGATATAATCCTCTCTTTTGTGGCTAAATTTTCATTATGGACCGACTTAATCGCGAATTAAATTAAAAACAAAGTCGAAAATGCAACGTTGCCAGATTGTGGGTGTGCTAAAATGGACTTGGGTCAATAAAAGAATCTATATTTGCTCTCACGATTAGAAAAATTAACTGAAAAGTTTTTTCCATTTTGTTTGGAAAATAATTTGGGGCCAGGGGGCTTCTACTCCTTTATTGCTCCGAGGTTTCCAAACCTCTAAATCCGACCCTGTTGGCCGAGGACTTGAAAAAGGTTTAATAGAAAAGAAAATAAGCAGGCGATAAGCACCCCTATATCCCTTTTTGCTTAAGGAAAAGAACCACCTGTTATTATTAGGTACCCAATGAGGCAATATTATTTTAATGCTTTACCTGTGATCGAACCAAAGGTACATTTATGAGGCAATCGTCTGCTTGACCAGAAAGTGACCTTACTGATACCAAAGCTGTTCGACTTTCACCCAAACCAGCACTATGTTGGGGCAAAAAGCAATGGACAAATCGAAGTTTGGTTCTCCGCAATGTTTCCACAAGTCCGTCAACCGTGAACTTAACCTATCAAAAAAAAGAAAAAAGAATGTGATGTTTTACGAAAAATAATTTCATTAAAAATGAAAAAAATTAATAAACATACTTGTAAGCAAATTGATTTTCTTTTAATGGCAGCAGTACCAGCTGTAAAAGTTCGCCGGATACTTGATGCTCGCCGCAAAGATTGAGCTCCTTCAATACCACAAACCGAACCACTTAAATTAACATTAGAAGAACCTAATCCCCGAACCGAAACAAAAAGTTTACTAATATCTTCCCTAAAATTTAAAAAAAATATACTAATAAATATCCCTTTTTGCAATAGAAAGCAAAATGGCGTACTTGTTACTTTCTTGAAGTACAGCAATAGCCGAACGGGCAACCGGATTTTCCCGACTGGCCTTTAACCAGCCATTAGCAGTATACAGCACAGGATTGGTTCCTTGTAGGTGTTGTAATACAAATTGGTTACATCCTGGAGCTTTTCGTAATAAAAGTTGATGATCCCGATCGCCATAATGGGTAAAAAGGCGTTCTATGAAAGAATCGTCATTGGACCCGGGATAAATAGCTTCTTCGTCTAACAGCCATAACAGTCCTCGTCTATCTGCATCATTAATATCAGTCTGAGAACTTCGAATCTAAAAAAAAATATTTTTTAAAAAATATTCAAAAACTTCCCTTTTTGCTTTTACCATTGTATTTTGAGCAGTTTTGTCCATTAAACTGACCATCGGTCCTGGATTGATCAAATTTTCATGCTCTGCCTCCCCCTCAAAATTATAGTCAATATGTTCTTGAATATACCGATCTTTCGGTGCTACTAACGTAGTATGGTAAAACAACAGTTGCAATCGTTCTTGCAGATAATTGTGACAAAGATCTTCAAAATTTGCCCCAGTTTGGCGACCGCAGGTCGCTGGATTTTGAAATCCGGGAGTATCTACCAAAAGTATTGAACAAACTGTATGCGTTGAAGTAGAAATAGATCTAAAATAAAAAAATCGTTAATAATTAAATAATTAGTTAGAGAAATTGATTTACTTATTGATTAAAGCAGCAACGCAGTTAAAGACTTCGGCATAAAGACCGACCAGGAAGCCTTCAAGAGCTTCAATTCCTACGACTCCTGCTTCAAGACCACGATCGGTTGGAGATGGAGTTCGGAATGGGGCTCTGGAAGCAATTGGAGTAACCATTCCTCCAGAAGCCAAACCAAATATTACTCTTGACAATTCTTCGACTGTTGTTCCAAGCAGATGAGCTGCACGTTGTGCCGATTGAGGGTTGGCGAATTGGAATCGAGAATTCGATGAAGTCCCAACTAAAACATATTTTTTTTTTAAATAAATATTAAGTTTTTACATTAAAGTTAATAGTAACTACCTTTAACAGCTCCAGCTGTTCCCAAATGATAAATTGCAGCCAAACAAGACCAAATTATCTTTTGATCTTGCAGACTGACTCCAATTGCCGAAAAAGCGGAACAAACTCGTGTAAATTCGGCCTGAGCCCGTTGTTTCTCCTCATGCTTTTGCAATGGCATTACAAAAACATTGCCTTCGGTCGCCGATAAATTATCCAGGAATAGCTCCTTCCGTAAAACGCCCTCAACACCAGCCAACATCCTATACATAATATGGAATGTAGGATCGGAAGATTCCACACGTCTCGCCATTCTGGATCGTTCCAACATCAAAATTTGAACACTAGCCGAGGCAATTACGCCCGATTGATCGAAATCCAAGCTGAAGATTTGCGTGAATCTCGTCGCGTTTTGGTTCATTTGCGTTTTTGTGTTGCCAAAATTTTCTAAGATTGTCCAAATGTGATTTAATTTGTCTACGGTTATCACCTTATTTATTGAGCCTGCAGCCAAGGCAAGGTAGTGTAGGGAATGTTTGAAGTTGCTAGTTTTTCCTGAGCCCGATCGGCCCAGGAACACCAAAGATTGGTCCCTCCTTGTCGATAACATATTACGATAGGCCGATTGAGCCATTGAGTAAATATGGGGTGGCATATCTTCATTTTTACAGCCTTTGAACATAGAAACGACTTTTTCGGAATAAATAGCCAACGGTGCCATCGGATTAAGTACAATCATATGAGGTCCAGCATAAGTATGGATCAAATTACTTGCATATCTTTGCCTTAACAAATGCAAAACGCTCGACTCATTCAAATAACGTAAATGAGCTATGTCTTCTGCACGATCTAAACTCGGTGGATTTGCCTGAAAAATTATAAATTTATAAATTATTTCAAATAAATTTGAGATTCTATTACTTTTTCTATATCATCTTCATCCACTTGAAGAATTTCGCCCGTATCATCCAATCTAACAGAAATTTTCCCATGACTATCACTAGTTCCTCCCGAAGATGCTCTTCGACACCCCGAAAAACCACCCCGATGCACCAACCAAAGCCTCTCCCCATCTAACCACGCACGTTCTGTCGCTATTTGTTCCTCAGATTTCGCCTGTAAGCACAAAGAAAAAAGAAATAAATCCAACCATATCATATCAATCATATCATAAAGAGGTCAAATTAAACATACGAGAAATCAAACACGACAAGAAATTAACAGTTAAACCACAATATTTCATTTAAAATTATGGTAATTAAATAAACTGCAGACATTTGCCACAAATAATATTATATGCAATAGAAAAATGTTGCAATTTATCTCAATGTAATTAATTGCTATTGATTTAGATAGAACAGTAAATTATGTTTGATTAAACCGTACATATTGCCGCTAATAATATGCGCAAATAATTTATTAATTAAACGATCAATACAGTGAAGTTATTCAATAAGAGCGAGTCGTAGATTTTTCCGGTTTCGAAGTTATATCTTTCCTAGATAGATCTCCCTCCGTATAATTATAGGTAATATTTATATGAATTTATTGCCTTTGGATAAGGAAGATATTTTTAATTTATGAAGAGTACAAATTTATTTCTATTCGAGTTATTAATTAATAATTTTAATAATTATTTCAATTCATGTGTGAAATTGATAAATTTCGAATAGTTGATGCCCACCCAAGCTTCAGCAAAAAGTCTTATAGTAGTTTTAATAAAAACGTATTAAAAACCAAATGCTTTATAAGCTTAAATTAAGCTCAAAAATTAATCAGTTATTACAAGATCAATTTAATTTTAAAAATATTTCCAGATTTTAGTCAAATAAGCGGCAGGAAAGGGATCAGATTGGCAAAATAACAATAGCTGAAGATTCAACAAACCATGGAGTTGAGTATCCAAACTTCTGGATGATCCAGAAGTATAAGAAAACGAAATTCAGCTTTAAGATACTTTTTGAAAACATAAAAAGTTAAATAAATGAGTGGCAAGGAAAATAAACTAAATTCTTCCCTGACGGATCAAAGACAAGCGATGGGATAGGCACTGGAATCTAGGGAGAAAATCCCAGAAAGCCAATAGTCGTAGACCTGGGGAAAATTTTCACAGTATTTCAAGCAGAAGTCTAAGCCATCGTCATAAGCGTAGAAGAAAACATGAGAAGAAAATATCGCAGTAAAAGGACAAAAATCTTCTTAAATAATCAAGCCGTAATTAAAACGATCGAATCTTATCAGACGAACTCCAAATTGGTCTGAAAATGCAAAACATTATTTTTCCAGTTGGCAACATCCAACATAGTAACAGTTTCTTGGGTGCCGTGGCATTTTGGTATTAAAGATAATGAGGGGGCAGACGGGCTTACAGGGTTAGGTTCAACTATACCATTTATTGGTCCAAAACTGGCTATAGAAATACCGATGTATACAACACAATATTGAAAAGCCGAATGGACTCAAAATGAGGAAATAAAATACAGGAATTACAACTCAGGAAATTAATTCTCAAAGATGATAAAGAAACCTCTGGAAAAAGATAAAATTTTGAACCTAAGAAAAAAGGACATCAAAATTCTGGTGGATCTATAAACAGGACAATGCAGTTTAAGAAAGCATCTCAAAACTACAGGAAAATAGGGGATACAGAGCGACGGGCATGCAGTAAATGTGGTGAGGGAAAGGAGGAAAATAATCAAAGATTATGATAAAAAAACCTCTGAAGAAACATAATAGAAGAATTTTGAATCTAGGAATTAAGGATATCAAAATACTGATGGATCTATAAACGGGACAATGCGATTTAAGAAAACATCTCAAAACTACAGGGAAAATAAGGGATACAGAGTGGCGAGCATGCAGGAAATGTGGTGAGGGAAAGAAGACTACCTTCCAAGTACTATTTGGGATATCCCAAATACTGAGATCCCAAGTAATATTTGATTGCCAAGCTATGACTTAAAGACGTCTCAGCTCTTTTGGGTCACCTGGACATGAGCTAGGAAGTATACATAAATATCCAATTGGATGTCTACTGAGATTTATTTCAGAAGCAGACCTGACCAATTGGAACTAGAAATACATCTTGGATGCTATAGTCCTTTTAGGTCGCAGTGCAGAGGAACTCTTAGAGGAAGTCCCCAGAACAATGAAAAAGAATACGAAGAACCCAGGAGTTAAAGCTAATATAAATGCTATTTTGACTTAGATTTCAAAAAAAAAAGTATATTAAATCCGGTTTTTTAACTCAAATTGTCACAATTTTTCAATATTAAAATTTCTTGATTTTTTCGGCAATAGAATCGATACATCCGAATCCGTACTGATTCGGTGTTTAAGTTACATAAAACTTACTATTTTTTTCAAGAAACCATATGGACTACATAAATCATAACAGATTGATAAAATATTCAGAGGACTAGGATCAAAAATAATCGGTTAAAACTTTATTTATTACATGCGATGTTTCGGCTCCTTTATTGAGCCTTCCTCAGGCGTTCTGAAAATAGCCAATTTTTTTATTGATGTCAAAATACAATTGTAATTGTATTTAAATTGGCTATTTTCAGAACGCCTGAGGAAGGCTCAATAAAGGAGCCGAAACGTCGCGTGTAATAAATAAAGTTTTAACCGATTATTTTTGATCCTAGTCCTCTGAATATTTCATCAATCTATTATCATCGAGAATCTGAAATTTTAGAATAATAAATCATAACGTTTTTATTGATCCATTTTCTAAATTTTTTCTTAAATTTTGTAAAATATTTCTCTAATACAAATTGGTACGACAATAACAGCTTTATAAATCCAAGTATCTTATTTCTATTTTAAAATTTGCAAGACCAGTCTCTTTGTCTCAAAGTCTCTTTGATGATCCCAAACCGTAACACAATCAACAGCTGGTAATTTATCCGCAACAAAAATAACTTCCACATTATCGTTTTACTGCATTTGATATTTTATAAACATCAAACACAAAAATAAATGCAATTATAATAATTATTTATATGTGCCTAAAATGTTACATTTCTTCTGGTAGGTAATCCAATCGGGCATGATTGACGAGCATTAACCAAATGGATTTAGAGGAGATTGACCTACAGATTTATTTTTAAACAAACTTTTCCCATTTTCCATTTGATCACTTCACGGCGTTATTCATTTGTGCCTATACGGGGAAAAGCGGAAACTGATTCGATTCAATGGACGAGGAAAAATTAATTATAGATCGAAATGAAAATTATCGAGACCTTACAATGGTTCGCGTTTGTACATTGACATAAATTTCCTTATTTGAAAAGATGTAAACATTGAACATTGTCTTCGATTTATAAACATTATAAAAAGCCTTTTAGCCATGTTTTTGTCTTGAATGATAAATTAAACGAAAAAAAAAAGATTTATAAAGCTTTCACTTAAACATACCGGCTTTGTTCTTTGACCAAAAAAAGAATATATTCAATGGAATAAAATTGATTAAAATTTGAACCAAAATAAAGATTTTTTAATAGTAGCTCAATATTACGTAACAGTACACTAATAAAGAGTGAAAAAAAAATAGAAAATTACAGTTTGGAATTCTTTTTTTCAAAATTTTCAAATTTCTTCCTAATCACCCCATTTTTATGGTTATATTTACGAGCACGTGAAAGCCATAAAGGCGTTTTAAAATCTCGAAAAAATAAAATAAATAAAAATCGAGACATACATAAATTTGTCACACAAAAATCCATTTAAATAATCAAATCAGAACCATAAAAACAAACACTAAAAATATACACTCTTCAACATTCAAACAAATTACAAAGATACCAATACCAGTGATTTTTTGCTTGAAAATATTCAAACTAATATCGATTTTATTGCAATAAATTCAAAATGTAATTCGAATAATTGAAGCCATTAATTGTGGCATGAATTTTCCAACAGACGATATAAATCTAATGTTAAGAACACATTTTGGCCTTTGCCGCTAAAGTCAATAAATTGGTCAGTTACGAACTTTCATATTTTTTAATATATCAATTGAAATATAAAATGTATATTTATTACCTGCATAGGTCAGAATAAAAAACACGACAAAACAATAAATAATTATAAGAGTGACTTTTCTATAGCTAGAGACACGAGAACAAAAAATAATTGTAGATATATATCCACTATTTTTAAAATAAAAGTTTGGAAAACTTTCAAAAGACAAATATTAAATTGAGACAATTGTAGGAGGATGTGATTTAAAATTAACAATATACGTGAATTAGATAAAAAGATAAATGACGAAACGATTTTTCTTGTTGGACGAAAATAAAATAGAATTTGAGCATTGGTTTGCAACTCCTTGGGAAAATAGTAGAACAAAACAAAGATTCAGTTATTCGAAAGGAAAAATGGCAAAAATTAATCAAGCTTCAAAATAGAATCATCAACGTACAGTTCTAGGACGAAATATCAACCCAGTAATTAATAGAAAAGCTAACTATATAGGACCCATACTAGATACTAGGAAGATACTCTAATATGAAAGATTTAACCACAAATAGGCAACAGTAAACCAGAACCACCAATACTAGGCAACCCGAACCAAAACAAGAAAATTACCAACTATGTTGCAAATTTCATAAAAACTACTGAAAAACTTTGACCATGTTAAACCTAGAGAAATAAAAAACATCATTAAAAAAACAAGAAACAAAAAAGCGCCAGGAATAGATAACATTAATGCCAAGGTACTGAAAAACCTTCCACAAATAGCTATCAAGAGGTTGAGCACTATCATAAATAAAATGCTGGATCACGGATATTTTCCAAAAACATTCAAAAAATCTAAACTGATTCCGATCCTTAAACCTGGTAAACCAGCATACAGTCCCACTAATTATAGGCCTATCAGCCTACTAACAACCTTAAGCAAAATCGCCGAACGAACTATCCTAAGGCGAATAAATGGGCATATTAACAAAGAAAATATACTAATACCCGAATAGTTTGGATTCAGATCCAGACATTCCACAACAATGCAACTTTACAGAATATGTGACCATATAACTGACGTCTTTAACAGTAATAAACTCACGGGAATGGCTCTACTTGACATAGAAAAGGCTTTTGATACTCAATGGCATGAGGGGCTAATATACTAACTAATTAAAATGCAATTCCCAAGATACATTACAATAATAATATGGAGTTGTCTCAAAGAGCGCTAATTTGTGTGCAAATCAAAAATGAAATGTCAAATAGTAGATTAATTAAGGCTGGAGTCCCTCAAGGGTATATTGTGGAACCTATTCCATTTAGTCTATGTATAAATGATATCCCGCGGACACCCGAAACTTTTCTTTCCCTATATGCTGACGATACAGCAATTTTTGTATCCTCCTGGAGAGCTGATACAGTGGCCAACAGAATTACCAATCCCTTAAAAAGAATAATGATTTTTTTTTAAAAATGGAAAATAAAGGCCAATAATAATAAAACTGAAGCTATCCTATTCACTAGAAGAAGACCCAACAAGCATAAAAAGGTATTAATAAATGGGAAAAATATAGAATGGGCAAAAATATGTACACACATATGCATGTCCTGTCTGGAGTTCAGTAAGCAAAATTAAGTATCTGACAATACAAAGAATTCAAAATAAATTACTAAGAATGCTGGGAACCCAGCCAAATTCAAGGTAGGGTCGAGTGGGGCTTAAAGGTCCCCGGGTATAAAGGTCCATCATGAGTATCTAAAATACTAGTGACAAATTGCTCTATTTAACTATAATGTTAGGGATGAGGAAGTATAAGAAGCATTTCGAGCCCATCTTGATAGGTAAGCTACATCACAGATGGAGATTTACGAAGGCACCTCGATATTTTTACGAAAGTAAAATTTTTAATTATTATTCTTTTCGGTTTCCAGCAGTAATATTGCTTTGACTAGACTAAAACATAATTTAATAGTATATGAGATTTAAACAGTAAACTAGTTATAACCTAGTAAAAACACTTGAACGTAAAAGGTCCACGTGGACCTTTTCTTTACCCAGCCACGTGAAAGTTGGATTCAACGCAATCTTTGCAAGCAATGGACCCATGAAAACTGTATTTCTAATCAAGGATTCCTTTACTTCGTTTGTTATAATTGTGATTCAGGAAACAATGAGTTTGATTGAATTAAGATAAAGGTATAAAAAATATTACTTATGTTACAATTAATGTCAATATTATTATAAAGAAAGAAAAGTTTTATTTTATGTTTAAAATAACTGTAATAAAATTTTCCAAAGGAAAATCCAGAAATATTTCATTGGTTCAAATCCTGTTGTTAATTCATAACACCTGTCAGATACTTAAAATAAAAACAGGACCTTTTTGCCCCTACTAAGAGGCAAAAAGAGATAGACGACAAGGTCTAGAAAAAATGTAAAATGACAAACTTTTATACGGATGATTCCATTAAAAATTAAGTTAAACATGGCCAGTTTTTTTTTTGTTTGGTTAGCATTATACGTTTCAAATTAATAGGGTAGGTTTTCATAATATAATACGGAATCGTAAAATTAGACCTTTAAACCCCACCCTTCTTTACACGACCTTCATGGGGAATTAAGGATACTATCACTAGACTTATATATCCTCGCTTTGTCGTGGAAATTCTACACAAATTGTATAAGTGGCCCTAGCCAAATAATTAGAAGCATCAGTGACTACAACCTCGATGATCTACTCCACAAATACAGAAAATACAAACATAAAAGAATAAGACATATAGTCTTATTACAAACTGAAAGCAGAAACAATATTCGGGGTTTTTTAAGAATTGCCATCTATTTTTTCCCAACTACAATATCGTAAATTAATCTCTATCTTAGATCAGGATCTACAGACGCTGCTTGGATGCTTTATGCAAGGTACATCACACTTAAAATTAAAAACAAATTGTTATCAAAAGTATTTGTATATCTATACTAATATATAATAATAATAATAATAATAAAACTTTATTTCCTCCAATTAATCTACACTTGTAAGTTTACAAATTTAAAATTTTGTTTACTTATCTTAACATTTTTGTTTAATATATAAACTAATATATAAAATTCTTACGTCTGTCTGTACATTTCGATTTTGAACCCAATTTTAGAGTAAATATTTGTTTCAAGAGGCCCTTATTCCAAATTTAACATTTTTAAAATTTTTGTCTGTCTGTCTGTGTGTCCCGATTTAACTAAAGAACGGAACAACCGAATTTAATAAAATTTGGTATTAAGATACAACACAATTTCCCACATACTATAAGCTACTTATCATTCCAAAAAAAAGGAAGGTATTCCCTAGGGATGAAAACATAAATTTTTACTTTAGATAGGTAAGTTATATATCATTGGAAAGGTAATTAAAAGTTAGAAAATAATCAGTAAAATTATTTTTAATTGAACTGATAAAAAGCACAGTAAATTCAATTTAAAGTTTAAAAAATTGCCTCTTTGAAATATAAGCCTTTATATATATAAGACAAATAGTTTATGTTAAAAGAGATTCCTACTAATATACAAAATCTAGAACCTTAACTTCTGTTATTTTAACGCGAGTATTTTGATAAGTTTCGACTTTTTTTAGTCATAATTAAACCGACTTTATTTATGTATAGATGCTGATTGATTTACGGATTATTTGGTCCACGGTAGGTAAACTTATCGTAGCTATACGCAATAGACATACTCTTTTTAGATATTTATAAATATTTTTTGAAAATTAATAAATAAAATTCGACAAAATAGTGTTTCCAAGTAGTATTATGTTTTTCGTTAAAGAAATAAGAAAAATAAAAATTTCCATTTACTACCATTACAAGGAGCAAACCTAAAAAAAACAATGAACACCAACATTATGCAGACGAAGTCGCGGGGATCAGCTAGTATATTATAAAAGCAATTTTATTAAGGCCAGAACCACCCAAAAAACCAAGCCAACTATGAACCAGAAATCTATTAAGTCTTCAATGTAAAATCCCATTGATATTCAACATGTGGTTTGTTATAGTATTGCAAAAAGATTATTTCCTAACACTTAAACTAACATGTTCTGTGTTAAATCATCTTTTTTTATTCCCAAAGCGAATTACCAACATACTTAAGTGGCCGTTATTTTTTTTTTTAAATTCAGCGAAAGTTATACGCTCATAAAAATAACCCTTCCAGCGAAATCGTTATGTATTTTACTTGTATAACTGAAATTTTAAAAAATATAAAAAAAAAAATGTTTATCCAAGGCCAAAGCCTTGACGCCTTCGATTTTTATGATAATTTTTGTGTTGGGTTTGATTAAATTCCATTTCATCATACAGAAACGAGTAATAATTGAATTATTCACCACAAAAGAATTTCAAACTTCCGATTCATTTTGGCACTCGAATTTTGCATAAATTTATTGGTGGATTGTGGGAACAACAACGTTTAAAAAATCCTCAATGATAATTGATCGAGTCAATTAATCCAAGTTGCCATTTCTTACAAGTGCTTGATTTGGATGTTTAGAAAATAGAAGTTATACTTAAGTAGCGAAAATAAAAGATGGAAATTCAAGATTGGGTTTATAAATAATTGATGCAATTGGAAATCTAATCACTGCTTCGGGCAATATTAAATGCTTCACTTTGTCATTTTCAAGCACCTACTTGTAATCTCATAGTAGATTTCAACTTGGATTATCAATCATATAATTTCTTTGGGTTTTTTTTTCAATGAAAATCTTAACAACACGAAGGAGTGTAGCAAATATCGGTTGATTTGGTCAATGACCTTTCTAATCTTGAATTTATTTTTAGAGCCAAAACATTTCCTAAACTGTTACACCTGTTTTAAGTTTAGGTTTCCAATTTGAATTGTTTTTAATTTATGCAATTTCGGTAAGACCTCGAAATAGGACCGCGGTATTTGAATGATAGTCGGAAAAAAGTGAAAATGTATTCGAGGCACTCCCTAGAGGGACTCTCCTACCTTGCGGACTCCTTACAGATACAGAAACCAACCGTTTGAGAAGAAATCATCATTCATCATGTTTTATGTAATGATCAGAAATTTATTAACATAATTTACATAACATCGCCCACTGATATACGCACTTATTTACAAATGACAATGGATATTTGGATTTTTTTCGCTCGTAAATTCAAACCTTCGGAATAACATCTAGAAAATTTTCTTAATCAGTAATAAAATGGTGTGCAAGCTTTTACTATGTCAGTTTCAAAATTCATGGTCATAATTTTCAAATTTTTTCGTTAGAGTTATGTAAAATATGTTCGACAATTACAAGTACTGACCTTTAGATGAATTTTTGATCTTTTCCACTGCCTATACTCTATAGTATCAAGAATTTGAATAATTGATTTAAACAAATATTTTAAATCAAAAGAATCAACTTGGAATCAAAAATAAACATATTCAATTATTGTTAGAATCATTAGCACTTACATTAGATAACTATACTTGTAAACACTTTCAATTTTATCTATTGTAATGTATAAGAAAGAAACCAACAATAAAATAGAAAAATAAACGCTAAATATAGAAAATAGAAATTCAATTTATAAGGAAAAAAATCTCAATAAATCAATAATGATAATAACAATTCACACAATTGTATTGTATGACAATTCTTCCTATAAATTGCATTCTACATATACCTAAAAGTTCTACCATACAAATTTTAAGATCTAACACAATAGATCTTAACCGGAGTTCAATCGAATCCCAAGGGTTCAGGGGTGAGTCAGTCTCGCGGGTTCGACGGAGAACAAGAATCACCCCCGACTTATAAGACCAATTTTTAAATATTTTTATCGAAGGATTAATTAAAATTAAAGGATTTTCCCGATTATTAAGGATTGAAACCGGTGACAGTCAATACCTCCAACAAAATTAAGAACCACTAATCTAACAGGTGCGAATAAGGAATTTATCAATGAATCAATTTAAGGAAATGAAGATAATGACTATATTCCAGAAAATTTGTTCTAAGCCAATAATTTGGTGATAGGATTTCCAGTTTTTTCATCACAAATTCCCTGATTTTCCAGACTAAAATTCCCTCCTTTTCCCTAACCATATGAAAAATTTTTCGTCTAGAGATTTGGTGAAACAATTTTGCATCTAAATTTTATTGAACTTATTCTACAAATTTGTTACAACAATGTGCTTATGTACGAAGACGTCTATATCTTTTACAATCTAAGCAATAATCCAATTATAAAAAAGTTAAAAATTTCTTGACTTTTCTGATGGTGGGATACCCTGAAAGTACTTAAATTGTAAGTTTGTGGAGTAATTGCATTTGCTGCTAGCCCTTAGGTTCATGTAAGGGAAATTAACTATTCTGCACAAATATTTAAGGGCGTAATGCGTCATGAAAATTAAAATTTTGAACTGTCTAGGTTTTGGTATTTGAGATGATTTTAATTATGATTTTATTTATATTTCGGGGATCAAACTTTATACCTGGAACTGTTGTTAAAAATGATCAAGTACTGTATTATCTCTTGTCTACTACAGAATGGACAGATGGACTCTTACCTTAAGATTAGAAAACAAAATTTAACGCAATTTAAATATGGGTGTATCACCGAATCCTAAAGATAGTTTGGAGGGATCACGTGCAAAATAAATAAATAGTAACTAAATTAAATACCAAAAAAAAAATTCTTATGATTTCCGTAAGGAAGAAAAAGCTATTGTACTTCGATCACGTTATACGTAATAAGAAATACCATCAGTTCCAGCTTCCATCATTCAGGGTCGAATTGAAGGAAAAAGAGCTTTGGAAAAAAGAAAAACATCCTGGCTAGCTAATCTTCGTGAATGATTCGGAAAAAGTTCTTCCGGTATCGAAAATTTAACTAGTCATGATAATTGCCAATCTTCAACGTTTAAGGGGCACCAGAAGAAGAAGATGATTTTAAATTTTATTTATCCACCAAAGAAATGGATGAATTCACAATTATAAGAGAGGGATGAATTTTTTTTCCGCAACAGAACCGTTAGAACTTTTGGTTAAATAAACATATATACTATCGAAACATCCCTAGCAAGCAGCCAGGAAAAATCGGTAGTTAGTTTTCTAGAAGAATTTCGATGAGAGAAAAACATTTTTCCGTGGAAAAAAGAACTGTTGTCATTTAGTTTGTGGGTTATTTAGGGGTGAAATACTCAAACGATAAAATGGTCTAAACTTTTGACATTCAATGCATGTTAACGAATGATTTTTTTAACATTACGTTCGGACTCTTTATATCTATACCATCAATACTCTATAGTTAAAATAATGGAGTTATATTTGATCAAAGAGGGTGGCTTTGCCACCTTTGATTATTTGACTCCTTTAAAACATCTTACTAGCATTCTCTCGAAACATTGCAGGCAAAAAGCCAGGAAAAATCGGTGGTTAATTTTCAAAAGGAATTTCTATTACAGAAAATGAATTTTCCCTCGAAAAAAACAAAACTAATTTTTGCTCATTAAGTTAGTGGACTATTTAGGGATGAAACACTTTAAAGTCAACTCATGAAAGGAAGTTTTGGCCTTTGGTTCTGAACTTTTGAAATTCAATACATATGTACTCGTACAGTACCTGACCATAATAATAGACGCACTATAGATTTTGTACAAAATATGAGGTAATAGCTATTTTATTTTGTATTTAAATTTTTGATTGGATTTAACTTTCCTATAAAAATGTAATTTATTATACTGATTACCAATTAATCTCACAAAAAAAAATCATATTTACTGAAAAATAACTTTTACTATCACTTTAAATATCTTGTTCATTATGGCGAACTTAATTGTTTAACATTTAATTAAAAGCTCCTTTAGTGCTATTAAAGCTTCAATCATTTGCAGCGTGCTGTAGGTATATGTAGGACAATAATGTCCACTGCATTTGTGGATGATGATTCTATTTTTTTCCCCCTGTTTTCGTGTATTTACAATCTGTCCCTGGACAATGAGCAAACATGATTCTATTTATGAATATTTTTTTCTTAGGGCTATTTTTCTAATGTGATCACCTAATTAACCACTTTTCTCCCCATCAAATCCCACACATTTTCAATGGGGTTCAAATTAGGGCTATGACTCTATAGTAGGGTAATTGAGGTAATAATCAAGGCTATACCCTCATTTAGAAATTATATTTCCTAAAAATCTGTACTACTTTTAACAATGTTAAAAGGAAAAAGGAACAAATTTAATTTACCAGAATGCATAAAATTGGAAAAACGCTTAAGTGCGTCTGATAATATGACCAGGGACTGTAAATTTCTGGCTTTCCAGAAGAAAAATTTTAAAGGGCTAAATATTTTTAACGTTTTAAAAAATTATTCATTTTTTCAAGACTACCCTCAGATCTAGAATTAATTCTAATAGGTTATGAAAAAAATTAAATTGGAAAAGAAATTCCAAACTTCCTAATGCACTTGCTTCATCAATAAAAAAAACACCGATTAATATAAAAGTAACGGAAAATTAAAATTAGGAAGATTAAAAGTGAAAGGTAATGGATAATAATCATAATCATCCTCTCAATGGTTCAACTATATAAGGAAAAATTGTTTTTTTTGTATTATTAAAAAAAAACGTTGAGAAATTCTCATACCAAATTTGATAATCGGAAAATCAGTAGGTACATATTGTAAAAGCCCATCCTAAGACTAATGACACTCCCTTTCCATTTTTCCATGAAAAATTTCAACACATCCCAAACATTTACTCGATATAAGTACTTACACTGATCTCATCATTAACGCCATTCTTTCCCGATTGTCTTAGCTCATCAATATCTTTTAGAAGGCCATCATTTTCCAGCCCACAATTTACTTTTCTATTAATAGATAAATTGACTAGTTCGTTCCACGAAATAACCCGCACATTTCTATTATCCCAACTGCGTTTCCGTCCTGGACCACCAATCCTTTTGTTTGGTCTACTGTTTATTATTGGCGATGGACATTTCTTCGGTAGGGAATTTTTCCGGACTAGTCCGTTAGTGTGGTTGGGAATTATGTCCGGTTTTTTCGGTGTTCCGTTTAAGTGGTCAGTCTTTCCATTGGTTGAGAGATTGGGAAAAGATTTTTTCGTTTCGTTGAGAACATGTTTGAGAATTTCTCGACGTTTGGCCTTTTTGCTCGATTTGTCTTGGGGTTTTCCGTTTTTGATTGACGGGTCCCGTTCTAGAGTGCGAAATGAGTTTATAACGGGGGAGGAACGGATTACACCGTTTATGTTTTCCTCAAGCCACAAGATGTCATCGTCGGCGGTTTCATAACGAGCTTTGGCCGTTTTGGCGCTGGATGCCTGAGTGTAGGTGGAATACAAACGACTGCAAATGTCCATTTGCTTCATACTTAAGGTTTCACTGTCCGTATCACTGAAACCTTCGTGAGAACTAACGCTGGAAGTTTTCGAGGTTTTCGAGGAAATGGATCGAGACCGCTCCCGGCGACAACTTCCGTTCGGCGGCGGCGAACTGTAATTACCGCTCCCGTGAGCTTTTCCGCTGCAAGCTTTATGTTGCAACGGTGAAAATTTATTTTTCACATTATTGAAAGAGTCATTCCGCAACGATTGTTCGAAAGCATTTTGCACATTAAACATTTTTACTCAAAGAAAAAAAAATATATTGGAAAGCAAATTCCACGTTTCTAGACACATAAAATCCAAAAAAAGAATAAATATATCAATCGAGCATTAGATAAATAACAGTTACTATGAACTTGAAATTTGAATAATAACGGATTTTCCATCAAAAACTATTAAAATGTCCATTTGATAGTTGTTTTAAATCCGCGTTTATAAGTGAGGAAAATTAAAAGGTAATTGAATGAAGATGAGAATTGGTAAATGTTGAAAAACCAGAAATATTATCCGATGTATCGCATCAGACAGCAATAAATTTGGTTGTAGCTAAACATCCAGAAGCATTACTTAATTTTTACTTATTATTTTATAATAAGTGTCACGACATAAATATTTGTAGGAAATTTGTACAAATTGTATTTTTATGACTAAACATTTATATAGGAAGCCAGTCTTTATAAGTTCATTGGTGGTATAGTGATCAAGTTGATAAGGTGACCAATAGATCTTGGATTTAAAATTAAAAGTGAAACTTTATTTCTTGGTTTCCTTATTAAGGACTCCAAACCTAAGGGTTTCTAAAACCAGTAGTGTAAATTGACTGTTCTTCTTTCGAAATAGTTTTTCCTTCAATTGTTTTATTTCTTCCCCTAATATTTTTCCCAGCTTAGAAAAGCAATTAGAAACTATGGATTAAGGTCTCCTTATTAATGACTCTAAACTTAAGGGTTCTTAAGGGTGGATCACCTTCAGAAAAAAAAAAATCGTTTTTTTTCCCATAAATGTCTTCTTATAACATTCAAGAATAACGTGTTAAAAGGATTTGTCGATATTCGAAATATTTCGAGTTATAGACCTACACATACATATATACATAAAAGTTGAATAAATTGATAATAACATAAAAAAATATTGTGTATACAATATATAAAATATATTGTGGTCCAATTTATGAAGCATAATTTAATATAATAATATAAAAAAATCTTACCATAAACATAAATTTGAACAGAAATTCAAACAAAAATATTGTAGTGAAGTATTGTCCAGATATGTATTTCGATTGCCAAGCAATCTTCCTCAGTGGTCATCAAGTAGTTTGGATCACTCCGTACGTGCTTTGTGATGATTCACAAACTACTTGATGACCACTGATGAAGATTGCTTGGCAATCGAAATACGTATCTGGGCAATACGTCACGAATATTTTGTTTGAACTTCTGTTCAAGTTTATGTTAATAAATTAGACTGCAATATATTTTATATATTGTATACACAGTATAACTGTTCAAAGTCAGCGAAAAAATCTTATTTTGATAAAAAAATATCTTAAAAAAACTTTAAATGCGTTTTTCTCGAAATCAACTTTTTAAAACTGGGAGACAAGATTTCTCAGAAACTATCCGACGGATTGACTTGAAACTGGAGAGTGTCATAGTTCAACACGTCTTCTTGGTACTGAATCTCTGAAATTGGTCAAACCTCCCCCCTCAAAGTGGGAGAAGGGGGAAAGGTCCAAAAAAAGGTCGTTTTTTTAAACTTTTTTTTCAAAGTCGCGCCATTTTGTGAATTTTCAACTTTTTTCGGATTTTCGAGGTTCAGTACCAAGAAGACGCATTACCAAAACCTACATTCTTTGGAAAATCATGATCCGACTTCCGGTTTCCGAGAAAACTTGTCTCCCGTTTGCCTCCTCATTTTTGAGGACCTTTTTTCAAAGCGCTGTAAAACGGGGAGGAGGAGGCATATCGGGGCAAATAAAAAAAATAGTTCAAAACTTCAACTTTTACATGCCGAAGACCGTTTTTTAATATCTATAAAAAAAATGGCAGCAGTTTTAAAAAAGTCATTTTTTTTTAAGTTCTGACGGTGATCCACCCTTAAAAACGATTACTGTTCTTCCTTCGAAACAATCTTCTCTTTAATTTTTTTATAGTGGAATGTAATAGATTTGCCTGATAGATTTTGTAACTAAGCAAATATTCCTATTAACTTTCTGTTGCCAAATTATTATTTCTTATTATATAGCTTTATTTTTATATATTACCTATATATTAATGTTTCACATTATTATTAGCATTGATATTGTTATTATAGACTATAATTATTACTTTTATTGCTATAAGAATTACTATTATTGTTATTGTCGTTATTGATTGTTAAAAATCTTTGTCCTTATACAGCACTAATCTACTGGGACTAGTGCTTACATGTGATTGTCTATAGATTGAATGCACTTATTGCAACTCTATGCAGATTGTGCAATTTATTTGAAATTAAAAAAAAGAAGAAATTATTACTTCCCCTAATGTTTTACCCAATATGGAAAAACCGACCAGAAACGTTAGAAACATGGGATTAAATCAACGTTTAGCGAGTAACTGTCAGTTAATACATTAAATTAAAAATTAATATTCTTAAGTTTGTAACGACTTCTTGTTCATTATTTACCTACAGGCATTAGCAATAGAAAGATTATCTATTATAACTAATCTGACAAACTGTCATTCTTATGTTAAATCAGCAATAGAAGCTGGAGGTATTTTAACAGTCAAAATATCAAAACTTTTGCTTTGAAAATCTTTTTGAAAAGTGTCAAAATATCATAATTGGAATCTATTAATAAAATAAAGAAAAATATATAAATACACATCCAATAAAACTTGTTTTACGTTTTTCGAAATGATCAATGGTTTAATGGAATACACTAATAGGCAAATTTAGAAAAATCAAAGACGGGTCATTATTGTATGCAGATAAAAAAAGAGTACAAAGTTTAATCATATTTTATATACGAGTTTGTTTTGCTTCGCCATTGATTAATTTTCGTAAAACTAATAGAATATCAAAGAAGAATAATTTTCAGAAAAAGGGTTAAATGAACAAAGAAATGATCCAAAATTTGGAAGTTTGCGGCTTTTCGTAAGATTATATTTCAGAAGTAAACGCCGCAATTGGTGTACTGAGGAATTGTATGCACTTTCATTCTTTCTAAAATTGAAAACAACATACAAAAAGTTCAACAAGTTACAATGAGCACCATAACAAGAAGAGACTCAAAAGGTACCAGAATATCCCTGATTTTCTACGTAGGAATTCACTGGCTTTTCCAGGATTTTCAGTAGGGTAAGGTGGTCCACGGGTATAAAGGTCCACCATAAGCATCTAAAATACTATTAGCATATTGCTCTATTTAACATAATGGTAGGAATGAGGGATTTACGACGGCATCTCGTTATTTTTACATAAGTAAAATTTTTAATTATTATTCTTTTCGGTTTCCAGCAGTAATATTGCTTTGACTAGACTAAAACATAATTTAATGGTATATGAGATTTAGTGGTACTTCAGGATTTCGTATTAGTTTTTAGCTAATTTAAACAGTAAACTAGTTATAATCTAATAAAAATATTTGAACGTAAATGGGGTAAAAAGGTCCACGTGGACCTTTTCCTTACCCAGCCACGTGAAGGTTGGATTTAACGCAATCTTTGCAAGCAATGGGCCTATGAAAACTGTATTCTGGTTTCCCCTACTAAGGGGCAAAAAAAGACAGACGACAAAGTCCAGAAAAATGTAAAATGACAAACTTCTATATGGATGATTCCATTAAAAATTAAATTAAACATGGCCAGATATTTGTTTGTTTGGTTAGCATTATACGTTTCAAATTAATAGGGTTGGTTTTCACAATATAATACGGAATAATAAAATTGGACCTTTCAACCTCACCCTACCCTAATCATGAACTAGAAATTCTTAAATAGAAAATTTTCAAAGTACTTATCAAAAACTGCTAAGATTGGTAATCATTAAAATTTGAAGACGAATATCATTTAAACGATTAATTTTATCGACTAAAGCATAATATGAACATTTTTTTGTAGAGCATTAAATTTTCTATATAATTATGTATTGCACATTTCATGATTCATATTGGTTCCCTAGTAAAAAAATTCATAAGCAAAAATCCTCTTTTTTAATATTCAAACTTCAATCGTCAATATCGTCTAAATGGTAAAATTGACTGTAAAGATGTATGAAACCTTTTTTGTAGAACGTTTAATTTCCTACATAATTATATAATTTTTTTTGCAAAACGATAAAGAAATGAACAAGACATGATTATTTTTTCTATTGGACTTAATAAAATAAATAAAACTTCAATGCGGAGGAACTTCCCATTAAAATTAAAAGCTCAGCTTTGATGAAACCATTCTAGCCTTTTTCAGCAAAAGTCGGTTTTTTATCCGCCCTACAGTGGCCATCGTGATAAACTTAAGATATACAATTTATTTATTTTTATAAGTTACAAATCAAATAACACCTAAAATACAGAATGATCCAAAAGTAATGAGCTATTAAATTAATTTCAACAAAAAGGTTTCCAGATGGTTTGAATATCGTTACCAAGCTTTAATATCTGCTATGTTGAATTGATCAAGTTTTGTGTTATGTTAGCAACATTCGGGAGGTGTTACTTTTATGTGTTAATTGGAAAAAAAGTACAACAGAAACGCATCAAATCCCTGTGAAATTTTATAGTGGCAGTGCTTCAACTAACAAATCATATAGGGAATGTTTTTGACATTATAAGATCCTTGATATCAACGTTGAAAATAAACCTCGTTTTGGAAAGCCCAAAAGCTCGAGGGTAAAAAACTGGAGCCATTATTTGATAAAGATCTAAGTACAATGAAAGTGGAACTTGCAAAAACATTAGAAATGATTTGAGAAGTAATTTTCGTAAGATTAAAATCCATGGAAAGATTTAAGAGTAATGAAATTGGGTCCCTTATGAATTGAAAGCTAAGGACATTAAAAGATGATGTTTTATCAACAAGCAGCTGATTCAAGTAAGAAAAAAAAATAAAGGGAAAGAAGATTTCATATTAAGAGATGATAAAATTCAGGTTGTATAAGATCGATTTTTTTATTTAGAGTTTTTTTTTTAATATTCAAATTAGCTACGTTTTGTTACGTATTGTAACTTCATCAGGCTTCTTGAATCACAAAAAATATTTTAGTTTCAATTTAAATTCAATAAAATATAAATTTCATTTTAAAGCATTGATTTTGGGAACATTGAATGGTTATGATTGTTAAGACAATTTGCCAAACGTATCTAAGTGTTGAATAAAATAAAGGGTTAATCATAGTATTTTAAGACCGAAAGACATAAAAAGCAACCTTTAATAACTTTTAAACTTCAAAAAAATTCTTGAACTTTCTAGACTTCCAGTATTGTGACTACCATGTTAATCTTTCCAACAAATAAAGCAAAACATAGGAGTATAATTTTTCAGTGGCATATTTCCCAAGATAGCCTTAAATGGGTGATGAGTCAAAAATAATTATAGACCCGACGGTGATTTTTTTCCACAAATTAACATTTCCCTTTTATATACCTAGATATACGAATTTACTGGGTAATTATATGCAAATAAGCATGAAAGCCGCAGAAGCATCGGCAATTAAATCCAAAGACAAAAAACGAACAAAAATCGATTCGGAGTCAATTACGCAAGTACTGCACGTAAGAAACTTGACCTGAATAAATCAACGAAACTGAGATTTATTGTTGATTCGCAACAAAGTCAAAGTCGGCAACCGAAAACAGACATTCTTTTAATTACAATTTCCGAAAGGTTAACCTAACATCTGGCTACTTTTTCGCAAATTTCTCACAAATTTACAGAAGAATCCGTCCCAAATTGGAGACATATTCCCAACTAATAATGATAGATCATGATTAGAACCACTAAAAGTGCGCTTGAAAGTTGCAAATTGGCAAATCGAGAATATTAAGTTTTGCAAATAGCAATTCGATGCAAAATCTCAAGTGTCTATATTGTATTGAATGATTGCGAAAGTAATATTCGATTGTAAACAAATTGGGAATTTTTTTTCTTTGAACATTTGTTCTTGCTTAAGGCATACCTTTTAAATACAAGAAACACACAAAAGGAGACATAATTCATAATATATCAGCTAACAAAAAAGGTAGTAAAAAAAAAAAATTTGCAACTAATAATCAGCTAGAGAAATAAATGGCTTTGTTATAAAATATTGGTAAAATCGAAAGAAAAAACAACCGAAATTTAATATTTAATTAGCAAGCTATTATACAATCGGTATAATATTGAACATCGACATACCTAAAATTAAACTGACCATTTCTATTCAAGTTGTGGTAAAATATACGACAAAATATCTACAGTAGTGTGTATACAATATATAGAATATATTGCGGTCCAATTTATGCGGCATAATTTAATATTATAATATTTAAAAATCATACCATAAACATAAATTTGAACAGAAGTTCAAACAAAAATATTTGTGACGTATTGCCCAGATACGTATTTCGATTGCCAAGCAATCTTCCTTAGTGGTCATCAAGTAGTTTGGATCACTCTGTAACTGCTTTGTGAATCATGAATCATCACAAAGCAGTTACGGAGTGATCCAAACTACTTGATGACCACTGAGAAAGATTGCTTGGCAATTGAAATACGTATCTGGGCAATACGTCACAAATATTTTTGTTTGAACTTCTGTTCAAATGTATGTTTATTTTGCCTTGACCCATAAATGCAACGATTATTTCTCTAGGGAATCTTAACCAAAGTTGATGAAAGAATTTCATATAACCATAAGTTTTCGTCGAAAAGAAAAATGCAATTTAGAGATCAGTAATAGATACCTGCTTAAACTAATGTAATACTAAAATAACTAAGTGAAAAGAATGTTATATAAATCAGAAGGGGTTGCACCGATATACCTGCGGCGACTTGAGCATTCTAAAGCTCTATCTACAAAACTATTACTAGGATCAACTTGAAAATTTAGAACAATATTCTAGAGATGTTGAGGAAATTAATTGGAAAGTAAAAAAATCGATTTTTGCCGAGTCATAAAACCAATGTAATCTCTTAAGATCCATGACTTTAAGGTACAAAAATTTAAACAGATTTATAAAGGTTATCAACATAAATGGAAGTATAGATGCGAAATCAACGTTTAAAAAGATAGTTTTAAGGCTAAAATTTGTGTAAATTATCCATAAAAATATAATTTTGTAACTGATGTAGCAGAAAAATAGTTAATGAGATAATAATGGATGCAATATAGTGAGCTTTTCATTAAAAAAACAGTTGAAAGTTATTGGGTAAATGCATTACATAACTATAGTACTAAGATCTAATAATAAAATTTTGCAGTTGAAAATTTGTAGAGAAAAGCTAATTGGAGCTATATTATGTTATTTTACCTAATAAAAAGACAATTCAGGTTGTTTAAGATCTTTGTTTTTATTTAATATTTTTTAATATTCAAATTAGCTACGTTTCGTTTCGTATCGAACTTCATCAAAATATAATATTTTCAATTTAATTTCAATAAATAAATAAAAAAAAATTATTTATTGAATTTAAATTGAAACTATAAAATAATAATGAAAATATTATATTTTTTGTGATTCAAGACACCTGATGAAGTTACGATACGTAACAAAAAGTAGCTAATTTGATTATTAAAAAAAATTAAATAAATAAAAAACAATCTTAAACAACCTGAATTGTCTACTTATTTAATAAAAGCTGAGATCTGAATTTTATCATCTATTCTACCTAATTATCATTAAATTTTTGGATCGACATAGCAACCACCGCGTGAACTTCAAATTTTGGTTTCCCTAAGTAATGTTAACTAATCAGTTCTAGAACTGAAGCAAATTAGAGTTCGATATTGTAAAAGAAAAACAAATTTGAACAGATTTTAGATTCCAATTTTATATTGTTTACAGCTTAAACATTTAAAACCTGTTATTTTCCCGGATTGACACCAAAATCTTAGGTCCTAAAAGAGTTTCAATGATTCGGAAGTTAAAAGTATAAGAATTTGGAAAAAAGAAGAAATCGATTTTCCTTTGAAAACGCTAAAAAACATCAAGGAATAATACTTTAACCAAAAGTAAAAACAAATATTTATAACAAGTAACTCTTTATTAAATAAATTCGCAAGTATACGAATTTCATTCAAAAATGACTCCAAAAAAAGTTTATTTTCTTAGCTTTAGTTATCGAGAATATTTCTTAGAAATTACAGCTAAAAGGATTAGATAATCTACAAATTAAAAAAAAAATAACAAATTTGAACAGATTTTAGATTCCAATTTTATATTGGTTATAGCTAAAACATTTAAAACCTGATATTTTCCTGGATTAACACCAAAATCTTAGGTCCTAAAAGGATTTCAATGATTCGAAAGTTAAAAGTATAAGACACTAAAAAAACATCAAGGAATATTACTTTAACCAAAAATAAAAAAAAGTTTATTTATAACCAGTAACTCTTTATTAAATTGACACCAAAATCTTAGGTTCTAATAGAATTTTAATGATTTGGAAGTTAAAAGTATAAGAATTTAGACAAAAGAAGAAAAAGATTTAAAAATGCTAAGAAAATATCAAGGAATACTACTTTAACCAAAAGTAAAAAAAAATATTTATAACAAGATTAACTCTTTATTAAATAAATTCGCAAGTATGCGAATTCCATTCAAAAATGACCCCAAAAAACATTTATTTTTTCAGCTTCAGTTATCGAGAATATTTCTTAGAAATTACTACCCAAAGGATGAGATAATCTACAAATTAAATACACCAGAAAAAAAATACTTTTTCTATTTCAACATTTACATTCGATAGGTTTAGACAAACACTAATTGAAATTCATTTTTTAAGCATTAAATTTAAACTTGTTTTGTCTATACAAGTACCAATAGTTTCACAGCGAAAAGTGGTCCCCATCTGAAGAAATGCAAATATACGCCACACGTGTGTACCAATCATGCATTTATAAATGCACTCGAAAACATTTACCAATTGTATGTAAAACTTGTAAATTTCCAATAATAATAATAATAATAGTGTGGTGTTATTTAATTCCTTTTCCCTTCAGCTCTAAACAATGGCCAGAGAAAATTATTGAGTAACTGATAGAATTACTGCCGGCTCATTGTTAACGCAATGCATAAGAGTGCATGTGCATGATTCTAACGATATAAATTTTCACTGTATAACTTGCGGATGTTTAAAGAACCAAGAACATGTCTTAGTCAAAATCCAGGAAAACAAAGAAAGCTGAAATGTTATTATGTCGTGACAACCGATCAAATCCCTTTTTTGTTATTAATGAACACAAAAAGACAATGGATGGATTAATTTCTCTTTATGTCCCAAGATAACAATTAATTATCCAATGAACTTTTGATCAAATCTAAACTTCCGTTTGAAGAGATATATACAATTTACTATATGTACTTTAAATATATTTCACTAAATGCTCGATTGATTTATTTGTATTGCACAGCACTAAGCCCACGAATTGGTAATTCGATATAACATTTACCAAAAAGAAAAAAAAATCACTTGAAATTTTTCGAAATATTGAAAACGCGGTCAAGTCCGACTCAGGTGTGATTATAGTGATTTTCATTGAATTTTTCGGTACGCCCACGATTCACGCACTTCATTCTGGTAAATAGTAAATATCCACGATGGAATCACTGATCTGTTTTTGGAAGAAGCCAGAAGATTGTGGCTGCTTTGATCCCCGGTACTGTCAACGGTTTGTTTCAAACTGGAAACGCGACTCGTGTTCAAGAAGAATAATATTCCATCACTCGTCCGCGCTAATGGAAATTCGACCAATACCACCATACAATTTACTCACACAATTCTTGATACCTTTCATATACGTGGGCTAAGTAGTAATCTCATTGGCATATCGAAATGAAAGGGAAACGAGCAAAACGTATCGGATACTCGTAGGCCAACAATGAGAACTGCACGGCGATTGTAAATTCAAACATTTTTCAAATTGACGAAATTTTTCTCGGAAGAAATTGTATCGCTGTTGGCATAATACACTTGTTTCGATGATCAAATGCAAGCAACTTTGGCTAATTTGAATTTTTTTAAGAACATATAGCTTTTTAATTCAGTTGGAAAATATTTTGGAATCAAAGAAATAAAGAAAATTGATGCATTTATCAACGGCACTTTTGAAGAGATTTCCGAAAATTTCGCCAAATTTCAAATTATATCCAGTAACGTAAGTTGACGACGAAAGTTCATTTTCAGCTTTTTACCTTTTATATCTATATGGTCCAATTGTGGATCTAAACCATCCAGGTTCCCACTCAAATACACACTGAAAATTTCAGAAAAATAGGTTTGGGTCTTACGAGAAGTTCAGTACTGTAAATATGTACAGAAGAATTATATATACTAAGATAGATATGTGATAATAAACGTAAATTTTAAAAGTAAATAGTTTTTGGATTGTGCATATTTTGCCCATTTTGATCCGATGTCTACTTTAAAATCACTTTTAAATTTTTACACAACGTTGATTCATATGCATGTTTTGGTTTAAAAAAAAGACTCAATAAAGTCTTACATCAACAGGTATTTCAAATTGACGAAATTTTTCTCGGAAGAAATTTTATCGCTGTTGGCATAATACACTTGTTTCGATGATCTAATACAAGAAACTTTGCCTAATTTGAATTTTTTTAAGAATATATAGTTTTTTAATTCAGTTGGAAAATATTTTGGAATCAAAGGAATAAAGAAAATTGATGTATTTATCAACGGCACTTTTGAAGAGATCTCCGAAAATTTCGCCCAATTTCAAATTATGTCCGGGAACGTAAGTTGACGTCGAAAGTTCATTTTTAACTTTTCACCTTTTTTATCTATATGGTCCAATTGTGGATCTAAACCATCCAGGATCTTAAATAACCACTGAAAATTTCTGAAGAATAGGCCTGACGGCTTAGGAGAAGTTCAGTACTGTACAAATGTACAGAAGAATTATATATATTAAGATAGATATGTGAAAATAAATGTAAATTCTAAAAATAAATTTCGCCCATTTTTAGTGCATATTTTGGCACTTTGATCCGATGTCTAGTCATCTCTTTGAAATTTTTACACGATGTTGTATTCATATGCAGTTTCGATTAAAAAAAAAAGACTCAGTAAAGTCTCACATCAACAGGTACAGCGAAGAATGTAGTGTGTTGTCAAGGGAGATTTTTGCTATCGTTATTGCCGTTCTAAAATCGATATTTTAAAAAAAAAATGGATTTTTTTCAAAGCTTAATTGAATAATACTGCACCTTAAGATCCTTTGGATAACAGGCAAAAATTTTCCACTAAATCTGACATCCAAGGTGATGTTTTACAAAATAAATGGGAAATGGGGACCAATTTGAGAATATGGCAGAATTCAGCAGCATTGAAATGAGCAAAAGATGCCAAAGTAAAAATCCTTCGGTTATTTCTAGAAACTGGTCGGTATATAAGGAATGTCATTATTCAGCGGTATCTTAACGTCGAGGAGGTCATTCAGTTCACTAAGAACCTCTCATTTTGGTGTGTAAAAAGGGTGGAAAAACACCTAAACAAGTTGGCATTGGAAACACTAAATGAACCTTCCCACAAGACACTAAAAAGAGGACACCGTTAATGGTCAATAATAATCATATTAGTTTTAAAAAATTTTGGTCAAGCTATTGTATGGTTTTAAAGATTACGTCATCTTTTCATTTTTTTTGTATATGGTGCGTATAGTTGTTAAAATTTTTGTCACAATTCCCTCGTGACTAAGGTTAGAAGAATGTAAATGTTTTGTAAAACATAGAGAGCATAGAGACGGCGTTTCCCCCTTCAGCCAATCTCGGCTGGGTGATCGAAAATTAGTGGAAGAATCAAGCAGAAAACTAAGAAAAGGCATTTCCACTAACAGCCAATCACAGCTGAATAATCGAAAATCAGTGGAAGAACCTTAAAGAAAACAAAGAGAGAGCGTTCCCATCCTTAACTAAGCACAGCTGGATAACCAAAAACCGAGGAAGAACCAAGCGGAAAACATAGAAAGGGCATTCACTCCAACAACCAATCACAGCTGGATGATCAAAAATTATCTGTAATTACGTAATATATCGTCAATTACTGTTTTAATCTTGTTGGTGATACAAATTAATTTAGTGTCCAGAAACTCAATCAAAAAAATCGTTATATCTTATACAATGTTTACAATAAAATTTCCACTTAAAATCGTTAGAATTTTTAGTCTTTTTAGTCTTGTTTTCTATTTTTTTCGATAATCATGATAATATTCTGTATTCGTTTTCGACATACTTTAAAAATGATTTTATTAAAATCATGAAATGTTTATGTAAATAATACACAATTCATGACGGTTGTTAGGACGACTATTCCCAAGCAGCGTAATACGCAAGAGTGCAAATACATAAGAAACACAGTAATGTTTTTTATTTCATTCTCTCGTTCGTTAAATCTTATAGATCGCTTTTTCTTTTCATGAAATTTCAAATCATAACGACGTTAAAGAAGTTTTCACTTCAGAAAGGTTAATATCCCTTTAAAACTAAATTTTTAAAAGGTGGTTATACTATGATTCATGTTTATACGTATTATTTTTATGTTTTTTAACGTCTGTTTATAACTTCCAACGTTTTTTGCTACTCTAGGGTTAATACGAAACCGTAAATCGAGGAATATTGCAAATTTGCTCGATACTAGGATCAAACCCAGTATCTACCAGTTTTGGAGTGACCATCTTGACCACTCGGCCACCAGTAGGCTTATTCTATAGAACAATCAAAATCTTAAGGTGTTATTGAAAATTTTTGAAAAATTTTAAAAAAATTATGAAGCTTTTCTTTGGATTTGAGTTATCAATAAGAGGGCGACTTTGGCTGACACTTCAGAATCCAGATGGTTGTAATATTTGTTACACCACTGGTGTAATTTGAAGACTCGTTTGATCACAGTATTTTTTTTTTCTTTAAATCCATGATTCTACTATTAAGAATTGCTTTTCTCAAGAATAATGGTAAACATACTGAAACTGCAATCCAATTTTAGAAGACAAAAGTAGAAAATTTAGAAAATGGATATATTTTTATATTTTTATAATATCTTTCATGGTTTAAATACTTTAGAATGATAGTTTCTTCTTCTTGAAACAATAATCAACAGCAAAAATAGGAAATAAAAATTGTAAGTGTAGTTTTTATTTATATTAGGTGTGGTTTCCACACTTTCGATTATCTTTAAATGGATGTTATTCGAGGAAAATTGTACTAACCAGTTAAAAAATATACTAAACATAGTCTTGACTGTTAAAGGTATTTCCTGAATTGGATAGGTATGGCTTCTAAATAATAGCTTTGAGTAGGCGTCAGCTCCAAAACGAAGAAGATAATTCAATAAAAATGACTTATGACTTCATTTTATTAAAACGACTTGTAACTCTTGTGTTCTGACAAGAAATAATGTTTTCAATGACAACAAAGAAATTATTTGATGCTTTCCTATCCGAAAAATAGTTAACAATAAATAACAGTTTCGTTGAAATTACAGAATTTGTTACCTCCGGCTTCTGGCTACATTTCTGGATCGCTTTACTTTTTTCTAATTATGAAGAATCCTTTTAGTAAAATCATTAACCAATTGCATGTTGATGGTATATATAAAAAAACAAAGGACAACAAAAAGTCTTATCTAAAAATATCAAAAGGCGCGAATTATTCTTTCCATAAAGTTGTTTGGAATAAGTTAAAATCACTTGGTACGAACATAGAATACTAAGAAGAGAATTGAAATTAAAAACTTTTAATGTTTAACAGAAATAATTTTTAAATTTATACGCCAGACAACAAAAGATCGATGAAATCCAAAATAGTTCCATTTACATTTAGCACAAACAGATGTTGTGGTGGAAAGTCCAGAAAGATAACGCCAACGTTTTTCTCCAAAAACGAAAATCTATAAATATGTCGTTGAAAGATGTTCCAGGAACGTTTAGATACTTCTGGTCGTTGGGCGTAGAAAAGGGATATGACCTGCATATTAATTATGGAGTGGCTTTATTCAGCCAACCATTTTATTGTCACATCCGGAATACTAGTTGAATTTTGGGAAAGGTATAAATGTTAAAGATGGAACTCAATGATAAAATTTATGAATTAAAGAAAGTGGATAATATTTTAGATGGTAATTAATTGTGATTTGGTAGATTTATTTTTTGACACATTTTTTTGGTTGCTTTTAATCGGAAATTTGATATATGGTTTTGAAAATACGTTGAAAAGATAAAAAATATGAAATTAATTGGATGATTAGATCGATCGTTAGTTCATCAATCACAAGATCACTTGTAATCAATTATAAGTAATCAAAGGAAATAATCAAACTTCAGAGTCATTATGGAAAAAATTGAATTGCTGTAATTAATTATGGCAATGGCTATCGACAGGGGGAAAAACGTAGGAATCTCTTCAAACTATTTGTAAATTCATTTTGGCTTTTCTTGGCAAATTTTTTGTCTTCATCTATGGAGAATCCATTATGAACCATTAAATATAGTTTTGAATATACTTCTAAGGAAACATTTTTAAGTACTGGCATTTTCCACTGAAAATTGATGGTTTTTTAAATCCAATTTCTACCAGTTAATGATAGGCCACCATTTATGCAGAAAATTCATGTTTTTTAACTTTGAAATAAAAAAAAAATAGTTCAGTATACATAAATATGATCTCGTACAATTTTTTATTACTTCGTGAAACATCATATACCAGTTACGGAGCGATTCAATACTACTTGGTGACCATTGAGGAAGATTGTTTGACAATCGAAATACGTATCTAGACATTACGTTATAAATATTTTTTTTGAACTTTTGTTCAAATTTATGTTATAAATCGAACCACAATATATTTTATACATTGTACAAACTGTATAAACAAAAATTTTAATTTTTACGTGTAAGAAAGCAAGAGTACAATAAGAAACCGTTAATATTCCTCTTCTTGCGACTAAAATACGATAATTTTTATCAATTTCTCTGACTTTTCTCATGATCCAATTAAATTCACATGCTTTTTAAATTTCCCTGACCATTGTTCATCCTGAGAAAGGACTTTCATATTATTAAATTTTCAGCTCTAATTGATGTTAATGAGTTATCACTCCTAAGTATGATGGCGTTTGGTCAAACCTTTATGGTTAACAAATTTTTAATTAGCCAGACAATCGAAAAAAGGAATCGTTGAATTGACATATTACGTGTACTGGAAAGTAATTTCATTTTTGAATATTTAATCATTCAATTGCCCTTTATCTGCTTATAAGTCATTTCAAAGTGGTACTAAAGACATTTTATGAATAAACTGTCTTATTACCTTATAAAAAATTACAAAATATTTTTTAATTCCCAAATCTATATTGAATGGTAAGACAACCAACCCGAAGGAATACAAATTCGGTATTGTATGCTCTTCGAATTTCACAGGATAACAACGCAAAGTTGTTACTAAAAACATTTTCAATCTTTACCTAAGAGCATTAGAAGTTCAGTTATGCCAAATGAGCTTTTTTATGTTAAAATATGATAATTTTCATTTTTCCAACTGGTACGAACGAAGAATGGCAAAAAATTTAACCACTAAGAAGTTAAGGGATAGAATAGTGCCAAATGTATGTGCGAAAGTCGAAGAGCATTCAAATAATCCTAATCAATCTTAATCGATCGGCCAAATACCCAAAAGTGTCCAAGAACTATTAACAGAGAAAATTCTATGCTGCAACACGGTAATGGAAAACCCCTTTGTAGAAGAAAAACTCAGGCAAAAACTAGTAAATGGGAGGGGGCAAATTGTCCAAAGTTATTTCATCGGATTTCTATTTATTTCAATCGTTACCACATTTGCTAAGTGGTAAAAAAATTGAAAACTTAAGTAACGTTCAAAATCTAATTTTTTGATATTTTCCCAAGTAATCAATTGATTTTTAACTAACTTGGCATTAAAAATTTGCACACTAGATGACAAAAATTGATGCTATTGAGGCTAGTTACATCATTTATGTTAAATCAAAACTTGTTTTACAAATTTTGTGTTTTAATTTAATGTTAAAAAAACATTACTTTCCGGTCCCCCTCATCGTACCCGCTATAATCATTCAAAGTTATTCCATTGGATTTCTATTAATGTTATTCGTTACATCATTTACTAAGTTAATTCCTAACTAACTTTCATGATTTCCGAAAAATCCTCTTGAGTTTGACAAGAATCTTGATCCAATAATTCCTCCAACTCAGTATCCTCAAACTCTACTGGTCTACCTTTCCCTTTTTTATCACTAGTACCAAAAATATCATTTTTGGAACGCCAAAATCAAATTTAGCATGTTTTTTATTTATGGAGCAAATTTTCTATATGCTTCACACACCAATCGATATCCATCGATTGAGCTTTTTTTTAGGTAGAAATAAAAAAATAAAGCTTTCCGCAAATCCGTTTTTTAGGCATAAAAGATGACATGATTAGTGTACTAGGAAAGAATTTTGTTAACACTTCAGTAAAATGGTAGATAATAATTATTAAAGGGAACACCATTTTCTCTAATCCCTCTAATTATTATATTAAACTATACTGCATAAATTGGACCGCAATATATTCTTTATATTGTATACACAGTATACCTGTTCAAAGTCAGCGAAAAAATATTATTTTGATTCTAATTTCTAAGTTAAAACTCATTTCACCTAATACACTTAATAATTCTTCAAGCTAATTTCATCCCCAATTTTTAATTAATTTCCATAACTTTTACCTCTTTTAATATCAAAGTTAAAATGCGAGAAATCCTGATGATATTAGCCGGTATTAACATTAAAGTTTCAAATCTAAAATAATCGTCTATAAAAACAATTTTTATTTGATTCCCAATAATTTATAAATGATATTATTTTATATGCATTTATTATTTCAGTTCATAATTCAAAAGTTGTCGACGCTCAAGATCTATACATTGCAGTGAAAGTCCCATCAAGCCACACTAGTTATATGATATGACCATAAATTATTCGTAAATTAACAATTATTTTTAATTATTTCTTATAAATTGACAGACAATAAAGTAACTCGTACGATTTTATCACACAAAAAAAAATGAACTTCTAATACTCGAATACTACGTTCTCCATGTCTCGATTTTATGGACGACATTTACCTATTAAATGGTGAATTCATTATAATTATTTTCCATTATTTTTATTTTATTCCTACATACTATCAAATACAATATTACTTCGATAAGATATTTAAAAGAGCACTCCAATTATTCGACTTAAATCGGACATGTCTTGACCCACGATCGAAATTGATTTATTTTAAAAAGTTACCATGAATTGATGATTTATTAAGCGATCACTGTTTCAATTGCTACTTCAGTCACTGTCAATATAAATCAATAAAATTTTTAAGAAATATAATTTTGATTCAGATCGAATAATTTGATATTGTAATTGATGAATATTCATCGCTTGTAGTTAGGTGTAGGGACCTAGAGAAATTCAAATTTTACTATATAAGAACCAGTCGGTGTGCATTTTATCAGTGTAGTGCCGGTTTTTAATGGCTCTGGTTTGGGTGTTTGACTTATAATCCAATTTTTAGTAGCCGTCAAAACGGTTGAGAGTGGTTTTTTTTAACAAATTAATTTATCAGTGTATGAGTTAAATTTGCATTTGTTAGTTCAGTAGTTGTATTTTTTCTTTGTTATTCTTATAAATCATTTAAATTGCAATTCGTATAACAAGATTAAACTAAAGGTTTCCTTGGGTCAAAAATCGGCTCTAAACTTGATTATTTTTCGAAGAAGTAATTTATTCACAAAAGGTGGATCACATTGTCAGAGAAAAGAATCATATTGGATAAGCTAACAACAAAAATAAAAGACTACAAGAAAAATATAAGAAGAAGAACTAGAATCCTAAATTAAGCTTTTTACCATGAATTAGGTAGGGTCTAGTGGGGCTTAAAGGTCCCCGGGTATAAAGGTCCATCATGAGTATCTAAAATACTAGTGACAAATTGCTCTATTTAACTATAATGCTAGGGATGAGGAAGTATAAGAAGCATTTCGAGCCCATCTTGATAGGTAAGCTACATCACAGATGGAGATTTACGAAGGCACCTCGATATTTTTACGAAAGTAAAATTTTTAATTATTATTCTTTCGGTTTCCAGCAGTAATATTGCTTTGACTAGACTAAAACATAAATTAATAGTATATGAGATTTAGTGGTATTTCAGGATTTATTATTAGTTTTTAGCTAATTTAAACAGTAAACTAGTTATAGCCTAGTAAAAACACTTGAACGTAACTGGAATAAAAAGGTCCACGTGGACCTTTTCTTTACCCAGCCACGTGAAGGTTGTATTCAACACAATCTTTGCAAGCAATGGACCCATGAAAACTATATTTCTAATCAAGGATTCTTTTACTTCGTTTGTTATAATTGTGATTCAGGAAACAATGAGTTTGATTAAGTTAAGATAAAGGTATAAAAAAATATTACTTATGTTACAATTAATGTCAATATTATTATAAAGAAAGAAGAGTTTTATGTTATGTTTAAAATGATTGTAATAAAATTATCCAAATGAAAATCCAGAAATATTTCATTGATTCAAATACTGTTATTAATTCATAACACCTGTCAGATACTTAAAAAAAATACAGGACCTATTTTCCCCTTAGCCGTCCCTTTTTGCCTCTACTAAGGGGCAAAAAGAGACAGACGACAAGGTCTAGAAAAAATGTAAAATGACAAACTTCTATATGGATGATTCCATTAAAAATTAAATTAAACATGGCCAGATATTTGTTCGTTTGGTTAGCATTATACGTTTCAAATTAATAGGGTTGGTTTTCACAATATAATACGGAATAGTAAAATTGGACCTTTAAACCCCACCCTACCCTACTTTTGGGGTCTAAACTTTTTACTCACTATTAAACAATAACAGGTACGATTCAATGACGGGATGACCTATAAAAACTGTTCTCTTATTTCCAAAATTATAACCCATCCTTATAATTCGTCTAAAATAAGTTTATTATGTGGACCACTATATCGGTAGCATTCATAAATAATATCAAATTTTTTAAATTTGATGAGATTTACCCATAGATAGACAAGGTTTATAAATTACACAGTTTGCCCCAATAGAAAAAAAAATGACGTCATACGAAGAATTTTGAAATTTGAATCAGTCTAAAGATATGTACGAATTTCTTCTGGATACGTCACGTGTCGCATGAGGCCACCTGTGTATTTTATAAACCATGATAGATAGATGGAAAAAAATCGATAGGTAGATACTTCTAAATGTGTTTCTTCAGAATTGCTGTAAGAGGAACCTAATTACCATTACCATGGCATCACACTTGTTTAATTTTCCCTTTTCTATGAATTGTCAAGCAAATAAATTTTCTCATTTGTGTATTTAATTATCACGAACCACTTTAAAGTATCAATGATCCATTACTAAGTCCACTTCTACAACTTTCAGATTTCAAAATCTAAAAATAAATTCAATCATAACAATCTTCAATCAAAGAAAATTTCAATTTTAATAAAATCATTATAAATTTTATATTGATTTTAGGAATTTTTTGTTGATTTATAATTTACATCTAAAGATTAATTTTTTTATGAAACACGTACCTCGTTAATTACATCGGTTAGATATACGTATTCATATTCATAAGTGGACTTTTTTGGAAATTCCCGCATTTTCATTTCGTTTAATAACTAATTATTTTTTTTTTAATCAAATTGCATTGGGTTATAAATAGAAGAGAAATTCGACTACTAAATCACGTAATTTATAATTTAGAAGTTTTCAATATTCAGATTTCTTAGCTCCAGATATCTGTATTTTTTCCAAAATCAAAAAAAATGTGGTTTCCTATTTTTTTCTAGGAGTAATTAATTTTTATTAATTACAAACATCCAATGTGTAATTTTAATGTAAATTCAAAAAATGGGCGCTAATTGTCTATAATTAACGATTATCTACGTGAAAAATACTATTAAAACGATTAAGCAATCTATTTCCGTTAATAACATGAAATTACTGGCCAAACTATTCTGCAGTAATAATACGAGTTGATACCATAAATCCCACGTGAAAAATTGGATCGATGTATTTTCAAATTAACAGAGCAAAAACCGAAAACTATTAATCCAAACAATTCAAGCAACTAAATGATACCAATGATGTGATATCAAACGTGTAATAAAAATTAAGAGGAAAAAAAATCGAGTTGACAGCACAGCTGGACAAAACTGAACTCGTATACCTACATAAAACATGTCTTAGGCGGATAAAAAAGTTTTTCTTCTATATTTTTATATTTGTTTTAAATACCTACATGTGTAAGTTCGGTCCTATATGCACTATAATGTGGCATTATTTATGATGGTAGACAGAAATATTGAGGCAAAAGTCGAAGCAATTTCTTGGGGTAACCAAAACACCAAGTCTGAGATGCATTCGTATATACATAATGTTCACAAGTTGGCATCGTATCTGAATAATCGGACAAGACTTGGGTTGGATTGGATCTGGATATATATATATATATATACAGTGGCGTGCATTCCATATAGACAAAAAGACACTGCCTACCCTACATAATTCAGATAAATATTTATAATTTTGTTCTGTTATCTAGTTTTATTTTATTTACCAAATACCAATAAAAAAAAAATCTTAACGGATATCATCTATACAGTATACAGATTATGCCAGCTCATTCGTTCGTTCAATTTCAAGTAAGCGACTGATAATATTTGCATTGCAATGCACTAGCGCTCCTGGCAACGCGGCGAGAAAGACACAAACTATTCGTGTCTAAATATTTATATGTGTGCACTAATAGCACTCATACGTGTCAGTGTGTGCGTTCGTATAAAAACAATAATACAAGTATACAATTCTACACATACAACCTCAAAAAAAGACACTGTCTTCTTGCACACGACAAATTACGATAATTACCGAAGTAGCATCGTTTCTTATTCATTAACGCTGAAATTACAAGTTTGAATTTAATTCATCTCAATAATCGATTTAACGATCAGTAATCTACGTACATTGTTGTTATTTAATTCTAATAAATTTTAATAATGTAGTATCTATTATCTGTATTATTTAATCCTGACGATTATATTGTATTTCTTTAATAAAGTTTACAAATTGAGTCTATCTATGGATATTTGTGGTTGAAAATATCAACATCATTATTTAGCCTATACCGATTAGCCAACAAAATTTTAAAGTGTGAATTTTCCGAATTTTTTTTTGCCAATCGATGGGAAATCGTTCGTAGAGGTTTTTGAAAGAAACCGTTTCGTTTGTGACAAAATAGTTTAGCGGTAATTAAATACATAAGATAAATTAATTAATTAGTCATTGATATAGTAAAATGTTAAAAAAATAAGGTTTAAAGCAACATACAATAACAAAAATGAGGGAAAATTTAAGAAACGGTTGGTTAAAACTAAAACTAAAAAAAAATCAAAGAAAAATATTTTTCGAATTTCAAAAAACACTTACTTAATGTTCTACTTCGTATATATATTTTTTCAAAATTTTTTAAGTTGATTTTCATTAGTGATGAAAATTTTTTGGAGAAAAACCTCTTTAATTATGTTTCGATTTTTGTTATTGTGAAAAATTTTGGGAAAATATAATTTGAGGAAAAAAATTAATTTCTGAGTTGCCTTTTTTTTCTATTTTTTTTCGAAGGGGGGAGGTTCTGTTTAGTTTTCCTTAACTTTTTTCTTAGTTTTACATTTAACCAACTGTTTTCTAAATTTTCCCGCATTTTTGTTATTGTATGTTGCTTTGAACTATATTTTCTGAACATTTTACTATATCAATGACTAATTAACTAATTATTTTTTCTTAATTAATTTATTTGCGCTAAACTATTTTGTCACAATCGAAACGGATTCTTTCACATACCTCTACGAACGATTTCCCATCGATTGGCAAAAAAAAAATCAGAAAATTCACACTTTAAAATTTTGTTGGCTAATCGGTATAGGGTTCATTATTTACTCATCATAACGACGAACTAACACCAACATGCAGCATTTTTGATTATATTGAAGTAGCTTTTAAAAATTTCTGCCTACCCTACCTAAAATCTCTGTGCACGCCACTGTGTATATATATATATATATATATATATATATATATATATATATATATATATATATACAAATGTGTGGTCATCCCACGCATCTTCTTATCCATTAACCCGAACTCTACACTTATATCTACTACAGAATATCCGCCAGATCAATGAAAAACAGCAGAAGCCGGATTTTTACATTGCAATATCTTCCTTAGTTGGTCTCAACTTTTATCGTAAATTCGATTCAATCCAAGGTTACATATTCTGCAATGAGCTCATCGGTAATAGGTATAATAGTTTTTTGTGAATGTACGGCTAATACTAATGGCTGTAAGTGTTATTTTCTTGTGCCACCTATTCGCCCTGCAGCCACCATAATTTTGTAGAATTTCATGACAAACCTACATAATATATCGATAAATTGATACGAACAAACATGCAATCTAGCGATCTCAGATGCAATGCAAAAAATCCCTTTCATGGAATTTCCTAGATAGCAATATTTTTATCAATGTCACATATATAAATCTCAACCGTAGATTTTTATCTCACCTGAAAGAACACCAGACGAAATATATCTAAAGAAATGTAACAAAATACCAAAAATGCTTTCGAAATGCTTGAAATCTCATTTCAAATATCAAATTTTTTTGTCCAGATCTCATATTTCTATGAAAGACAGTCGGGTTTCTAAACGACCCAAAAAAAAAAGGTTGAAATTTAAATTGAGACGTAATTTGGGTAGTGATGGTATTAATTTATTAAATATTAATTATTTATTTTATTGGTCTCTCACGCTTCCTACTCTTGGTCAAGTTCTTCGCCAACGCTTTGCAGACCATAATGGGAGCTTGCACGCAAACTGGAACTAGTTTAGTTCTTTTTTTTTATTTATTTTTTTTTTTGAAAAATTATTTCAGGTCATCGTGTGTGAGTGTCAATAAAAACCATGTTCGATACCTACGTGAGACCCATTTTTCATTTCATTCATGAAATTTGTATAAGTTTTACCTTTAAACAAACTTCCTTGAATCCAAATTTTATCTACAGCCGAAAAAACAGCTAAAATATCATTCCTCGTACCATACAAACTTGGAATGGATGATAGGACCCAAAGACATTAAAAGTTAATGATAAGGGCATTAAGGGTTGATTTTCTCACCCGTCACTATTCACAAAATTGGCAGTGAAAAATCATGGTTTGTAAATTACACAGGTTGCTCCATAAGAAAAAAAAAATGACGTCATACGAAGAATTTTGAAATTGATCAATCTGAAGATATGTACGAATTTCTTCTAGATACGTCACGTATCCATCACGTAGCCACCATGAGGCCACCTGTGTATTTTATAAACCTCGGTGAAAAATATCATTAACGAATGGGTATAGAAATTACTACACAATTTAGAGGAATATCACCGGACAAAAACCCAGGAAAAGGATGGTGGGAAAACCATCAGTGAACCTAAATATTGAAGTTTTTGATTTTACTCAAAAACCAGTCTAATACCATTGTACAACAATGAAAATGTTTTAGACCCAATAATAGAAAACTTTAAATATCTTTACCTTCAAAATATGAAAATGATCTTTAAAGGGTTTCAAGGGTTTCACATTATCTTATTAATTTTTACATCTCTAGAATGATGTCTTAAATGTTCTTGAATTTCAAAAGTAATCAATGACACCCCAATTCTACGATATTTTCAATGAATACTTCTTAATATTACGATATTTTTTTTGAACATTTCGTTATATATTGAATCAAAACCATCAATGAAATATCGTATGTAGATTATTAATTATAATAAGTATTAGATTCAGAAAAATATGCAAATATTATTGAATTGTTTTTGGCCAAAAAAATCGACTTTTTTTCAAAAAGTACATAAAAATTTTGTTTAAGGTGACAAAAAATAAATATCGGGAAGGTTTGTGTCCTTAATATTAATATTAAGAGATCTATCATCTTTAATTTTGATTTTTTATTTGTGCTTTGATTACCTTGATAGTTTAACAGCATTGATGCAAAAATGAAAGCACAAATAAAAAATCGAAATTAAAGATGATAGATATCTTAATATTAATATTAAGGGCTCAAACCTTCCCGATACTTATTTTTTGTCACCTTCTATGTACTTTTCAAAAAAAAAAAAAGTCGATTTTTTTAGCCCAGTCTAATATTTACCCATAAATTGGGTCCGAAATTGAATTGTATAGAAAAAATATTTTTTTGCAAAAAAAAACGTTCTATCAAACCGTTACTTTCAGTTCTTAAATGTATCATATGTCGATTGCATACGATTTTACGATCATCATTAGTTAAATTTTTTATTAAATAATTAATTAACTCTATTTTTGAAACACGAATTTCCCAAGCTTCTTATTAAAAAATATTTATGCATTCACAATTCTCTTTTATACAACACTATATAGATAAAAAGCAAACTATTCCATTATCTTCGATCGAATTAATTAGACAGATGAATTGCATTTTCTTTAAATACGGCAAAATTGCAAATTCTAAACTTCGATATAGTGAACTAGTTTGCATCAAATAATAAGGGAATGCGTGTACTCGATGGGACACATAAACAGATTTAAATTAATTCCCGTACATGGATAAAATGAGATTAGCCAATTGTAGATTGCGAAATATTTGCCTAAGCTAATATAATATCGCATTGTAGGACAGATATATCATTAAATCCCATATTCACACCTTGAAATTGTCCAATATACGTATAAGCTGCTGTCTTATGTGCAATCTGCACTGTTGCTAGCAGGGGTGGGCGGCAAAAAAATTATATGCGTGGGCTTTGATTTAAACGCATAGGAAGTATTGATATTTACTAGTTCTCATACGAACCTACCGTAACGATATTATTGTTACATTTAAAGCCCAAATAAAACACAAATAAATTCAAAGAATTTCTCATAGGTATAGGAAATGTCTACAACTCCACACTATATCCACCTTAACACTAAGGAAATTTATTATAAGCCATTGATTTTAATGATATTACTGTTGGACAAGTTACAATTTTTAATATATTTGCAACAGTTAACATTAAAACGTATAAATTTGCATATGGGAGGTTATGAAAAATTTATTACAAATATACTGTCATGTTAAAATTTCAGCCGATTTGTATTCACAATAGTAATATAACTTAATTTTAAAATATATAGATTTCTTGTCAGAATAACTATATTCAAATGTCCACACAAACTAATGAGACATAAATCGCTATATACGAGTAGAGTTGGAAGAAAAAAAGCATAAAGACCAATAAAATATAAATGCCACTTTAGAAATAATATATTGTGTTATATTATAGCTTATACCATTTATGAAGCATAATAGGAGTTAATTTTTTTTTGTGTTTTGGTCGCTTTTGTTTCATAACGACCAAGAAATAGCCATAACAATTGACAAATTGCAGAACTTGCAACTAGAAAAATAATTGGAATGTTAATGCAATAACGATCACTTCTTGAGGAATTAAATTTAAAAATAAATATTCGCTGTATATTACTTTAAAATTATTCTAAAATTTTTAATATTTTTAGACCTACTTCACATTAATACAGTCACTTAATCAATGTACCCACTAATGAATATGGAAAATCAAGTTATTGTTTGTATTAATAGATAAGGGATTCGTTAGATTTGATTTCAGCCAAAAGATAAGACATCATGAGGATTTTTTGGTTATAACTTTTAAACTGCAATAGATACAAAAAAAATAGTTATTACAAAAATGAAAGCTAAGAAAATTATCTAAAAAAAAGTTTCTTAACATTTTTTTATAACGATTATAGTTTGGCCGGAAATTGATGTCGAAAGCACAAATATTATTTTGTGGAGAATTCGCTTTAATACAACCTTCTCAGAAATATTCCTCGGATAATAGCTGGTGAAATAAGATTTCCCGTTACCATTTCTATTATTTTAAACAATTTTTCGAGTAAATTTTGGTCGAAAATTCGAAGCTTTTCTTTAAGAAGTGAAAATTTGAAATTTAAGTCCAAAATTTGAATTCACCACTTTTATTAGCTAAAACGACTCTTTAGAAAATTAATTGAGTCAAAGCTTCATTATTATGCCGATAGATAACAGGCCAAAATACGTCATTGTACGTGGAATTCTTATTTAATTATTAAAAGGAAATTTGTTATATCTCAAAATTGCAATAATCTGACTTACACCACTTTGAATTTAAACAGCTCAATTGTTACAACAAAACTAAACAAATCAGATTTTGTCGCTGACTTTGAACAGGTATACTGTTTATACAAAATATAAAATATATTGTGGTCCAATTTATGTAATTTAATTTAATATAATAATATATAAAAATCATACCATAAACATAAATTAAGACAGAAGTTAAAACAAAAATATTTGTGACGTATTGCCCAGATACGTACTTCGATTGCCAAGCAATTTTCCTCAGTGGTCAGTGATTTGTGATGATTCACATGATCAGTTCACAAAGCAGTCACGAAACGATCCAAATTACTTGATGACCACTGAGGAAGATTGCTTGCCAATCGAAATACGTATCTGGGCAATACGTCACAAATATTTTTGTTTTAACTTCTGTCCAAATTTATGTTTATGGTATGATTTTTACATATTATTATATTAAATTATACTACATAAATTGGACCACAATTTAATTTATTTTAAGTTGAATTAAAACTGAAGTCTACTGAATAGAAATGATAGATAGATCAATGAAGATTATTGGGATGTAAGATATAATAACACTTTCCTGTTTTCCTATATCTTTTTAAAATAGTACCACCAAGTGTATTATTCAGTGTACTCCAAAGCCTTGTTTCATTACATACATTATAATCGGGGTGCAAAGTTTAGAATTGGAGTTCTTAATCTCTTGTACTCTAGATCACTAGAAACCTCGTGATTTTAAGGATATTTTCCCGTGGAAATTAAAAACAAATCTATTAATAAGTATGCATAAACAAAAAGAAGTATTAACACCCTTCTTTAGAATCTCAGTTAAGAAGAAAATAACCATAATTATCTTTGTAATTTAAAAAAAAATGCAAAAGCTAATGTTAATATTTTAAAGTTGTTTATATGGTATAGTAAATTGATAAACTTGATCCTATGTTTGAATCGTGTTTTAGTGCCGTCTGGCGATATAAAAAAGAAGTTTAAATAGTATAAAGTTAATATTGTCTGAGAATTCATAAACTGTATAGTACATGTATTAATCAAATAAAGAATTACAAGTTACAACAAATTTATTAATCAGCAAAAGGTTCAATAAATAATTCATTTTTTTAGGATTTATGTTAATGGTTTGTTTACCTGTCCCCCTTTGATTAAAATCCTAGTTACACCCAATAATTGAATTTGTTTAAACAAGTTATCTTTAGATTTATTTTAAAAAAAAAACAAGGGTGCGTCTTTTAATTGAGGAAATACCATGAAAAAAAATCGAATACTATTCCTAAACCAAACTTTTCATCAATGAAATTCAACCAGCTAGTTAAAAATGAATAATTGAAGCAAAAAATCGCTAGATAATGAGTTTCTCAACAAAAAGCCATTTAAAACGATTGATTTTTTTTTGGCATACATTACAGAAGAAAAAAAATCGATATTAAAACTAGTTATGTCTATATTACGTGAAGGTATCAATATTTCAAAGAATCGTGAACTCGCACACCTTATTTAAATAATATAATTATCAAACATTTCCAAACGGTCGTCTGAAAAGTGAGAAACGTATCGGACAGTTGTCTTCTTTTTCTTACATTTCACGTGGAAATCGTGACATAAACCTCCTTAAAAATCAATTTTCGCACACTTTAACCCCACAAATTTCCCCAGACGTGCCAATAAAGAAATAAGCACTTGAATCAACGAATTACAAACCTTTCTATTCCGCTATATTAGATAATTATGGAAATGAACTATAAATCATATATTCCAGCCGATTTTTTCCAGCGATCATTACACAACAATTAAACATTTTTCCGAGAGAAATCCTCGTCAGTATAAAATATGAGAAAAAAGTCAAAGTTTCAATGTTAAAGAGTTTCCTTCTCACTTTATCGCATCGTCGCAACTTTAAATAGAAAAAAAAATAAAAGTTGAAAACAGAAAAAATCGGTTTCTTGTTTTTGCTGGAACTTATTTGTATTCAGCGTATGATTCATTTGAAGTTATAGTATTGAGTACAATTACCTTTAGTATTGAGTACTCGAAATCAATTAATAATAAAAACCACCAGGACCGGAACTAGGGTATAGTAAAAAAATATCAGCTTGGTCACTATTTTAAACAAAAACGTATTTTTTTCTACTCTATCGGATACTATATCATCAATGTATGGGATACCAATCATCAAAGTACGTAAGCTTATATGTAAAAAGATGTGAAATGGATCTAACATTGCATAGTAGAAACGAAATTCGGCGATGAGAACAATGCAAAAAATTAAAGTACCTTTGAAATACTTTAGATAGTACTCCTTGGATAGAAACTCCTCGTTGGGAACTCCAAGAAAATGTTAATTTCAAAAAAACATTAAATGCCTTTAATATACAAATCTTATCAAGTCATAATCTTCATAAACGTATGCAGATTTGCCTATAGAAAAATATATAAGACAAAAAAAATTTCCATGGTATCATAATAATTACTATAATAATTATTTACTATAAAAATTACTGTTACAATCTATAAATATACAAATCTATAACGGTACTCCACGGTAATAACAGCGCCTATTATTTAGTAACCAACGTAGATTAAATGAAAACATATTATGAACTGGAAACTATACCAAGATGTTCAGTTTCGTCATCAACACTAATTCCCTGACTTTAAAGATCAAAATTAATTTTTCCTACCTTATTTATATAAAAAAAGAATATCGAAACTTTTGAAATGTATTTTTTTGTAACGACTGCTTCTAAAGTTGAACTTTCGTGCGTTGTGTGGCGGGGGTAAAGAGCCGTTTTCTCATCGTGGTGGCAAGCGTGCGCGAAAGTAGAGAAACCGTGCGCGAAAGTAAATAACAGTGCGCAAAAGTAAAATAAATTGATACCTAAATAAACTTTGATAAGAAATAATTAATATAGGTAATTATTTAGACTGTAGTTTAAACTAAAATGTTGTTTTTATTCATAAATTTTCTATAAATTATTCTTACTATAGAGTTGAAATTTTTCATATATAAATAACAATAATTAATTTCTCAATCTCTTTCTGTTGAACTTTAGAAGCAGTCGTTACAAAAAATTTTGTTCGATACTTATGCTTAAAGTGAGGTACCTAGTAGGACGAAATTGAGACACTTGCTAAAGGGACTGATCATACACAACGAGATCGAGTGGGGGTACACAGCGCACTCGATCTCGTTGTGTATGATCAGTCCCTTTAGCTCGTGCATCAATTTTATCCTACTAGAAAACCTCACTTTACGCATATGTATCGAAAATAACTATTACCTAATACTGAGATACCTAATTAAACGCATTCACGACACAAAAGAAAAGAAAACCCCTATTTATAGGTCATATAAGGAGAGGAAAAAGAGATGAAATATTGAAACTCAACAGGGAAAAATTTATGGCAAAATTTTAATAGGGAGGAAATGGAATTCATAGCTCAAAAATTTAAGGGTTTAAGTATGGTTTCCCATCAAAAGATACCTTCAGCGCAGCAATTTCCGAAATTGTATTGACCAATTGGATTTCCAACCTTCGACATTCGGATATGACGGATTAAAAAGAAAAAAAAATAACGGAACTTGTGAAGAAATACAATAAAAGCCTTCTAAACCAGGAAAGAAAGAAAATCAGAACGCTAATAGCACTAATAGCACTAATAACGGACTATTGCCATTGAAGGAGGATATCTCCGTACTATTAAAGGAAATACCAAGCCAAGTATATAGGTACAGGAAATATAATGAGGATGAGAAAACGACCTCTCATATCCTATTTAATTATGCACTAATCAATGGACTATAAAACCAAAATTGAACCATGAATTTTACAATACTTTTCCACCAATAAAACTTTTGAAATTGGGGGTCAGTTCATCGCTATTTTACAAGCTTTTAAATGTATTACAGATATTTTTATTTCTTCCTTTCACACGTAAAAATCTACTTGCATCCTTTACTAAGCAATATTTAGGTCATATTACTCTAAAAAAATATATATTTTACTATATATAATGGCAGCAACTTTACAGGGTGTAATTACGGTCCTGAAACTCTCAATGGAGCGGAATAAACATGCAAGTACAAATGAAATAAATCCTTCACGAATAAGGACCGCCAGACTTAAAAAAACCACGAAAAAAAAAACGTTTACAATAATACAATCGATCATTTCAAAATTAACGAGTCTTAATAAATTTTTTTTTTCTTTCAATTTCATGGTTAGTTACATACTCTTTAAGAACAATCAGACATAAGCGTGCCGATTAACATCTCTTAACATTATTATATATTTCCCGATATTACGTCGCATTTTTTTTTCTCTGAATTTCGGCTATTCGAAATTTCAATAGCGCAATTTACATTCAATTTCAATAAAATTAATTAAGAAACGTTTTAATTGTGGGGGCCACTAATGGACATTCATTCGATTACGCCTAATGGACGCTTACATAATTGACTTATCGTAATTATTTTGAGTCTTGGAATATTATTTACAATATATCGTATTATGTATCTATATACTTTTCACATGTTACATCCAATTTAGTTGAAAAAATCAACTTAAAAAATTGGAGAATTAAAATTAAAAGAAATAACATTTAGTTAAAGTATATCCTTGAGACGTTCAATTGGTATAATATGAAAAGAAGGTAAGTGCTTGTTGAATATTATTACGGTGCAATTTTTAAAAAGAAAAATAATATTTTGGTTTTAAAAAATTTGTAAATATATGAGTTGTTATATGATTAATTAATTCTTTGTATCAAAACTTTTTTTGTCTTTGGGCTATAATTTCAAAAAAATGTACAGCATACATCAAAACATGGATTCTTCCCATAAGATCCTACATAAAATGGCTATAATTTACCTAATCCTGCCGAAATTTTGTGGGATTTAGTGAGATACTCCTTGCCCTCACGTGAAACTTTTAGCCGATTAAAAGGGACACTATTTTTTTTCTTTTATCGCCTATTACACTTTTATATAGAAAAATCATATGAATCGGATGTGGGTTTTGATCTACGCCAAACCTGCGAGACTGACTCATCAATCCTAGATTAAGAACCACTGGTCTAGAGTTTCTATTTGTATTGATCTTCCATTTACTGTTAATGCCGCCCAAATATTGTAGACTTTATTGTGAATTTGTAACACAAAACGTTTCGGAAGGAAGGTAAGATGTAAAAAAAATGATTTATTTTTAAAGAATGTCGAAATCTAGGGATCTTAAAATTTTATATACATTTTAAGGGACAATTAATCTTTAATTAAAAAAAGGAATACCTCTTTGAATCTTGGTTTTATTTGAGTTCCTGTTTTGGTAAAGTTTAACGAAAATATTTCAATATGACGGTCTATAGTAGTGATTTTCTTATTGAAAAATATATTTTTTTCAAACTAAAACAGTTATATTTTAATACATGGCTCATATGCATTGGATGTGTATTTTGACCTTCACCGAACCCGTGACACTGACTTATCGAATCCAGATTAAGAATCACTGGTTTAGAATTTCTATTTGTATTGATTTTCCATTTACTGTTAATTCTACCGAAATTTTGTGGAATTTAGTGGGATTCTCCTTGCCCTTGTGAAACTTTTAGCCGGTTAAATGGGATACTATTTTTTTTTCTTTTATTGCCTATTGCACTTTTATATACAAAAATCATATGAATCGGATGTGCGTTTTGATCTACGCCAAACCTGCGAGACTGACTCATCAATCCCAGATTAAGAACCACTGGTCTAGAGTTTCTATTTGTATTGATCTTCCATTTACTGTTAATCTCGCCCAATTATTGTAGACTTTATTGTGATCCTCCTTCCCCTCACCTGAGACTTTTAGCCGGTTAAAATATTTTTTTTATTCCTTGTTAAACTTTTATATTCTTAATAAGTTTGGGAGATTTTAAATTATGCCCCCTTCCTGTAGAAATGAGATTTGATAAGATTTTATTCGACCTCTTCCCTTTATGAGCTTTTGTTATTAGGTTATTAAGAGATGCCTTCCAAAAATGTTCTTCAGATTCATGATATCCTTAAAGATTATTGGTTAACATTTTTATGAAAAATATATCGTTTATGAAATTTATTACTAAATTTTAAACCAGTTTTATATAGCGACTAAAAGTCGATTTTAGAAACTCAATTTTATAACACAAGAACAAATTCAGGTGGATAACTAAAATCGATTTTACCATTTCTAATTGTAGAAGATTTTTGTTCTATATTGACCTATGTATAATAAAAATTCAATCAATTATCAATAGTTTATGAATGCTAAATGTAAAAAGTAATAATATTTAAAATTTTCGATAAAAAATCATTAATAACACCCTTAAAACATTACATTTACGAAGAAAGATATAATGTATAAAAGTGGCCAAAAGTTGGAAAGACAGGGCCTAATAAAATTTAAAAAAAAAACGGAGAAAGAAAAACTGATCTGGAGAAAGAACCCGGAGAAACATCACCAAACCTGGAGTCTCCAGGTCAAAATAGTACTCCCCCTAATATAATCCATAAAATTATTTCTTAACTAGAATCTTGACTAAATAAAAGTAACCAATAAATCTTTCTGGTCAATTGATAAAACTTTATATCCAAATTTTAACAAATGTAGTTCAAAAATCAATCAAATTAAAATTCCTCACCAACTTGCTTACCAATTTACTCATTGAACTTTAAAAATATATTACTGGAAAGATTTCTGATGAAAGCAAACGAAACTCAAAAGGCCTTCATCGGTTTAAGTTGTCAACGTTGGAAATTCAAGTTAAAATATTAAGTCAATACAATTGTTGCATTCAAGGCTTTATAGGCATAACGAAAAAAAAATCTTTTAAGTATATCATCCCAACGTTAACCACTATAGCTTTTCTCAATATTAATTAACGTCAACCAGGATTAACATCATAATTATCAACATTTTCTGAGCTCGTTAGCCTGTCAAGATTAATTAATGCAATTAATAATCAGTGAAAAATAAACGCAATATATAGTTAATATATGAAATATAATTACATATTGTTAGTATAATCGTAACGATTCCAGCAAAAAAAAACTACTTAAAAAATCAAACAATTCCTATAAGAACTTTATTAACTTGACATTTTATAAATTAGCACATAAATTGGCTGCTTAATCTATCAACGAAACTAGATCGATTTCTCTTTCATATTATAATTTTTTTCAAATCATAACTGTCACTTATTTGTATTTTCCCGCCTCTAAAATCCAACATTTGTTGTATCAGTTCCGCGTAATTTGAATATTTCTTCAATCCTATTTTTGTCATTTTGATTTGACAATTTTATATAAAACGTTAATTTCAACCGCTAAAAATCAATCTGAGACATTTAACTTGTTGATATGTGTATAATTATAATTGTAGTAATCTCAAGAAAAATTTGCATATAAAATTATATGTTTGCCTCGGTATGGTTTATATTCTCCACAATTATTGATATGGTTTATAATTTGTTTGAGGAAAAAATCCATTCTTTATAAAGTATTGCGAGAATGTAGAAAAATCGTAAAAATTTCAACGATGTAAATTATTTCTATTTGTTTGTATTGGGTATTAATTGGTGGGCGAAAAAGTGAAAATAATTAATTGAATTTACAAGGTCTTGAAATGCGCTACCGCCTTAAGTGTGAATATGAAAAAAAATCCTCTACATCGTTTACAATTATTTTGCAATGACATATCAAAATCTATTCAATCATTGGACTTGTTAATAATATTGTTATTTAAAAATTCATTGTGAATATATCAGACAATCAGAAAAAGTAACCTCCACTTACGAAAAATAAATATAAATAAATTAGTTAAAATTAAATTATGCAAATTAAAATCACCTACGTATTGTTAATTTTTGAAATCTACAACAATGAAACCAAATGAATCTTGATTCTTGACAGAATTGGCAGCGCCATCTCTGAAAAAAGCGCGTGACGAATATCAACTAACACAACCAATCCAAACACAAATTGGTAAGAATCCATGCTAAATGTGATCTAGTGCTGCTAGTAATTTTAGTTATAATTTAAGACTTTTAAAACTTAAATTCAAAGATTTTTTAAATCAATAAGACGCGATTTTTAAAAAGAAATCCAATATTTAATATATAAAATAGTATTTTCAGCAGTTATATATTTTCTAAACATAAATTAAATTAACAAAATTGAAGTTTAAAGTGTCCTTAAAATGTGCTTAAATATTTCCTTAGAAAATATGCATATATGTTTTAAAGGTGTTATTAGTTATTTTTATCGAAAACTTTGAATATTATTACTTTTTATAATTAGGATTCATAAATTATTGATAATTGATTGAATTTTTATTATATATAGGTCAATATAGAACAAAAATGTGTGTTATAAAATTGAGTTTCTAAAATCGACTTTTAGTCGCTATATAAATCTGGTTTAAAATTTAGTAATAAATTTCATATACGATATACTTTCCATGAAAATGTTAACCAATAATCTTTAAGGATATCATGAATCTGAAGACCATTTTTGGAAGGCATCTATTAATTACCTAATAACATAAGCTCATAAAGGGAAGAGGTCGAATAAAATCTTATCAAATCTCATTTCCACAGAGAGGGGATATAATTTAAAATCTCCCTTACTTATTAAGAATATAAAATTTTCACAGGCAATAAAAAAAAATATTTTTAGTGCCCCATTTAACCGGCTAAAAGTCTCAGGTGAGGGGAAGGAAGATTACAATAAATTCTACAATATTTGGGCAGGATTAACAGTAAATGGAAGATCAATACAAATAGAAACTCCAAGACCAGTGGTCCTTAATCTGGATTCGATGAGTCAGTCTCACGGGTTCGACGAAGATCAAAACACACATCCGATTCATATGACCCATGTATAAATATATATTACTGTTTTATATTCGAAAAAAAAAGTTATTTTTCCAATAAAAAGGGTTTGATGAATACACATATGAGACTGATGGGATTCAATACCTCCAACAAGGCTAATAATCACTGCTGTAGATCTTCATATTGAAATATTTTCGTTAAAATCTACCAAAACAGTAACTTCAATAAAATCAGGAATACAAAAGGGATTTTTTTTTAATTAAAGATTAAGTTTTCCCTAAAAAGTATATAAAACTTTAAAATCCCTAGATTTAGTCATTTTTCAAAAATAAATCATTTTTTTTTACATATTCTGTCCTTCTGAAACGCTTTTTAAAACTTCCAGGAGTACATCTATCACTTGATAAATATTTGTAAGACTTTTAATTTTTTTTATTAAAAAATATCAAATTACAGACTTTCAAACTAAAAAAAATGCAGAGTGGCATTTCCTTTGTGTCTAGTTAAATCTTTGCACGGAAAATTTCGCAAAAAACGCATTATCTTTAATGCTTTAAATATCATTGATTATCTTATCCCATTTTTATTAATTAAAGGTAAAAATATCAACAAGTTTACCACTTATACAAATATATAGTTCGATTATCCTCTTTTTTAAATTTTTGTTGGACATTGGTCTACATACAATTTGCATTAGTTGTACTTGAGAAACACCTAATTTGCTTGTGTAAATATTTCAAAAATTTACCAATTTCATTCACACTTGTTTATATTGGGGAAATTTTTTTAAATAAGAAAAAAATTCAGGTTATTTAAGATCTTTTTTTTATTTTTTATATAATATTTTTATTATTCAATTAGCTACGTTTCGTTACTAATCGTAACTTCCTCAGGCTTCTTGATTCACAAAAATAAAATATTTTTAATTTTAATTCAATAAATAAATTTATTTATTGAATAAGAAGCCTGAGGAAGTTACGATTAGTAACGAAACGTAACTAATTGAATAATAAAAATATTAAACAAAAAATCAAAAACAAAAAGATCTTAAATAACTTGAATTTTATCATCTATTGGGGAAAATCATAATAAAAATCTTTTAATTTATTCTTTCTTAAGTTAGCACATTATAGTAGGTATTAGACTTGAAAACTATATAATCTCAACTAGAGGATAGTCATTATATCATTTTCTTTATAAATAAAGCAAATTTTTATGACAATTTTAATATTAGTGGGTGACATTGTATCTGATAACGGTTCTTTGGTGCCTAAATTATTTTTCCTCTAATTTTTTTTCGATGCAATTTCCCATAAAGCGGAATGTGTAACCAGTATGAAGATAAGTACTACAACTCGAGATGCGAGTATAATTGAAAATTATTTAAGGTATTATTTACAATAAATTATTAAAAGGCATTCAAAGCTTAAAATGTTTAATTATAGACGAGAAAACTATTCGAAACGGCATCAATCATACAATCCGTAAAAACGCTGAATATCCCCGGCATATCTCCACGGTATAACCCTTATAAAAACTCCTACCTAGTAATTAATACAAATATAAACGACTAAACGTCCTCCTCCTCAGACCTTTCAGGTAAATATCGTGAGACTTACCACAAAGAATGCATTTAGTTATGTATTCAGTCATTGTCTTCGGAAGAAAGCAATCTCAGGAAGAAAGCGAAACTTTTGGTTTCGCTAAAAAATTTTCGAAAATTTCATGTGTTTTGTCACGATTTAATAAAATGGAAAATGTTTAGTATGCAATCATCCATTGCAGATGAGACCCACATATTATAAATATGCACAATATGCAAAATAGTAAAGTGTGATTGAACTTTATACAACAGAAAGGATTTATTTTGTCCGAAGAAAGTAGGTTTCGCTTGAAAACGTCCGGGAAATAAGTATTAATAATATTCTCTATGGCCTTAAATTTGTAAAATTCAAATTACCTAACATTTATATCTGTATATTGAACGGAAAATTGAGTTGCTTGATTATATATCAATTCAATTTATTTGATTTCCTTTGCGCATATTGTGTGATATTTGCATATGCCATAGTCTGAAATAATGACAGCTGGTAATTTTAGATTGGATTTATTCGTAGACGCAATTAAATTAATTATCTAATAAATGCGACATATATAAAAACGTCGTCTATCATCTGTGATTCAAAAAATTACAATGCAAAATTTGATTGGAATTACAATGGAACTTGTTAATTGAAAGAAATGGCCGCGTTTTTCGGTTCTATTTATATTTCATTATCAGATCTGTTTAAATTTATTTGAAATATTTGATGACTTAAGCTGTTAGTTTAGTTGAATGTTTCAACTAAATAAATATTATTTATTTATGTATTAAATGAAGGCGTTGATTGAAGTTATATTTAAAAATGTAAAATAAATTTTTATCGTTTGTTTACATTCGAATTATTCAACAAATTCGTTATAAAATAGATTCATATAAAAAATATTATTGGTTTAAAAAAAATTATGTTAGAAAATCTTTATACTATATAAAACGAAGACAAAATGGTCACATTTGGAGAGGAAACGAACCTAATTGGATATCATAAAAGGAAATTTGGTCTAAAGACCATCTAAAGAAGACAGTAAAAATGAAATCACAAATCTTCATTTTTTAAACACAAAAAATGGACTATTTTCCTGGAAAATCCTGGAAGAAGAAGTACAACAATGCAAAAATTTGGCATTTCTAATAGAGGGACCCGCAATAAATGTCATTATTGATCCAATAGACATTCAATTATCATTCAGGATCGAATTGAAGGAAATAGAGCTCTGGGAAGAAGGATTTTTCTGCGTAATTGTTTCAAAAATCAAAATTTGAAGGATATATCAGGATGCGGTATACCAAACAAATTAGCAGTGTTTTACTTCATTTATTTCAATTGCCACATTTCGTTGGTGGTATTCCAACTTCATCAGGCAACTTGTAAATCTATACTAATATATCAAATTCTTACGTCTGTCTGCACATTTCGATTTTGAACCCAATTTTAGGGTAAATATTTGTTTCAAGAGACCCTTATTCCAAATTTAACATTTTAAAATTGTTGTCTGTCTGTCTGTCTGTCTGTGTGTCCCGATTTAATTAAAGAACGGAACCACCGAATTGAATGAAATTTGGTATTAAGATACGACACAATTTCCCACATACTATAGGCTACTTATCATTTCAAAAAAAAAAAATAATAAGGGAAGGTATTCCCTAGGGATGAAAACATAAATTTTTACTTTAGGTAGGTGAGTTATATATCATTGGAAAGGTAATTAAAAGTTAGAAAATAATCTGTAAAAATATTTTTAGTTGAACTGATAAAAAGCACAGTAAATTCAATTTAAAGTTTAAAAAATTGCCTCTTTGAAATATAACCCTTTATATATATAAGACAAATAGTTTATGTTAATAGCGATGTTAATAGAGATTCCTACTATATTTCAAAATCTCGACCCTTAACTTTTGTTATTTTAACGCGAGTATGTTGACAAGTTTCGACTTTTTTTAGTCATAATTAAGACCGACATTATTTTTGTATAGATGCTGATTGATTTACGGATTATTTGGTCCACGGTAGGTAAACCTATCGTAGCTTTATAAAGTTAAACATTGGATTTGAAATATACTGATTTTTAGTGCTTAAAATTTTTCGAATAATTTAGGTATGAAAATGGTTTAAGTTGGAAACTACTCAACAGACTTGGAAAATCTGGAAGAAAAATTCATGTTTTAATTTTCATGACGAATGAATAATCCACATACAAGTTTGTATTAAATCGTTCGTTGATGAACTAAGCTGGCAGTTACCCATTTTTTTTGGGGTAAAAAATAAATTTGTTTAATGAATCCATTTAATGATAAAAATTAACAAAATATTGTTGAATACATTTGTTACAATATCCCTGCTGTACAATTGTTGCGACAACAACGACCCATTTTACTTAGTAACATTGATTTCAAGGTACCTTAATCCTTGATTGAATAATTTAAATGAAATAAGAATTAAACTTTTTCTACATGCCTCAAATAAGGACCACAACAAAAACTTTTGCGTTGAAAATATCGTTATCCATTGAAGATATCAATTGGCGAATTTATACAAATTAATTTCCTATAAGAATTAGCATTGCTACTTTCAAACTAAAAACCTATATTTATTTTTATTTTATTTTTTGAAAACGAAGCAAAAACTCGCATTTTTATATTCTTTATTTCCGATATATTTTTGCTTCTTCTACAATAATCCGTTGTTAAATCGTAGCACGAAAGATATAAGGAATTTCCAGAACTCAAACCATATATCTCTAAGCTTATGTTTGGAATACAATTCAAATATAAAAACAACGTTAAAGTTTAAGCAAAATTATTATAAATGTACCCAATGATCCAATGTAATAATCATATTGAATCATTATCGCCATAAAGGAAATTAAGACATCATTCCATAAAATAAAAACCCTAAGTCTTAAGTAATTGTTGCTATTTCTTCATTTTAAAATTTATATATGTTAATACAAACGTTTCAAACTAGACATTTAAATTTTTATAAATAAGCAAAAAAAAAGGTTTAGCTTATAATATTTTCCACATTATATAAATAAAACACTATATTTTTAAAAATAAATTACACATAAAAACCAAGCAAATATCACAACAAAACGCCAACGAAAATAGAACAGAAACATCGCCATGGTTAATTTTATTCAAATTTATAATAAACTAATGGCAGAGCAAATAAAAGACCACATTTTTTTGGAACTATTTAACGGCAAATGCATATTTAAACATAATATCCCATTTGGCCAGTTTAGATTTTGCTCGGTGGGTGATATTTTTTGCCGTAAACATAGAATCTCAACAATGTGGCAACTTGAGATTTCTTAATGGTTTTCGTTTCCGTTGATTATTGATTTTTATGGTTGCCTGTAATTTAATTGGTCTTATCTTGATTGGGATATTGCATGCAAAAGTGCAAGTGACTCATACGGATGTTAAGGGTTTGGATATATTGGATTTGAGTCATCCGAAAATTGCACAAGTCAATGCAGTTGGTATTTTTAATAAAACAAATGCCCTCTTTAATAAAATAAAATTAAGGGAAATAATGGATGAGTTTAATGATATAATTGGCAGTTTTTAATACAATAAAAGAATAAGTACTATGGTACATATAAGGGAGGGAAACTTAAGCTTTTTAAACATGAAACTCAAATAATGCTAAAGTGGATAATATTATCCAATTTATAGAATGAGGACTTAAATTGTATTACGATATAACAACTAATCTTTGCATAAAAAAGTTTACTAAACTTTTTATCAAAAAAAAAAGAAAAAAGAAGTAAATAGATCAAACCATAATCGCTTCTTAGCTTTTTATCCATTGGATAGGGAAGTTTACAATTTATAATAGAGTTTCTTAACCTTTTTATAACCACAGACCATCAAAAAATAATTGCTAACTATTATTGTCAAATTAAAATAATAGATATTTCTAAAATTGTATCTATGCTATATACAATAGTAATGCAAATTTTCAGGAATTTTAATGGGTACATATTATGCAACTTGATGCATTTTGAAAGATCAATATATTATGCATTTAAATTTTTCTTTCATCATTGTATTTCTGTGAACTAACAGAAAATTTCCTCTACCATTTACTAAGATCACCTGAAATATCATTGGCTTTGACCGTATTTACAGGCTTAGAAAAAATAAACCCGGAATGGATTACTATCTGGAATGGATTACTATCCGGAATGGTACTACCTGGTATAATTATATCATAATCTGAGGTCTTACATAAACCTTTAGAAGTTCTGCCCCATTTTTATCAAACCCTATTAAACAGTCGAACCTTCTGATAGTAATAAAATTTATAAAACCACTCACTGTCATTTGTTTGAACCGACGACTTCCAGAACGTCGTAACGTTCCTCCTTTAATGTTACTATCGTCCAAATCGACTTGATTTCCATCAACACCGGATCGACGACTTAGTTCCGACAGTTCTGGAACAGGTTGCACCTAAAAAATAAGATTATATTAACATAAATTTAAAATTTTCAAAATTTTAATAAATACGATAAAGTTCTAATAAAAAATGAAACGTTCATCAAGAACCAAATGGATTTTTTTTCAATCGTTTTAAACATACTTATGCCAGGAAATGATTATGTAACAAATTGTTACATAATTAATAGTATAAAATATAAAACTGAGTCGAAAAATTATTAATATAATAACAGGCAAATGTATATATTCAAAAGAGAACTGACCACCAAAGTGAAAGGAAATTATAAATATAACAGAGGAGTGAAAGAGACAGGCTTCCTATTGAATTACATCGTGTGTACATGGTTGCATAAATGCAAGGTAAAAACACAAAAACATAAAAAGATAATTTCTGTCGAGTACCACAAGAGTGACAGAGGTAGCATGATAAAAGCCAGTGGAGAAAGAGAAATAGAACAAAAAAATCTTATGATATAGTAAGACATATCTGATCTAAAAAATATCAATAAAGAAGTATTAACCAAAAAAAATAAATATAGTAATTAGACAATTGAATCATCTTCTCTATAACTCCATGCCAAAACACAATTCATCTCTAGGTAGAATCCTCAAAGTATGTATTTTGACAAAAACAGCGAACAAAAAATGTATTTAAGCCTACAGGTGGCTGAAGGGTCTAGGTGACCACTCCAAAGCTGATAGGTTTTCGATTTAATCCTCGTATCGAACAAATTTTCGATATTTCTCGATTACGGATTTTTAATAACCCTAGCGTCGCTAAAGACCTTAATAGTTATAAAGCGACAGTAAATAACAATTAAACAAAAAAAAACGTATTTAAAGACATACGTGTAAGTGAAAATCAAATATAATAATCATTGCCTCAAATTTGAACTGATTGTCATTTGATTCAACTGCCATTTCGATTTCATCCACTTGTCATTTATATCCAGAATTAGCATTGGTCAAACATAATTTTGCACAGCGACAACTAGTGGTCGGCTTAACAGAAGTTTTAGCATTTACCGACATCAAAATAAGATTTTTTCGCTGATTTTGAACAGTTATACTGTGTATACAATATATAGAATATATTGCGGTCCAATTTATGTAGTATAATTTAATATAATAATAAATAAAAATCATACCATAAACATAAATTTGAACAGCAGTTCAAACAAAAATAATTATGACGTATTGCCCAGATACGTAATTCGATTGCCAAGCAATCTTCCTCACTGGTCATCAAGTAGTTTGGATTTGGATTGGAAGTTACGGAGTGATCCAAACTACTTGATGACTACTGAAGAAGATTGATTGGCAATCAAAATACGTATCTGGGCAATACGTCACAAATATTTTTGTTTGAACTTCCGTTCAAACTTATGTTTATAGTATGATTTTTGTATATTTTTATATTAAATTATACTACATAAATTGGACCGCAATATATTCTATATATTGTATACACATTTACCGACATGTTACCCTAAACTTCGTTCACATGTTTAACACAGAATTAAACTACTATTTAAATGAGTATTATAAGTATTATGGATCACATCTAATCTAGTTCTATAATCTAATAATTGGAAAAAAATCCTAAATCAATTTGTGATTATTTTCAGAACTATCCTACCTAAGGTTGTTACCAAGTATGGATCTTTTGACCCTTTATTGCAGTATTGCTTAAATATAGTATTTACAATGTTTTGGCGATTGACTTCATAGACTTTGGCTGTTAAATGGGGTTGAAAAACTAAGGGTTGGTAAAACTTGCAAGCTATTAGAGGAGTTTAAAGTATTGATATTTATTAATTTAAACTAATTAATGATTAGAAGGTATTTGTTTGTAAACAGGTAAAACACTTATGTAATATTCAAGATCGCACAAATTCCGTAAAAAAACCTTGACAACATGGCATTGTTTGGGTTCTTTTCGAGGAATGAATAATCATTGTTCCAAGACGGCGCCCTTAGACAAACCGGAAATATAATAATTTCCGTTATAACATACACCTACAAATGATATTTAAACAGAAAATAAAACTTATCCATGCATTTAAACGTTACGTTAAGGTTACTAAATGCTTCTATTTATTTTCCACATTTTCGTAGAAATACAAATAATTATTAGTTCCTTTTCCTAAGAATATAATATGGTTTAGTTACTACTTATATTTTGTCCCGATCTAGCTCTATATCAGTACAAAAAAAAATACATTTTCTTAAATACTTAATGTAATTACTAATTGCATTGTTAAGAATTAATAAAATTATACCCAGGCGAATAACAAAGGTACAGTGGTAAAGTTTTATCCAATTGAAATTTTCCAAATGTATAGCTATTACCTGAAGGATAATCATCCTTTTCGTCTTACTATATTCACTTGATCCCAACATAACTAGAGCTAGGCCTAATTCAAAATTATTCGTTTGGATTTCTGATCCTATATGCTCATAATGATGGTATTACTTGCTTTACCAATTGTCCACTATGTAAAATAAAATATCGATGCTTTAACTCACAGATGTGTTAAGTGCAGAAAATAAAATTTTAACTCTTAACTACCCTTACGACATTTGCAACACAAATATTTTCTTTTTAGGGAATTAACACTTTTAAAAATTGGATTTTGTGACGTCACTGTTCATCTGTTACTTATAATATCTATGCATATAACAATATCCATCTCAATGCTCTATAAATATATTTAACACATTGTTGCAAAAATTTTCACTTGACACATCTGTGAGCTAAGACATCGATTTATTAAAAATTAGATTTAGGATTAGTACTAAATTTTTATTATTATTAGAAATTAATTTTCCCAACTTTTCGAACCAAAATTCGCTTTATAGAAAACTCCTGGATTAACGACTTTGGTCAATTTTGCTTTAAAAGATCGTTATGATTTTTCATCTACATTCTATCGAACCTATTATTCTATCTCTATTACCGTTAAATGACTCATTTATTTTGAAAGTGATGTAAGTCCATTTCAAGGACGGTCTATATGGTGATTCTTCTTCTTGTAACTAGAACAAAGTATGTTAATTATTTAACTGCTAAGTTTTCAGAAATTACTGATTTCATTTTAGTTGTTAACAAAAACGCCAATTATATCCTCCTCCTTAGTATCTTATGTTCCTATGGTTAAAATTGATAATACTATAGGGATTGTTCTTGAAATGAACTTAACTCACTTTCAAAATAAACGGTTTACATAATGAAGAAATTTTTTAAAAAGTTATTTTTTGCTTATTTCCTTGACTTCCCTGACTTTTTCACTGGTCCAATGACATTTCCTTACTTTTCAGATTTCCCTGACTTTCCAAGTTGCCCTGGCTAACGAAAACCCTGAGTTTTTTTTCTTAAGAGATTACATAAAATTAAATTCACTAAGAACCCAAAGAAAGAAAATTGCTAAATATATTTTTTTCGTAAAAAGAAGCATGAAAACAGCTACGAATCACAGCGTATAATGGGCAACCCTACACAGCAAAGCCCGACACTTTCCTTCTTCCCGCTAAAGCAGTGTTTCCCAAACTTTTTGATACAACGGCCCCCTAAATCAGAAGTAAGTAACCCTAAAAAAATCCAAGGTTCCCCTCCACAAACATTTTGGATTTTAGTGACCAACAGTTTAGTGTATGTACCATTATAGAAATATTTCGCAGCTCCTTATCCAACTTATTATTATTGGAGTAAAAACGTTCAAGGATGAACTCTTCGTTTCTATTTTTTTTTCCAATATTTAAGGTAGCAAAGATTTTTATCTTAAAAGTTATAGTAGCAGATGAAACATTGAACTACAACCAAAAAGTTATGATCACAAAAATATAATCGAATCCTTGAAACTAATGACTCCGTTTCTTAAATATTGATAAACTAATACTTCATTTGATATCACAGTAAAAATTTGTAGTGAAAATTTATATATTTATTGTTATTTATGAAATAAAACTTATAAAAGTAAACTTTAAACATTTTTTTTTATTTTTAATGTATTTCGCGATCTGTACAGAAAAGAGTACTATTCGCAAAATGTTGAATTGAGAATGATGGGATTGTAACATAAGGATTCAGGTGTTGGAATAGATCGCTATAAAACTTTTCAAAACGAACTATAAACATAAATTTGAATAAAAGTTCAAACAAATATTTGATCACTGGGATCGATTGCTTGGCAATCAAAATACGTAACTGGGTAATTAGCCAAAAATATTTGTTAGAAATTTTGTTCAAATTTATGTTCATTTGTTTACTTTGGTCAATTATATTTCATAAATAAGACCACAATATTGTTATTGTAACTATTCAAAGTCAGCAAAAAAAAAAAATCGTATTTGTAGTTCAAATGTTTTACTAAATGAAGTTGCAAGAAAGTATCATTTTGAAGAATAATAGGTAGTTACTTAATAATTATGTGTTAAGTGTAAGTTTCTTCACTTTTACGATTGTAAGTGAACATAATTCATTTTATGAGTTAAACCTTGCTCTTTTATATCGCTATAAAATAAATTGTGATAAAATAATTTAATTTAAAACAGCGGCAAATATCTTTATTACCTACACCAGTTGTTTTAACAATACTTCTTCCAAATGAAGTTCTAGAACACATTTTATTAATAAAATTCATGCAAATAGTACCGGGAAAGTGTTCAAAATAAGGAAGAATGAATTTGTCATTAATAACTAATGATTTTAGGGGGCTAGAACTTGCAAGAGGCCGGAACAGTTTTATGAATAAACTAACTGATCCCCGCGACTTCGTCTGCGTAAAGTATTTTATTTTTCTTATTTCTTTTACCAAAAATATAACCATACTTGAAAACACTATTTTGTCGACTTGAAAAAAACACATTTAATAAACTGTTGTAAAGAATAAAATAGTTCTATGTAATAATCAATTAATTTTCAAAAAATATTTATAAATATCTAAAAAGAGTATGTTCAATTGCGTATACCTACGGTAGGTATACCTACCGTGAACCAAATAATCCGTAAATCAATCAGCATCTATACATAAATAAAAAATATCGCCAAGTTCAATAAATTCGGTCTTAATTATGACTAAAAAAAGTCGAAAGTTATCAAAATACTCGCGTCAAAATAACCCCATCTCACTGTTTCGATTCCCGAATGAACCTTTTTCCAAAAGGTGTTTTTTCAAAAACTATTATACTATTGCACTGTACAACACAACCGCGAAATTGAAATTTGTACAATTGCACGAAACCCAGTTCTTCCATAATCATGTATAACCATTATGTATCTATAAACTTATTATTAAAATATCTGAATTTCAACTATATAATTAAACCATATTGGATAGTCAAGAGTTCACCATACACGATTTGGCGTATGTCTTTTGCTCTGGAAGAGGATTTTAAATTTCTTTTATCATTATGATGATATGAATTTTTATTATTTATCATTATAATGATTTCTGGCTAGGTTTGCGATTTTTTTTCGTGATCCCTTTCACGCTTTTGCAAATAAAAGATATTGTGCCCCCCCCCCCCAAGAAAAAAATCCTGAATCCGCCCTTGTCTGTTAGGGTAGGAATTTTCAAAAAAAAAAAATCTTATCACATGCCTACTTCCTATAAGAAATACACCGAATATTAAAATTTCAACAGTCAGAGGGGGTATATAAATACACGATTTTATATATGCACGGTTTTAAAAACGTATTTACTTTAAGCTTTATTTCTATTATTATTATTATTACTATTACATTTTTTTCGTAAATATTTCCTTACTGAGCAACCCTACGGATCTATTTACAACAACTTTGTAAAAAAAAAGTTTACTGTCAGATTATTATCTATAAACACATTTCAAAAAGGCAATTTTTTGTACTTTAAATTAAATTACTGTGATTTTTATTAGTCCAACTAAAAATATTAATACAGATCATTTTTTAACTTTTAAATACCTTTCCAACGGTATATAACTCGCCTATCTAAAGTAAAAGTTTTTTTCATCCCTCAGTTTTTACGTAGGGGGTACATTCCCTTATTATTTTTAAGGAATGATAAGTAACCGAACGTGTGTGGGTAATTGTGTTGTATCTTAATATAAAGTTTCATTAAATTCGGTTGTTCCGTTCTTTAGTTAAATCACCAGCGCACGTGATGTAAGAAAGTTTTTTGGCAATTTTTTCACACATTATTGGAGTTTTACTATGGATGCCTAACTTTTTTGAAAATTTGATATAACCCGTGTTCACCGGAAATAGTGTAGCTTCCCAACAGTGAAAAAAATTTCAAATCGGTCAAGTAGTTTCGGAGACTATTCAAAGCAAACAAACAATCAAATCTTTCCTCTTTATAATAATAGAAGATAATTCATAATTTTTACGTGAAGTTCTAGAACACATTTTATTAATAGAATTCATGCAAATAGTACCGGGAAAGTGTTCACAATGAGGAAGAACGAATTTGACATTAATAACTAATGATTTTAGGGGGCTAGAACTTGCAAGAGGCCGGAACAGTTTTATGAATAAATAATTCGTAATTTTTACGTTCTATTATCTATATCAATTGATTTCATTCTATATTTCTTAAGATTACTTGTATTTTGAACTAGGAATGGATTTTTTTTGTTACTAATTACAAAGAAGATATTTAACGAAAAAAAGCACATAGTAATAAGCATTTTTATTGGAAACATACGATAAAAACCCAACCACAAGCCATACAGCATTCATAAGCCTCATTCCTGTAGAAAAGAAATCATTATCTAGTAAAACTAGAAGAAAACCGGCTTAATCGATATTCAATTACAACCACAATTGCTAAACAAACTCACCATACTTTTCCAATTAAATTTCGCGATAGCAAAGAGAAAAAAAACACGATTTTCTCCAAATTAATTAAGAAACTATTTCCTCCAAGTCAATGTCAAAACGATGTAGGTACTGATCAGCACAATAATTGAAACACGATGCAAAAGCATTTCCAATTAATTACTGAATGGCAAACATTCACACGCCGTTTTGTGAAAAAATCTTTCCAAGATTTACGACAGTCGTCGTCGTATCATGACATAGAAAAAAAAACAACAACGTTATAGAAAATCTTGTCGGATTATTTCTAGGACATGGCTTGCATATAGACATAAGACACTATATAGATGCACTTATAGGTACATATGATGTTGGCCATTTCAAACCTGTCTTTTTCCTTCCAATAAAAGTTTGTTGTAATGAATCAAGATACACTCATTCACCGATCTATTACAGATTCATTTTAAGAACTTAGCTACATATTTATGTAAATTATATGGTTATGTATATATAGATAAGTATATGCGATCTAACCATCAAGAAAAACGAGCGACTAGGAAGTAGTTCAAATCGAAATAATTGCCGCGATTTTATCTTCCTGAGAACTGTTTACTGCTAATACTTCAATATTACAAGCCCAACTAATAACAATATAAGCGATCGTTTAAATTTTGATAAAAACAACAATAGGATTGATAGATTTAACGGTCAAGCGGAAATCTTATGTATGGATATTCAGATGTAATCATTAAATTACTTGTTAAGTGATTTGAAAGTAAAAGATGTGATATTTTTACCTTTAACATATCCTACGATATACATTAATAACATGATAGCTAAATTCGTTGTGCTAAATCACTCAAAAATTGCTGAATAAAATACCTATTCCTAACCAATATAATTAAATTATTAATTATCAAAGTCATCAAGTCCGAAGTCAAATTTAAAAGTAATAGATGATAAAATTCAGATATCAGTTTTTATTAAATAAGAAGACTATTCAGGTTGCTTAAGATCGTTTTTTTTAATATTCAAATTAACTACGTTTCGTTACGTATCATAACTTCATCAGGCTTCTATAAAAAGTTAAAATAATTGATTTAAACTTTAAATCAATGATCGGCAAAAATTTCACAGAAAAATCAATTCAAGGCTTAATATCTCGTTTAATATTGATCTTAGCGATTTGGTCTACAGAAACTTTTTTGTAGGAAATCAAATTCTCTACAAGTTTTTCATTTATATTTTTTCCGTAGCTCTCGTTATTTACGAGATAAATGCAAAAAAAACGCGAATTTTATGGAAAATCAGGTTCAGTGGCCCGTACTACCTCACCGGTGTGAGTTACGACTTTGTCGCAATGGGCACTTTTGTAGAGCGTTTAATTTTGAGAAAAACCCCTCTTCGGTAAAAGCGATCCCATGAAATTCCGCTGAGATATAGAAATTTAAAAATAAAAAATCAGAGTTTCCGTGTATTTTTAATGGGAAATCTTTGCACGTCTTGGTCGAGGACTTAAAATTAATATTAAGGACTCAAACTTTCAGAGATTTTTTTTTTGGTATTTCCAACAAAATTTCACGATGGGACCAAAAAAAAAGTCAAAAAAACAAATCACCCTAATACAATATAGATAATATAAAATATTTGTAATTAAATAATAATAACTAACTCAAAACTTCAAAATATGAAAAATACTTTAAGAGATATTGTTATAAATAATTAAACATATAATAAAAAAATTAATTAATAAAATACCTTGATTCACAAAAATAAAATATTTTCAATTTAAATTCAATAAATAAATAAAAATTAAAAAATTACACACTCTATTCTTTTCAAATTTATGTATCATTGACATATTTTGTAAATATTTTAATTTTTTATAGAAGCCTGATGAAGTTGCGATACGTAACGAAACGTAGCTAATTGAATAGTAAAAATATTAAATAAATAAAAACGATCTTAAACAACCTGAATTGTCTTCTTATTGAAAAAAATAATTTTAAGGTATGGATATGGTAAACAATATATTTTATTTAATAATTTTTAATCATTTTTTGTTAATTTAATATTTTTGGATCAAAAACTGTTAAAACTAAAAATGATTCCTTCTCGATACCCTTATATTGAGATTTAGATGTACAAAGGTAGATTCTTAGTTGGCTTCGATTATTGTTGCTAACATTGTGATATTCTGGAAAAATGTAATGCCTGGGAGCCAAAATTTCAAAACATGACAAATATTTTAAGAGATATTATAATAAATAAATATACAATAATAATGTGTATACAAAATATAAAATATATTTCAGTCCAATTTATGTAGTATAATTTAATATAATAATATATAAAAATCATACCACTAACATAAATTTGAAAAAAAGTTCAAACAAAAATATTCGTGACGTATTGCCCAGATACGTATTTCGATTGCAAAGCAATATTCATCAGTGGTCATCAAGTAGTTTGGATCACTCCGTAACTGCTTTGTGATGATTCACAATAAAATTAATTAATAAAATACAAATTAGAATAGTTATATTCTAATTTACTTTATAAATTTAAAAAAAAACAGTATAAAAAAGTTCAAATTGGTGGGCCTATGTTTGAATAACGCGCGGTTGGATGATAGTTGGACTCATTAGGCGACACTGAATTTACATGTAATGTGTATGGGTAGAATGTGTAATTTTTTAATTTTTATTTATTTGTTGAATTTAAATTGAAAATATTATATTTTTTGTGATACAAGGTATTTTAAAAATTAATTTTATTATTCTATATTTCATTCTCTAAACGTTCGTCGGACGGGACAGAGCAAATTGCAAGTGCTACCAAGTAATTCGAGATTTAATTCGAAAAATTGTCTAAGTGTAAATAGATACAATGCAGGTTAGTGCAAATTTTTGAATATCTCAGGGCATTGACCTGGAGTGTTTGTTTGTGAAATTGTGTGTGATACATACATTACCGCATTGTCAACAAATAATTAAACAATTCGAACTTCTTTAATTTGTTAATTACAATTAGTTGTCAGTTCATCGTGCTCATTTTTATTTATAACATTTTTATGACCACTAATAACAAACATTTATTGACAGTTTACTTGTGGCAGTGTTATCGTGATAGTGATGTGTTTACGGCGAAATGCCGAAAGACTACTACTATTATTATGACAAATATAATTTAAAATCTTCGAAACTTGCAAACCCAAAATCTCCCGCAGTGAATCCTTCGACAATGGCATCTCCAATTATTGACAAATCTATGGAAACAAGCATCAACGACACCAACAATGATGATCACAGCGGTATTTTACGCTATTTTCCTGTGGTCAACAAAAAACGTAAACGCGGAGCAACGACACGGAATATTACAACATCAAATGCTGGCTTGCAAAAAAGTAGCATCGAATTATCAAATCGGTTTGACCCATTAACAATAATCGATGAGGCAGCAGGAAAAAAATCTAAACCGCCACCAATTTTCATTCGCGAAAGGAGTTCCCAATTTCTGCACGATCAATTGAAAAAACAAATAAAAAATAACTTTTACATCGTAGACCTGAAAAAAGGAGCCCTTTTCGAGACAAAATTGCAATTATCCGACGAAACTGATTACACAGTCGTTACTAAATGGTTGGATGATCACCAAAAACAGTACTATTCATTTCAAGCCAAGAACCAAAAAGGGCTCAGAGTAGTAATAAAAGGCATTGACTACCAAGTTGATCCCATGGAAATCAAACAAGACCTAGAAAACATGGGTTTTAAAGTGAACTGGGTTCACAATATACTGAACAAATTCAAGCAACCCCAACCTATGTTCAAAATTGAATTAGCTGCCGACTCTCCTAAGCCTGCAAAAGGTAAAGTGCATCCAATCTATGAATTAAGATTCGTACTTCACCGAAAAATCACCATCGAAGAGCCTCACAAACGATCAGGTCCTATCCAATGCCTTAATTGCCAGGAATTCGGGCACACCAAAGCTTATTGCAAGCTAAAAAGTACTTGTGTAGCTTGTGGATGCAACCATCGGACCTCCGATTGTCCGAATGACAAAAAAGATGTAACCAAAAAACGATGTAGCAACTGTGGCGAAAACCACACAGCCAATTATAGGGGTTGTCCAGTTTACATTGCCATTAATACCATGAATAAAAAAGCAGAGCATTTCCAGCTCCATGCACCTATTACACCAAAATTTACCGAGCAAATAACTAACCAGCCAAGGGCAAATCCAAGAATAACTTCAAATAGGCCGCAACAAACTATTTCATATGCAGAGGCTTTGAAACCTAAAGAATCATCAGTGCCAACAATTGACAACAATACCGAAAACCTCACCCAAATGTTGATGCTAATTGTAAATAGTATTCAACAATTGGCAGGTTCAATCCAGCAAATGCAGGAGCTGCAACGACAGCAAATGGAAATTTTAATCAAGTTTGTTAAATAATGAACACTCTTAAGATAGTGCAATGGAATGCAAACGGTTTACAAAACCATAAACTTGAATTAGAATTTTTCTTATCTTTTAATAAAGTAGACATTATGCTGATTTGCGAAACACATCTGACATCTAAACACAACTTCAAAATTTTTGGATACACGTGCTACGCCACCAATCATCCTGATGACAAGCCCTGTGGAGGAACGGCCATACTAATTAAAAATCGAATTCGTCATCATCCACTTCAAAATAAGCAAAGCAGACACCTTCAATACACCGCAATAAATGTAACGGAGCAATCACAAAATCTCACCCTTGTATCAGTGTATTGCCCTCCTAAATACGCGGTTAAATCTACGCATTTTGAGAAATTTTTCGAAAATTTTAATTCAACATTCATAATGGCGGGAGATTTTAATGCTAAATCACCTTATTGGGGATCCAGACTAACATCTCCAAAAGGCAAACAACTCTTACAAGCCATACGAAAACAAAACCTTAGCTGTTTCTCAGGAGGATTACCAACCTACTGGCCGACTGACCGTAGAAAAATACCTGATATCATCGATTTTGTAATTACGAAAAATATTCATCCAAAAAACATTATGTTGTTAACTACCATGGACCTTTCATCAGATCACTCTCCAACCATAATAAACCTGAACCTCTCCTTAAAAAATCCCATCAATCAAACAAACAACACGAAACCAAGAATAAACTGGGTACATTTCCAAAAAGTTTTCAAGAAAACGTTCAATCCCAATATAAAACTTAAATGTGAAGAAGACATTGACAACAGTCTTAAATATCTTCAATCAACTCTAGAAGAAAGTATGGATATATCAACAATCCACAGATACCCTCTCAGACAAAGTCAACAAACGAATATTCCAGCGCCGAAAATCTTGGAATTGGTAACTAAAAAAAGGCAAGCCAAAAGAAAATGGCAAAAAACTAGATCTCCAGTCTCTAAAAATGCCTTAAACAACGCCACAAATCTTCTTAAAAAAGCACTTAGTCAAGCGCAAAACGACAACATACAGCGTTCAGTAGCGCAAATGACACATTTACCCGACTCGTACAATTCTATCTGGAAGACGACCCGCAACATTAAAAAACCAATGATTACCAAACAAATTATCAAAAATAGTCAAGGCGATTGGATGACAGATGACAAGGATAAATGTGAGGAATTTGCCAATTATTTAGAAGACATTTTCACGAACAACTCGCCAATACCAGTTCCTGTCGAAATTCAAGGACCAATTAACAAATCAGATCAAATCAAATTTACCATATACCAGGTGACAAATAAAATAAATGAGCTAAACTTCAAAAAATCTCCCGGAATTGACAACATAAGTGGACAAGCACTTAGATCGTTACCATTAAGCGGTCATCAAGGTATTCTTCACATACTCAACGCAATCGTTCGACTAAATTATTACCCTACTTCCTGGAAAAAAGCAAAAATCATCCTTATCCCTAAACCCGGAAAAGAACTATCTAAAATTAACTCATACAGACCCATCAGCCTGTTACCAATCCTTTCCAAAATTTTTGAAAAACTCTTATTGGAACATTTGAATGCGGATATTACTAGACTAAAAATCATCCCTCAACATCAATATGGATTCAGATCAAACCACAGTACAATTGAACAAGTCCACAGAGTTGTAAACGAAATTAAAAATGCTTTAGAAAATAAATCAATCTGTACGGGAATTTTCCTCGACGTATCTCAAGCTTTCGACAAAGTCAACCATAATGGTTTACTCTACAAAATATACTCCTTACTACCAATCCAATACCACAAAATTCTAAACAGCTACATCACCAGTAGAACATTCCAGGTTCAATTTGGTAAGGAATTCAGTTCGTCGCGAACTATAAAAGCGGGAGTACCACAAGGCAGTGTTCTGGGCCCACTATTATACTTAATTTTTACAAGCGATCTTCCAACAAACGATCAAATTACAACCACCACATTTGCAGATGATACAGCTCTACTTTACACCAACAAAGATCCTAAAATAATCCAACGTCGTCTACAGGAACATGTAAATGTCATAACTAAATGGTGTGACCAATGGGGAATTAAACTCAATGATGAAAAATCAATCCAAGTCACGTTTACCCTAAGAAAAATCACAAGTCCAAGGATCACAATCAACGACAAATCCATACCACAAAGCAGCTCGGTCAAATATCTGGGAATGCATCTTGACCAAAAATTAACCTGGCGTGAACACATCTCGAAGAAAAAGGAACAAATGAATATAATATTTAAAAAACTATATTGGCTCATTGGAAAAAAATCAAAATTAAAATTAGAAACAAAAATCATCATATACAAATCTATAATAAAACCTATATGGACGTACGGAGTTCAACTTTGGGGTTCCGCTAAAAATTCAAATTTACAAATAATAGACCGCTGCCAATCGAAAATTATTAGAGCCATCATTGGCGCTCCTAAGTACGTGCGAAATTCTATAATACTTAGAGATACCGACACTGAAACAGTCAAAGAAGTCACTTTGAAAATTAGTAAAACCTACAAGAAAAGACTTGACTCACACCCGAACCAATCAGCCAGGAAGATCTTAAAAGCCAAACGTTTCACGAGACTCAAGCGAAATGATCCACTGAACCTAATGGAGTAAATTTGAAATCAATAGTCGAGGCCAATGATGGACCCACCTTCCACATCCAATTCTACACAAAGGTGTAGGGAGGACTAATTACTCTAGTTTTTTTTTTTTTTTTTTTAGTTTTAGACTTAAGAGTTGTAATAAATTTTGTTAGAGATATATTTATATCTGATTCAAAAATTATAAATAAAAATGATAACAAAAAAAAAAAAAAAAAAAAAAAAAAAAAAAAAAATTATTCTATATTTAATTATTTTTTAGAATATCTCTTAAAAAATTTGTCATAATTATGAAATTTTGAGTTAGTTATTATTATTTAATTATAAATATTTTATATTATCTATATTATTATAGTTTTTAAATTTATGTATGATTGACATATTTTGTAATTATTTTAACTTTTTATAGAAGCCTGATGAAGTTACAATACGTAACGAAACGTAGCTAATTTGAATATTAAAAAATAGTAAATAAAAAAACCGATCCTAAACAACCCGAATTGTTTTCTTATTTAAAAATAATAATATTTTAAATTTTTACAATTTTTTAGCACCGGCTATCTGTTAATTGGCCGTCGACCGAAGGTAGCAGGTATGCATACACTTAAAGTTCATATTTACTCTACTTAATCCCATACATTAGTCATATACTGGAAAATAGGTAATTAAGGTCTGGAGGCTCTGGAATCTTGAACTTTATACTATCAATAGATATTGAATAACAAATGTTTTTCAGACGATTTCAAAATTGCAATTTACTTGCATTATACACTACGGAATTTATGGTAAATAAAAGAAGGTTAAAAACCACTTACAATAAAAGGATATTTGAGCATTAAGTTTGCAATTTTCCCGTATTCTGTCCACAAATATTCACTGCATTAAATCCAAATTTCCACTTAACAATGTAAACTTTGGTTGTACAAAAAGTTTAATCCAAGTTAATCAATTCACTAGTCATTCAATTACTGAATATGCAATGACGGCGTTAGTATGCCAATGACCTACAAGAATCCATTGCAAATTTTAATGTTTCCAATTTTTGCAAAATAACTCAAATAATCAACACAAAAATTATATCAAAAGTCACTTAAAACTTTCTATAATGCTTTTCCCATGAAAAATACTTATAAACAATGAAATTATTGAAAAAAAATCCGAATTTTATACGCAAAAATCAAGACAGCTTGCTGTAATGGTATCGGGTCGCGTCACTGATCTTCAATTGTTTTTTCGAAATGAAAATCTATTGGTAATGCAACGGGGGGAAAAAAAAGTCACTAAATGTTACCAAAAACGTACGGCGCCTCTATTGAATTATAATTACGGATTTATTTTTATTATTTTGCTTTATGTTTTTCTAAATTCTTTTCTATTAGTTTTACTTTGGTATAATTACAAGCCTTCTATAATTAAAAATCAGATAAAATAGGTTTTAAGATTACCTTGAGTAGGTCAATGGTAAATTAACATTAGGGCAGTATTTCCCACAGTATGGGTTGCGAGTCACTAGTATATCACGAGTAGGATCCTAATGGGCAATTCGCCACTGTGTAAGACATGAATAAAACAAATAGGAAGTGATAGGTTTGATTTTTTCAATAGCATTCCCAGTATTTGTACCTTCTTTTCTCTAAAACAGCTAAGAGATGGGTCCCAATGAAATTTCTGATATACATTACAATAATAATTAAAAACTAACACAATTAATGCCAAATTATGGAAATAAAGAACGAATTTTCAAAAAGTAGATTAAGTAAAGCCGAAACCTCTCAAGGATCCATTTTGAGACTTATGCTGTTCATTCAAAACCAGTGGTTCTTAACATGAGTTCAATCGAATCTCAGGGGTTCGGTGGAGGTCAAGACACTCCAAATTCATATAACTTAAGTATAAATATATAACTATGATTTCCATAAGAAAGGTTCAGTGAATACGCTTTTAAAACTGGTGAGGGTCTGTACCTCCGATAAGGTTAAAAACCACTGTTCTATACAAAAACGATATCCAACGAATACCCAATACTTTACTCTCCCTTTTTGCCGACGTCATAGCAATTTATACATCTTCTTGGGGACCTGATACCGTAGTTAATAGAATAAATGGGAAATCAAAGCTAATGATAGCAAAACTGGGGAAATTTAATTCATAGAAAGAAGAAACACAAAAGGTAGTAGTTAATAGAAAGAATATAGAATGGACAAAAACTGTGAAATTCTTAGAGATGCAACAGGATTCCAGATTTAACTTTACTGAACACTTAAAGGTAGCCAAAAGGAAATTAATGGTTCCCATTAATATCTTGTACCCATCACTAAACAGGCAATCCAATTTGGCTATCAACAAAATGGCAAGCCATAAAACAAGGCTCGGACCTGTAATAATACACGGATGTCCAATCTGGACTTTGGTAAGCAAAAGGAAGTATTTAACAATACAAAGATTGGAAAACAAATTATCAAGAATACCAGGAAACTTCTTAGGAAACTATCACAATTATAGGATCCATGACCTACACCCAAGATGGTTAAACCGCGGCCCTCGAGATTCATCACACTTTTACAAAGCATATATACCAATATAATAATAGGCAAACTTATGTGTGTCAGTAAAAACAGGGAACAAAGATTTTAACTACATACATGTGATTGAAATACAATCATTATCTCAAATTTTATCTAATTGTTTGGGTTTTAACAATCATTTTGATTCCATTCAATTTTATACCTTTTGTCAGTTGTGTCAGTATGGGCTGTGAATATTTCACGGGAAATTACTAGTATTTCAATGGCCAAAGTTATGAAAACCAATACGTTGAAAATGTCTATAGTTCATCTAAATTTAATATGGTGAAGTAGAGAATAACTACCTACAGTGTTATAATATGGCCTGAGGAGTTATGATATATTTCTAAAGTGACCCGCAATATCATTTGAATTAGCCATCTCTGATCTACACGAAAAACTAAATGTCCTACCACTAGATCCATACATCCTGACCGTAATACAAGGATTCTTTTTAAATTGCAAGAATAGTCCTATAGCCAAGCCTAATTAGATGCGTCAGAGACTACCCCTTTGGTGGCATATAGAAGTTATAGTGAAAATATAAACATAAAAGAACAAAACATATTGTCTTACTAAACTACAGTATAATCTCACTAATCCGACACTTCGATAGATCGACACGTCCAATAATCCGGCACCATCAGCCCACGCCTCCCTCGTCCCTCTACATTTATTCCCTCTATGAAATGCTTTATTTTATTCATTACCTATGACTTTTTCACTATTATCCAGTAATCCAAACATTCCAATAATCCGGCACCCTCCGGTTTTTAATAGTGCCGGATTAGTGAGATTACACTGTAATTAAAAAAACAACATTCGTTTTTTTAAGTATTGCAGTTAATTTTTCCCCAACACAAACATCAATTAAAATGTATTGTACTAACCCAGGGATGTCCAATATGATTTTTTTAAGTGCCAGATTCAAGACTTTTATTTCCGCAGTGGGTCAAAGGATATATCCAATAGTAAAGCAACAGTCATAGTTATACATAGATGGATGGCTTGGCTCATATCTCTTTCAACGATATCAATCAATAAATCGGACCATAATGAAAATTTAACAACAGAAAAGAAAATTATACGATATTAGAACTGACTTTGCAAAAAAAGGGAATTGATTAAAAAACAAAAAGTATTTAGACGAAGTCGCGAGTATCGAAGGAAGTATTGAATTAAATGATTTGTAGCATTTTTAATGGCTTACATGGTATACTTCTTTTATATAAATGATTTTTTTTGGTTTATTGGATTTTCATTTTCATATACTCGATTTTTTATCCAGGTCAAATATGAGATGTTCTATAAGATGTTATAACAAGCACCTTATGATTTATCGTTTTTGAAATATGTACCTACAGACATCAAGACCAAAATAATACAATTAAGTAAACATAAAATGGATTTTGGAAACTTTAAAAACCCATGGGAATCTCATATCAAATTTTAATACTATCCCTAAGAAAAAAATCTATACAAATTCAATATTTATTCAAATCATACCAATAATTTCCATTGACGTTATGATTTGATTTACTCGTAACAGTTTTAAATCGATAAAAACGGTAGATGAATATCTAACATGATTCATTTGCATACATGATTGACGTGACAAGTTTGTTTTTTTTTTTTAATTCGCTTTGTTGCCGAATGATATTTCGAATATTTATTCGAAGACTTGTACTGTTAGAATTTGTGGCGTAATAAAACCGTTATTTGGATTGAAACCGAATTAAAACTATTAAGTATAGGACAAGCGATTTTATGATCATATTCTTTCCAACAAACCACAAAAAAAATGGTGCATTATTATTCATATCAAACCATTTACCACAGCGTAACTTGTTTAATAAGCACCGGACGGAAAAATTGGATTTTCCATTTTTAAAAATAAAATTCGTTTCATTGATAACATTTGGTTTAAAATAATTTCTTGGAATTCAAATAAATTTAATAATGAAAATAAGAATAAATAGGATTGCGTACGAATTCCACAACTGGAAATTTATTAGTGAAGACATTATGTAACAGGTGTAAACTCTTGTAATGATATTCCTCAAGGATGTGACAAGTACCACTAGTTGATCCAATACCAAGAAAATGTCGTCTTTTTTGTTCTTTTCGGAAGCATATAAGTGTTAGATTAAATAGAAACCTTGAAAACTTTTATTAAACCAAAAAAGAAAGAAGCATTCATCCACCAAGTATGACGGATCTCATATATGCATTTACAGAAGGTCAAGGCGATAATATCATTAAGTATCTTTCATATTTCTTCCATTTATGTTGGCTTTATACAATTAAAAGTGACAGCTTTAATTAATAAAGGGAAGAGTAATTTGTAGAACTGAACATTTGTAATTCCAAAAAGAAAAAATCGACAAAGATTCACAGTCGCTGAACTCAACAATTCAATTGATTCTCGCGATTTTTAAACACAATTTTGATTTATTAAAAGAAAAAAACCAAATTAGCGAAGTATCGAAATAAAAAATTGCATAAGCCGATGACCTCTAGACATTCATCGCTACACATACACACCCATTACCGAAGAATGGAGATTCCAATATTGCATGGGACCCATGGAGGATACTTTCACTTGCACGGTGATTCACGTTACAAATATTCAATTAGATCACATCTTAAAGATTAATATGGAATATACTTTTATAAAAAGGCAAATATTTAGTAATCATTGTCTGTATACTTTTTTTTCATTGCTACATTGAAATTTTCGGTTCTTTATTAAGTCATTAAACTCGAGTTCGTTTGATTGTATACATAGGTATATTGTGAGTTTGTTAGTCATGCTTTCCAATTTTGTTGCATAAACACTTAATCAAATGTCATCAAGACAATTATGGACAATCTATTTCTAAATTAAGTAATGGGGAATCGTTATCTTTATGTTGTTTCACTAAACATTGTGATAAAGCTATTTTATGGTTGTTACTTTTTTAAGAACTGTTATCGGTTTGGGACCATAACTGTTTATGATTTACCTTGATAATTATTGAAGCTTAAAAATTTGCATGTGAAGGTATTTTTTTTTATAATTTTTATAAGCATTAAAAACCATTAGTAAAACATAATTGATACAGTTTGTAAGTCAAAACCGATTTCGTCCAACGTATCTTCAAAATTTATGGATGGCCCCTGATTCTAAAAAAAATGAATACATGTTGTCAACACAACTGGCAAATTCCTAATATCGTCCCCTTACATAAGCCTAATATCGCCCCCGGGACAATATTTAGACTACTTCGTTATTCGGCAGTTGTATTTTTTCAACAATCATTTTTTCAATAAAATATTTAGTGTGGACGAAACAGGGATCAGCATCATGATAAAATGGGAGAAAAGTGGATAGGATGCACAAAATGTTTCCAATGGATGCATGAGGATTGTGTTGAAAATCCAGGGCCTAACTTTATCTGTTCAATTTGCTTAGAGAATTAAAATTACTTAAAGTTTAAACTTTAGGTACATCAATGATTAATAAGTCTGATTAGATATTGTTATTATTATGATTATACTAATAATTATATATTGTTAAAAATATAGTTTATGTTTATGTAAGTCCTGATTATTGTGATCTCAATATCGTCCCCGGGACGTAATTAGGTCCCCAAAAAATTGTTTTCAGAATGTCTACTTTTTTGTAAAGAATATTTTTGTATAAATAATAAAGAATTTAACAAGTTTTTTGTTAATTTAAAATAATAAAGAAATGTTATAACTAAACTTTGACGTTATATTTATTCCTTTAATCGCAACATTTTTTTCAAAATTTTTATTTTTCAAAAAGGTGACGTTATTTGGTGACTCTACCTTAGTCTATTCAATTAATAATTTTACATCTTTTATGTATTTCCATTTTTAGATCCTCCCGGAACATTAAAGACATGTCATATGAACTATCAATATCTAAAATTATAAAAATTTGTAGAATTAAACTTGTAAACCATTCCATAAATCAATTGAGCGATTTATGCAACCCTTGTCATATAAAAACTATCATACTCAGAAACCTGATATCTCGAATTAATAAAATACTCCGGTAAAAAAGGATATAAGGCAAACTCTGGTAAAACCAAGGGCAGACTAAGACCTAGACATCCTAGGCACGTGTCTAGAGCCCGTAATTTTTGGGACTCGAAAATTAGGTTTTTATTTGTATTTAACAGAAAAATGTGATATTTATATTGACTGAAAAACAGGCCCGGATTTGCAATGTTGCCTAGGACCCGCTTTAGCCTTAGTTTGCCACTAGGTAAAACGGAAAGCATTAATCTATATACCACAAATCTATACAATAATCAAGTTATCGTATTTTCCGCAAAAATTCCAATAGGCCAGCTAAAGAAAAATACAAACAATAGGTCTACCAATCATATAGATAAAGTATTCAAACTTGTTTTATTTTAAGCTTATGTAATTGATTCATATCAGATAGCTAGTTTGATCCCGCGACAAAATATCCCCGACAATTGATATTTCGATTATATATTACTATTTTTTCGTATCATGGTTTTTTCTTGAAAAAATTATAGTACTAAAAAGAACTATACATAAGGAGTCCAGAGGCGAAGCCCCTCAATCTGAGACCAAAATATTTGAAAAGTTTATTAAATTATAGCCCAATTTATTCGCGAATCAAATTAAAAACAAAATCAGATATTGACGTTGCTAAACCGACTTTTAGCAGGTTTCCCTTCTGGACTTTTTGTATATAGTTTTTTAGCACAAAAAAAATAGGTAATGCCGCGGTTGTAAAAAATTACCCTGTTTTTCGAAAATCTAGAGTAAACCGTCCACAAAAGTGAAAAAAAAATCAATTTTTGAACTCATTTGTAAACTCAGCGAATTATTAAAAAATTGTATTCTTTCTTTTCGATTTACTTCGTCGAGATCTATAAGTATCCATCTTCAAATCGTGGCACCGAAAAAACCATAAACTTGTCAAATATTCCGTTGTCGGGATATTTTATCAGGGTTTTTTTGTCTTAAGGATATTTTGTTTGAGGATATTTGGTCTGCGGATATTTTGTCAAAGGATCAAACATCATGGAACCAATGTATGCATATGTCACCCCAAAACTACTTGTTAAAGGTTTTAGGGGTATAAGAATGGTGAATCAGTCCAGGAATGATATTTTAACGATACTTGAGAGTGAATACTAGTGAAATACTAGGATACTGAAAGTTTCTGATCTTTTTATCTCAATTAGGTTTGGTGAAAAAAAAATAGGTGAAAAACAGGTTTTTCCTTCTTAGAATTGGTTAAACCAATTGCACCATTCAGTTTTTGTTGCGTTCTCATAAAATAACCCGGAATCGACGTTAAAACATGGTGCAAGGGTTGAAATATGCCGAGCGTAGAAAAAAATGAGTACCTACTCCATGCAATATAAGATTACATATTTCATTTACCGCAAAATAAGATAAAAAATGGAATTAGTTTGATAATATTTGAATTTAACTCCGATACTTCATACCGCCTAACGTTCATTTCAAATAAAAAAGGCAATATTTTTCTTGTGAATGGAAGACAACCGTTAGGTGTCGTACTAGTTATACGAGTACTATTACTATACAAAAACTGGTATAAGTATTAATTACATTAATACTATTGGTTTACACATACTAGCCTATGTTAAAACGAGTTCCGAGTTCACCATACCCTCTAAAAGCTCCAAATCAAACAAGAACATATGAATGTAAAATCGATTTTCAGCACCACTACATATACAAATTACTAGAAAATATTATTTGTAGGATTACAGTTATAGTACTACTCATAGCAATAATACTCTTTTGATTGGTATGGTATCTGGTATCGGTTATCATTCATTCAACAACCCTCATAAATGAGGGCAACAATTTCCTCGTTTTTGCACAGGAGTCGTTTCGAAAGTTTCGAGTATTGAAATTTGCGGAAAAGATGGCTCCTAGTACTAAACTATCTTCAAAGTTAATTTTTTAAAAGAAGAATCGATTCTCGAGTAAATTTGGCATCGATTTTTTAATCTTCAGGTCCTACAATTTCAATTTTTGGTACTTTTACAGAGGAAGAAAAGTACTAACATACGTATCTTGGCAAGTTTAAAATTTGTTTAGGTTTAGCAATCAAATTTATAGAATCATCTATAAGTTTCATAAAAATCATGGATGCTAGAACATGGAACATAGATAGTAAATTCAAATAACCAAAGAAGAAATAACCGTTAAAGTAAGTTAAAGTTAGAGCTAGGAAAAAGATATGATCTATAATAGATATGCTGCTACATAAAAATATATCGATAATTTGTTCAGGGTTGCAAATTAAATTTATAATTAAGAAAATTGAGTCTAACTGCTAATGAAAAGCAAAATGAAAATAACAAACTTTGCTTTAGACATAATAACTACTATTATGTTCTTTTAGCTAGTACTTTAAACAATTTCAACAAATTGATGATGTAAATGGATTTCATTATTGGTAGGTTTCTATTCAATGTTTACCGAAAAATTTTGGTAAAAAAATATCTCCCAAGTAGCAAGAAAAAAGCAATATTATTTAAACCATTATGAATAATGAATATCCTGAATAAAAAGAAAATTGTTCTTCACTCTTAATATAGTCAAAAGAAAGAGTTGATAGAAATCGATTTCAATATTTTTTCCTTCAACATTTCCAATTTCCAAACAATAAAATTAGAAAATTACTCTAAATATTCCTCTTTTATATATCCCTAATCACGTCATCACTTCCAAGTGTATTCATTTAACAAGACAACCACAAAAAACTACAATGAAATCATCCAACAAGATTACCATCAGTTGTTGTGCTAAGTACTTAACGAAAGATCTTCTACAAGCACGCAATAAATATTTTTTTGTATAAAATTTACACACAAAAACAAGCTAAGAAAATATATAAAAAAAGAGTTGTATGTAAACATAATTAGCAACTAGAACATATGTGTTTCGAATTAAAATACAAAAGCCGCGTTGAAAAGATTAACATACGCTATTCTGATTACATTGCAACAATCTAAGGTCACTATAAATATCTCGGCGCCACATATTCATATTGGACCAATTTAATGTGATACAGATTGTATTTGTAAAGCATTTAATGCTAATTATTAGTATTGACTTGGAATCCTTTTTCCAAATGGTCAATGGTCGTTTTTAGGCCTCAAATTATACGTAGAACTTACTTTAACAACAACGTAATCCTTTGAGCTTTTGATCAAATCAATAATTTCCTCTCGAGTTTTATCGTCCACATTAACACCATTTACTTCTAATAGTCTATCACCCGGTAAGAGTCCCGTTTCATTGTTGTTTTGAACAATCGCACCTGGTTCGGCGAAAATCACTGCTTTCATTACGACACCACTTTCATTAACATTTCGTTCAACAATCATCGCACGACGCAAAGAAAATCCAAAATCACTTCGGGGTGCTGGTTGACGTTGAATAGTCAACGTTCGCGGCTTTGGTAAGACCAATGGAACTATTTCCGGTAAAGGTAAATTAACATCATCAAAATTAGCGGTTCGCGTCCAACGATGAAATCCTTGCGACTCTCCCACGGGACTCAAACTAAACGGAGGAGTTGCAAAAGACGAGTTCGTGGTCGTATCTGTTAAACTATCAACACTAGGCGACGTTGAGGTAATCACTAACAAATTATTGCTTAAATTCTTCCCACTGCCATTAACATAATCAATTCCGTTTCCTCCATTTCCGTGGACATCATGCATGGATATCGATGGCACATTTTGATACGCAATCACTTCATTTTGTAGCGTATTACGAATTAAATTATTAAAGCTTGAATCGCCGTTTTGCACTTGACTTCCATCGGAACTGGTGATGCTCAAACGTGGTCCTTTTAAAATGCCGCGTTTCGGAGGTCGTGGTGGTACTGGAGGTAGCATTTTCGGAGGTATAGTCAGAGAGTTTAGACTGGTTTCAGAACTATCCGAGTGTGTTTGGCCGTCCGTTCCAGAAGTGCGAATCCAGGTTGCACTGTTGATGCCACCAGGCGAGCCTGGTGGAGGAATTTCGCGTTCTAGACTTGCCAAAAACGAGGCGGTATAGTCGGCAGTGATACCAGACGGTAGTTTCTCTTTCTCCTTTCGGCGCCCACGAATTTTCAACGATCGCCGCACCTGGAAAATGATAAAAATAACAGTGATCAATAGGAAAAACGCTGGGAATTTTTACTTTATCAATTAAATAATTCTTATATTTTTCCATTAAATTATCGTTAATAGCCGTCAACAAAAAGACAAACGTTCAACAACTGATAAAAATTGAAGATTACACAGTGCTGATACTAAAGTAAAACGTATATAAATGAAGATAAATATAAGTGTCGTTTTACCATTATCTAGTAGAATTCAAATCACATGTTAATACTTCAATAATAATGAGATCAAGCTTTTGTAACAATCAAATTGAAAATAAACCTTTGCTGTATAATTTGAATCTTATAATTAATAAAATAAGCAGTTACGGAGATTGATGACCACTGAGGAAGATTGCTTGGCAATCGAAATACGTATCTGAGCAATACGATAATAATACATTTGTTTGAACTTTTGTTCCAATTTATAGTTTTTAGTTTATAGTTTACTTTTGTAAACTTTATTACATACATAAGACCACAATACATTGTATAAACCCTTAAAAGTTTAGTTTAAAGAATTTCCTGAAGAATTCCATGAAAAAATCCTATTCTCATAAAATGATAAGTGAAGACTAACATAAGATTCAAATTCCTGTTTGCTCTCATCCATGGTGTGGTAAATAATTAATAATGTTCTTGGGAACTTGGATTTAAACAATAAGACGTTATTTTTCAAATTATCACAACGTTTCGTTGGTATTTATTTCCAACTTCTTCAAGAGAATTTTCAAAACAAGTTGGAAATACCAACGAAACGTTGAGATAATTTGAAAAATAACGTCTTGTTATTTAAATCCATGTTCCCAAGAACATTATTAATTATTTACCACACCATGGATGAGAGCAACCAGGAATTTGAATCTTATGTTATTCTTCACTTATCATTTTATGAGAATAGGAGTTTTTCATGGAATTCTTCAGGAAATTCTTTAAACTAAACTTTTAAAAGTTTATACAATACATTGTGGTCTTCAATATGCAATATATTTTACAAAAGTAAACTATAAACATAAATTTGAACAAAAGTTCAAACATAGTTATTTTCGGTACATATGCGTAAAGTGAGGTTTTCTAGTAGGATGAAATTGATGCACGAGCTGAAGGGACTGATCGTACACAACGAGATCGAGTGCGCTGTGTACCCCCACGAGGCCGCCAGGCGAGTGGGGAAGGCGCACGAGATCAAGTTGTGCATGATAAGTCCCTTTAGCAAGTGTCTCAATTTCGTCCTACTAGGTACCTCACTTTAAGCGTAAGTATCGAACAAAATTTTTTGTAACGACTGCTTCTAAAGTTCAACAGAAAGAGATTGAGAAATTAATTATTGTTATTTATATATGAAAAATTTCAACTCAAAGTAAGAATAATTTATAGAAAATTTATGAATAAAAACAATATTTTAGTTTAAACTACAGTCTAAATAATTACCTATATTAATTATTCCTTATCAAAGTTTATTTAAGTATCAATTTATTTTACTTTTGCGCACGATTTCTCTACTTTCGCGTACGCTTGCCAGCACGATGAGAAAACGGTTTTTTACTAAAGTTCAACTTTAGAAGTAGTCGTTACAAAAAATGTATTATTATCGTATTGCTCAGATACGTATTTCGATTGCCAAGCAATCTTCCTCATTGGTCATCAATCTCCGTAACTGCTATGTGATAAGTCACATCACAAAAATCTAATTAGATGTTAATTAGATGTTTAAGACTTAAGAGAACTCTTATCGACTTATTTAACATAAAATATTTTAAATTTCAAATAACAACTTTAATTTGTCAATGGTTATTGGCATAAAAGAAAAACATATGATACCAAAAGATTGTTAGACCAAAAGTTTGGCGATAAATCTCTCAATCAAATCATTTTTAACAAGTCAAAAATCTAATTAGATGTTAAAGTTTTAAAACTTATAAGAACTTTTATCGACTTATTTAACAAAACATACTTTAAATTCACATAAGAACTTTAATTTGTCAACGACTATTGGTGTAAAAGAAAAACTTATGATAACAAGAGACTTTGAGATCAAAAGTTTTATGATAAATCTCTCAATCTATTTAATAAGTCAAGTTCTAATAAATTTTTGACAAAACTTTACGAATTATACCGAACAATGTTACTCCACAATACAGAGCAAAAATTCCTTCGAAAAGATGCTTTCATCCATGTTACAACAATAATAAATCAATTTAGCCAGAAATGAATGATTTTCTTCAATTAATCAATTTAATATTTGGCTTTCAATAAAGTTATATCAAAACAAACATATCACAGCTTCATTTTTCTTCATTAAAGCGCATTCCTGGTCAATTTAATTAATTTCAAGCAAGTCATAAGTGACGTCTAACGATATACTTAACGATAGATTTAAACGATGATTTGTGTTAAAAGGAAGTTCATTGGCTTTTTGAAGAAAAAATAAATAAAAGAAAAGACCAGACTCAGATTAAAAGTAGATGGTTATACATTCTTTTTATCCGAAATAATGTAACAATTTTGAAGGCAATAGGTGCAAGAATATTATCTATGCAGTTGCAAATGACTATTCTATTATTTTCTTCCTTCCCCTAACATTATGTAATCAATTTCTGGACAATTAGGCAGGGATAATGTTAAGATTTGTAATACAAGGAATTTTTGTTATGAAAAATATATTTCTCGGTAGTTAACAAATTTAACATAGAGAAAAGCATCAGTGCAATCAAAAGGGCATTAGTGCTAGTATATTGTGTTAAAATATAAAGATTTTTTTTACAAATTTCTTTTTGCACCATTTGCCTCTTGGCAATAATTGAAATGTGTCACACTTTTAACACTCGGGGGTTAGTTGTATCCAATGACACAATTAATAATAAAAACGTAAGAGTTTATCTTCTTACTCAAATTTTGCGATAAAAAACCTAAAACTTATTTAAGTATTGAAAAAAATATCAGTTTAAAAAAACGTTTTTCATAATAAAATTCCCTGATTTCCGCAATAAGTTTAGAATTCCCTGACTTTCCAGATTTTCTACAAACGAGGCCACCATTATGTAAAATAATTTTCATGCTAAACATTCATAAATAGACAAGAACAATTACCTCATCGAGACGGAGAAGCTCCTCGGCAGACATACTACCGCGATCCCGCTTTTGTTTTTCCTTGCGCTCCTTTTTCTCCCGTTTCCGTCGCTCCTTATCCTCCCGTTCGCGGTCCGAAACGGCCGCCGAATTACTGGTGACACCTTTCTTCATAAAATTAAACATGATGGCTGATTTGTTCTCTCTTAATTAACCGCGTAAATCTGAAAAAGGAAAATCATTTCATTAACACCATAACAATATATACATATATACTAATCAAAATAAGATTTTTTCGCTGACTTTGAATAGTTATACTGTGTATACAATATATAGAATATATTGCGGTCCAATTTATGTAGTATAATTTAATATAATATTATATAAAAATCGTACCATAAACATAAATTTGAACAGAAGTTCAAACAAAAATATTTGTGACGTATTGCCCAGATACGTATTTCGATTGCCAAGCAATCTTCCTCAGTGATCATCAAGTAGTTTGAATCACTCCGTAACTGCTTTGTGATGATTCACATGAATCATTTAATATTTTTGTTAATGGTACGATTTTTATATATTGTTATATTAAATTATGCTACATAAATTGGACCGCAATATATTCTATATATTGTACACACAATATATCTACTAGATAGAAGAAATTTCTAATCTATTCATTTAAAAAAATAAAATGGCTCAGCTGGAAAAATCGAGTTTTAGCAGTAAAATAATGAATTTGATGCCAGCATACAAAGTAAAAACACGATTCCGTTTTACGGCTGAAGAGGTTTTAATTATTGTCCACATTGGTGCGCTCTGATGCACTTCGCATTCATTTTCGTAATTTTTACCTTGAATTATAGAAGCAAAGGGAAATGTTACGTTTTCTAGTTTATTTCAGAATTGAATTCAGTCCAAAAATTTTAATGGAAATTATTTCCTTTTATTTTCATTAATATGTATAAAGTACCTAGATTTACAATTAGCTCCCTCTCTATTGGAAGTTTATACTAAAACGGAATCATATATTTTTTAGAATGTAAATCAAAATTACCGTAGAATAACGGCTTAAAAATATTTATGAAATTTAAACTCTGATTAAAAAATTGTCAGAAGTATAATATATCTAATGAATTTCTTAAATAATACAGTCATTCGATAGTAAATAATAGTACGATTTACGAGTGTGTCCGATTAACCCAGATTCTACAAAATCGAATGGTAGGCTTCACCAATTGAACCATATGTCTTAGAAAATTAAAACAATAAAATTGTGAGTAATAAAGACATAAGTCAATATCCGAGTAAATCCGTAAACGGACTTTCAAGATACCAAATATTGACTTTACTAGCTAAGGACGGAATATAATAGATAACGGATTATGTCCAGTACAGTTGTGGGCGGTCATTCCTTTACGTCTTCATCTCTTCCACAAACCTCTCCCGTTAAGCCTCACAGGTGCGATAGGCAACATAATGCATAACTTCGATCAAATCCGAAACATTTCCAACGACAACGTTAATTGGATTGCTCGATGCATTTCCAGATTATATGAGCGAAAAAGTGCATAGGTGACCAATTACGCTAAGAAAATCACAGAATTGAGTACCCAGGTACGTGAATTAATGGTTATGTCTTTTATGAATGTTGAATTGGCCCCATTGTCGATGGCATCTATCGTTCATTGTGAACTCTATTTAGCCGATGGCTATGTGTCTGCCTAACTGTGCTTTAACTAATTATGACTCATACACTCTCATGTTAGAGATCATCGTTGTAAAATCGATGAAAATATTTGACTTTTTTATATTCTATAATATATTATATTTGGTATAGCGACAACATCGGTAAACCAAACAAAACTATGGAAGATTTAATATAGCTGCCAATTTCTAGTTCGGAATAGCCTCCGGTTGTCTAAAACCACCTGGATATGAGCTAAGAAACACACAGAAATCAAGAAGATCCTCAAAATTAGGATTAGAATAAATTTAAAAATGTTCTAAACTACAAAAATTTAGAGTAATTTTTAGGGTATAAAAATGTTTTCCGAATCGAAAAATGTGAAAAATTGTGTAACTTATTGGTATTAAAGTGAAAACTTCTTTAGCATCGTTGTGACTTGAAATTTTATGAAACGGAAAGCGGCAATAAAAAGAGAAACATATACATAAATCTGTAAGATTTAACATGAGGGAGAATGAGGTAGGAATTTAGGAAACAGTATTTCGGCTCATGTGTACTTTAGCACACCCACAATCTGGCAATGTTGCATTTCGGCTTTGTTTTTAATTTAATTCACAATATTTTTGTTAATACAACTCTAATATGGTATAATTCTCTCTTTTGTGGCTAAATTTTCAGTATGGACAGATTTAATCGCGAATTAAATTAAAAACAAAGTCGAAAATGCAACATTGCCAGATTGTAGGTGTGCTAAAGTACACATGAGCCAGTATTTCTTACGGTTGTGCGCGCCTGCGTATTACGATACTTGAGAATGGTTTTCATAGCCACCAATAACAGCCGTGTTAAATTGCTTATTATAATTGTGAGCATAAACATTTCATTATTTTAATAAAATTAATTTTCAAGTTTGCCGTAAATGAATACAGATTATTGGCATGGTTATCGAAAAAAAAGTAAAGAAAACAAGGCTATAAAGACGTCAAAAGGTTCAACAGAACGTGTTCGTGAATTTCGGGCACGCCGAAAAGCATTATTCAATAAGAAAAATAATAGTTCTTACACGTTTAATAATAAATCGACTGTGCAAAATAGTGAAAATGATGCTAGTAAGTACTTAAATATTTTCTAATCGCATATTTCGTTCTTAATCACGAAACTTCAATAAAATAAAGCGCTAATTTAGAATTAATTCTGATTTCACATAATATTACGAACTGTTTTTCAAGTGCTACTCAAATGAATGTACAGCCGATTCCTTAGGTACTCACAATTTCGTCGAAATAAAGTTGCTCATGAAGAATTTCGTTGAAAAATTTTTAACAAAATGTTCGGTCATAATATGAGTTCCTTTTGTGAACGATTGTGATTCCAACGAAATTTAAAACCACATCGGCCAGGACATGAAGATGTTTTATGGATAATATTTAAAAATTCTAATGCAAATGATAACATTTTACTGTGCTGCACGTATTTTCAAGCAATCGAGAAAAATGTAATTCCAACGATGTCCAAAATCAATTGTTTCAAATATTAAACGATACCTGCATCTTTACCACCACTGGATTTATTTCATACTTCCAGTATTATAAGCTCTCGTATCCTTTATCGAAAATGCAAATTTGGATTCAGGATAAATTTATGTAATATATTTGTTAACAAATCGTAAAATAAACCCTACAATTATCCTACTCATAAAATCTTGCATTCATCTCAATATCTTGAAGTTCATCTTTTTTGAAGGCTTCCGAACACCCGCTCAATGTATTGTTAATATCTCGATTTCAATAAATGGACTGTGACGTCAAGGTTTATAAATTACACAGGTTGCCCCAATAGAAAAAAAAAATGACGTCATACGAAGAATTTTGAAATTTGAATCAGTCTGAAGATATGAACGAATTTCTTCTGGATACGTCACGTAGAGCATGAGGCAACCTGTGTATTTTATAGACCTTGCTCGTCACCGAAAACCCGTAACAACCCCCAACCTCATTTGCTTATTCATATTAAAACTTTTTTTTCTGCCAAAATATAAACTTTTCAGAACTGATAATTGGGTTTTCCTTACTTTAATAGTGCACTTATCAATTAAAAAAAATTGTGCATATAGTCTCTTGAGTTTCAATTTTTTTTTAACAAAAACCCAAAAATACCTTTCCAATAATACAAATGAACTAAATTTAGAATCACCCATACCTAGATTATTATTTTCCTTCATAATTACGTTTGCATGGCACATTCTTGTTAAACACACATTCTTAATGAATAAGAAGTACCCAACTACACAAAAACATAGCCTGCAACAATACAGAGTTGAAAACTTATTAAAAACTATGATATTACAAAAGATGGAAAAAATTCTCAGTACTAAACACGTTTTGTTCGTTCATTTCTATAAGAGAGCACAAAAAGTGTTCTATGTATAATAATAGAAGAAAAAACCGACCGGAAAATAAGAGTTAGATGGTATCACAAAAAACCAATCTTAATCGAATGGTTTTATTCTTATTTTGGTTTTCGCTTTCCGTCAAAGTAGCGACAAAATGTTTTCGCAAGAATAAATCAAGTTGGCTGAATGAACAAAAAGTGAATTATGTGTTTTTGAGAATGTCGATAAATTATGAAGTTTCCTCATAAAGAAGTATATCTGGTATAGTTATGGACTGGTGACGAAGTGAATTGATAGATCTCTTGAGTCCATTACCGCAATATTGATCTCTTTAGATGTGTAAATAAATATATATATATATAATATACATTGCCATTATGAAAAACCTGAAGTAAAAACCACATAATTTTCTTTGGTTGATTTGATTTAAGAGCTTAAAACTAATTTACCTAAAGGGGGTTGAATTATAAAATATTGTAAATTTTTGAAACGCAAAATATTCAAACTAAAACTTTTTGTAATTAAACTATCATAGAGGCATTAATGATCTTATCTTTTGGAAACTTCATAGATTTATCCCTTTTCTATCAAAGTGCAATATTACAAGAATTTTTTTTAGCTTTTCTAGTAATTTGATAAATGTTTATATCACGAAACATTTCGCTGATTTGATAAACTCAATTAGATACGCAAAGTACAATTGATAGCCTGATATGTCGTTGATATAAACATTTATTAAAATCGTAAGTAAAATAGGAAGCAGAGGGTACAGTGACTATTTTTGCCTAGATACTACTACTAAATAAGAAAATAATTCAGGTTGTTTAAGATCGGTTTTTTTATTTAAAATTTTTTAATATTCAAATTAGCTACGTTTCGTTACGTATCATAACTTCATCAGGCTTGTATAAAAAAATTAAATAATTACAAAATATGTCAAACATACATAAATTTCAAAACTATAATAATATACATATAATATAAATAATATAAAATATTTGTAATTAAATAATAATAACTAACGTAGCTAATTTGAATATTAGAAAATATTAAATAAAAAAAACCGATCTTAAATAGTTATTATTATTTAATTACAAATATTTTATATTATCTATATTATATGTATATTATTATAGTTTTGACGTTATACCTATATGATTGAAATATTTTGTAATTATTTTAACTTTTTATAGTCTGTTGAACTTTTTATAGCCTGATGAAGTTACGATACGTAACGAAACGTAGCTAATTTGAATATTAAAAAATATGAAATAAAAAACCCGATCTTAAACAACCTGAATTGTCTTCTTATTTAATAAAATCTGAGATCTGAATTTTATCATCTATTATAGATACTATTCTTAAAAGATCACTAAATGGTATCCAAAACATAGAGTATTGTAATATACTACTTGACGACCACTAAAGAAGGTTGCTTGGCAACTGAAATGCTTATCTAAGACAATACGATATTACAAATTTACTCTAGTACCTAATAGTAGTATAGTAGGCTTATTTGTTAGGAGGTCATTTATAAAATAAGTTAAGAATTATGGTGGAAGGAGATCATGAAGTGCTTGCTTCTCCTATTTTTATTTACAAAAGATAACTACAATATAATTTCATTAATCCGGCACTTCGATAGATCGGCACGTCCAATAATCCGGTACTCTCCACCTACGCCTCCCTCGCCCCTCTATACCTGTGCATAAATGTATTCCCTCTATGAAATGCTTTATTTTATTCATTACCTATGACTTTTTCACTATAATCCAGTAATCCGAACATTCCAATAATCCGGCACCCTCCGGTTTTTAATAGTGCCGGATTAGTGAGATTACAGTGTATTTGGAATTAATAAGAAGGAGTAAACGATTTTAGCAAATAATATCGAATTTTACATATGATGCTAACTTAAGTCATTGAGTTGGCAAATAAAGATGACACACTGATCACAGATAGCGACCTTATATATTCCCCCGAAACAGCTGGACCGATTTTTATGATTTTTTTTATGTATGTTCGGTAGGCATGAGAATCGGACGTAAAGTATATTTCATACCTCTAGGAGATTAGACTGTCCCTCGGCATCATCAACAATTTTTTACGCAAACTTGCCTATATATTATTTGTAATCATTGATGGCTGTGATTTATTTTGAAAAACGTATAGTAACCGTTTGATTTTGACATTCTTATTTATTGAATTTATGTGTGAAAATAATTATTTAATTAAATCATATTTTGGGTGAATTTTATAATTCCGCGTCATTTTGACATTTCATTCTGTATTTGTTATGTAAATTTGTGTACTATTTATTTTAATTCATAAGAAATATTTTATTTGTATGAGCTATTAATCTTATATATGCAAATTTCAAAAAAAAAATACCATCATAGACGTCACGCAGATGAAGTTACGGGTATCAGCTAGTGAGGGATAAAATGAAAATTGAAGTGCTTTTCATTTTTGTTATGACTTGTCCGTATGGATTCCATACGTTAAGTGCAAAACAGGTTAACTCGTTAACTAGTGAGGAATGCAAAATATCGTACTTTCAACTGTTGATATTAAATAACATAGTAGAAGCTTGAAGGCCAAAATGTGTGTACGAGAGAATGGCAGATATAAATATGTAGTTCAGGAATTTGGAACCAGTTTAAGGTATTTATTATTTGTTGTCAACTGTATGTTTCCGAGTCCATTAGTGAGACCTTTGAATCTCCTTTTTTCTCACATTTTGGCCTTCAAGCTTTTATTATGTTATTTATTATTGCCAATTGAGAGCAGGTAAAATTCTTTTCAATTTCACACCTCTTTGGAATTCAATCCTTTTCACTCACAATATTGATCATTATGGATCAAAGGTCGATAATTTGAACGTAAATAAACGTAAATATCTTTCTACCTGCATTCTTTCATACAATTCAGGAACAGGTTTATCGATTTCGATAATATTTTGTTTTCAGGTAATTCTTAGTATTTCGCCCAAAAAAAAAATATAAAGGTCACAAACAAGTCTAATCTAAATAGTTGTACCAATATTTTATTCTGATTTCACTTATGGTTCCAATTTAAAGACAGCTTTACTGATTTGATACAAACTTTGTAATCAAGTTCAATTAATTTTTCTTCGGAATAAAAGGTTGCCTATTTACGTTTAATTATTAATAATAAAAGTAGCATTCAGAAGAAGGTCGATTAAAATAAATAAACGGACATCCAGTAATTGGATATAAATTGAACCCTTTAACTAAATATCTATGTTCTTTTTTAAGATATCAAAAATCAAAGTATTTTAAATCAAGGGTGGCCAACCCAAATAATATTGCGGGTCACTTCAGAAATTCATCCTAACTACACGGGTCACCATTAAAGTTATATATCTCTAATTTTACATAATAAATTTAGATACACTGTTAATATTTTTATCTATTACTTGCATTAGTAACATACTTACGACCGCAAAAAATGGCATTTTCAATGGTCAAAACAATACTCCCTAACTGTCAATACTTTATTTCTACGATCGTGTGGTGATTTTTAGAGGTATTGCAAATTTTCTCAAAACTTAATTGAAAAATATATATCCTTGAAGTTAAGCTATAATAGGTACAGTAAGGGATGCTGCGAATTAGTAAGGGAGGGGTTTTTAATGTTCCAAGAACATATTTATAAATTCAAGTTATTTAATTACAGGCGTTATAGAAACACTGGTAGGACGTCCGGCGGGTTCACCAGGTTTTCATATAAAATGTGTCAATTGAGATTGGTTTAGATTAAAAAGATTTATTTTTTTAACAATTCTTTATTATCATCGTACGACGTTTCGTCTCTTTCAAGACTTCTTCAGGTACTCGAGTACCTGAAGAAGTCTCAAATTAAATTCATATTTGTTCTCTTTGTCATTTTTGCATCTCTTTGTTTTTATTGCACATGCGTACTTGTAAGCAAATGCGTTTAGCAGTTACTTTGACGTCTATTAAAGTCTACTATATTGGTATTCTTTTTTAACCTTTTTTGTAATAATTGTGAAGAAAATTGGAGTTCCGCCACCGGAATATTGTATTTTTAAGTGTTCTGAACATTTTAACATTAATTTTATGTACCTAGGATTTTTTTTTGAGAAAAGCCGTCATATGACAAAATTATCATTTCGAATTATGGATATGAACAGAATAAATCATTGGGAATATTAAAATACGCGACACTTTTTAATTGTATTGACCTAATATCTTGATTTTTCAAAACTCCAAAGAACTGTATGCTCTATACCATTTCAAATTAATTTCAACTTTATGTCAACGATTGTTGAAAATAAATTGTTAAGGAATTGTTAAACAATAATAGTCTTTTTAATCCAAACACCTATGAATACCAAAATTTATAAATATTCACAATGTTGCAAATAAATTAAATATCCGTTCAATTTTATCAACCTTTGTTTCTTAATATTCAATATTGTGAGCAAAACCGGATAAATTCCAAACAGGTGTGAAATTGAAAAGAATTTTACCTGCTCTCAACTGGCCATAATAATGAGGAAATATAGTAATGAGGAAAAGGCAGGATCAAAGATGTCATTTATGGAATCGGAAAAAGGTGTTCATGTATTTATAATTGACAACAAATAATAAATAAATTCATTCAATTTAAATTCTTTTCGTTCTTTTCAAATTCGAAACCCTAAAATTCTACGTCTAGAATTTTGATACGAAACCAGTAAAATAGATGCATAGCATTGAGTATAAAGTTTAAACACAACCCCAAGTATATTTTCCTCTTTAGCAATTTAAAGCTGGCTTTGAGTCGCATGAGCTTTTAATATGGGGTTCAAGATATGTGAACAAGCTTTTATTAAGATTATCTATGTTGCATTCTTTATAATCACATGCATACGATAGTAATAGAGTGCAACGGAAATAAGTCAACTACAGCTTCTATTTCCGCCCTTTTGTTGAGCTTCAGGATTTTGTTTCAACTTCAAGCTTCCACAGCTATGACAAGGTACTTCAATTTCCATGCAATATGTATAATGGTGGGGTGAAAGCTTCACTAATTAAATAGTCTAACCAACGCCTAGAAATACTAGACTCATCAAAATTGCACAAAATGTCAAGATTAAAAAACAAATGGTTAGCAGAAATTAATTTTGCAGACTTTTTTTTTATATAATAAATAGTTTTATGAATATAAGGCGTTACAATTAAAACAGGTGTGAGGATAAAAGAGCTTTAAGTTACTATTGAATATCACGAAATGTTTGCCTATCGAATTTCCCAATTTCTATGTCAATAATTTGCCAACAAACATACTTTTGTGTTAGAAACAAAACAATCAAAATCCAAGAAATTTTTTTTTTGAAATTCTTATTATAACAGTAAATTCATTATGAGGCCCATAACGGGTATTTTTTTCACGAATTCCGCATCTAATTTACTTCTTTCACTTGTATATTTATTGTTTTATTAAAATGATAATTAAAAAAAATTCTCGGCCCGAGCCAACTTCTCTGTTCTATCTATTGTTAATCCGTTACAATTTTTTTTTTCGAATCACAATTTAATTCGTATTTAAGAAAGTACAATAGCAATAATTGGATCAATAATAAACAGATACGCACATACGTGTAAAACGTTTTCCTTGAACTAAATGAATAGTTATGTCATATATTTTTCTTTGTATTACAAAAGTTTTAAATAAGCGAATAATTAATAAATTTTTTTACCTTTATTCCAAATTTATTTTAAGATGCATTCATGAGAAGCATTATAAGTTGGGATAAAGCAAAAAATGTCGCTAAACTTTATGGGGGACGAATGATCAAGGTGGCCCCTCTGAAACCTATAGGAAATGGATCTAATCTTTTTATGAACTTTCCAATATAAATGCTAGAATTGCAAAGACCTAAGTATTCATAAAATAACTTTCAAAACAATAAAAAAATCATTGATAATTTTTTATGAGTTCTTGTAATTCAATAAAAGTTTGATCTTGAATTTTAAGAACACTTATTTGATCAATTAAACTTTACAAAGGTGACCCAATTTGACTTGTATTAGCTCTACCACAATTCCTGAATTCATTTAATTATAGTTACAATAGACCATATTACATAATTTCTTTTTAATCGATAAGGGACGTAATTAATGTGAGGAAAATCTAATTTTTAGTTAAGAAAAACTTGTATTTTGGCAGAAAAAAGTTTTAATTTAAATGAACAAATGAGAGTTCGAAAACGATAAGTGTGCTTATGGGTCTACCATGACGTCAGAATACGCACCAGTACGCAGATTAAAACCAAGATATAAACAGATCATTGAGCGGTTGTCATAGAAACAATAATAATTGACACAATTTTTGACATTTTTCACAATTTTCCGCCATTTTTATATCTTAAAAGTTACTATCAATGTTTTCCTGGTTCCACCAGGTGTTACCTGGTGAACCTGGGAACCTAACTGAAAACATTCAATATTAAAAATGAAAAACGAATGTTATCGAATTTAACTTATTTATAAAAGAATTAAAGACATCTATTAATTAAAGTTAACTTATTTTTCGTTTATACCTCTCGGCTTAGGGATTTTCATTTAGATCCCGGATTAGAATGGCTTTAATGAGATCTCTTTCCGATTTACCCATTAAGGTATAAGAGTAGTTGTACAATTAGGATCTAACGATTCTTTGCGTTATATTTCAATTTGGGATTCCTATGGGGCAGTGATGGCGAACCTATGACCCGTGGATCAGACACTGACCCACAATAGCTCGGTAATCATATGTTTGTTATGTTAGAATTAGAAAAAGACGTCTTTAGCACTTGTATTATTCCCTCTTTGTTTCACCTTGTGAGTCGCTGATGGGCGCTTACACATTAGATTAAAAAAAAATATGACAAAATTTGACCCACGCCTCAAAAAGGTTCGCCATCCTTGCTATAAGGGATCCCACGTGGTACCCAACAAGCCCCATCGGAAAATTTTCATTTGAAACGATATTTACTGTCTTACCACTATAAGACAATGGTTATAACCTGGGTTTAGTCGAACCCCAGGGGTTTGGTTAGTCAGTCTCGCAGGTTCGGTGGGTTCTTAACGGTTTTGTTCGTATTTATATATATATACCTATATTTTGAATTTTAGAAATTATATTTGATTTTTCCAATTATGAAAGGTTTGGTGAAAGCGCATATGAAACTGGTGGAGGTCAACACTTCCAACAAGGTTAAGGACCAATGGTTTAAGACATTGTTTCCTAAACATTGTTTACATTGTTCCTAGACATTGTTTACTAAAATATAATATTGTCCGTAAATTGCACCTTTTTTTCACTCAGGGGTCCTTGGCATTATGCTTGATTTCCTTGGGGGTCCGTGGCTGAAAAAGGTTAGGAACCGCTGGTTTAAGATATTATTTATTTCGCGAACTAAGAACCCTATTCGTCGGCCTAAAGTGTTAACCTGCTAAATCCATTTTTAGTGATTTTTTCTTTTTTTGTTCCATTAGGAAAAGAACACGAAATATTTGACAAACTGATAAATAACTTTAAATACAGAAATTTCAAAATATAACAAGAAACGAAAACCTACTATCTCTACCAGCTTATGTAGTTTATGTTCCCTTTTTTCCTTCCCCAGCAAAAACTGTTGAAATGGACTTAGCAGGTTAACATTTTAGGCCGACGTATTCTTTTATCAACTTCTTCCATGTCTTAGGAAGCCTCATTATGCCTTCTTTCCAAAATTGTTAAATTTTGGTTAACTGGTTAAAAATCAGGATTATTTCTATTCCAAAATTTAACAATTTTGGAATAGACATAATCCTGATGAATTTAAAGGACTTATTGCAAAGATATTTTTTAAAGATAGAAAAAAGTAGTAATCAGCTAAAGCGTGATGCAAGATGTTATAAACCATTCCAATGTAAAAGCTTTTCTCTTACCGCTAATGCACAGTAAAGCAGGCCATTCACGCTCCGATTTGAAGTCCAACTAGTCGGACTACTAGTTGGATCGCCTAAATGATTCGACTAATCCGACTAGACATCGAACTTCCAATGACACCATTCACGGTCCGACTTTAGATCCAACTTCGAAAGTCGGACCATAAATTGGACTGCAAGTCGGAGGTAAATAGCCTGCTTAAGTGCGATGAAAATTGAACCTCCAGGATTATATCTTTTATCCAAAACACAACAATTTCGAAAAGAAAGTATACCTAATGAGGATTCCTGAGAAACGGAAGAAAGGGTTCTATAAAATAAAATTAATAAGTAATATCGTAAGTAGTAAATATTATATCGTAAGTAGACGGATTTTTATACTTAAATTGTTGGAATCTTTTCTTGATTTTTTGGTTGGAATATCCTAATAAGTATACTTAAGTACATTGTAAGTATGAAACATTCTTGGTGGTTTTCCTTTTTTGAAAATATTTTACATTTAGTCACGTCATACTTAAGCGCACGTAATACAAATGGCTTACAGCTATTATCATTGTCGGATCTTTTACATTGTAGAAAACATAGCCATTTAGACCGTAGCAGAAATTTGCTAGTTTCGTTTATTTTTATTTTATTTTTATTTTTTTGTGGAGTAAATCCTCCACATCGAAAATCTTTCAAGATAGCGGCGCTTTTGGCTAAAATCTATTACTTTTGCGCAATTTTCTTTTTGGACTATTTATTTACGTGTTCTAGCGTTGAATGACCTGCAATGTTAAAGCAGAAGACGAAGACGAAGAAGAAGAAGAAGAAAAAAACTATCCCATGCAATCTGATTAAGTAACACGAGTTAGTGTAATCGAAAGTTATTGAGAACTGAAAAACATAATATAAAAAATACAATACAAACTCATAAACTTCCAACTTAAAAAGACAATGATTTTTTCTTTCCTGCACTAATGAAACAATGAAACCAAATAGGAGAAAGCAAAAGTGTACGATGGATAACACTTTTGAACTATCAACGTCTTCGGAAAATCTTGGATAATCTTAATCGACTTCCGTAATTACATACAATCATTAAACAGAAATTAAAATATTTGTTGGTTTTTTTTTTTTTTTTGATGGAATTCCGTTACGGTAAACAAATCGGAAAATAGGTCAAAAATATATCTGCGTTTGATTCAGTGTCCACATTAACAACTAGAACACGAAATTCGTATGGAGCATTCGAGTAATTAATGCAATTAAATTATGGATATTCGTGATTATTTTTTATAAAATTTATAAGAAAAAGTTAGCAGAACGAGTGTTTGCATTGCTAATTAAGTTAATTTTATTTACTCTTTTACATCTGAAGAAGTAGCTGGATTTGACAGTAACTAATTATAGGCTTGGGATGGTACTGTTAACAGTTAAGGTCTCATTTTTTTTAGGAAATTTTAAATGGTGATGAACGAAGAAATAAATACATGAAATAAGAATTACAAGAAAATTACCAATTAAACACAGTTTTAGTTGCAACATTTACTTTAACCACACCCCCCCTCTAAACAAGCATTTTAAATTCCTTCTAAATTCTAAATAATATACAATTTTTGTATGGTCATTTTATTTTTTATATTTTGTATAGTCATTATTTGTCATGTGCTACTTAAGTGTAGGTAGTAGAAAATACTTAAGACAACATTTTTAGGGTTCCGTAGCCAAGTAGCAAAAGCACAGAAAATTTGTTGTTTATACAATATATGAAATATACAGTGGTCTCATTTATGTAACATAATTTACATAAATTATTTTTACATAAATATTTTATTAAATTTAAATTTAAATTGAAATTTTTTTTTTGTGAATGAAGAAGCCTGATGAAGTTACGATAAGTAACTAAACGTAGCTAATTGAATAATAAAAACATTAAATAAAAAAAAACGATCTTAAACAATCTGAATTGTCTTCTTATTAAAAAAATAAAAGCTAAGATCTGAATTTTATCATCTATAATTAACAGAAGCAAACTATAAACACAAATTTGAACAAAAGTTCAAAAAAATGTATTTCGAACGTATTGCCCAGATACGTATTTCGATTGCCAAGCAATTTTCCTCAGTGGTCTTCAAGTAGGATTGGATTGCTCTGTAACTGCTATATAATGAGTCACCTAGTGACTCATTATGGCTATAGTATAAATTGTAACTCACCACATAGCAGTTACGAAGTGATCCAATCCTGCTTGGAAATCGAAATACGTATCTGGGCAATACGTCAGTAATTCATTTGTTTAAACTTTTGTTCAAATTTATGATTATAGTTTATTTTTGTAAATTATATTACGTAAATAATACCACAATATATTTTATATATTGTATAAACAGTGTAAATATTCAAAATCGGCGGAAAAAATCAATTTTGATTTCACAAAATCAAAAATTTTAATACAGAAATCAAATTCCAGTTACTAATACCTATGTTAGTTTTGATTAAAACCGAAATTTCTTTTCAAGGACCTCACAATTTTTTTTATTTCTTTTCCTAGTAATTTCAAGTTATAGGGAACTGCTTTGGCCTCAAGAGTACTGGAGAACAATAACTAGTACCTATGGTCCGCCGAAACTAGTTTTTTCGGCCGAAATCGAGGGCCCGAAGCCAACTATTCTTTCTGTATTAAAATCAGTAGTACCAAACCTCTCACTAGGAGCGCTGGCGTCGTTTTATCTTCCATTGGTAAGACATAATAGCAATCCATTATATACTGATCATCATGTAGGATACTCTTTTGTCCTAGGATTGAAAAATTGGCCTTAAAGGCGAAAAACTCACCAGCAAGAGTCAACGGCCTAAGGAAGTAGAACACAATGGAAAACCACAAAATCCGAGGCTCCTTGGGACATCCCTTGAATATAGTCTTCATAGCGTTGTTCTTCATGATACTCATCAATCTTCTGCGTTGAAGAGGCACAAGAAGATGAAGTACAATAGAATAATTTCAAGAATATATTACTTCTTGGTTATTCACTGTCGTTTTAAAACTATCAAGTTTTAGCGACTCTAGGGTTATTAAAAATCCGTAAATCGAGAAATATTGAAAATTTGCCCGATACGAGATTCGAACCCAAAATCTGCTTAAATTTGAAATAACCGCTTGGACCACTCAACTCCTAGTAGGATTTACCTTAAGAATACCTTCGTAATTTGTAAGAAGTTCAAAACCATATCGAATTATACAAACCATACAAATACAAGAATCTTTAAACGTTTTCTTGGATTTACTTACGTTGGGAACCACTGAACCAATTTTAATGAAAGTAATTACATTTAACTAATTATATGGCATGTTTCGAGTGCTAAATTACGATTTTTAAGATTGACTCGCTTTCCCGGTGAAGGGGGGAGGCAAAATAGTGGCGGAATAATGGCTTATTTTCAATACTTTTTCAATTATCCTTCTTCAAATTTTATCAAAATCCGTCAAGTGGTCCCCCGTTTTGATCGTCTTTTGTTCAATGTGTAAAATAGGTAAAGCAAAAATATATTCCTGTATTTCATCTATCAGTAAATAATGGGCAATAAATTCGATTCGAATAAAGTTATGTGTAGTATCTTAAGACAATTCTTTAGACCAGAGGTGGCCAACCAGTGGCTCGCAAGTTGGTTGAGGATCGCCTTAACAATTTTTCTGACCCACGAGATTCATCATACTTTTATTATGGTCAAAGTAGTGAAAATCAATAGATTAAAAATTTCTACAATGTATCTAAATCTAATATGAGGGTGTACAATTTTATATATGACCCGTGGAGTTATGATTCATTTTCAAAGTGGTACGCAATAACATTTGGGTTGGCCACCCCTGCTTTAGTCTATGGTATGTATATATTTTTTGTACATTTTTCATAGCTACCAAAATAACGTTATAAATGAAAATAAAATAAGTCTAAGATGAATATGAAATCTGAATCCATTTAATAGTTAAAATAAAGATACAATTAGATGCAAAACTGATCATCTTTCCAACAGAATATGTGGCATATCATGCATTTTACAAAGCCAACGTAGTTTTACTTTCCCTCTAAGTTTTGGCAAATTTTCTACCGAAACCGAAACTCCAATTTAAAGTACAATCGGGCAATATTTGGCCTCATACGAAATGAATGGAGAGATTAAAGAGGAATGATCTATGAATTATTATTTTACGACAAATAAAAAATGATCAAATACTATACGTTTTAAGTTGTTTTCTTTTAACAGCAGCCAAATTTTAAAAGTTATGACCACGAAAAATGAATCATAAATCAAATTTAAAGATATGTTTACCGAAGTCTTGTCAAACATTTATGAAAACTAGAAATAATTCTTGTGTAATCAACGGAAACGTTGTACAGTTACAATTTGCAATTCAAAGCATGCGAAAATTAGCTTGACAATTTTTCTTTTCGCTCGTATATTTATCACCTGGCAAAAATTCAAAACAATTTTCGTACAAATGTCGAATTATACCAGTCACGCACCTCTACAATTATAGCGTTTTGCAGCAACAGAAATCTTATAGAAATTATAAAACGTATGAATTAAATATTATTAGAGAGTTTAAATTTCGGGTTTAAATATTTTACCTATAGATATTATGAGTCAAGAACATACCATAACAGTGAATTCATTTAAAACATTTTCAACTATATTGGGACAATGATTTCTTAGATCTTTCGGATTGGAGATCCACTTCGTGGAATGAAGGTGAATTTAAAGTCTGCGAATTTCAGTATAAGATATGAACCATAGGACACCAGAAAACCTACATGGAGTTTGAAAAAAATCAAGATCTAAATTATGGATCTGCGAATAATTGGGAATCAGTTTTATTTAATGATAAGAATATATTTTATCCTTACAATAACAACATAATAATTTTCAACTCTGGATTGCCTTTAATACTACAGAGGTATCAGGAATATGGACTTAAAAGAAGCACTAATATTACACAGGTTTGCAACAAAAATGGTATCTGAATGTTTTCAACTGATTTCTAGTATTCAAGGGTTCTAAAAATTAAATAAATAAGTAAAAAATTCCAGAACATTAGGTTACTTTGCAAAAAATTTTATTACAAAAACGGGTTTTTTTGGACTAACTTGAAATCATAAATAAATAAGTACAATTTTATTTGGATTACTGTTTTTAAATGGATACAGGCCATAACTATCATTACTTTTTAAATAAATAACGCCCTCTGTGGACTAAATTAACAAACATAAACATATTGTACCCGGAATATGGTACAATTACGTGTTAACTCATATATTTAAGATCTCATATGACCCAGCACAGTGGCGCAATTTTATAGATTTTCAAAAATAAGCCTTAAAGCAGTTCTACTTCCCAATGGCGGTTTCTATGATTCCATTCTTGTTGATCATTCCGTAGACCTCAAGGAAACCTTCAAGAACTTGAAATTGGTTCTTTGCAAATTATAATATAAAGACCACGGTTGGCAAATGTGCAATGATTTTAAAATCTGGGGCATATTGCTCGGATAACAATCTAGGATTACCAAATTTCCTTGCTTTTTGTGTCTTTGGAATAGTAGAGATCGAGCAAATCACTGGACCAAAAAGTGTTGACCTCCGAAGGAACTTAAAGTTGGCAAAAAGAATGTCCTGCATGAAACTTTGGTGCCTCCTCATAAAGTTCTTCTACCTCCGCTTCCCATAAAGCTAGGATTGATGAAGCAATTTGTAAAGTCAATCTTCCAAAAGAAAGAAAATCGCTTCAGATACTTAATACTAAAATTTCCAGGCCTCTCAGAGGCAAAGTTGAAGGAAGATGTTTTCTTTGAACCAGATATTAGATGGATAACTATGATGGATCCTCAAAAAGAAGGGTGGATTGCCTTTAAAGAGGTCTTAGAGAAATTTTTAGGCAATAACAAAGACCCTAACTACAAACAAATCGTCAAGAGAATGTTAAAAGCATTTTGAGCTTCAGGTTGCTTAATGAATTTAAAAGCACATTTTCTTCATTCCAGTCTTTAGTGCTTACTAATGAATGTATTTTAGATAAAAAAAAAAGTTCAGCTACGCAATTATAATTTAAAAACTTTTTTTTTAGTCTTTCATATCTTAGTTTAAGATGATAACTTGTTTAATACAAGAAACCTACATTGTTAGAAAACGTGACGTTCTATAACAAAATGAAAGTCATTTTCGGATTTAGAACACCCAAAACCATAAGAATTACGCAAAAAATCAAAACCGGTCTCATTTTTGGCAGACTTGTGTTATATGTGCATATCACTACTTTTTGCCCAGTAGTTAGTATCATCCACCTGATGAAGGCGAAACCTTCCTTGCATCATAGTATTATAAAACCACTGTGTATACAATATATAAGATATATTGCAGTCCAATTTATGTAGTATAATTTAATATAATAATATATAAAAATCATACCACAAACATAAATTTGAAGAGAAGTTCAAACAAAAATATTCGTGACGTATTGCCAGATACGTATTTCGATTGCTAAGCAATCTTCATCAGTGGTCATCAAGTAGTTTGGATCACTCCGTAACTGCTTTGTGATGATTCACACTTATTTTGATTATAAAACCAATTTATTCCGACAACAAACGTGAAAACGAATATTTTAACGCCCAAAAGACCATTAAACGATAGTATCTAGTTAACCAAAATATTCTATATAGGTACTGGAAACTTAGTTCTGAGTTCAATAACTATTATTTAGACTTTTACGCCACTCGAAAACTTTCACAATTCCAAAAATCATAACATAAGTTTGTACTTAATAAATGTTTTGAATAGTTTAAATTGTGTCTTACAATTAGAGAAAGTCTTTGTTAAATCTAAATCTAAAAAAAACCAGAGCAAATCCATTTTTGTTTTATCACCATTGAACAACCCAGTGCCATTTATGCTTGGAAGCTTTTGAATACAAGTACAACAATTGCAATGGTAAACAATATTTGCTATAAAATTGTAAAAGTTTTGTAAATTTTTATACAAGAATTACAGAATATTTATTCAAATTCCCAGCTTATCATTAACAAATTATGAACAATAAATCAAATGAATCAACCATGTTTATTAAACTTTTTACAGCCAGGTCGGATTATATAATTGCACTATTCATCGTAACTATACAATCGCTATGATGATTAATGAGATGAAATCAAAGATAAATTGTAAATGTTCGCTATAAACGATTATCAGGTGTTTTAAATTCCACCTCATGACACTGGGAAGATAATAATTTCTAAGCTTAACTTATTACAATAATTATGATTCGAACAAATTGTACGATTGTACTTGGAAAATGTAATCAAAATTAAATGCCAACATAATACCACATTGTATAGAATTTAGATACATTAATCATTGATCATATTGTTTTTGGTTTAAGTGCAATTATTTTTCGAACAATTGATTTCGATTAATTTACCTATTAGTTGTGTTATAAATGTCCATTCAAAGAAAGTGACAGTGTCCAGTAGTCAAAAATCGCCACAAAATTCCAAGAAAAATCAAAACGTTTCCCCAAACTCCCGGAACAATAGTGTATACTATACATTCCTCATAAAAAGAATACAAAATAGACTAACCAGTCTTACTCTACTAACCAATCTTTTGAGTCTCGAATTTTCTTCCGAATAAATTTAAAAAAATCAAAACATAAAGCACCAGGTCATGACCTCACCATTTAACCCCTTCGGGTAGAACTATCAAGGAAAACTTTAACAATTAACTCTAATATTCAAAGCCAAGAGGCGGCAATGTAGGGATCATTCCAAAATCAAGAAAAATAAAAATCAATAGGCAAATATATGCATATCGACAAAGACAGAGGACAAAGAATGTATTTAAATACATACTTATGAGTGAAACAAAAAAAAACAGGTGGGTGAAATATGAACTGTTTATTTTGAAAGTGAGTAAAGTTCATTTCAAAAACAATCCCTATACTGTTATCATTTTTAACCATAGGAACATAAGATACTAAGGAGGAGAGAATAATTGCCGTTTTTCTTAACAACTAAAATGAAATCAGTAATTTCTGAAAACTTAGTAGTTAAATAATTAGCATACTTTGTTCTAGTTACAAGAAGAAAAATCACCATATAGACCATCCTTGCAATGGACTTACATCACTTTCAAAATAAACGAGTCATATAATAACCACTGTCTCAAATTTGAATTAACTCAATTAGCTAATTCAATTGACAACTTTTGTTAGTATTTCACGAGTAGCTACTAGTGATTCATAATTTCCGTCCAATCCACTGAGTTGTATGTAGTCTAGAGTGAAGTTGTATGTAGTCGATAGAAGGATCGAACCAAACACCTACCAGTTTTGGAGCGGTCATTTTGACCACTCGGCCACCAGTAGCCTCCACTATTAAATTTGAATTGACACAAATTTCCATACATCAACCATGTCAACAATTTCAACCTTCTTGTGTAAAAAATGGAAGGTGAAAATAAATCCTCAATGATCCATTAAACAAAAACCATCTTTTACTCAAAAGTACTCAACGAAAAGTAAATCCCAGCAGCTGAAGCAATGAAATATCAATCCAATATTTAATAAAATATTAGTACTAAAAAAAACAAATTGGAGATCTACATGCTAAATATAGGGTTTAGAGGATATTCCATTTAGGATCAACAGAATCATTTAGAGGTAAAGGATCAAGTCTTCCCAACGATCTCCGGATCACCATGGAGTAGGAAATAATCCAGGAAACTATTGTCAACATTAACCAACCGAAAAAATCTAGTAATCTAGCAAGTAGAACTATTCCCTTCTTTCCTGGAAGTAGAACTATTCCCCCGAAAAAAGAGCCCAGATACCCCAAAAAGAATTAGAGTAATGATTTCCGGCAAGATTAATGATAAACCTGAGGTAATCACTGGATGGTATCCAACAAAAACTGGGAAAGCAAAACTGGAAAGCCACAATGTAACAATAAACAGTTACGAATTAAGAAAGGATGCATTAAGTGAAATGAAGTGGTACTATTTAAATCTCTAAAAGTAAGGTTGGAAACGAAATGTTCCCGATACGTCCAAGGATCAAGTCCTCCCTCCGAATCACCATGGAGTAGGACGTAATCGAGGAAACTTTTGTCAAAATTTGCCAACCAAAAAAATCTAGTAGTCTAGCAATAGCTTTCCTGGAAGTAGAACTATTCCCCCGAAAAGAGAGCCCAGATACCTCAAAAAGAATTAGAGAAACGATTTCCTAGTAGAATAATGATAAACCTGAGGCAATCACTGGATCGTAACCATCAAAAACTGTATAACCACAGTATAACAATACATAGTTACAATTTAAAACAAATTATACTTTAAGTGAAATTAAGTGGTAATATCCAAATCTTTAAAAGTAAAGTTGCAAACGAAATGTTCCTGATACGTCCAAGGATCAAGTCTTCTCAACGATTTCTGAATCACCATGGAGTAGGACGTAATCCAGGAAACTGTTGTCAACATTTGCCAACCAAAAAAATCCAGCATTCTAGCGATAACTTTCCTGGAATTACAACTATTCTCCCGAAAAGAGAGCCCAGATACCTCAAAAAGAATTAGAGAAACGATTTCCTGGTAGATTGATGATAAATCTGAGGCAATCACTGGATCGTATCCATCAAAGAGCCACAATGTAACAATAAAACAGTTACGATTTTAAAAAACCGTAAATACGAACGTAAATAACACCAAAATAGCTACGCAATACCAATAAATATTTAAATCTCTAAAGGTAAAGTTGGAAACAAAATGTTCCCGATACAGCAAAGGATCAAGTCTTCCCAACGATCTACGGATCACCATGGAGTAGGAAGTAATCCAGGAAACTATTATCTACCTTTGCCAACCAAAAAAATCTAGTAATCTAGCAATAACTTTCCTGGAAGTAGAACTATTCCCCCGAAAAGAGAGCCCAGATACCTCAAAAAGAATTAGAGAAACGATTTTCGGCAAGATTGATGATAAGCTTGAGGCAATCACTGGATCGTATCCATCAAAGAACCACAATGTAACAATAAACAGTTACAATTTTAAAAAATCGTAAATTCGAACGTAAATAACACCAAAATAGCTACGCAATTCCAATAAATAGTAATTACTTTGATGTGGATTCTAATTTTGATTCATTGTCAGCTTCCAGCCGCTAAATTTAATGGACCGTTCCACCTCTAGCTTCCAATCTGAATGCATTGCATTAATTTTCATTGTATACACAAAGTGATCTTGACCCTCATAATGTTCAATGAATCGCCTCCGTAGTATTTCGAGTACGTATGTACCTACTTATGTATATTTATTCGCTGGACTTTTAAGAAGGGGCGAATGAATAAATAAAACGACAAACCGGAAGAAGCAGCTGTTTTAATTTAACCTTTACATTACCTATTTGTTGTCAAGAAAGCATTGAAGCTTCCACAGCCCACAATTACTCAAAACGCATCCAATAATACCACAGGGAAATCAATCGGAAAAAAACCGTTCTAATGCATTAACAACTTTAAAAGGACATTGAAAACACAAACATAACTGTCATAAATGCAAAATTTGTGAATCATTAATGCAGCCAACAACCTGTTTTTTTCTTCTACAAGGAAATCATTTGATTTTTTTCTGCCCTACATGGTCGTGTATAAAGTAGGTGGACTGTTTTACAGAAAAAAATAAACTTTGAAAATTTTGATAATATGCAGGTAATCGAAGTTATTAGGGAAATTTCTATTCAATTTTCATTTTCCGCAAGCCCCTTTTCTGAGGCCTCATATGCAGTTTTGCACCAATTGCCGCACCCACTTTGCGAATACGTAAAATTTATCGGAGTTATCAGAGTAAATATCATAAAAACACAGTTAATTTTATAATTGCGATAAGAAAAATGTATTTTTACTTATTTTAACGCTTACTTTTTTGTACTGTAGTTAAGCATATAATAATTAAAACATAAAATCTATAAAAAAGATTCACCTTTTCCAAATATGATGTGTTTATAACTCTTCAACAGACATAACTTGACTACACAAGGATGTTTAATTTTTTTCTTCCCTGACTTTCCAGCGTGAAATTCACTTCTTTCCAAACCTTAATAACAAAAAATTACTCGCCTAGAGATATACACGCTATTGAGATAAGACCAGTAGGTGCGGCTTAAACAATATGGCTACGTATTGTGTGTAACAAAAAAATTGGCCATAAATTAACATAGAGTTTGTATTATAATTTTAATTTGACTTTATTTCCTTTAAAATAAATTTTAGACTGCATTGAATCAAATTCAGATCAGTAAAATTTTATTAACGCAGAAAAAGTACGTTTGGATTTATTTTTTAATTGTTATTTCCTTAAGCTCCTTTATCGACTCTAGGGTTAATTAAATCCGTTATCGATAAATATTGAAAATTTGCACGATACGAGGATCGAACCCACTATCTACTAGTTTTGGAGCGGTCATCTAGACCACTCGGCTACCAGTAGGCTTCGTTTGGATTTATTTTAATACTCACACGTTTATTATTACACAATAATCTATTTATTTTAACAATTTTAACGAATTGTTTCGAACTTTTTAACATATACTTTTTCGTAACTGCTAACGATCGATCGCCTTATTTATATACCGATTTGCCGCGGCTGGAAGGTTCCAGACTGTTCCAGGCATTTCTCATAGATTCAAATGATTTCTATCTTTTTCTACCCCCACATTAGAATCTCACAGAGAGTATTATGAGATTTCCGTCTCTCTTCAATGTCATTGTTAAAACTTTCGAATGTTCTACGACCGCAACATTAGAATTTTCTTTTATTATAAAAGAACCCATGAAATACAAGGATCAATTTCTAAAGTAGGTAAAAAATTTTGACCTAAACAAAATTGGCACCAGATTGGAATATAGCAAGAAAATTAATTTCTACATTTTCATGTGATTTACTACCATAACTATTCATAGCACAGTAAAATATACTTTTTTTTGTAGAAGGACTTAACTTAATAACCTCCATTTCAATAAAAGAAATAGTATTTGATTTTTATTTGAATTATAAGTAACTACTTGATATTATTATATATAAAGGTGCACACAAAAACTAAAACTATTTTTGACCACCAGATGTTGTGACCAAAGTGGTCAGTTCCCAATAAAAGATTATAAATTAAATCAAAGTTAAGTTTGTTATATTCTATTTACAGGCTCTTTATATAATGTGCCTATTAATTTACAAAATAAAAACTCCTAGAATATTTTGTCAATTCCCTAAAATTTTCGAAATCATAGGAAATCCCTGACTTTCCAGACTTCCCTGACCACTCGATACCCTTATATATAACTACACGCAAAAACTAAATCTATCGTAAATCAGGAGACTAAATAAATTTAGACATAAAAGACAAAAAGTAAAGGACCCAGGTCCTTTTAAATCGATCAATACAACGTTGCATTTTCTTCTTTGTTTTTTTATTCTATCCACGATTTGGTTAATTCAATTTTAATATCTTATAATTTTCTTTCTTGTGGCTAAATGTTTATTATGGGCTGATTTACTTGCGAATTAAATCAAAAACAAAGTAGAAAATGAAACGTTGCCAAATATTAACCGACCTAAAAGAGATATGTGCCAAAGAATGAAATCATGAACGAAAATCAATGATTCATTGATTTCGAAAATATGAAATTTATTTGATAAATATTTAAATCTAAAGTTAAAGTTTCCAATCATCCAAGATCAGTCTTCGGACAAATTTTTGCTTATATTGTGTTCGGATATATGGAAGACTTGGTATATCCTAATGATTTGCCGGTCCCCTGATAATTTTCTATTAATTACCGATTTACCATTAAAGAAATATTAAAAAATGTTTCCAAAACTTATAGTTATATAGTTAAGAAATTATTTTAATTTTCTACTGTAAATTATATAATTTTTTCAATGTTTGAATATTGTATACATTGGGTATTTCAATTAGAAAAATATGTACATATCTCTTTTAAGTGCAGAATAACTTTAATGCTAGAAATGGTTATAATTTGCGTAATAAATATAATTTTGTTTATTTTTTTATAGCGATATCTTCTTATTGACATTAACGTAATTAATATTAAGTTCATTATAAATGACCGCAGTGGAATTCTTAATATCTCATAATATAATTCGGATTTGTCTAGGAAAATTATTATCTCTTTTATGACTTCACGTAATCGATATTTTTGATTTATCAAGTTTTTATTGGTTCGTTATTATACAATTTTTTTGTGTTTTTATTAAAGGAACTAATTTTTCATGAATTTACTAGTTAGAATTTGAAAAATAGTTGTGAATAATTCAGGGTAGAAAAATTATAATTTTTCTGAATATTTAATAGTTTTTTGGGTGAATTCTTTTCAGAAATATATTGATAATGAGTAGACTTTGGAAATTATAGGTTTTTATATTAATTTTATCAGAAATATCAGAAGTAATACTAAAAGTGACTAGACAGGTACGATCAATAGTAAACTAAATGCAAGGTTGGGGTTGCTTACATTCCGAAGGACAAAATATCGGGAAACTTATGAATTTATTGACTAATAAAACTATATAGTGCTCACCTTTACAATAATTGAAACAAATGAAACACATGTCACAGGTATCTCACGTCATATTATGCTTGAAAAATGACACGAAATATATACAACTTTTTGAATAATCCACTATAGCATTAAAACAAAACACAAACGAAAATCAGAGACATTGTCAACCAAAATAAATTACATATTCCTGAGTTAATTATCACAAATAATTGCTAATCATTTTTAACAGCTGGCACGGGTGACACATTTGAAAATTATTTCTTTTCCACATAAAAAAAATATTTCAACCTAACACAAAACTTACACCACTCACAATTGAACATCACTGTGAAACGTAAACTTAATTCTGATACTATGATGTTGTGTGTATTAATTCACAACACCCTAACCATACTCTATCTCCTTCTGTTTCATTGACTTTAGGCCTCCCATAACGAAAATAAGTAGGGAATATAAAAGTATCGTAAACATTACGAAGATAGAAATATTGGTTTCGCGAAGATAGAAAAAGAAACAAATTTCGTTTACTAGCACCATCTATGAAAATTTAAAGAAAAATGTCAGGATAAATTTAAAAAAAGATTTCAATTTAAATTTATATTTTTAATAACATGTGAAATAAATGAATGATTTTTTAAAGGATCTCAATTATTTTTTTGTGGAACAAATGTAAATATTTGAGAAACATTTAAAGAAAATCTCAAAAACTAATGAGAACTAATCAGAACCAATCAGAATCGAGCAGAACTGTAAAACAATACTATTGTCCCCTCTTTATCTTTCTGTCGGTCTCTCTCAATCCCATATATATCCTGTATCTAATAGTCACGATTTTTATACTTCAGGTTATAACCAAAAAATATCACAAATTCATTTGCAACCTATGAAATTATTAACAATATTTTTTATACCATTTTTAATTTATTTGTGAACAATTTGCACGAAAATGTCCTCAACGACAACACCGGTCGACTCATCAGCAGGTGACAATGTCCTCGTGTTGGGCGACAAAAAATCATATGCCGGAATTCCCGAGGCTGAATTTGTTGTAAGTAAAATAATTCACCCATATATTATAAAATTAATTGTGAATTTCCTTCAGGACGATGTCGACGCTTTTATGGCAAAACCAGAAAACGATGGAAACGTAGAACAAGTCTTAACCAAATTGGACGAGCAACACTCAAAATACAAATTTATGGAATATAATTTAACATCAAAACGTCGTCGTCTACGAGTTCAAATTCCCGACTTGGGACGCTCCCTAGAAATGATTCAAAAGCTCAAAAGTCAACAGGAAGATATTGAAACGGAATTTTTATTAAGTGAACAAGTATTTATCAAAGCCCGGATACCTCCCACAAAAAATGTAGGTCTATGGCTCGGCGCTAATGTAATGTTAGAATACAGTCTGGAAGATGCCGAGAAATTATTAACCAACAACATAGCGACAGCCAAGAGAAATTTAACTTATGTTGACCACGATTTAGATTTCTTAAGGTATCGTATTCCTCCACGTTACCATCTAACCAAAATGTTAAATCCACGTCTTTTACAGAAACCAGTTTACCACAACTGAAGTCAACATGGCTCGAGTATTCAATTGGGGCGTAAAACGTCGGCAAGCAAGTCGTCCAGAAACCTCATAAAACAATACATAAAATAACACATCACTGTCTCAATTTTTTCACCAAAATGTTTATCGAAGTATTTTTATAATACTGGCTGCGATTCGACTAATTTTTCCGAGCATTTAAATAATTTACGTTTCAAAAATTTAAAAAAACAACTTTTCTTACAACTTAGCTTGAATAATACGTTTATATTTACATATTTATCAAATTTGCATTAAATTTATGCTTTAACGTAAGATTGTATTTAACATTTGCTTTATATTTAATTTTGAAGAACAAATTATTATGAAAATTAATAAAATAACTTCACACAACATTCCATTCTCATTAATTTCTTCTACAAATTAATTAGTGGCATATAAACTGATCAAATTGATAATAAATAGTTCAAATATTTGAAAATCAAGACACTTGAAAGTTGTACGTTTTTATCGTTCCATAAAGTGGCATTATATTCCTTCAAATCTCAACAACGCTGGTTTCATATACTGTAAAATTTGTATGTATTGTAAGATCTAACCAAAAGATTTAGTGCTTTCGTGGTATTTTGTCAAAGTCCCTTCTAAAGAATTAGAAAGAAAAATGATGTTCTGGATAATAAGAAATAACTGTGCAGTCAATATTATTATCGTGGTTATTACATTCCCTGTTTATCAATAGAGATTTCCAGAATACTATTTGCTTTAATTTATACTTTTCTAAAGTTCTCAAATCTTTTCGGTGAGGTATAAAAGAAGTTCAGGTTGTTTCGCAAAGCTAATTCAATTTCATTTTTTAATATAAATTCGATTTAGACAAGTTGAATTCCACTGTTGAATGGACCAAATCAAAATCAACAGTTTGCTCAATTACCTACAACTCAACTAATTAATCGATACCTCGTATAAATAAATATTATCTATACTGTTATATTCTTTTAGCTCCTATACGTTTAAGTTTAGTCTTAATGCTGTAGTGGTCATGAACACCGATCTATATATCCAGTGGGTATGGGTTCGAACTCCAGAGGATACTACGAATATTCCGGGGGCACTATAACGACGAATTCTAATAGATCTCGACGAAATAAAACGAAAATGAAAGATAAAATTTTTCGATATCTTGCTTAGTTTATGAAATATCGATACTTAAAAATTGAGAAATTAAAAAAAACTATAAACAAAGAATCCCGGGGCGAAGCCCCAGTTTTGTTTGAAGGATGAAGCCCCACGAAAAAAGAGATTTTTATTCAATTATGGCCAGACTTACTCGCGAATTAAATGAAAAATAAAATCGAAAATGTCCTCACTGAGGCTTCGCTCTTGAACCCCTAATTTAAAGTTACTTTTTGCAGAAAAAAATGGTCAAGTTTTGGTTGTAAACATTTACCTATTCTCATGAAAATCCTGAGAAATTCGTCTAATAATTTTTAAGTATCGATATTTCATAAACTAAGCGAGATATGGAAAAATTTTATCCTTCAGTTTTGTTTTATTTTATTAAGATCTATAAGAATCCGTCGTTAAATCGTAGTGCCGGAAGAATCGTAGTCTTGTCGAGTCCCGTAATCACTAAAAAAGATATTCCTATATTGTGGCTAATAGTACTCCAAGAGTCGTTAAAGACTACTGTCGTCATACAGCGACTATTAACCTTTAAAAGAAGCGTAAATTGATTAGTTAGTACATTAGTAACTTCAGACTCAAGTTTGTAAACAACCCTGTTAAAAAGGCATTTTGAATGTTCATTAAAAATCGTTTAAAGTAAATAAAGGCATTATAAATGTAATTATTTCAAAATGTTTCTGAATGCCTTTTTTTTAACAGGGAGCGTTTATTACATTTTGAATCCATTAGAATAGTATTTCATTTCATATATGCGTCTCAATTTTCGTGAATTTAGAGCTTATTGGAGCTTAGTTTAAGTTAGGAAATAAAATCTTTCAAATTTGAAATTTTCATTTATTTGGAATTGAAAAACAAACATAACTCAACTAAACATTGTCTTTAAAACTAGACACTTTAACAAAGTTGTAGTTTATGGTAACATTCTTAAATATGTATTTGTACATTTCTTTATTAAGAAGAAAAAAACGTAAGTTTAAAGTTTATATATTAAGTAATTTACTTTTGCACGTCATACCTTAAAAAACTAAATTTAATCTGAATATGTCATCGTTAATCTTATTGAATTGCACCAATGAAAATGACTAATTGGTGAGAAAAATTAACGTATTAAGTACCTATTGCATAAGTACTTGGACTGAAGTTTGATTAAAGCGTTTTATCACGCAAATTAAGTATATCAAAATAAGATAATCTAAGTAGTTAAATTTAACAGCTCGATTGATGAATTGTTTAATGAAAATTCGATATATATTGACTAATACAATTTTTTTTTGACCTTAAGACGAATATTTGATACCCTTAAATTCAGTCAAGATAAGTGGAACATCGATTCTTTAACGATAAAATATTGACATTGATAAATGAAATGGAAAGTATTTTTTTTTTTTTTGGACGGATATATAAGAATTTAGTTTATTATGCTTCTTCGGTAGCTGGTGTTTCTCCTTCGCCTTTAAGGTTTGCATTTTCAGCCTCTAACTCGGCCACTCTAGCTTTAAGTTCTTCCACCTGGGTTCTCATTGACTCCATGGATTCGCCCGGATCGCCGGTGGTACTTACTAATTTAGATCGTAAATAACTAAAAATTAGATGAGTTATTACTTGGTACTGAATTATATGTGAGAAATGGTACTCTAGTGCGTCTGTTGGTCGTTCGGGTTCTTCGTACAAACTAACTAGGACCTTAGTTAGTGCGTCCATAACACCCGTACGTTCCAAGTACTTCCGAAACTCCTCTCGTTTTGTATCGTTTGGCTAAAAATATAGTTTGAAATTTGTATTTTGGAATTATATACGTGTGTTGTACTAACCTTAAATGACATGGTTGTAGTTTTTGGTTCAAAAAGATTGAAATAATTATGTAAATAAGTATATTTTTAACAGATTGAATGATCGAACTGTCAACCAAATAAACAAACGATGGCTATGAAAATTTCACGATTTTGTTTTGGAAAAAATGGTTTTCAATTTCAAATTAGAAATCGTTAAGCACACTTTTTTTTAGTAATCGAAGACAAATATTTACTCCAATAATTGTTATTATTGAAAATTACAGCAAAATATTTTTAAAATATAATGCGCCTGATCAGTTTGATCAGTGGGTAAATTGTAATTATGTTATCGTATTTATTCCATTTTGGCGACGACCTGCGGCAACTTGTATTGATTTGAAAAAATCAGTAATTTGAATGCATTGCATTCATTATTATTAATTTTCTAGGGAAAAAATCAAAAATGCCTGTTTCATTTCATGTTTCTATTGTTAAGTTTAAAAAACACGCACGAAATTTACATAAAAAACGGATATTTTCGATGTAAATATTAAATGTGGCCGGGGCGGGTCGAGTTTATTCCGATGCGACGGCAAGTCCAGAAAATTTCATCATCTTTTTCCCTCGTTTTGTCGCGTTTCGTTTCGTGGTGTGCTAACCTCACATCCAATCATGGCTACCTCTGGAACTGCCGGTGTGACAACAAATCAACCAAATTTACATCAACAAGATTTATCAAAACTCGTAAGAATATCTCAACTATTCATATCCAACCAACCCTTACACAATTTGTTATTATTGGCATTACCGTTACACGTGATTGTAGCATAACCACCAACTGTCCCCCTTTCCTTCCGCCAAACATAATAATTAAATTTTTTAAATATCAATCAAAGAATTTTCATTCTTTAATCATTCAATTCCATTTGTAGGATGTAACGAAGCTAACAGCCCTATCGCCAGAAGTAATTAGCCGGCAAGCTACAATTAATATCGGAACTATTGGGCATGTAGCTCATGGAAAATCCACGGTTGTGAAAGCTATATCCGGAGTTCAAACTGTTAGATTTAAAAACGAACTGGAAAGAAATATTACCATTAAACTAGGTGAGTTTCCTTTCATTATCATTTGCTTATTTAGTTCTACTCTTATTGTCAGCGGTTAATTAGTGATTAGTTAATTACCATATTACGTGGCTTATACAAAACTCGATCCATATGTATATATATATATTATTGAAAACATAAGAATTGATTCGTTTTTTTCTTTGTATATCTGTGCTTATGTCAATGTATGGACTTCCTGTTAAGATTTCATTGAAACAATAGAAAAGAACTTCTTAAAAAAACAACAAATATTTGAAGACCAGAAAAAGGAAAGCATTTCCTTTCATCCCAATTAAAATTATTTTTAAAAAAAATATATCGGAAGAACACTTAAGGTGAGACATCAAATGCTAAAATTTACTTGGAGCATTTGAACATGCCGATTAATCAGAAGTCTCTTCAAGACATTTTTTATAAAATTCTAAGAAAAAATATTTTGTTCACGATTTGATTGGTATTTGGACTGGGAAAGATATAGACGTTATTGTAAATTAATATATTATGTATAGAATCGGAGTGTAAAAGAATAAGTTCTATAGATTATAAAATCAGAGCAAAATAGCAAATTTTGGTTTGGACATCGTGAAATTATTCTTTAGAATAATTAACAAATAATTTTTACTTTAGAAACAAAGGATTATAATTAACCCAACATCAAAGAGTAGACATCTTTCGTTATTTCTACAAAAAATAATTGCACTGCTTTGGTTTCCCTATTTTTTTTTTGCTTATACATTTTATTATTTACTAGCAATGCTACCTTTAAAGCCTAAAAAGATCTTAGTTTTTTATTATAGTCTAGTTTTCCAAGCTCAGGTAACTTGGATTGTCGTAAAATATATTCGATACCCTCATATTGCTTCATAAAAGCATGGAAATATCTGCTTTTTTTAACAAGGTAGGGGTTTACTTGTGGACAAGATACTGAAACAAAAAACGTGTGCTATTGGGAACTGATCATTTTGGTCACGACATCTGGTGGAAAAAAAAGTACTAGTTTTCGTGTGCTCTTTTATATGCTCACTTTATTTCTAATACCTAGCATCTGTAAGGGCAGGAAACTTCGATTTGTGGTTTTTTTACAGGCAGCTTTGTAGCATTACAGGGGAAAATTAGCTTTAATGTGGTACAAATGAAATGAATTTTCGTTATGAATGAAAAGTTTTCATGAAATCATACATGTATACTAGATTGAGACAAAAAAAATAAACTATTTAATAAACATAAAATATTGTTCAAGGTGACAAAAAAAAATATCGGGAAGGTTTGAGCCCTTAATATTAATATTAAGAGGTCTATCATCTTTATTTTCGATTTTTTATTTGTGCTTTCATTTTTGCATCAATACTGTTAAACTATAAAGGTAACAAATTCATATGCACATATATTTACAGAAAATTTAATTCCCTACAAAAAACGTCTCTTTGAAAATTTTTGCCAGACACGCCGTTTCCGAATAATTAAGCTTTTTAGACATTGATATAATTTTTAGATTTGTCTTCTTTATTTTGGAATTTTGTAACTAACGAACAAATAAATGTAAAGAAATGAACAATATAGATTCTTGAAGGGAATTTAATGCTCTACAAAATAAGTCTCTTAACGTTTTTACATAAAATTACATTTTCAAAAGTTATTCACAATTAAAGTTGAAGAAAAAAATAAATTATTGTTTTTTTCGTTGTTGAACCAATTTTGAAAGAGTGATTTTATGTAAAAACGTTAAAAGATCTTTTTTGTAGAGCATTAAATTCCCTTCAAGAATCTATATTGTTCATTTCTATATATTTATTTGTTCGTTAGTTACAAAATTCCAAAATAAAGAAGATAAATCTAAAAATTATATCAATGTCTGAAGCTTAATTATTTGAAAACGGCGTGTTTGGCAAAAATTTTCAGAGACGTTTTTTGTAGGGAATTTAATTTTCTATAAATATATGTGCAGATGCATTTTTTTACCTTGATAGTTTAACAACATTGGTGCAAAAATGAAAGCACAAATAAAAAATCGAAATTAAAGATGATAGACCTCTTAATATTAATATTAAGGGCTCAAACCTTCCCGATATTTTTTTTTTGTCACCTTGAACAATATTTTCGAAATACTTTTCAAAAAAAAGAAAAGTCGATTTTTTGGCCCAGTCTAATGTATACACCTGGGTGCGTAGAGGTTGCGGCTTAATCAGCAGCTACTATAACTTAATATCTTTTAAATATACTGTTATGAAGTGGTATAGGTTTTATTTTCATAAGATATAAATGAAGTGTTTCTTTTAAAGTACTGGCGGGCAATTTTTAATTGGCACCTTATGAAAAATGAATTCCTCTTATAAAATTACTTTAAAATTAGATTTTGATTATCTACACTATTCATATACTAATTTCGCAGCCGAATCTTAGACTAAGTATTATTTATCCCATTTTTCTCCAAACACGAATATTGCTTTACTAAGGTACTGGGTGGCTAAATTGGTTTTAGTCTTCAAAGAGACCTAACATCGTCCTAACATTGAGGCACAAGCTACAAAGTAAACCTCAAAGACATACTTTTACAAAGAGGAAAAACAAATCTGAAATTGAGTATTTTAAATCACGTAGTTTGGCCTTAAAACTTTCAATCTGATTAACTATATTAAGGAAATTAATAAATTTGTGACTCAAACTAATGCTTTGAAATACTCAATTTTCAGACCGGTGCAACGACTTTGAGTTACTGCTTAACGCAAAAACAAAACTAAGAAACATGGAGCAGAAAAAGAGCAATAAAGCGAGCACAAAAAGAGAGGACGATACGAAAGAATTCGAGGTGGAGAAAATTGAAGCAATTAGATATAACAGAAATGGAAAAATTCTACTACTTGTCAAATGGTTAGGATGGGACAAGGAACACAGTACTTGGGAGCCCCTTTCAAATTTGCACTGCCCGTTGATTATCGATCATTTTATAACCACAATAATTAACGCTCGACCGAAAGAGTTCTTAGAAATTAGGAAGCAATTGACTCCGTTCCAATATATTAACAAAAAGTATTTTCGAAATAACATGAAGACTTTGCTCAAAGAAAAGATGCCCACTAAGAGGGAAATAAACTTATTGTTGCTGGCTTGGTTATTTACACCCAAGTTGCACCATGTGGAAAGCATTCTTCAGAATATTAAATATCAGTTGCTTTTATCGGGCTTTAAGAGGCATAGATGTCTTCAGCTACGTGCATTAAGTAAATGGGAGGAAAAAATAAATAGTATGTCCAAAGAAAACGCGCCGATTCGAGTTGAAAATGTGGTGGATATGAGACGACTTCCGGTCGATTTTAATTATATCAATCAGTATTTGCCTGGACAAGGAGTCATCATTCCGGATGACCCACTCATTGGTTGCGAATGTACCGCATGTAATGGGAAAACTGTGAAAAAATGTTTCTGCATTAAAGAAAACACCGGTCTCAATTATTCCTCCACCGGTAATTTAGTGGTTGGTCCCGGAACACCCATCTACGAATGCAATAAACGCTGCTCCTGTTCAATTGATTGTCCAAATCGTGTGGTTCAACGAGGACAAAAATATCCGCTGTGTATTTTCCGCACATCAAACGGCACCGGTTGGGGCGTCAAATCATTGACTCGCATCCCAAAAGGGAAATTTGTGTGCCAATATGTCGGTGAAGTTATCAAAAGTGAGGAGGCTGAACGACGAGGACTAACCTACGACATGGAAGGTCGTACCTACTTATTCGATTTGGATTTCACATCTGAGGAAAATGTCTACACCGTGGACGCAAAAGAGTCGGGAAACATTGCACACTTTTTCAACCATTCTTGCGATCCAAACATGGCAGTTTGGGCTGTCTGGACCGATTGCTTGGATCCCAACATTCCACTGTTGGCATTGTTTACAATCAGAGATGTTGAAAAATACGAAGAATTAACCTTTGACTATCGATGCCAAAATGATGACGAAAATAAGAACTCTAAATCCAAAAATATGTCTTTGCCTCAAATAAAATGTAAATGTGGTGCTAATAATTGCCGCGGAACCCTATTTCTTTAAAGTAGCATGTTTTTTTATATTCTGTCTTCTTAAACAAAAGACCGAGACATCACCATTCCAAAAAATGTCTTGGTCTTTTATCGTAAAGTATCTATCGGTCGTTATTGTCCGGAATTGAGGGTCCAATTTGATTTTTCATACTCGAATTTTCGTCATTTTAAATTTAGATCAAATATAAAGAAGTAAAAGTCAAAACATTAACGTACAGTAAAAAAAAAACACGCATCTCTACCTATATAGTATGTAATAAGTAGATACATATATGTTGCAGCCTTTTCATTAAAAGGCTAATCTTTTTTTTCATATTAAAGTGTCCTTATTTGATTAAATAAGTTTGGTCTTTAAGTTTTATAAACTTAATTATACAGATAAATCAAAGCATTTATGTAAAGCCAAATTAATGCTCAATTAGAAATTTTTAAAATGAGTAAAACTCACATTCTTAAGGCGTCTTAAATGATTCCTTGAATACTCTGAGATGTTATTATAACTTTAAGAAAGACATTACTTTACGATTAAAAGATATAATTGTACAAAAATTGATCAAAGTATCATTTATGAATATTAAAATAAGCATGTAATATTAACCAATCAATGACTTTACGAAAACTATATACTGCCATATAATTACATAATTTAAAATTATGCAACAACAAATTAAATGAGTCTCCCATAATACTTGAACGTTGATAATTTTATATATTGTATAATTTAAATTTTTAATTTGGTTAAAGTTCTCAATTAAGTTAGTTTTTGAATGCTAAAAATTTCAGGTAACTGCAGTGCAATTATAAAATAAATGTTCAATTTAGGCTTTAAAATACGTAAATCTTAATTAAAATCAAAGATTTATATTTTGCTCAAGTTTAAATGATTTTAAGTTGTAATCAGATAATATATTCTTATATACGCTGTTGTATGTGTAATTAAAGCTCGTTACGATATATGAAATGTATACTCTCGGTCCAAGGAGAGTACATATCAAATTTAAAATGATTTTTTTATGTTTTGGTATTTTTAATGTTTTTTTACGTTTGCGTTAGGTTTTGATCAATTTATTTATCCTTGCTCCAATTAATTGGCTGATTTAATGCAAGAAATATACCAATTTAAGTTGGGAGCAATGGAAATATGAGAATTTAACATTTCTTTTTAAAATGTTTGATTAGCTAATGAAATATTAGTACAAAGATATCGTAAGTTACAACTTCCAGTGCCTTAAAGTTGAGAATTCTTTTTTACTATTTATAAGTAGTTGTATTATTGGCTGGTATCATATTTTAAAATAAATTTTTACTTTGGTAAGTTTTATGTGTCCTGTATTAGTTTATGTTAAAACATGTTTTATATCCATTATTATAAATAAATAAATGAATAAATTCATTATAATTTTCTTATTTACTAATTGATATCGATGACTTTGTCTGCGAGACCTGTGTCTAATATTTACATGAGTAGAGATGAAAATGAAATGACAATTGAAACCAATGACAATCGTTTTTTTTTTTCAATCTGAAATAGTTCAGATCAATTCACGGGGTGGAATATTAAAATTGACGCTCTAATTTTGTTAAGGGAGTATTCTAGTCTAGAGGCATGAATTTCAAGTAATTTTTGAAGTGTCATAAAAAATAGCCAATTAATATTTTTACTATCCATTTTTTTATCAGTTATTTATTAACATTTCAAGAATACAGAAAAAAATAAAAAAAGTTAAAAATTTCAAAAATTAGCAGCTGATGAAGTGGGGGGTCTCAAAAAATTGGCACGTGACCATACCCACGATTTCAAGCCTCCTAGTAATCTGACCCCAAAAAAAAAAGATTATTAATCTAGAATAATGTCGCAATGTCTGGAACTACGGAAAAGTATGAAAAAAAAAAATTTCACGAAATGGCGACTGCCTCAAAAAAAAAACAATTTTTGTACCACTTTTTTTGACTGTTTCGAATTTTTTAAAAATAGTAAAAATCAAAATTTGGGGATGGGGATAGTTCCAGACATAGACAAGTCTATAAAGAAGACTCTCTAAAAATTTCAGGTAAATCGGTTCTGTAGAACCTGAGAAATCGTGGGTATCGTTTTGAAAAAGACAATTTCGAGAAAAACGCGTTTAAAGTTTTACGTTAAGTTTCAGGCAGCGTAATTGATAGAATAGTATGTATTACTTACATTCTCTTAATCAGCCATCCCAGCTTCATACAAAACCGCTATAACTTCGGAAATAATTTGAATTTTGAAAAATCCTTTTAGGAGGATATTTTTGAATATCTAAACTATCGGATTATGAAAAAAAAAATTTTTGATTTTTTCAAATTTCTAGAGTAGAAGACCCCCTTAATGTAGATAACTTCTAAAAAAGTATTTTTTTTTCAGGATATGCTAATGCGAAGATTTACAAATGCGACAATCCGCAATGTCCTCGTCCAACTAGTTATATTAGTGGTGGGTCCAGCAAAGATGATTCTTTCCCTTGCCAACGACCTTCTTGTTCCGGACGATTTCAACTAGTGCGACATGTCAGTTTCGTCGATTGTCCTGGTCATGACATTCTTATGGCAACCATGTTGAACGGTAAACCAACGGTTTTTTTGAAGTAAAAAAAGTTACTAATTATTTTTATTTTTTTAAGGCGCTGCCGTGATGGACGCTGCTTTGCTTTTGATTGCTGGCAATGAATCGTGTCCGCAGCCCCAGACTAGCGAGCATCTTGCCGCTATTGAAATCATGAAGTTAAAACACATTCTTATTCTGCAAAATAAAATTGATTTAGTGAAAGAAGGCCAGGCGAAAGAGCAGAATGAACAAATTGTGAAATTTGTGCAAGGAACTGTCGCTGAAGGTGCTCCAATTATCCCAATATCTGCTCAACTAAAATACAACATTGAGGTTCTTTGTGAATATATAACGAAAAAAATCCCCGTGCCAATGCGTGATTTCACATCGGAGCCACGACTCATTGTTATCAGATCTTTCGACATCAATAAGCCGGGATGTGAAGTGGACGACTTGAAAGGCGGTGTGGCTGGTGGATCTATTTTGCGCGGCGTTTTACGCGTGGGTCAAGAAATCGAAGTTCGTCCCGGACTAGTGAGCAAAGACGAGGAAGGAAAATTGACCTGTCGTCCGATTTTCTCTCGAATCGTTTCGCTGTACACGGAACAAAATGAGCTGCAATTCGCTGTTCCTGGAGGACTTATTGGAGTCGGCACGAAAATCGAGCCCACTTTATGTCGAGCCGATCGTCTTGTCGGACAAGTACTGGGAGCGGTTGGATCTCTTCCTGACATTTTTGTAGCTCTTGAATTTTCGTATTATTTATTAAAACGTCTTCTCGGTGTTCGAACTGAAGGCGACCAAAAAGGCGCTCGAGTTGGAAAACTTTTGCGTGACGAAGTAAATTTTACATTTTTTTTTTTACTTTAAAACGTTTCATATGGTTTTGTATACAAGTCTGTGCATCTTTGTATAAAGGAGCATGCACTTTACATGTTCAATTCGTGATAAAATTAAATGTTTAATTCGGTCACCAAACAATAGATAAATTGGTCTGTAGGATGGTTATTACCATAGAAGACATTGGACAGAAAAAAAATTGATGTAAACCAATTTTAATTTATATATCTGGTCAGACCAATGGTTCTTAATCTGGGTTCAATCGAACTCCAAGAGTTTGGTGAGTCAGTCTCACGGGTTTGACGAAGATTAATATATACATTTCCGACTCACATGATTTGTATAATTACATACTTTTCTTTTGAATTTCAAAAAATCATATTTTAATTTTCCAATTAAAAAGGGTTTGGTGAATGCGAATATGAAACTGGTGGGGTTCAGTCCTCCAACAAGGTAAAGAACCACTGGGTCAGATCCTTTAAATGATGAACATGGACTAGAGGATTTACTTAGTTTTAAATCGGTTTAATTGAATCTAAGCAATTAAAGATATTTTTAATATCATAATGCACAGTTTTGTGTACAAGACCATAAAGTTTTGACAATAGATATGGAACTTCTTAAACTATACAATACATGGACTGCTCAAAACCTGCTATTTGTAAACTATAAATAAAACCAATGGTGACAACTTTGCAAAATGTTTCCCAATTGCAAACAACACAATTGATATTGCCACTTACAGCTGTGTAGGTAGCTCATCTTTAAATTTATTTAAGAAACACTATATGGGATCATAATTTACTGTCACCAAAATTTAATGAGCAATCCTTGTACTAAATAGTCTAAGCACCGAATTCTTCGTTAAGAAATATTTCTTCATTCCACATTTTTTAGGTATTACTGGTTAATATTGGATCATTAAACACTGGAGGACGAGTTGTTGCGACCGTAGCTGATTTAGCTAAAATTCAATTGACAAGTCCGGTGTGTACGGAAATTGGCGAAAAGATTGCTCTAAGTCGGCGGGTCGAAAAGCATTGGAGGTTCGTAATTTTTTTTCCTAAACAAAAAACAAGTAAAATATTAAAACATATTTCTTTTTGGCAGATTGATTGGCTGGGGACAAATTCGTGGAGGCGAAACTATAGCTCCAACAGTTTAAATTACAAATACAATATTGCTTTGTACATGGTTAAAAATAAACATAATCAAAATAACGAACCGGTGTATGTTTTAACCATATAAATTATATTTAAATTTTATATTCGAAATAAATATTATGAACATTTAATATACAATCCACTTTTATTCTCATTGACTTTATCCTTTGCCGTAATGGATATTGCATTGAGGAAGTGACGATTTAAGTGTGGATAGGACATCTTCTGGTTTTGTTACGTATGGCAAATCTTGGAGTTTTAAAGTTTTTAGATTCCTTAAACACAAAAAGAGTTAAATAGATGGTTCATTATTTATTTATTTATTTAAATTAGTATAGTACTTGAGTTTTATTAAGTGCAAAAGTCCTTTATCTGTAATGTTCCAGCAACTAGTAATTTGCAAGTGTAACAAGCAATGTTGTACAAGTTCCAGATGTACTAAAGCTCTATCTTCCAGTAGTTTACAGTTATGAAGTATGATTTTTTCAATTCGATTACACCCGTCTAAAGTTAAAAAATTTCAATTATGAATTCAGATTAATCCAGGAGTCTGATAGTTGGTTAATTGCAGTGTTTTCAGTATCCATTATGTGTAGATTCGGTGAAGATTGAGGAGTGTTTGAAAATAATGTTTCAGTGATAACGAAATAGAAAGCATTCTTTATACCATATAGAAAGGCAATTTTTAAATATATTTCTAATCAGCTAAAAGAATACCACTGGACTAATCTAGGACTGATAGGGTACTATAAAATAAACGTTACTATCAAAATCCTATTATCCTCACAAAATGTTTCGGTGAAACCTCGATATTTACTTCTCAAACTCATAATGAACACTGGAAACGAGAAGAATTAAATAGACCTATTGAGGATAAAGGTTTATAGTTTTTCATTGAAATTACTTAGATATGGAAAACCATGGTGAGTTATAGCAGAGTCAGATGCATCGATTTCTAAAATACAACTACTATCGACTGCTTCCAGTGCATTATAATCTTTAAACAGGTTTTTATCGTCACACCATCGAACGGCAGCTCCATTTTTAATGAGCCACTCAGCACAAGCCCTATTAGGTCCTACTTCTTTGATACGATCTTGGTCAACCTACCGATTAAATCAATTGAAAGATCAAGTTCATTAAAAAAATATATGACCAAGTTACCGCATTGAAAATAGCATTGAGCCAATCGAAAAAAGTTCTGGTATTTCCGATACAATGTGTAGGAACCGTAGGAATTACTGATTTTATATTCCATCCTCTTAAAAGTAAAGGCTACAAATTAAAGTATTTTTGGTGTAAAAATGATTTGTTCTAATTGGTAAAATATTAGTTACTGACCAAAGATTTGCAAGTTGATATCATTTTTTAAATGTTTATTGCGTTTATTGCGTCCAATTGCGTCTGTCACAATGTGCACGACGTTGTACGAATCGTCAAAAAGTGTAACACTGCGTAAATTAGTGTAGGTGGATGAATGAAAACGATCAAAACCGAACTCGGCCGAACTACGTAGCAGCTTTTAAAGCTCCGTAAAAACTTTTCCGAAGTTGGAAAATTATTCTAACTTCTTAATTACGAATATATAATGAAAAGTTACTGTTATAGTTGGCAAGTTAATAACAGTTTTATATAACCATTAACGTTAATCATTTCCATAACTATCATATTTCTGGCCTAAAAAGGAAGCAAACTTAAAAAATTACATTTTATAATGAATTAAAGAATAAGAAACCATAAATCCACATTAAACGAGTTAAAAAGAATCTTCGCAAAATTCAATTTCAAAAAATATCAAAATTTCAGTTTTCCAAAACTTCGAAAACAACGAAACACTTCAAATAGCCTCATTTTCGTAATGCAAATTACTATTATTGCGATATATCAAATCATATATGATAATTAATCTAATTACTCAATTATAGCAAAAGAAAAATCTGCAACAAAAGAAAACTTTAAGTTAGAAAGAACTTGTAAATTACACTTTTTGATTACTTTTTTTTTTGAGGATAGAAAACGGAACTCTGTACCACTAACAACTTATATTGCATTGATTGAATAAATATGTTCTACTGTGGTTTCCCTGATTTTCTCTTGTAGGATCTTTTTTCTGCCTTTGTTAATAACAACTCTCATTCGTCAAATTTTCTCCATTTTCCCGTGAATCAATAGTCTTGGTACTTTACCTGAAACTGAGAATTGTATTCTATCACCGTTAATTGAATCAATTTGTCTATAAATATTAACGAAAATTGCTAATTTAAAAGAAAACATTATCTAAATCATATATTCAGGGAAGTTATATGAAACTATAATTGGCTTTTTATGAATATTTACTCACAATATATAGTTTTCCATTCATCTTCTTACACTTTCTCAATTATCAGGTATAACATTTACTATTGATGACAATTTACTAGCATATAAGTATGGTATAACATTCAACTTTGATCATTTCCATAACTATCGGATCTTTTTCAGTCCTAATAAGGAAATAAAATTTATAAAAAAAATACTTAACAATGAATTTAAAATGAGAAAACCTACATCCACAATAAACTGATGGAAAGCGTCTATGCAAAGTTCAATTGCAAAAATTATCGAAATTTAAATATCAATAACTTCTTAAAAAACGAAACATTTCATATATCCTTATTTCTTAAGGTATTCAACCTAAAAAAAAAATCTACAACAAAAAGAAAACCATTAGTTAAAAAGGGAAATTGCAAATTAAATTTTGTGGTTACTTTCTTTTGGGAGGATGGTAAACGGAACTCTGTACCACTAGGAACTTATATTGCATTGATTGAATAAATATGTTCTACTGTGGTTTCCCGGTTTTTCTCTTGTATGGTTTTTTTTCCGCCATTGCTAAGAACAGTTACTCTTGTGCGTCAAATTTCCTCCATTTTCCTGAGAATTAATAGTCTTGGAACTTTTCCTGAAACTAAATTAAACTTCTTTAGTAATATTAATAGTTCTCCTGGAATCTAATCGAAATAGTGACTCTTACAAAATTTTAACTCTTGATGCTGGATTTTGGATCAAATTTTCGATTCCCGTGCCTGCTTCCCTAGGCGAAAGTATAACCAAATTTAAGGGATGACACTTTTCACTAAACACTCACTAAATCCTTTAACACTTTAGTACTTTAACTCATATTCCTCCAGGGAATACAACACTAACTTTAGAACACATTACTAATCACTGACCGAAACGCGTATTCCAAATTGTGAGACGGAAGCGCACTAACTTTATACTTAAAACGTTAATTCTTATATTTATTTAAAGTCGAGGGGAGAAAAAAAAATGATTAGTAAATAAGAAGCCTGGTTCTATCTCTATGCTACAATAGAGAGTATCAACATTTTGGCAATCCCTGCTACAAGGGACATCCCCATTTACCTGCCTATAACAATGAAACCACTTTGGCCACCAACTACTTAACATCTACTAAGCTAATCGTTGCAACCAGGATTCGAACTCGTACACAGCATCAATTAATGCCCTGGAATCCAATACCTAACGAGTCGCGTACAAAAAATGCACTTAATCAATCGAAAAATCACTCAAAGTTCACACTTGTTTATTAAATGTTTTCTAAAAATCCCCGAAAGTGCATTTTATTTACAATAATTACTTTAAATATACCGCGCGCGGAAAAAAAAACAAACGGAGAAAGTGACCAAAAGTGGTTCTTCTACAGAGCCCACACCCCCTAGCTGAAAAGGAATCAAGTGGATTAGGTAAAAAAAACTACGAACTTAACTTTAATTGAAGTCCCGACTGCAACCAACGCCTTCCAGGAACAGCAACTCCAAAGAAGATCAGTTTCCACCTCCAGCACCATAACTCCAGGTATTTATTTCACAAAATTCACTTTTTAAACCGATCGCGACGCGGACACGAACTTTCGTGTAACTTTCCCGAAATTTACGCGGAACTTTCGAATAACGACTTAAGGATTACGCTTTATTAATTAAAAGCGTAGATTTGTTAAAATTCACGCATTACCGATAATGTATTCAACGTAGAACACATAGTAAAACCCCGCGCGAAACGAAAACGAAACGGAACACTTTTACGGACGAAAAACGAGACGATTCACTTAACACTGAGATCCTTTTCTTTTTAACTGGAAAAGAAATAAGAATACCAATATAGAATGATATACTATATATAACCTGAAGCATAAATACTTACGAGGAGGATATAACCCCAACCGCCGCAAAACTTTTCTGGAATTCCAAATTACGCGTCCAATTATATGGTCCTCGAGTTGATGAAACCATTGGCGAACAATTGAGATCCTTAATGACAGCCAAGTTGTGTTCTCCAGAAATCCCTAAACTTTTCAAATATATTAGTCTTAAATGAAACCATTCAGTGGATTCAGTGTTTAAACAAATATTACCTTAGAACCAAAGTTCCCAAATTAAGGTTGATCGTCGTCACTGTAATGATTTCTTGATTGCTATCATATAATTTCATTTAGAATCTACGAAGCATTTTGAAAGTCTGAAACTTGAAAAGCAAAATTTATGTAAAATATAAATTTAGAGTAGTCATCTAGAAACTTAGGTGTCCATTATCCGTTCAAGAACGATAACATCTAAATGTGTATAAGGTCCTCCATTCATTTGCCTATAATTCCTCAGCCATCATAGCTTTATTTTAATTTATAACATGTACCAACCGATTCGTATATAACAATTAAATTTGATTATTTTCTTAACATAAACGAAATATTAATTACTCTAAAAAATGCGTAAAAAATAGATGATAAGTTACTTTTAGTAACTAATTTATGGAAAAATCAACTTACATCATTAAGTAACTGGAGCTTAAAATCTTAAGAAATATCAACTTTAAAGAATATCCACATCATAATCTAAATTTAGGTATCCATTATTTCTTCAAGAATTACAACTCCCAAATCAGTATCATAAAGTTCTCCATTCATTTGCTTATGATTCTACAGCCATCATCGTATTAATTTTAATTGATAACATGTAGGTACCAACCGTTCCAATTATAACAATTCAATTTGAATATATTCCAAGCATAAACGGAATGTTTACTATTCTAAAAAAGCCGAAAAAAATGATGAAAAGTTACACTTAGTAACAAATTTAAGAGAAAATAAGCTCACATCAATAACAAACTGATTCTAAGGAAATATCAGTTTCAAAGAATATCACAATCATAATTTGCGGAAACATCTTAAAAATTCAAAAGCTTGTAATTGGTCCAATTTTGTATGTAACAATAAAGATGGTTTTCGAAAAATAAATCTGCAACCAAAATATAAAGTTAGTACGAGCAGAAACGCCACCTGAAATCCGTTGATACCTTTTTTTTATGGATGGAAATCGAATTTTGTAACTCTAGAATTGTCACCAAGTGAAAATATATGTTCACAAACACTTTAACACTTAATTCTTTAACACTTTAGTAGTTTAACTCATATTCCTCCAGGGAATACAACACTTATTTCACTACATAACACTAACCACTAAGCCCGAAACGCGTAATCCAAATTGTGTGACGGAAGCGCACTAACTTTATACTTAAAACGTTAATTCTTATATTTATTTATAGACGAGGGGAGAAAAAAAATAATTAGTAAATAAAAAGCCTGATTCTATCTCTATGCTACAATAGAGAGTATCAACATTTTGGCAATCCCTGCTACAAGGGACATCCCCATTTACCTGCCTATAACAATGAAACCACTTTGGTCACCAACTACTTAACATCTACTAAGCTAATCGTTGCAACCAGGATTCGAACTCGTGCACAACATCAATTGATGTCCTGGAATCCAATACCTAACGAGTCGCGAACAAAAAATGCACTTTATTTAACGGAAAATCACTTGCAGTTCACACTTGTTTATTAAATGTTTTTTAAAAGTCCCCGAAAGTGCATTTTATTTACAATAATTACTTTAAATATACCGCGCGCGGAAAAAAAACAAACGGAGAAAGTAACCAAAAGTGGTTTCTCTACAGAGCCCACACCTCCTAGCTGAAAAGGAATCAAGTGGATTAGGTAAAAAAAACTACGAACTTAACTTTAATTGAAGTCCCGACTGCAACCAACGCCTTCCAGGAACAGCAACTCCAAAGAAGAACAGTTTTCACCTCCACAGCGCCATAACTCCAGGTATTTATTTCACAAAATTCACTTTTTAAACCGATCGCGACGCGGACACGAACTTTCGTGTAACTTTCCCGAAACCGTCGCGGAACTTTCGAATAACGACTTAAGGATTACGCTTTATTAATTAAAAGCGTAGATTTGTTAAAATTCACGCATTACCGATAATGTATTCAACGTAGAACACATAGTAAAACCCCGCGCGAAACGAAAACGAAACGAAACACTTTTACGAACGGAAAACGAGACGATTCACTTTACACTGAGATCCTTTTCTTTTTAACTGTAAAAGAAATAAGAAGATTAGTATTGAAGTATGTACTAAACTTTAACTTAAATATAAATACTTACGAGGAGGATAAAACCCCATTGTAGCAAATATCGAAGTACTCCAACGGCAGATAACGACTCTTTTCTACGCCTCAGTCTTCCCAGTTCCGTCCATCCCGTTGATCCAATAGACATAATCCGTAGATGTTTCTAAATCTTCCATAATGATCGAGGCTGGATGTTTCAGAACCTATTGGTTCTCAATTCCATTCACTATGCTATAATAACCAAAGTAGAAACTATTGTATTAGTATGAAACAATAAATATAGTTTCCTTATTTCTTACCAACAATGTCTTCTTAATTCTGGATGAAATTTTCTTAGTTCTTTTGTATCCTTTTTATGTGGTTGTTAACTCCTCTTTTTCGCCTTAAAAAGAATCAACTGGGTTAATATGGTAAATGCCATGTCTTGCCTTAAATACATACAAGAGAAATGATTCCATCGGCAGTCGTCAAAGTTTCGTAAAATTGGAGAAAACTGCTTTAATTTCTAGTTATCGTTTTTAAGACGTAGATGCCATTGGCTAACAGTCGAAATCGGAAATCGATCTTTGTAAAATTGAATCTAAAAATCAAATATTTCCTCGAAACCCAAGTTTCCAATTGCCGTATGTAGAGGAATTCGTGTATATATTAACTAAAAAATGATAATAAAAAGAAAATATTTTGTAAAGTATATATTCAATGAAGTTAAATGAATATTTACTTGTTTTTCATGAATATTAACTCTCAATTATAGGATTTATTATACTTTGCAATAAACAGTTTGGTATAACCATTAACGTTAATCAATTCCATAACTATCATATTTCTTTCTGTCCTAAAAAGGAAGCAAACTTTTAAAAAAATAAAACTTAACAATGAATTGAAAAAAAAAGAAAACCTACATCCTCAGTTTTAGTTTCCAAAAACTTCTTCAGTAACAAAACAATTCATATTGCCACGTTTTCCGAATGCAAATTTTATAATTGCGATGTATCAAATCATAAATGATTATTCATCTAATTAGTCAATGATACCTAAAAAAAAATCTACAACCAAAAGAAAACCATAAGTTAAAAAAAGAAATTGCAAATTAAATTTTTTTGTTACTTTTTTTTGGGGGAATGGTAAACTGAACTCTGTATTACTAGGAACTTATAATGCGTTGATTTTTTTTCCGTCATTGCTAATAACAATTACTCTTGTGCGTCAAATTTCCTCCATTTTCCCGAGAATAATAGTCTTGGAACTTTTCCTGAAACTGAATAAAAATTCTTTAGTAATATTATTACTTTTCCTGGAATCTAATCGAAATAGTGACTCTTACAAAATTATAACTCTTGATGCTGGATTTCGGATGAAATTTTCGATTCCCGTTTCCCGTCTACTCTCCTAGGCGAAAGAATAACCAAATTTCAGGGATGACACTTTTCATTAAACACTCACTAAATCTTTTAACACTTTAGTACTTTAACTCATATTCCTTCCGGGAATACAACACTAACTTTAAAACACAACACTAATCACTGACCGAAACGCGTATTCCAAATTGTGTGACGGAAGCGCACTAAATTTATACTTAAAACGTTAATTCTTATATTTATTTAAAGACGAGGGGAGAAAAAGCATTATTAGTAAATAAAAAGCCTGATTCTATCTCTATGCTACAATAGAGAGTATCAACATTTTGGCAATCCCTGCTACAAGGGACATCCCCATTTACCTGCCTCTAACAATGAAACCACTTTGGCCACCAACTACTTAACATCTACTAAGCTAATCGTTGCAACCAGGATTCGAACTCGTGCACAACATCAATTGATGTCCTGGAATCCAAAACCTAACGATTCGCGTACAAAAAATGCACTTCTTTTAACGGAAAATCACTTGCAGTTCACACTTGTTTATTAAATGTTTTTTAAAAGTCCCCGAAAGTGCATTTTATTTACAATTACTTTAAATATACCGCGCGCGGAAAAAAAAACAAACGGAGAAAGTGACCAAAAGTGGTTCCTCTACAGAGCCCACACCCCCTAGCTGAAAAGGAATCAAGTGGGTTAGGTAAAAAAAACTACGGACTTAACTTTGATTGAAGTCCCGACTGCAACCAAAGCCATCCAGGAACAGCAACTCCAAAGAAGAACAGTTTCCACTTCCACAGCACCACAACTCCAGGTATCTATTTAACAAAATTCACTTTTCAAACCGATCGCGACGCGGACACGAACTTTCGTGTAACTTTCCCGAAATTTACGCGGAACTTTCGAATAACGACTTAAAGGTTACGCTTTATTAATAAAAGCGTAGATTTGTTAAAATTCACGCATTACCGATAATGTATTCAACGTAGAACACATAGTAAAACCCCGCGCGAAACGAAAACGAAACGGAACACTTTTACGGTCGGAAAACGAGACGATTCACTATACACTGAGATCCTTTTCTTTTTAACTGTAAAAGAAATAAGAGGATTAATATGGAATGATATTCTATATTTAACCTGAAGTTTAAATACTTACGAGGAGGATAAAACCCCAACCGCCGTTAAAATCTTCTGTAATTCCAAATTACGCGTCCAATTATACGGACCTCGAGTTGATAAAACCATTGGCGACCAGTAGAGATCCACTTTAAGTCTCCGTTTTTCAAGCTGATCTAAACTATTGATAACCCAAAACTTCTTTAACTTCACCTATAAAAATGATTGAAATTAGTACTAAGCATGAAACAATGAAATTGTTTCCAAAGTTTCTCACCAACAATGTCCTTCAAATCTCCCCTTTTGCGGAGGTAACTATTGTCCTGTATTTGGTCTATGTTTGATTTCCATTAGGTGTGATCCTAATTCATTTTTATGTTCGTCTTTTTATACTTTAGTTAATGGTATCCATAGCCAGAGTTTGAGCGTATCCCAGATAATCTTGAATTTTTCTTTCCAGAATTTTCGATACTGATCTAAAATTTGCCGATAGTATTGTAAATACCTTTATACAATGGGCATATAAAAGCCTTATACTCGCATTGCCAGAAACAATTTTTTTTAAAATAATTGACAAATTCCGGGTTTGGTTGTTTGGTAAATGAATAAGAATTGCAATAAAAGAAGTGAATGATTAACCAGCTTGGTTTTATTCCATTGCAGCAATGCAATAGAGCTAACTGCGTAGTTTGATATTCCAAGGTCGCTTCATTTTGTTTTTCCAAAAGAACAAAGGCAACGAATTTAAACAATCATGGAAAATGTTAAACATGATTTTGGCCAAATACCAATTGAAAATTTGAGATCCATATGCTTCTTTTCATCTAATGTAAAACAAAGTAGCCACGGGGAAAATTTTCGGAAGATGTCTTTTGTTTCAAGCAAATGCATTTCGTATAATGACGGGTTTTTACCGAAAAAGTTTAAAAAAAAGCCTTTAATTACTGCAAATCAGATTTGAATTAATTTTAGTTAAATTTTTGATCAATTTTCTAAGAAATTCGATTTTAGACTTGCATCGATCTCATCGATCTGTCAATGACTCATCAATTTTATGCACTGAACGTACAGTGGCTCCTATCGCAAATTTTGAACAAGTGCACAGATCTCAAAATGGCGACTTTCTTTTGTCATTTTTGGGAAATAATTTCAAAAGGAAAATTAGAGAAAATTTTCACTTACCCCGATGAATGCAATGTGACGAATTGATTTTCAGGATAATTTCAATAACATGTCCCAATTTTTAGAAGTTTATTCGACCAAATTAATTATTATCTTGAAATCTTAAACCGGCTCTACTGGCCCGTAGATACTTACGTAGCGTACTGATTGCTACGTAGTGCATTCAATGCACGGCAAACCAAATGACGTTAATTTCAGACTAGTCTCGATCAATCGATCAATTAATTTAAAAAAAAATAACTTTTAAAAAATTTTTTGTTTAAAATAAATTTCAGAAGATATTCTTTTAAAAAAAAAAAAAAACTTTCAAATTTTTCCGCATCCCCATTAATTATTGTTTTCCTTCAATCATCCCTTCCAACCCAAACCTGCTTTAAATTCCTCTTCCAGACCTTAAATCTTTTGTGTAATAAATCGGTTGTGGAAGAGGACTTTAACGAGAAGCACTCCTGCTGGGGCAGCGTTAATCCTAATTCCTGGAGTAAACTATTCTATGATCTAATCACTACAAAAAAACCTTCAGTTTTTCCTTCAAAATATAGGCCAACTTAAATTTCCTTCCGATTCCAATAGAACACCAGATTTTGAAAATCAAATTAATTTTTTCGAGATATAATTTTGAAAAATTAAAGCATTAACAAATGAGTACCCATCACAGCAGTTAATGGTTCATTTTTTTTCAAATTAAAAATAAATCCTTCCACACTGAATGTGAACAAAACTACGATTCTTCCAGTGCTTAAAAGATGATAAAATTCAGATCTCAGCTTTTATTTTTTTAAATAAGAAGACAATTCAGGTTGTTTAAGATCGGTTTTTTTATTTAATATTTTTATTATTCAATTAGCTACGTTTCGTTACGTATCGTAACTTCATCAGGCTTCTTGATTCACAAAAATAAAATACTTTCAATTTAAATTCAATAAATAAATTTAACGACGGATTCTTATAGATTTTGACGAAATAAAACGAAAAAGAATAAAATATCAGTATCTAATAAGTTAAGATTGCTGATTGGTGATCATGTTTTTGTTGGTGCAAAGAAATAGTCTTTCTCACTCCACCCGCATCCAATCCATGCACTTTAAAACTTAAGTTGTATTTGAACTACTAAGTTCAACAGATTTCGATCAATCCTCTTCTCCACCAAAATTAGATTTCGTTTTAGTTAAAGCAGTTGATCTTTGTCCGTAATACTTTCCGTAAGGATGGAGCCTAACGGGCTCTACTTTAGTAGATCCTTTTTTCCCTTTTTTAAACGGATTTCCAAGATTTTCATCAAAAAGAACAAGGCAAATGCTTGTTCCAAATCGCAGTTCCACTATAATTTTGATTATAGTGTTGGTATCTTGAAATTAAGCGAGATATATGGAAAAATGTTATTCTTCCTTTTCATTTTATTGCGTCGAAATCTATAAGAATCCATCTTCAAAAGAAGTAACCGTAGAATTCCCGGTTTTATCCATTCCCTTGAAATTTCCACCCATTTACGTTTAGCAAACTATTTCAGAAACGGGTTACTAATCAAATGTAAAATTCATTAACAAAATACAATACATTTTAGTAATTTATAAGAACTTTTTTTTACTTTTGAAATTTAAATTTGAACCTAATATTAGAAATTTAGAGATATAGAAAGATTCGTAGATGTTAAACTTTAGAAATCATTAGGTATATCAAATTTCGCAACATTCTTTTATATCAGTTGACAATGTAATTTAAATTCTACAATTTCTTCATTCAACTTCAACAAAATTAACTTCTGATCTTTAACTTAGGTATATTTTTTAATATCGCTATTACTATAATAAAATTATATGAAAATAGTTAACAATATAGTCATGTTTCCATAAATACCTACAACTGAAAAGAAGTCAATTTTATTATTTCATATAGATTATATAATAATTTCAGTACAAATTTATTACAATAGTCAATCGAAATTCCTTATCAAAACTCATAATAAACAAACAATCAACCTTCATGTTTATTGTTATTGATTGAACAAAATACGGAGTACCATTGTACTTTGCATGGGGGCTCGGCCGAAAGAGGCTCCGTTTAAAAGTTGCCTTCAAAACTGATTTCATTGTCTGCATTGCCAATGAGAGTACTCCACTCCCGACCAAACGACTTCAGTGCTCTCATGGAATTGGCAATCTATACGATCGGCCTTAACAAATCGGTCAAGTCGTATAGAAACCATTTAGTACATTTCCAATACTTAAAAATTTAACTTCAATTGATAAAACTATTGGACGTTTAGAAAATAGATGCTTCATTTGCCAAATCTTAATCTTTTTGATTGAATTTTGAAAAATAAACGATTTAACAACAAAACTAATTTGGTTGTTTATTGCGTTAAACTATACAAGACATTCAATGAAATTTAATATCGGTTTTTGTTCAAAGAAGATAATGGATTTGGCAACCGAATCATTTTTCGTACAATGATAAATATTGTATCGGAAAAGATTAAGAGCCACCTGTGGCTTCAACCCTTTATCCAGGGGGTCTTTAATCCTTTGTAATCTTGATTATGGTACAACAATTATGAAGCTTATCCCTTACTGTATTTTATATTTTTTTGAATAAATATGGTAATACAAAATGAATTAATAGACTACTTTTGCAAACATAAAATACAGTAGTTACATGTACATATTTTAGTCATATTACAACTGATATTTACTAAAAATTAATTAACTTATCCAATAAAAATATTATCGAGTTGTAAGCAAAATACAGTACTAAACCAATTAGACATTTTTTATTTCGAAATTCTAATGAAAATGTTTCTAAATATTGAAACTAAATAACTAAGAATATTCACTTAAATACATGAATAAATTTAGTACTATATTAGTCCTACTTCATTTTTAAAGAGTGTAAAATTTAATATAATTTGAGATTATATTACTATCGCTTGATACATTCTTATTATTATAATGTTTACAGTTCAATTCTATTATAACGATATCGAAGAAACTAATATTTAGTCGTAACAACCGGTTATGCTTTCGAGGTACAAAGCATGTTTTTATGAAGTGGTATTAATTAATATGTAGGTATTATACATATAAATCCTTAGGTATTATTAGGAAAAATATATCGTTTATAAAATTAAACTATATTTATATTATGTAATTAAACTATAAGCATAAAATAAGTACTTTTGGAACACTTCTGTCGTGTATAAGCATTTCACAGTTCACGCTGGATTTCTTTTTTCACTTTTAGCGTATTGTCATAATTTCCCTCCATAGTTATTCTATTTATATTAAAAAGAACAATCTTTCGTAATACACTAACAACACTAAGACCATTTCGAAGTTGGAATTGTAAATTGTTCCTCAGGGTCTTCCTGTTGGAATTCAAAATGTAGTACACCTATCCCCCGATTTACACTGAAGATAGGTTCCAGACAAATCGGTGTAAAATGAAATCTTTGTTTTTCCTATATAAAACCGAGTAAAACGAAAAAAACTGCGCAATTAAGTCATTCATTCAAATGGAACAAGATTAAAACATATCCAGAAACTTTAAACTAGGTATAGTTTGTCCAAAAAATTGCGTGATGTCGTAGTGAACTTAATCTAAAAATGAAAACAAAAATAGAAAAGAAATTTTTTTCAAAAAGTACCTGCTGAAACTTAACAAATTCAGGTATGTTCGAAATTTATTCGCTATCACTTTGAGGAACTATCAGCTTTTTCTTCTTGATTGGTATAATGTCACTTCCATGACTGGAGCATTTCCCGTCGGGTTCTACGACCAGCTCAACAAATGATAGATCTGGAAGATGGACGATTGAGATTGAGCGGACTTCATGAAGAAATTTGTAATTAACAATTGGTTTTTTGACTAAATCTTTATAAACTTCCTCATATTGACTCAAGCATCTGTTAATATCACGTTGGAAACGAAGAGCCCGTTCAACATTCGTATCGATTTGCGGAAAATGGTTTCCCAATTTTCTTCCCAACTGAAGACCTTCGTTAATGGCTCTCGCCGTGAATGTATCTGGTTCTGATTCATCCTCGTTAGAATCTTTATCTAAATCTGTATTGTCGGCTTCATGAATCATACTAATTAATTCATAATTCATCTTCATCCATTTCTTGATCAGCCATAATTTCCTTAATATCTGCCTGAGCAAAATCTTCAAAACCTTCTCCTCCTAGAGTATGAGCTAGTTCAGCGATTTGGGAATATTCATCTTCTAATGTATGTTGTTCGTTTCCACTTTCTACCGCTTCTGGCCATAACGCTTTCCAGCAAGCATTGAGCGTTAATTGTTTGATTTGCGTGTAGGACAATCCAATGTGTTTGATGCAATCTAAGATAGTGAATTTTTTCCACGCATCCATGAGAATCAAAGATTCGTCTTTCTCCAATTGTTCCAGAATGTATTTGAATGTTTGCTTGATTTAAATAGCTTTGAATGTCGAGATTATCCCTTGGTCTAAAGGTTGCAATAAGGAAATTGTATTTTTTGGTAAAAAAACAACTTTTATATTTTCGTGCTCTAAATCTGGCGGGTGATCCGGTGCATTATCGATTAATAGAAGGGCCTTGGAGGGCAGTCCTTTTCTATTCAAATATCGTCTGCGTTCGTTTGTAAACACACATATTTCACAGAAAGGGGAATCCCTTGTTATTGCAATCCTTGTTGTTGCCAAATGAAAGAAACTCAAAAATAATTTCAACATATGTATTGTGGATATTATTATGTAACTAAAAATACATTTTTAGAAATTTTCCGAATTTCATTAGTTTATGAACCATGTAAAAGCGAAATCGTGTAAAACGAGTATCGTGTAAATCGGGGGATAGGTGTATTCAAAACGCCTCCGAGATACCACGTGTTCTAAAGTTATAAAAATGGACCGTTTTAAAATGTTTCAATAATCAAATGTAACAATGTATGTTTAAATAAAACGTTATAAATGTAACGTTTCTGAATTCAAACTCATAGTATTTCTAAATAAACCATGGCTGTTGTTAAAAGTGTTATTCGAGGACAAAGTATAGTGCCAAAACTTTCAAAGGAAAAGTATAGTCGCTGGAAGATTGAGATTCCAGATGCCCTGGAAAGTCATCGAATAAGGGAAATCATTGATGACTTAGTAGTAGAGAGCCTAGAGGTTTATGCCTCGGGCTTTTGTAATAGTGAAAGAATTTTTATAATTGGAGTGGTATTTTGTTTCTTGTACCTACTATAAATTGCAAAAATTAATAAGCTTTTTTTTGTGCTTAAGATTTTATAGAAGAGTCTATTTTTCGTGGCGACAAAATCTGACGACGGATTCTTGTACAATAGGCCAAAATAAATCGAAAACAATGAATACAAAAAGCGTCGTTTTTGCTTCGTTTACGAGAAAAAGAGATTTTAACTCCCAAAAATTGCAGCTATTCCCCAAAGGTAGGATATCTACTTTCCAATGGAGTATTCAAAATGAATATTTGAGCATATAAATAGAAATTAAATAATATTTTTTTATGTACCTTCAGGTTTAATTTCACCTGTGTAAATAGTGATATATAGCAAAACATTTGAGTTTCCTGCATATATTAAAGACCGTGGGGATTCGGAATAGGTGGTAAAACGTGAAGGAGAAAACGGTAGCGGAAATGCTTTAATGTAAGTAATAGCGAGGAAACGTGGTAGATAGTGAAAATTGGGGATGCAAATATTCCAAAGACATGTTGAGCAATACGACCGTAAATTTTTAAAGTATTTTGGTTTCTTAGATTTATCATTAACTAAAAGTTAATTACTTTTACAGGATTGTCTTCAGGATTTCTCAAGGATTTCAGGATTTGCTGCAACCATCATCGTTAGTCTCGTCTTGAAGATTTTTCCTCTAAAACAATTCTCTCCATTGAATTTTGAAGTCCTATCTGATGTCATATTGTAAAAAGTCTGGTTTCTTCTGCGTTAAAACAGTCATCTGATCCATAGTCTTCGTATAATGTAGACCACTTTTACGTCATCCATTCTTCTACAGCATTTTTATCAACACTAACGGCTTCACCACTCATTTTCCCGCCGATAATACAAGATGATCCAAGAGGACAAGTAAGCGAAATCTTCACCAAAATCGTTTGTTTTTAATTGTTGAAGAATCGATTATTGACACATTGTTTGTCCTTTGATACCACAGACTATTAACAAGATTCAATTGTTAAGATGTTTAAGCATCTTTACAGACCCTAAGACATCAAAGGGACTTTAACTTCCTTACTCTTGAACACAAAAATTATTGGAATTAGCATAGAAATTGAACATAGTGCTAAGAGTCGATGATGAAGAACTGTATATTTAACGCTCAATGATCTTAAAGAAAATTTGTGCTTTTTAATTTGGAAATCATTGACCCTTAAATAGCACTTAGCACTATCTCCAATTTCTATACTTTCCAATAATTATAGTATTTCTTATAATTGAATTATTGATTTGAAATTCTATTGCTATACAATCTAAAAAAAAGAAACGAAAATAAATACCAATATTGAAATAAGCTGAAATGGATATTTGTGGTAATTAAACAATAATTACCTGGCAACTACCAACAATTGGATTTTCTTTAACAATCATGTAAACGTTAAATCCAAAATCAGACCTTAGTGACATCAGTATCTAGGTACTTCCATAAAACTTTTGGGATACTTATCCCAAACTTCCAACAAGGTTTAATTCCCTCCCAGCATCCTGGAGAATTCTTTTAATGGGATAATTCTTTCAATACTAATTGTTCAATGAATTTTTATTGAAATAACATATGATAGTTTTCGGCAATTCAAAGTGTTACTGATTACTTTAGACAGCAATTTAAACGAAATTGTATTAGAAGAGGATATTTTTTCAATCTATGGAAGAAGTTTTATTATAGAATGTTACCAAAGAATCAAAAATGTATATTACAGTATCCTTTGACTTACATATTTCATCTAATTTCAGAAGATTTACATTGGAAATATTTAAATACCGGATAAAGTAGTTTGAGAATGTTATCAAACTTACCAATTACCAAGAATTCTAACCTTACTAAGCTGAGATTAAAAGGTCCTTTGGAACAATGAAATAAATCCTAAATATCACTTGGTTATTGATTTATTTAATGCACACATTTCATTTGTACCTTTCTAAGTACTCTTTATTTGTTGACAATAAAATGTAAACTTATTTATCAATAATAAAATATTCCTTATATGAATATAATTCACTAACTCATACTCAAATAAACACTTAAAAACCTACGAAAAAGGCATATTAAAACATTTGAACTATCCGTTACTTTAACTTGCATTTAGGTGCATAATCACACCAGTAGAGCCATCTCTATGACATATATGAAAATTAATTTAAACCCCTGAAATTTCCGTTTTCCAGGGGTTAATTTCCTTTTAAGGACCAATTTTTTCAATGGATTATAAAATAATGCTTTTATGTGTAGTACTGTGGAAAAAAATTTCTTCTGTATGTAAAAGAAAAATCAAAACAAGGAAATAGAAGACGGTTTTTTTCCCGGAAAAAGGAGAAAAAATGTTTTACCTAATCCTTCTTAATAAATTTGCATAACAAAGTCACCCCCCTGAAATTTTTCGCATTGATTTTGAGCTCCTTCCTGTTTTAATTTGTCGAACTACCTACCTATATTATTATACCTTTTATTATACTTACCTTATTAGTTATTAATTAAACTCTTATATGTATTCTAACTGTAAAATAAAACTCTGAAATATAAAATTTAAGAGGATGGGTAGAGTAAGTCTAATTGAAACAATGAATTCTATTAAAATAAGTTTATTAATGTTAAATATCAATTAAATATATACAGTAAAACCATAACAGTTATGTGCATATTTACAATTGTTTATATAAATTATGTAAAAGTATCAATTATTACAATCTTATGGAAATTATTAAGTTAATAAGAAGCTTTTGAATTGTCTGATATTTTGATTATTTATCACATGAACCACTTTATCACTTCACTTCGCTGATTTATTGAAACAAAATTTACACAACTAATTATTAAAGTAGTAAATCCATTCTATCGGATTCTTCTCGGTAGATACCAATTGTGGAAATGATATCCTTGATGAATTTGATTTACGATGCGCTTTCATTCTTCAAACGTCCATTTGAAAATGATGAACAATTCAAATCCAATGAATAATTCTCTAATGTCTTCAGTCAGCTTCCCCTGTAGGTAGTGAAAAATTCAATTAGAACAATATTTACAATACAAGTTCCAACAACAATACCACTTACAAAACATTAATCTGTCAAAAATATAGTACTGTCTTCAACGCCAACAAAACTGCTCTAGTCCTTAATTTTCAGGTAAGTTGATTCTGTACAATTGAATTGATTTAAAATAATAAAACAAATCATACATTCAATATATATAAAGTTGTAAACTAGGGAACTTATGACGCAGACCAATTGCACAGATGAATTAATGGTTGCCTAACATTTGCTATATGTAAAAAAAAACAGATAATTGCAAAGAAGACATTTACTGATAAGGGTAACTTTTGTCGATGATTTATTAAATAAAACTGATAAGTGAATATAATTGTGTAAGAATTTTTGACCTGTGTTCAAAAGGACAAGCGCAAATTCGTTTCAAAGTTTCAGAAAGGACAATATTTAAGTGCGTAAAAAGGATATAAGGGATATTTTTTTTCGTCGAAATTGAGCTAAATATTATTAATTCAATAATCCTTAACGTTGTCAACGAGAAATATTTTGATTTAACGCAATAGTTTCCTACCAATAAAAACAGGAAGTTATGGATGATCTGTATCAATGCGACAATTTTCGTCCGAAATAAGGCCATTTCAGGGTGGTGACTTTTCATTATGAGACATAGTTTTCTCATCGGACTATGAAACAAGGGCATCAAGTGAATTATAGTGCGAAAAAAATTTAGTCCTGTGGTTAACAGGACACCCACAATTCCATTTCAAAGTTTCAAAAAGGACTATTTTCTAATGCAAAATAAGGATATAAGGGATCGTTTTTTTCGCTGAAACTTAGCTGAATATTATTGATTCAACCATCCTTAACGTTGTAAGCGAGTAATTTTTTTATTTAACGCAATAGTTTTTGGCCAATAAAAACAAGAACTTAAGGAACCCTATATAAATGCGGCATTTTTCGTCCGAAATAAGGCCATTTTAGGGGGGTGACTTTTCATTATGAGGCATAGTTTTCTCAACGGATTATGAATCAAGGCCATCAAGTGATTTATAATGTGAAAAAATTTTAGTCTTGTGGTTAACAGGACACCCACAATTCCGTTATAAAGTTTCAAAAAGGACTATTTTCTAATGCAAAATAAGGATATAAGGGATCGTTTTTTTCGATGAAATTAAGCTGAATATTATTGATTCAAACATCCTTAACGTTGTTAACATAAAATATTTTGATTTAACGCAATAGTTTCCGGCCAATAAAAACAGGAAGTTAGGGAGCTCTATATCAATGCGACAATTTCCATTCGAAATAAGGCCATTTCAGGGGGGTGACTTTTCATTATGAGACATAGGTTTCTCATCGGACTATGAAACAAGGGCATCAAGTGAATTATAATGTGGAAAAATTTTTGTCCTATGGTTAACAGGTCACCCACAATTCCATTTCAAAGTTTCAAAAAGGACTATTTTCTAATACAAAATAAGGATAAAAGATATGGTTTCTTTCGCTGAAATTGAGCTGAATATTATTGATTCAAACATCCTTAACGTTGTTAACAAAAAATATTTTGATTTAACCCAATAGTTTCCGGCCAATAAAAACAGAAAATTAAGGAGCTCCAAATCAATGCGACAATTTTCATCCGAAATAAGGCCATTGCAGGGGGTGACTTTTCATTATGAGGCCTAGTTTTCTCAACGAATTATGAACAAAGGCCATCAAGTGAAAAATGTTTAGTCCTGTGGTTAACAGGACACCCACAATTCCAATAAGTTAATAAAAAATCAAATTATGTCCAATTTACATTACATAAAGTGTATACCTTGTATGCCTTGTATATTATCATTGATACTATGGATCTTATGCCGCAGCCCAATAACATTCTTGAATGAATGGTTGCCTCACTTTCACAATTAAAAATACATAATTGCAAGGATGACATTTTCTGATAAGGGTAAATTTTTTCAACGATTTTTAAAAGAAAATCCGAAAGTGAATGGTAATATGAAAAGCAAATGGTCCTTCGTGTAAAAGGACACCCGTAATGTCGTCTCAAAGTTTCAAAAAGAACATTTGTTAATGCAAAATAAGGATATAAGGGATGGTTTTTTTCGCTGAAAATTATTGATCGAGTCTTCCTTAAGGTCGCTAACGGATATAATTTGTTTAATGAGAAAATTTTTGCGGGAAATCATAACGGGAAGATAATTCTAATGATAATAATAAATTAGTGTAGACAAAACTTCGACTGCTACATTGCAATTTTAAATGTTCTGAACCTTTTCATACTAATTTTATGTACGTAGGTTTTTTTCTGAGAAAAGCCTTCATACGGTCAAATATATATATTAAAATATTTATATATTAAATTTATATATGTAATAAAATAAATGCTTTTAAAAAAATTAAAATAGGTTTATTATTAAATTTGTTTCAGTATAATATAAAACAGTCGATATTACTTACAGTTAAGATTGTAAAAAACATATTATAAAGGTCAATGAAGAAAAAGTGTATAAAATAATTTCTTATGTATTAAAACTAAATTACAAATAAAAAATGAATAAATAAAGTTGCATTAACTTTCTTTACCGTATACTTTGCTTCAAGATACTAGATTTTGCTTTAGTATCAACAGCATCTTTTTTCTTTAAAGGATCAGGTGTAAAACATTTCCAAAGTCTTAATGTTTCATCAGCGCCGGCTGATAGCACCGTCGTTCCATCGGGTGACATAGCCAAGTGTAAAACACGAGCGGTATGTCCTGTCAATTCTGCAACTTTCGACATTGATGGATATTTCCAAATAATTAATTGATTGTTTGCAAATCCGTGTCCTGATACGATTTCCTTGAATGTTGTTGACCATAACAAGGAACAGACTTGGGATTTTGTATCGACTGTGTTGATGCAAGTTCCTGTATTGCAATTCCAGAAACGAATGCAACGGTCTGCAGTTCCACCACCACTGGCTAAAACATGGGGTTGCCAAGGACACCAAGCTAAGGCTTTTACGGCAGCTTGATGCGAATTGAACACGTGTAACGGATTGTTAACGGTGTAGCGTTGTCCTGAGACAATTGGCCAGATATTCAAAATGTTGTCGTTACCACCGCTTGCTAAGTATCTTCCATCGGGAGACCAACGTAATCCGCAAACCTCCTGAGTATGTCCCGACAACGTCGTTACCAAATGTTCTCGTTGCCGTACATCGTGGTGAATTATATCTCCACTTCGACTTCCACTTGATAATACATAAGTATTCCAAGCCAACGACCCGACTCGCGCCGAATGTCCATCCATGGTACGCAATTTAGTCGATCTTGAACAATCCCACAGCTCAACCGTACCATTTGAAGTCCCAACTCCCAAGTGTTCTCCTTCCTGAATCCAAGCCAAGGAACACACATGATCTCCACTCGGCATTTCCAGCAGTTGTTCAATGCTACCGGTTCCGGCATTCCAAAGATACACTTGGGAACCGAGAGCCACGGCCAGAAGGTTATTTGAGTTCCAATCGAGTAAATTTAAATAAAAATCATCGATAATTTCGGGTGCGTCGAGAATCCTATCGGGAGCTTGTGGAATGTAACGTGACGATTTTATGGCGGCTGGTGTACGGGTTTGGGTGTAGACTACTCGTAAATGATTTTGGTATCCTTCGGGAGCGGACGGGGCCTTGTTTTGATAAGCTAAAATCCGTTGTTTAGAGATGTCACCGCCGTGTAAATTTTCGGCCATGATGCGTTGCATTTCCTTTTGACTAGGACTTAAATTTGCCTCATCGGATGTTACGGATAGCTAAAAATAAATTGTACCATAATTTATATATCTCTAACAAAAATTATTGAAACATTGAATAGATATTGAAAGAAAAGTATATTTCCTAGTTTCTGTATATTATCTTAGATGTGTACAAAGTGAGTCTTTAGTTGATCTCCTATCTTCACCTATATAAATAGTGACATATTACTAAACATATTTCAAAATTACCTGAAGGTATTCAATATCCTAGGGATTCGAAATTGGTAGTAAAACGTGGAGGAGAGAACGGTAGCAGAAGCTTTAATGTATAATATAACGAAACGAAATTTTTCTACTTTAGTTATCAATGATACGATCTTATGCATTTCAGGATTATTTAAAAGTGAAAATTTTGGAAAGTGAAAAATTTTTTTTTTTCTTAATTATATCGAAAATATTGTTGGGAATGACATAAAAATCCTGTGAAAGTTTAAGCTCTTAATATTAATATTAAGAGGTGCCGCATCGCAAATTTCGATTTTCCATGTAAATACCATGGGAACAATATTCTCTTGCACTTTGGAATTTTATAGCTTACGTTGGTGACAATATTTTGGAATGACCAAGGTATATTCTTGTAGAAAATTGAACGATCTACAAAAAAAGTCTCTTACAAGTTTTTGATATATTTTTTCCTTCAAAAGTTATTCGAGGTCAAAGTTGAACTAAAGAGAAATTTCAATATTTTTTCAATTTCTTGACGCAACAATCAATTTTATGAGAAAATTTTATAGGACATTTTTTGTAGAGCACTTTTTTTCCTATAACTTATCTCCATAAAAGTTTTTGATATTTTTCACAGGTCCTAAGTTATTTAATTAAAATAAATAAAATAATTTTTATGTTAAAAATATAATAATTCAGGGACTTTTCAGTTTAATGCAAATAACTTAGAACCTGTGAAAAATATCAAAAACTTTTACAGAGATAAGTTATAGAAAAAAAAGTGCTCTACAAAAAATTTCCTATAAAATTTTCTCATAAAAGTAATGGTTGCGTCAAAAAATTGAAAAAATATTAAAATTTCTCTTTAGTTCAACTTTGACCTCGAATAACTTTTGAAGGAATAAATATATCAAAAACTTGTACAAGACCTTTTTTGTAGATCGTTCAATTTTCTACAAGAATATACCTTGGTCATTCCGAAATATTGTCACCAACGTGAGCTATAAAATTCCAAAGTGAAAGATAATATTGCTCCCATGTTATTTAAATGGAAAATCGAAATTTGCGATGCGGCACTCTTAATATTAATAGCTTAAACTTTCACTGGCTTTTCTTTTGTCATTCCCAACAATATTTTCAATATAATTAAGAAAAAAAATCATCATTTTTTTTTGAATCAGTCTAGTGTATACAATATATAAAAAATATTGCGGTCCAATTTATGTAGTATAGTTAAATACAATAATACATAAAAATCATACAACATAAAAATATTTGTGACGTATTGCCCAGATACGTATTTCGATTGCCAAGGAATCTTCCTCAGTGGTCATCAAGTAGTTTGGATCACTCCGTAATTGCTTTGTGATAATTCACTTTGTGTGAATCATCACAAACTACTTGATGACCACTAAAGAAAATTACTTGGCAATCGAAATAAGTATCTGGGCAATACATCACAAATATTTTTATGTTGTATGATTTTTATGTATATTTTTTTTTGAATCAGTCTAATAGATATAATGAATTACATAATAAAATGGAACTCATTGGAATTAAAAAAAAGGATTTTTTACATCAAACTGTTCAGATAATTTTTTTTCTAATATAACAAGTAGTACGACAATTGAGTCAAACTTTGATGAAAGGAATTAGTATCGAAAGAGGTCCTATTAAACATGGTGCCACTGAAAGGTAATGTAAAATGGATCAGTGGATTTATTTATAGCCAAAACATAAATTAATCATTGAAAATTTTGTTGATATATGTTTCAATAAGTCATCAACATAGTAATTCGACTGATGCTTGAAGAGTAAACGATAATGTGGATATAAAATATTGGTGGACTACTTCAAACAGAATCCTTTCTCTAATGCAAATGCCATAACGCTAATTCACGTCTTTACCCCCAGTTATTCCAGTAGACTGGGGGTAAAGACGTGAATTATGATACTTTTGTAGAAGGTTTAAAGAAGGGATGAAGGCAAGAGAAATTATCAAAGAAAGATAAAAAAAATCTTTTACTGGCGAAAAATAACAAAATTAAAATTCGTGACGAAGTGATTCTTATTAATCCATTATTGGGGCATTTCTCGTGAAGCGGACAGCGAAAAAAAGTGATGTTCTAAAATTTGTTCATATTTGGCATAATTGTACTTCTAATAAGTATGTATATGGATACAAAATATTTTCTGTGGGAGACGTATGTACTTTAATTCCTGTATCTCCTAAACTATTGCAGATCCCATTATAAAACTTCTGGTGTATCATAAGTGTACTTTCGGCTATATTTTGAAATAAAAAAACCAAAATGGTCGAAGTTATTAAAATTCTGATTTGAAAAGTTTACTTCCGGTTTTATATATTTAAAAAAAATAATAAAAATGTTCAGTTTTATTTTTTATTTAGAAAGAAAAATTAATTTTCTATTTAAACCGCCATATTTAATATTTAAAAAAAAATTAATTCGAATTCTTTTTTTCAAAAAATTTCAAATACGACAATTCTTTAGAAGCGTATAACTTGGCAAATAATCATCATTCGCAAAAAATATTTTGTATCCACATTCATACTTACTAGAAGTACAATTATGCCAAATATGAACAAATTTCACAACATCACTTTTTTTCGCTGTCCGCTTCACGTGAAATGCCCTTACTGCTGATTCAATAAATTAACCCAAATCTAAAAAAAACGATGAAGATGTTATAAATAATATGAATTGTGAACTAGTACTACATACGATTGCTCTATTTGAAGATGGCGAATTGCAAAAGACAATGAAATGAGCTTTTTAGAAGTTATTCCCGGAAATTTCACGTAATTTAAATGGTGCAGAAAGTAGTATATACGACGATGGTGGTGTACAGTGTATGGATCAGGAAGTTAAGATTTGTATAAGTAAAGAAGACACCAAAAGTATTGGAAGAGGATTCAGTACCCTTAATCTCTAATCTGGCACTAAATATCATAAAAATGATACTTACTTTATATTGGGCTAAATCAAAATTTGTCGTGCTCCGTAAAGGGATGAATCTGTCACCGGCAGTCGGCGTTTTGGAGTTTTTATTTGGCGTTGGGGTTGTAGATCGACCTGATTAGAAAATGTTTTTGATCAAAATATCTTGACATAAATAAAACACGATACCTACTTGGTGATTTATTTTTTGATGGCGTTTTCATAGGAGTCTTTTTCGAATTGGCCGACGTGCTGGTTGACGGCTTCTTCGGGGTCTTGGACGACGTCACACTAACCGATGATGAGTTAAAAGATGTTGAGCTCAACTTCAATTTGGATGCATTTAAATTTCCATTCGCTGATGTGTTCGAGAACGACATCGAATTTGTCGAATCATTGGCAAGTTTTTTTTGCCATCGAGGCACAGGTCCTTTACTAATTGGCCCATTCATTTGAGCCAAACTTGTCATTTCGTTCATATATTTCAAAGGATCCATTTAAATATGTCCGAACAACTGACCTTGGTGTCCGTTGAAAAATAAGTCAATATTTGTTTCGTGTAAAAGTCTTAGTCAATATTGATATATAATAGGCACGTTAAACGATAAAATAATGTATTTTCATCGATAAATCGTAAAAATATATGGTAAATTTCAATACGTTTATCCAAAAAAGTGGAAGTTGCAAAAAACCGTTGCAGTTCAATTAACCGTCTGTTTAAAAATCAGTGCTCCCAACTGATGTGAACGAACTGGCAGGAACTTGGGAATGATTTTATGGTTCTGCGCTTTTCTTTGCGACTTCATAGGCTACGCTGATTGGTTGGAATTTTGTAATCAAAGGCTCTGATTTGCTCAATTCGACTGTGCATTTGAGTTCGATAGTTTTGATTGGTTGTAAGTTTTCAGTGGGGAATTCAAGTGACATAACGCGCAGATCATTTTAAGCGCGTTAATTTAACTGGTATGAACATGTAATTTGTAAAATGAAAACAATACAAATAAATTGAAGAAAAATAATTAACAAAACATTTTTTAAAATAATAATTATCACAATTTTACTATTTTTTTTTTCGATTGATTACTTTCAAAATACTAAAAGTAAATACAGAGAACTTTATACATGTCGTTTTTAAATTCAATTAAAATTAAATCAATGTCCTTCAAGTTTCAAGTCCTTGTGTAAATTTATCCTTCAGACTTTTAAATGAAATGTGCAATTACTAGCTTGATCAAATTTAAAGTTAAAAGCTGTGGCTTGAAACATTAAAATACAGAAAAAAAATTTTTTCCCCAATTGAAAGTTGGCTTTCCCTTTTTCTTACCTCCACGACTGAGAAGATGTACTTAATACTATACTATACTTCAATTTTACTTCTAAACTATTTTTTTAGTTTTCTCGAAACTTTTTTTAAACTTTTTTAAACGGAAGCTGTTCTTTTTACTGGGGGCCTCTTCTAGAAGTTCCTCCGCACTGCATTCTGTAAGAACTTTTGCACCTCAGCTTTATTTCTAGTTCCAATTGGTCAGGTCTACTTCTGATATAAATCTCAGCAGTCAATCGGATCTTTTTGTATGTTCCCAGCTCATCTGAGTAAATTAAGAGAGTTGCGACGACTTTAGGTCATATCTGGGTAATCAAATAGCACTTGGGAGGCAATTTCATCTCCACATTTTCTGCAAGTACTTAACTCTTTCTTCTTCCCTACAGTTTGGAGATGCTTTCTTAAATTGCAGTATTCTGTTAATAGATCTCCCAGTATTTTAATATCATTCCTTCCTAGATTTAGAAGTCTTTTGTTGTGTTTTTTTAGAGATTTCTTTATCATAACTTTTGAGAATTTTCCTCCTGAGGAACTATTTCAGGCTTTTATTTGTTCATTTTAAGTCCATTCGGTTATTCGATTCAATGTTTTGCATATCAGCAGTTCTATAGCCGGTTCTGGACCCCTAAATGATATTATTGTACTTGTCTTTGCAAGTTTGTCTACCTCCTTGTTGCCTGTGATACCAGAGTGCCCCAGCCCTCATAAACGAAAGCACTAGTTCCGGTTCGGGTTTACATTATTATAACTTATGAATTTATTTCTTGATATTGAACCGTTATCAATTATCATCAAACACTAATTTAATGCAATTTTATTGTTTTGAAATTTGGCTAAATTTGTGGTTCCAAAAAAGCATTTTTTAAGTATTTACTGTACTGTATTAAATATATTATGATTATTAAGAGATAAAGCCAGAAATATCTTGATGATTTCAATTTCTATTTCGGTAAAACCATAGTACTCATAAATTTAGAGTGGTTAAATAACTTTAGATTAAAAAGGTTACCTAATCTTCCAAGGACTAATTATAACGCTTCTTGTTTAATTAAAATTTTAATGTTGAGTATTTATACTTTATACGATTACTAACCCTAAAGCGATAAGATACGTTTTATTAAATGTACAACTTATTATTTAAATTCACAATTTTACGATACTAAAATACGTTATGATTGTTAATAAATTCAACGAAATTTGTTATTTTTAACTGTTATTTCACAGACATTTACGTCATAGACCTACTTATTTTATTTTTATTTCATTTAATAACCGTTTATCTGGATTATCTACGCACATCAACGACACTGCTAGCAAAATTTAAAATTCCAAAAGTTTCAAACCCAAACATGATGAAAAACTTATTTTATTATTTAAATTAGGAATTAAACTAAATTTTATCTGAAAAATCTATTTGTATTATACTGGATCGTAGGATTATTCATATTTTATGCGTTGAAAAAATCTAACATTCTCCTACGCTTGAATTATACCAAATTTCTATAAAAAAATCAGCACAATTTTAGAATGTCTTCTCGGTTTTCCTTTATATGTGTGCTAAGCTTTTGCCACTCTTTTAGAAATTTTTACTAAATTATTGGAATCTATTAAGTAATATTCTGCAGGTTATAAAAATGTATTCGTCAGTTTGATAAATAATTTTTAAGTAATTTTTTATCAGAGTCAACGATCGCATATGACACCAAAACAATAAGAGTTTTTTATTCGTCATAAAATGTGCCTTCTTGTTATAAAACATGCCGGAAAATTATTATTTAGAAAACTCAATAAAGATAAAAGGACAATAGTATTAAAATACTGTTTTGATAAAATAATTTTTTAGTGGGTAATTGAGTTGTGTTGTATTTTGCGAAAAGTAGATAAGATTTTATTATTAAGTTTTGAGAAATTACTACTGCACTGTTTTATTGCTTTTTCATATTTCGCAAATCGTCTACGATAGAAAAGACAGATTCTTTCAACATGTACTCCAAACTTCCTCTGTCCGGCACAAATTAGTAATACAATCATTACTGCAAAAGCATATTGCCAATTTAAATTATGTAAATGTACTCGACATCTGGTTCAATACAAATATTTGGAAATGAACCCAATAGAATAAAATTAATAAATTGAAAATCATATTTATCAATGCATTTTATTTGCAAGCTTTAAAAATATACAATTTTATATGGAATGTACACTTTAATATTAATAATTAGCTATATTAATCGCGACTTCGTTCGCAGGAAATTAAAATTTGGGATACTCCAAATTTTACGGGTTTATCAAATGAATAGAATCCATAAATAATGGCGACACGATCAATTCAATGGAGTTTCAAAAAATGAAAACATTTAGCTCTATAAATCTCGTGGAAGATTCACAGTGTTTCCTCAAATAGTACATTTTACAGTTTACTATTTCGATATTCTTGTTCATAGTTGTATCACCCTTGACTATATTTAGTCACATTAGAACTTAAAAACTGTAATTTGTTTAATATTTTATGTACAATAATTTAAAAAAAAAATGCATTTTATATTAAAAAGAACGACAGAACTTCGTATCTTTGTTTAATATGAATTGATCATAGTTAAATTTGTATGTTTATGTAACATTAAATGCAAGTATAACCAAGATAACAATATCTAATAAAAACATTTTTTAAATTTCATTTAAAAAATTAAATTCGAGAATGTTTCGTCAATTATTTCAAAACGAAACTAATCCAACGATCTGTTGTAAGTTATTGCGTTTTAGTTTTAGATTTTAAGAACAATTCTATTTGGTAAAATCTAAAAAAAAAGTTTGCGCGTATAAAAATCTTTCCTATTTATAAAAAATCACCTAATTTAGTCAACAAATTGCGATCTTTAAATTGTAAACGACTTGTTTCAAACCATTTGTTTATCTATCATAATAAAATAGCGTTTAAAATTTAAACAAAGCTATCCTGAAAGTATTAGTACACGTTTAATAGATTTGTATAAAATGAGTGGTGGACCCATCGCGCCAGCTAGGATCATCGGACACTTGAGCCCTACATAAGGGGCAAGTTGGTTCCCGATCGAGCCACGCGCTGACACAGGACTCGCAAAAAACGTGACAACAAGGTTGCAAGGCAATCGGGCCTTGAAACGAATCATGGCAAATCGGGCATTGTTCACCCGATGTCCGCAATTGTTCCTTGGTAGCCGGAGATCCAACACTCTGGAAATCAACGAAATATTTTGAATCAAAGGCAGTGGGATATGTTTCGTATACTTACCACATTTTCAAGAAGTTTAACGAAAGCGCTTTTTACAAGTTTAAATCTCGACCCAAGATCAGTCCCTTTAATAACCACATAAGCAGCGACCAGTAAAACTCCCATCACACGTTCCGCTCCCTGATATGAATCTAGTAAAAACCAGCTCCAAGGTTGAATTGGTAAAAAGCTTCTATACAATTGCGATAGGGCTTCAATAAGCAAGTATATCTTTCCCTGAAAAAATTGAAAAAAAAATTAGTGATTTTCCTTGAAAAAGACTACAGGAGAAGCATACTCTTTTTTGATAAGAACTGACGAATGGAGGCAAAAGCGCGATAATAATTTTGATGAAAACTGTGGTTAATTTGACGAGGTAGTCGACAACCGTTACAATCCAAAGGAGTCGCCATACACTCATTGGATTTGTGTAAAGAGCACGAGACGTGGCTCCTAAGATCATGCTTATGTATAAAGGATCATCATTGAAGACATAGTCGATGAATATTTTACAGCCGATAAGGTAGACCATGTATAGAAGTAAGGAAGCGATACTTCGGCGTGCTTGTTTACAAACTTCGCGACGAACCACTGAATTGGCTTGGTAGAAGGTGAAAAATAATACTAAAATCATCGTGAGGGATTCACGATTATCGTAGACGGCTTTCATTAGTAAAATTAATATGAAGGGAGTGTATTTTTGATATGCTTCCAGAACCGCACGTGCTTCAGGAATTTGGCGTAGCACCTCGCTGCCAGCAGTGGCGTCTTCACTGTTTCCACTGTTGTGATTGGGATTGACCGTTGGTGTTTCCGGAATGTTGAATGAGCCAGGTAAGGAATTGTGTCTGGGTGCTTCATTTTGATTTTCATTTGGCGTTGTGGGTAAAGAACTTGGATTTATGTGTTCTACTTGAATTGCTACGAAATCGTTGTTTGAGCTGTTAACAGGGGGGACTGCTGGATTGCGAACATGGTCGGTTGTTGCGTTTGTGTTGGTGTTGCTAGTTAGGCTTTGTCGAAGTTCTTCAATCACAAGGTGAAGATTTTCGCAGAACAATCGTGAACTTTCGGCGGTTCTTCTTTGTAGATTGTATGGGGCTAGCAATGTGGACCCCATACGTTCCAGGGGAGGCGCCGTTGCGACTTGTTGAATCGGCGGTTCTGGCGTTTGAGTTATTGGTGGTAATGGTACTTCGGTTTCAACTGCAGTTACAGCAGACGAAGGTGCTGTTGCTGTGGTAGTTGTTGTTACACCTGACATATTCCACGTTTGACGCTTGCAAAACACGCTAGACTAATTGTCAAAATAATTGAACTTTGGAATTTACATTGGAATGTAATACGTAGTTTGATAAAAATGATTTTACCGATTTTACTGATGGAAAATCTTATGAATCCATGAATTTTATTTTTACTTTTGATAGACCGAAGCAAATAACTTGGAAACAAAAAAATGGGAAAAATCGCACTGATTTAAAATAAATTAACAACAAACTGTCACTTCATGTCCATTGACGAACAGAAGTGTGAAAAATCGTGAGGTGCCGTCAACACTTAGTAGTCGTCAACTTTAGTAAGAAATTTGTCGTATTTCTCTCATTTGCCATTTATATGTACGAATTCAATATCATTTGTCCCTGTCTGCTCCTTACGAATTTAGCCTTCACAGTGAAAGAGAGAAAAAATTAGACTTGCATCAAGGTTATTGTATGACACAGTATATGACATATGTGAACATATCAGAAACCTAATTTTGATTTCTATTTCGACCGTATTCACTCACACAACAATGGCAAAAGATATAAAATTATACACGCCAGAAAAAGATACAACATTAAATAAACAAACTTTTGAAAATATGTGGAACGAGTTTGAAAAACACGTTTTTCATATAATTTTAAGTACGCAAGCGTTATTGATAGTGGCAAATTTCAAGAATTCAACAAAAGCTATTTTTTTTAGAATTTCATCTATATGATAAGTAAATAAGTACAAATGATAGACTGATGGCCAACAAGTTTATCACAAATAATTTCTTTGACATCCCATTGTTAGATCTTTGTTAATTTATGTTTCTTTTGCGCAAACGCAATCATGACATCTGTCCATACGCCATCATATGGATCATATGTTGTGCATATAAAATTGATAACATGAATCATAACATTTGATTCAATCTGTGTTTTAAGTTACTTAAACAATTGTAACCTTTGTAATGTAGGAGTGAATTTTCTTCTTTAAGCATTTCTTTAATTTACACAAAAAAAATTATTAATTCTTAGTTTATAATTACAGTTAATCGCTAAAGAGATGAAATAGTTTATTGTTTTCTTTGGGTATTACAAGTAAGTCATTTTATTATATTTTGTAAATACCCTAATAGTTTTTAACAAATATAAATAAATAATATTAGTATTAATTATTGCAAAACATTACATAATGGTAATTTGGGTAAAAAAAAATCATAAACTTTGTAGTAAATGAAAAATAAGTACAAGTTATAATATAGTTATTAAGTATGTAGAAAAATAGTGGGTTTAAAAATTTTCCAGATCTTTTTTTTTTAATAGTTGCACTGACGTCATGTTTTAAAGTTAGTCGTAGAATAAAATATGAATACAAAATTGAAGAGTCATAAATATTTACATAAAAGCCGATTCATCAAGAGAATATGATATTAATTTAAAACCTAATAATTTCAATATGTACACAAATCCATTTGTATTCTTTTACGAAAAACCGTAGATCACATTCTTTTAATATGTAAACAAAAATTTAGTCCCCTGCTTGATCTGCTTTTTGATCTTTATCAAATAATTATTAATAAATACGTTTTCGGCGGGAGGCCCCGCCAACCTACCCTCTTAAAGGACCTACAAATTCGTTTCTTTTTAAACTTTTAAATAAGTCAAAGATGTAGTATTCGACTGAACTTTCGGTTTCGGCTAAAAAACAAGTTTAGGCTGTCGTCAAGCCAAAACTACGACCGAAACTGAATTCCTGAGATGAAAATGTTGAGAAATTATTGTTTCTCACTTATATTATTAAATTCTTCCATTATGAATCTGATAATGATGAGTTCATTATAATTAAGTTTTTTTTTTTTTTCAGTACGAAAGAAAACTGACCAAAGCTTAGAAGAAATTA